>CAJQUN010000016.1:2011948-2700282 GCA_907163345.1 Haberlea rhodopensis | reverse complement strand
GATCTTTTTGTTGCAGAATTTGTAGATTCTATCTTTTCTATTGCTGCAGCCTGTTATTGTCCCTGTTGCAGAGTCTGTTGTTGTTCATGCTGCTGTTGCTTTGGAAGATCTTGTTGAAGACAGGGTGGAGAACTTGACCCACTCCTTGGCCAGCCTAGCTACTAATGAAGATGGTCAAATGGCTTAGGCCTTGGAGAGAACTTAGTCAGAATAGCAAACGATGCTAGACCCAGAGCTTGTGTTACATTTGCCAACAGAACAAGTCACCTCCCCTGCTGCAGAAGACTTAGAGATTCAAGATGTTGATGTTGTCGTTCTGTGAGATTCCATATGAACTCATGCTTAATTAATATAGGAATGATGTTTTATTTATGTATGACATGATAGTAAGGATGAAATGAGTAAATGTTTTAATTATGTATGACATGAGGACTTATTTGTAATTGAGAAATTTAAAGGAGTAAAATGCAAATAAGAGGATGGGAAATGTATGAAAGAAGGAAAACTTGAAGGACTCATGAGCAATGCTATGATCCTTATCTGAAAATGGAGGGACTAAGTAAGAATTACCATGGCTTTATCAGATTGGGATTTTTTTAACACCTCGATTAAAAGAAAACCCCTTCTTCTCTTCTACTTCTGAAATCTGAGATATAAATTCATCGTCAAAGTATTGATTGAAAGTGGAAGGAAATTGCAGAGTGAGTCATGTACATCTTCTTTATATCTTGTTATAACATCCCTATGTGTTTGATGTATGATATCTTCTTGGTGTGTTATTTTTTTTACTTTGTGATGAATTTGAGTTGGAGATGAATTATGATGAAATAATGTGTAATAGGAGACAAGGAGTACCATTAGGATGTTGATTATGGTCTAGTTTCATTGAGTAATGTATGTGGTGAAAAAATTATGGAGGAAGGTACAAAAGTGTTGAAAATGGCGAAAATTCGAGTTACAGGGTTCACCGATCGATCGATGAATTGCACCGATCGATCAGTCGAGGAGAATAAAACTCTCTGCAATTCTTGATCGATCGAGCATCTCGGGCGATCGATCGAGGAAGACTTAGCGATCGATCGGTGATGTTTACCGATAGATCGGTAAGACGAAAATGGGAATTTGTGTATTTCTTGTATTTTTTATTTATGGCATGAATGTATATGTTCTACTATACATTATTATCAGAAATGTGATTACGAATGTTGTGCCTAAGATATTAACATAGTCGAAGGCTAATATCTAAATGTGTAGAACCGTCACATACCACAGGACATCGCGCATGATAAAAGAGGTCTTGTTTGTGATAGCTCTCTTGATTTTGGATATTATCAGGGACGTACAAACACTGTTATTTTGCATTCATACATATGTGTGTTTATGAATAAAGTGAATTTGGTGAATATCGATGCATTCAGGCGTGTTTGTTTATTGATGAGAGGCATGCCGTAATATAATATCTGAGACTCTTATATGGAGTTGAAATGCAATATACATTGGTTACTCATATGATGAGATCATAGGGAGTGTAATAGCAATGTTATATGTGCTACTCACATAAGGAATTGATATTTTATGCAGCCTATGGATTGTGATGAGGAAATGGTATTCACTGGCATGAGACTATTATGAGTTTGGGATGATGAAATGTCGTGATATATGCATTATATATATTTGTTCGAAATTATATTATGCTTGAGTATGCTACAGGAACAACTCAAAGAACACGAGACACGAATGAGATACAGAGAGTTTTTATAACTACTGTAGTAGTTATTTATTGTACTATTTGTTGCATCTATGTTGTTAAGAGATGATTTATAGTACATCGTTGTTCATGATGTTTTGTGGGTTGTTCTGTAGGGACTCTTTTGGGTGAGGGAAGCCAAGATTGTGGGTCTATTTTGCTGCACTGACGATGCTAGAGTAGTCGATTAGAGAATCAAGAAGATGTGTCTATTTTGCATTGTATATAATTAAGGCATGTAATGAATGATTATAACTGGTTGTGGAAAATGAATCGACATAACTCTAGCATACATACGATAAATATGTTAATATGATCATGAAATTTTGTTTAAGGTGGAGAGGGCCTTACACCTTCTCAGGCTATTGGTAACATAACTGAGCTTGATATTGATGTAGAAGACTACGCCCAGGATCTAGCTTTGATCTTGACTTCCACCTTTGCTGAACCTACTCAGTGTAAAGCTGTGCTACCAGAGTCTACTGTCTTGCTACATAAGTGGAGCCTCTTTCTCCAATACAAGAGTCGCTGACTTCACTATCATACTCGTTCCATTATGTAGTAAATGAAATCAAGAACATGAAGTATGAACAACAAAATGTTGCTTCAAGCCTTGACAGTTTCAAGACCAGCTTGACCCATAAACTCAATCTTTTTCTAGGAAGACATGTGAATCTGTCTACCAGATGAAGGAAGTCAAGAGTTTTTGTGGGGTCCTCGCTACTTAATCCGTTATGTATCCAATCGTTCTACATTTGTGATTAAGGATTAAGTAATAAAAACACATTGATTAAGCGTCATATTCTATAAGTTATTACAACATTAACAAAAACCCTGACATAATATACATCACATGTACATAAGAACAACTAAATAAATTCAACTCCTAATCAGTGGTTCAGCTCACAGTAGAAGTCGACTCACAATCTCGTCCTCCCACGTCTATGAGTCCCTACAGAAACAACCACGCAACATGAGTACTGATAGACAAAAATATCAGTTATCTATCAATAAGAAAACATAGTACGATAAATCACCATCGTAAAATCTCAACTGTGATTGTTATGTATCATGCATCACAATATGCAAATATGTCATGACATGTCTCAACCATCATCCTGTTATAACGTGACATATATGATATGACTCTCAGCTCAATATGTCAGTGGCTCCACCTTCACCATATTAGCAGCACATATCTTATTTTCGTCCTCACATGTTATAACAGCCAAAGCATATGCTCAACAAGAGCATACCTCTCATGCTAAAGCATATGCTCAATGGTAGCATACCTCTCATGGCATACCTCTCATGACAGAGAATATGCTCACAGTAGCATACCGCTCATGGCATCAACCTCAACAACATGAATATATACTAACATGGATGTATACCAATATGATTCCAACAATCATATAGCTCAATCTCAATATAGATAAGCAACATCACATAATCAAACTTAATACTCGTACGTCAACACATACCTGTCGTGCAATACAAAATATATAAATTCAGGCGTCAATTGTTTAACCGCCTCGTTCTCATGTCCCATGTGATGATGCTACATGAATATCAACAATGTATCATGTCAAAATAAGCTTCAATATCAAATTTCACAAAAATTTAACATTTTGCAACATATAAACCCTACCGATCGATCACCATTTTTCCAGATCGATCGCCAACATTTTCTGTTTCATTGCGATCGATCGCTACTTCTCGTGGTTGATCACCAAAATGTTCTGTTCACTCGCTATCTATCACCATATTTCACCAATCGACCGCCAAGCCATTTCACCGCCTTATAATTTTACTCTGCTTCGGCGATCGATCGGCACAAGGCTAGCGATTGATCGTCGATGTTTGAATTTTTCTGACCATGGCGATTTTGAGCTTATGTTCATCGGTGTAATTCTTCCAATTCAATTCCTTTTATCAAAACATGATAAAGGCATACAATAACATCATATGAGTATGTTCCCTTAACTAAACAACTCAATTCTTTTCTTTATACCATGTATAAATTGAAGAATTACCAAACTAATGTGTTTCTATTCCAACTCAAATTAAACCAATACATAACAAGTAGATAAACCACATACACATGACTCTTACCCACTAGAATCCACTTCTAGTTCACAAGCCTTGTGATTCCAAGACAAGAGTGCAAGAGCAAGCAATAGTTTGAGAGGAGATTGTGTAGAGATTTGTGAGTGAGATGTGGTGTTTGTATGTGTTTCATGTCTGATTTGGCTATATATTCTAACCTCAAATGCAAATACAAATTCGATACACTTTGCTCAAATGAATGTGAAATTCATCATTATAGTATCCCACTACACACCTCATGCATCTAAGTTCTCTTGTCCATACGACAACACATGCACCAACATAGCAAGCCAATACATAATTATATGTCTATGTTCTCAACTCAACATATGTAATGTCTTATCATACTTGTCATCTATTTATCACACTATGTTCAACCCGAACTCGAGTCCACATCATGTCATAATTATCACATAATTATGCAATAATCACATCAAGCATATATGATTCATATCGAGACATTACAATTCTTCCATACTAATTAAATTTCATCCTCAAAATTGCATATACATAACATGAACAACACAAAAATAACTCAACGACATGTTTAATACATCAACAATTGCAGAAACAGATATACTTACCAACAGTATGAACAATCACCTAAGAACATACCAGAGAATAAATCAGGATATTGATGCATCATGTACCGCTCCGTCTCCCACGTTGCCTCCTCGACACCCTGCATGTCCCACTGTACCTTTACCATTGGGATTACTTTACTTCGTAATTTTTGCTCTGCTCTATCCAAGATCTTAACTGGACGTTCCTCATATGACACGTCTGCATCCAACTGTACGTCAGATGGTTGCGATATATGACTCGGATCTGGTTCGCATTTTCTCAACAACGAAACATGAAATACATCGTAGATTGATGGCTGTAGTGCCAATCTATTAGCCAACGTACCCATACGTTGCAACACCTCATATCGACCAACATATCATGGTGACAACTTTCCACGCATACCAAATCGTACCACACCTCTAAAAGGTGAGATTTTCAAAAACACTCTATCACCAACTCGGAATTCAAGCGGTCTACGTCACTTATTCGCATAAGCGACTTGTCTATCCTGAGCAGTTTTTAATTTCAATCTGATCAGCTTCACTTTCTCTTCCATTTCATGTATTATATCCGGTCCACTGATAGAAGACTGGTCAATATCATCCCAATACAATGGTGATCTACATCGTCGCCCATACAATGCTTCAAACGGTGCCATCTGTATACTAGTTTGATAACTATTATTGTACGAGAATTCAACTAATGGCAACGACTCTTGCCAAGAGTGATCAAACTCCAATACACATGCACGTAACAATCATCAAGTGTCTGTATCGTACGCCCTATCTGACCATCTGTCTGAGGATGATACGTTGTACTCAGTCATACTTCAGTTCCCATTGCTGACTGTAGTCCTTCCCAAAAATGATAAGCAATCCTCGGATCTCGGTCCGATACAATCGAAACTGGTATTCCATGTAGTCTCACTACATTTTGAATATATAACTGAGCCGTTTTCAAGTAGTTAAACATCATACTGTACGGTATGAAGTGTGATACTTTCGTCAGTCTGTCAACGACTACCCAATAGCATCAGAGCCAGAAGAAGTCCTTGGAAAATGGGTCACAAAATCCATCGTGATATGTTCTTATTTCCATTGAGGAATCTCTAAACTCAGCAATTCACCTCCTGGTCTCTGTCTCTCTGCTTTCACCTGTTGACAAGTCAAACATCGTTTCACAAACTCAAACACATCATGTTCCATGCGTTTCCACTAGAACTGTGTATGCAAATCCTTGTCCATTTTCTTTCCTCCAGGATGTATACTATATCTACTACAATGTGCACATTTGTAGTAGTTCTTGGCGTATTCCCAAAGAAGCAGGCACTACCCAACGTTTTTCATATCTCACACTCCCATCACTTGCTATTCCAAAAGGAGATATTTTTCCTTGACTTATCATCAATTTTCAATGGTGTACTTCATCATCAGTAGTTTGTGCCCTTATGATATTCTCAAAAATATTGGGTTCAACCAACAGTGTTTATACCCTTATTGGCACTGTCATTGCATCAAACTCATAACCCAATGTCCAACAAGAAGGCATCAACGCTGATAATTGAATCATATCATTGGCAGTATATTGTACCTTTCGACTTAAGGCATCAATTGTCAGATTAGCTTCTCCTGGATGATATTTGATCTCACAATCATAATCTTTCAAGAGATCCATCCATCGCCTTTGTCTCATGTTCAACTCTGTCTGAGTGAACAAAAACTTCGAACTTTTATGATCAGTGTATATGGTAAAGGACATACCATATAAATAGTGTCACCATATCTTCAACGCAAAGACTATGGCTGCCAACTCCAGATCATGCACTTGATATTTCATTTCATGTTGCTTCAGTTGTCTTGATGGATATGCCACAACATGTTTATCATGCATCAATACACAACCTAAACCAAGTAATGATACATCAATATAAAGAGCAACCATGTCATGCTTTGATGGAATAATCAAAACCAGAGCAGTGGTTAACCGATGTTTCAATTCCTGAAAGCTATGCTCACACGCCTATGACCATCTGAAATGTACTCCATTCTATGTCAGTTGTGTCAATGGTTTAGCAATCTTTGAAAAGCCTTCAACAAACCGTCTGTAGTATCCTGCCAAACCCAAGAAACTATGAATCTCAGGCACAAAAGTTGGTGCTGACCAATTCAATACCGCTTCTATCTTTTTCGGATCTACTAATATATCATCTTTGGTGATCACATGTCCTGAAAATACCATAATGTTCAACCAAAACTCACACTTGCTGAGTTTGTCGTATAAGTGATGTGTTCTCAAAAGTTGCAATATCATATGCAAATGTTGGACATGCTATGCTTCACTCTGAGAATAGATCAGTATGTCATCGATAAATACAATGACAAATTGATCAAGGTATTCCTGAAAAACTCGTTTCATCAAACTCATGAAGACAGCTGGAGCATTTATCACACCAAATGGCATAACTAGGAACTCATAATGTCCATAGCGAGTTCTGAATGCTGTCTTTTGTAAATCTCCTACCCTCACGCGTATTTGATGATAACCAGATCGCAAATCAATCTTAGAATAGATCATCGATCCCTATAACTGATCAAATAAATCATCAATACGGGGAAGAGGATATTTATTCTTAATCGTTACATTGTTCAACTGTCGATAGTCAATGTACAGTCGCATCGACCCATCTTTCTTTTTGACAAATAATACGGAGCACCCCAAGACGATACACTAGAATGTAAGTATCCCTTGTCAAGTAAATCTTGCAACTGAGTTTTCAACTTTCTCAGTTCAGTTGGTGCCATACGATATGGTGCTCGTGAAATTGCAGAGATACCAGGGAGCAATTCAATGCCAAATTCCACCTCACGACTTGGTGGAAATCCAGGAATCTTATCTGGAAATACATCTATGTGTTCTGCAACCACTGGTATATCCTCTACGTTTCTTTCCACTTTCTTTTCAGCTACATCAATAGCGTAAATCAAATAGCCCATGTGTCCACGTTCTAACAAGCGTGACATTCGAATCGCAGATATCAAAGGAATCTTTGCACGAAATCCCCGTCCATAGAAGATCCATTGGTTTCCAGTGTCAGACTGAAACCGAACCGTCTTCTGACAACAATCCACAACCGTTTGATATTTACTCAACACATCAATACCCAGAATATAGTCAAAATCAGTCATATCTAACACAATCAAATCTGCCTGTATTCCATAATCATCAAACTGAATGGAACAATCATACACACTCTGACAAGTCATCACAGTAGTTCCCATGGGTGTCGAGACATATAAAGACATTAACAAGTGGAGACGAGCATATATGATACCGCTTAATAAATGATTGTGCAATAAATGAATGTGATGCACCAATATCAATCAATATAAAAGCCGGATAAGTAAATAAACACCACTTACCCGCTATCACATCATCAGAAGCCGCCTCTACTTGCTCCTTGTTCAGTGCATACACCTGAACTTGAGGCGGCCTACTCTCTGTCCCCCACCAGTACGAGATACAAACTGTGGCCTCTGATGCACTGTACTATCTGATACACTCCCTCTGGCATGTTGTCCTCCAGCTTGAGGACGATCACGTCTAATGTGTCTTGGTCTCCCACATCCATTAACAAACTGAACCCTCAACATGTGGATAATCGCGTCTAAAATGTGATCCTCCACAATTAAAACATTTTAAGCTTCTACTACTGCTGTTACTGCTGCCTTGGGGCTGTTCTTTGGCACCTTGTTCGCCCCCTTTCCGAGTATCAAATCGCTTACCACCAAATCTCGAGGATGATGCATCTCCCCGTGCTGGTTTAAATTGGTCCCCTCTAGGTCTCATGATGTCTGATGTAGGTTTCGACGCTCGTCCTACATCCTTATGGACCCCAGTTCCGATCTCAGCCATTTCAGCCCTCGTCAGCGCCTCGTCAAACGAAGTAGGGTTATTAGAAATAACCCTATCAAACAATTCAGGTCGTAAGTCTTGTTGAGCCTTAAACGCGTGGTTGAGTTTAATGCTTAATTTATCTCCGAATTATTTATGAGTTTTGATGATCAACAAAACTTGTGTTTGTTATACTAATGTGTCTACTTAGTGTACATGTTTAATGGTTGAAAAATGGAATGTTTGAAAAAAATCAATTGTGCAAGGTCTGGGCAGAATCACCCAGACGATGGTGATTATCGCCCTAGGCGATGGCAGCCAGGAGGAGCATCGCCATGCACATCAACTGGAGCGACACCGAGGCCCGCGCGTAGGGCGAGTTCACCTGAGGCGATGGCTTGATCTCCTGAGGCGATGCCTGGAATGCTTGAGGCGATGAGGACTTCGTTTGAGGCGATGAAAGTTTGTGAGCAACCAAAGGTACGGCATTAATTTTTGGTGGTGATCGTCTGAGGCGATCCATACATTGCATGAGGCGATCTGTGCAATTTGGTGACCGTTGGGGCGCGGTGATAGTGATCGCCTGAGGCGATGTCCGAGGCGATCTTGGCTTGATTCAAGCCTTAAGTGTAGCAACGGCTAGTAGGAGCCTTGGGGGCCTCCTACACTATAAATATGGATGTTTTGGAGCATTTTGAAGACAAGTAACGAGTCTATAAACTACAAGAAAGTTTTGCTCAATTCAAAGTATTCTAGCATTGCAAACTTCATACATTTGTGTTGTATTGGAGTTTGTAATTCATTTCTTGTGTGGGAGTTTTGATTCTTCATGTTGGTACACCGTGAAGGTGTTTATTTCATTTATTGTAAGGTCCTCCAACACCGACGCAAGTTGGAAATTGTAAAAGTCATCAACAAGTAAAGTTGGTGCAAGTGTGTGGCTATCCTTGGAGCCCTTAAGGCCAAGAAGACTCGTGAAGAGTGTGTTGCTCATGAAGAGCTGTTTTAATCGGGAAGAGTGTGTTGTGGCTAACTTGGAGCCCTTAAGGCCAAGATCATTTTCGTTCTAGTGGAACCTCGGTTAAACGTTTTCTAACCGGGAAGATGAGACGTAGGCGATTAATCGCCGAACTTCTATAACAAATTCTCGTGTTCTTTATCTTTATTTAAATTACGCATTTATTTATTTCTTCTTTTTATTTATTTGTCGATTGACTTGAAGTCTTCCGCAGCGCAAACTCGACATTTTTGTAAACTCATTTTAAAACGCTAAAGTAGCCAAGGATCCTCATTCACCACCCCCCCCCCCTCTTCGGTTCCAACAAGTGGTATCAGAGCCATTTGATTTTTGTTTTAAATCAAAAAACTTTATATGGCTAATCTAGCAAATGAGTTTGCTCAAGGTCAATCGACAAATCAACCTCCGCTCTTCACGGGTGATAACTACGGATATTGGAAAAAATAGAATCTCTCTATACATCCAATCCGTAGATTATGACCTGTGGAAAATCATTGTAAAAGGTCCAAACATTCCTTTAAAGGAAGTTGGGGGAATAAGTATTCCCAAAGAAATGGACGATTTTACAAGAGCGGATATGATTTTAATTTCTCAAAACGCTAAAGCTATTAATATTTTGCATTGTGCTTTAGATATGAAGAAGTACAACCGGATCTCGATGTGCTCAACCACAAAGGAAATATGGGACAAATTGCAAATTTGTCATGAGGGTACAAATCAAGTGAAGGAGACAAAGATAGATCTATTTTAACTCAAGTGTGAGACATTTGAGATGGAATTCGGAGAAGACGTTGACTCAATGTTTAGAAGGCTCGTCCAAATCATAACTGAGCTTGCACAACTTGGTGAGAAGTGCCCTCCAAAGCAAATATGGAGAAGAACACTTAGAGCCTTACCACAAGAATGTGATGCCAAGAGGACGGCCATCATCGAATCCAACAAAGGAGAAAGTGCATCATATGATCTTGATGAACTTCATGGTACCTTAGTGACCCATGAGCTGGAAGTGTCAACCAGGAAGGGAATAAAGGAGGATGATAGACCCATAAGGAAGGGGATAGCCTTGGTCGGGAGGAAAGATCAATCCGATGATGAAGATGATGAAGAGATGATCTTGTTCACAAGAAAATTCAAGAAATTCTTCAACATATACAACAAGCCAAAGACCTCCGGTGCTATCAAACATGATTCCAAACAAGAGGTAACTTGCTATAATTATCAAGATAAAGGTCATTATGCTAATAAATGTCCTAGGAAGAAGAATGAGGATAAAGAGAAGAAGAAAGCTCTTATAGCCACATGGAGTGATAGTGACTCCGATGGGGAAGAAGCAACAAACCTTTGTCTCATGGCCAAAGATGATGCAAATGATGAAGAATATGAAAGCGACGATGAGGTACCATCTTTTGATGAATTATTAGATTCTTATCATGAGCTTATTGATGTTCTTGGCAAAACCAAGATGAGTAACAAATTACTCAAACTTGAGGTAGCCAAGAGAGATGAAGAAAACAATTCATTGAAAAATGAATTAAGTTCTTTGAAGAAATCTTTTTGCAAGTTTAGTGATAGTAGTTTAAAGATGAATGAATTGTTTGGCTTGCAACGTTGTAGCTTCGATAAAGCCGGACTAGGCTTTTCAAGCAAATCTAAAACATTTTCAAGCTTGTTGGCTAAAGCTAAGCATAATTCTCCTACTTGCACTTATTGTTGTAAAGATGGCCATACAAAGAATAAATGTAGATTTGCTAAATCCAATACCAACCTAACAAAAGGTGGAAATGGATTCTAAAGGCATCGATAAAAGCTAACCCGCGAGGACCCAAAAATCAAATGGGTACCAAAGAATCCCAAATCAATTTGTTTTGTAGGGACAACAAAGGGATGGAGGATGAAGGTACTAGCACCTCAAGGGAGGAAATCATATTATGCACCACAATAGAAGAAGCGCGAGGTATAAGACCAATAAAAAGAAAATATTATTGTCATCAAAGGTAAATTTATTTGTGCATTAATAAGAACAATTCAAAATTTCATTGGCACAAATTAATTGTGACCAATAAATAATGAAGCTCAATATTCATTGATAGTAAAATGCATTTTCCCTTAGCATATGCACATATAAATTGTTTTGATGCATGATTTGTGCTTATCTCTTTATAGTGACTATCTTGATGTGCCATTTGAATATGCAATGTGAAAATGTGCAATTAAATGTGATTAAACATGCTTATTGTTTAGATGCTCAATCTTGGATCATAGTAAAATGGATATAATGCTATTATGACCTTAATGATTTTATTATCATTAATTTATCAAATGATGCTTTGAGAATTTTTATTGGGCATGAGTGCATGCACATATGCACACTTTGAAACATTTAGAATTCATTGTTGATTGCCTTAAACGCATGTTTGTCTTCCTCTAAATGATTTAATCTTATGCTTGTTATGGCTATTACATGCTTGATAAGGAACATGTGTAAATTATTAAAATATGGCTATGTGTCAACATATACTTGTGGTATGATTATTTGAATTTTGTGATTTTTGATTATCACAAAAAGGGGGGAGAATTTTGTGATAAACTTGAAGCTTAATACATGCATAGTTTGAGGGGGAGAGTTTTTGTACGCATGATTTGAGGGGGAGAGTTATTTGTATTATGCATTACTTGGTTAAATCTTGTATGTGCTATGCAATTGTTAAGGGGGAGTCTTGTTTACTCACATTTCATGCATATTACATATTCAAGTTTATCAAGTTTTGTGACCATCAAAAAGGGGGAGATTGTTGAGCCTTAAACGCATAGTTGAGTTTAATGCTTAATTTATCTCCGAATTATTTATGAGTTTTGATGATCAACAAAACTTGTGTTTGTTATACTAGTGTGTCTACTTAGTGTACATGATTAATGATTGAAAAGTGGAATGTTTGAAGAAAATCAATTGTGCAAGGTCTGTGCAGGATCGCCCCAGACGATGGTGATCATCTCCCCAGGCGATGGCAGCCATGAGGAGCATCGCCACGCACATCGACTGGAGCGACGCCGAGGTCCGCGCGCAGGGCGAGTTCGCCTGAGGCGATGGCTTGATCGCCTGAGGCGATGCCTGGAACGCTTGAGGCGATGAGGACTTCGTTTGAGGCGATGAAAGTTTGTGAGCAACCGAAGCTACGACATTAATTTTTGGTGGTGATCGCCTAAGGCGATCTGTGCAATTTGGTGACCATTGGGGCGCGGCGATGGTGATCGCCCGAGGCGATGTCCGATGCGATCTTGGAGTGATTCAAGCCTTAAGTGTAGCAACGGCTAGTAGGAGCCTTGGGGTCCTCCTACAGTATAAATATGGATGTTTTTGAGCATTTTGAAGACAAGAAACAAGTCTATAAACTACAAGAAAGCTTTGCTCAATTCAAATTATTCTAGCATTGCAAACTTCATACATTTGTGTTGTGTTGGAGTTTGTAATTCATTTCTTGTGTGGGAGTTTTGATTCTTCGTGTTGGTACACTGTGAAGGTGTTTATTTGATTTATTATAAGGTCCTCCAACACCGACGCAAGTTGGAAATTATAAAAGTCATCAACAAGTAAAGTTGGTGCAAGTGTGTGGCTATCCTTGGAGCCCTTAAGGCCAAGAAGACTCGTGAAGAGTGTGGGTAACTCGGGAAGAGTTGTGTGTGGCTATCCTTGGAGCCCTTAAGGCCAAGAAGACTCGTGAAGAGCTGTTTTACTCGGGAAGAGTGTGTTGTGGCTAACTTGGAGCCCTTAAGGCCAAGATCATTTTCGTTCTAGTGGAACCTCGATTAAACGTTTTCTAACCGGGAAGAGGAGACGTAGGCGATTCATCGTCGTACTTCTATAACAAATTCTCGTGTTCTTTATCTTTATTTAAATTACGCATTTATTTATTTCTTCTTTTTATTTATTTGTCGATTGACTTGAAGTCTTCCGCAGCGCAAACTCGATATTTTTGCAAATTCATTTTAAAACGCTAAAGTAGCCAAGGAACCTCATTCACCCCCCTCTTCGGTTCCAACAAGCCTTTTACAAACTGTCTGATCTTGCCTTAGTGTTTGTCGTAATATGTGGTACATACCGCAACAACAAAGAATACTGCAAAGCATAATCAGACACCTTCATTGTTCCCTTTTTCAGATTATTGAACCCATCTTCTTTCAACTGCCTTGCAGCAAAAGAGAAATAATGATCCAAAAAGTGATGTCTGAACACATCCCAGTCAACAACCTGTCCTTGAGCTCTCAACTCTATCAGTGTCGCTTTCTACCACATCATTGCTTTCTTTGCCAACTGAAACTCAGCCAAACGCAACCAAGCTGATTTGGCACATGGTGCTGACACAAAGATCTGTTCAATACGTTTAAGTCATTCCTCAGCCTGTTCCCCATATTCAATACCCTCAAAGCTAGGTGGCTAATAACTAAAATATTGAGTCAGTGTCAACTCTTCAGGTAACAACACATGTCTACTGGCCCTTAGCCTACTGGTGGTTGTGGCATAGACGCCAAACCAACACTAGCATTGCCACTAATGGCATCCCCAACATCATCTTGAGGTAATCTGTGTGCCATTACTGCACAACAGAGGTTAACAATAACATTCATATAAAGCATGTTTGTATAACACATCACAGTTATCAACATGCTTTCAAGTTATTAGGCAACTCCATAAGTCACTTCCTCTACCCTTGTTAACCCAGTTCTCGAACCACTGCTCTGATACCACTAATGTGGGGTCCTCGCTACTTATTCTATTATGTATCCAATTATTCTACACTTGTGAGTAAAGATTAAGTAATAAACACACACTGATTAAGAGTCATACTCTATCAGTTATTACAACATTTACAAAAATCCTGACATAATATACATCACATGTACAGATGAACAACCTAAATAAGTTCAACTCCTAATCAGTGGTCCAGCTCACAGCAGAAGTCGACACACAATCCGTCGTCCCACGTCTATGAGTCCCTACAGAAACAATCACACAACACGAGTATTGATAGACAACCATCTCATTTATTATCAATAAGAAAACATAGTACGATAAATCACCATCGTAAAATCTCAACTGTGATTGTTCTATATCATGCATCACAATATGCAAATATGTCATGACATGTCTCAACCATCATCCTGTTAGAACGTGACATATATGATATGCCTCTCAGCTCAATATGTCAGTGGCTCGACCTTCACCATATTAGCAGCACATATCTTATTTTCGTCCTCACACGTTATAACAGCCAAAGCATATGCTCAACAAGAGCATACCTCTCATGCTAAAGCATATGCTCAATGGTAGCATACCTCTCATGGCATACCTCTCATGACAAAGCATATGCTCAACAGTAGCATACCGCTCATGGCATCAACCTCAATAACACGAATATATACTAACATGGATGTATACCAATATGATTCCAACAATCATATATCTAAATCTCAATATAGATAAACAACATCACATAATCAAACTTAATACTCGTACGTCAACACGTACCTGTCGTGCAATACAAAATATATAAATTCAGGCGTCAATTGTTTAACCGCCTCGTTGTCATGTCCCCTGTGATGATGCTACATTAATACCAACAATGTATCATGTCAAAATAAGCTTCAATATCAAATTTCACAAAAATTTAACATTTTGCAACATATAAACCCTAGCGATCGATCACCATTTTTCTAGATCGATCGCCAACATTTTCTGTTTCATTGCGACCGTTCGCTACTTCTCGTGATTGATCGCCAAAATGTTCTGTTCACACGCTATCTATCACCATATTTCACCAATCGACCGCCAAGCCATTTCACCGCCTTATAATTTTACTCTGCTTCACCTTATGATATGTCTCTCATCTCAATATGCTAGTGGCACAACCTTCACGTCCCATATTAGCAGCACATATCATATTTCGGTCATCACACATTGTAACAGCCAAAGCATATGCTCAACAAGAGCATACCTCTCGTGCCAAAGCATATGCTCTACGGTAGCATACTGTAAGACCCCAACGTCCAACACGTCAATAATACAATTATGACGTCATTTGTGTATGTAAAAAAATTTCATTCTTTAAAAGAATCATTACATGCTTCACATATTCCCATGAACTTTTATAAAATATTTGGACAGAATCTCTCCATAAATTGGACCATCCCAGAAAATACACAACTATAAACACCCTCAATATAACAACACCATAATCTAAAGATAAAAGTTCCCAGCCAGGGAAGTCACAATACTAGCAAGATATAAATTACCGGCATCACTAAAGTCGTATAGCACATGCTCCTCAAAGTAACTTGCTGATCAATCAACTATATAGAAAGAGGACTTCAACACTATTATACAGTCCATATACACGCTTCCAATTGCTCACATACGAGCAACAAATCAATGAGACAATTCTCAATGCATAATTGATATGTACCATCAACCGATACTTGTACCATAATCCTGCGAGCACTATTTTCCATGGGTTCAAGCTTCCTTCCCGAGACAACGTCGTACCTGTTATACCTGTTTCAACAGAAACAGCCCCTGCACAGGGTGAGCATACTCCAACTCAACAATCATTCACACATGAATATACGAAACTATAATACAATAATTTAAATTATTCAAAAACCCATAAAATATACTCCTTGTACAATTCCGAACCAGTATAGCTTTCACGAACTGTTCCTGTTTCAATCTTATACACTTCCATAAACATCAAGTTCAGTATCGTTATTCGGAACATGATAATCATCAATGTAATAAATTCAATAAAATCACAATTCATCATTTATCCTCAATCATAACGAATCTCATATAGAAGGCAACTCTACCTATCAGTTAATCTCATTCTCAAACATTTCTCATATCGATTATACCAAAGGCATCCATACCCATCTCCATATCCGGACCATGTATATTTACGTGTCCACCATACCACATATATCAAACTCAATTCACATATTCATTTCCTTATATTCAGTCATCACAATTCAACAATACATGAAATAATTCATATTATTCTATTCGCACGTCACTACATACCTTAAAGTCGACAACATGAACAAGCTACCCTCGACGTCCTGAGGCCTGTGGAGTATCTATATCAAATATCAATTCAACAACTCATCCAGTAATCCAATATTAAATTAGGGCCAAATTTCCTCATTTTAAAGAACTCATACGTAGTTTTTGCATAAAGAAGATATACTCTTCTTAGTTGTAAAAATTCTCAATGCAGACATAATCTTCTAGGATCAAAGCTCCATTTACGACTGAAATAACACAACAAAGCTTATTAATCATCTCCGACCACGATACTACTTTTATGGGCCATTATAAATCTCGTTCATACTGTTTTATCCTAATAGAATACTCGACAATCCGTAAGAACTTACACGCCCTTGCAAATGTTGAAATACACACATAAGTTCAGTAGCTTACGGGTACGACAAAAGCACAAAAAGTGCTAGAATTTCATAACTTGAAGGGGATTTCGAAACTACTGAACATGAACTTCACCTATGGTTTAAACATCTCATAATCAACTAACTCACTAAGAATCAATTAGTTGAAATACATCTCAACCAAGAATTAATCGACTAATGAATAAATAAGCATTGCTGGCCAAAAGAACTTCAAGGTCAAGAACACCATAGTCTAAAACAGCAACAAAATCGAGCCCATAAAATTAATAGTCGATCAAACATGAAGCCAAATCCATGAGCCATCTAAACTCAACCAAATAGAAATCTAAGCCCATGGATTTACAACCGAGCTGAGATCATCGAGCAGGAAGGGAAATGTAAAACTAGCAATTCACCAAAAATCTTAACCATCGAGAAACAAGCAAAACAACAACAAATATTCGAACTAAACAGCAAAACATTCAAACGCAACAGCAAGTTCCGATGCCCAAAACAGCAACAAAAACTCTCAGCCCCAAATCATAAATTCGATCGAGGCATTTCCCAAAAGCTGCAGGGGACATCAAGCCAAAAACCAAAATGAAAGAGGGAAATTGAACCACTAGAGAAACAAGTAAAATAGCATCAAAATATTCAGCACAACATCAAAATATTATTTGGCTGCATAGCAAAAGTCCCGACGCCAAAACAGGAGAAAAAAATCGAACAATGTTCATAATTTCAAAGGATGAAGAAACAACTAGAGGAACGAAATGGAATCAACCACAAACCTATTAAAATCGAGTTATAAAATTCGTTGAAATCATTGAGTTCTTTACGTGGATTTCTCCGTCGAAGAACGAATGGAGGGGGAGGAGGGTTTCCGGGTTTTTTAACTTTTTACTCAAAAAAAAAATTTATTTAACAAAATAATCGTTTTTTTTTTATTATTAAAGTAACCTAAGTCGCCATGTCAGATGGCGACTTCATGAAGTCGCAATCTGACATGGCGACTCCTACAAAAATTATTAAAAAAATATTATTTTTCCGATATCGACATGTCAGATGGCGACTTTAGGTGAAGTCGCCATCTGACATGGCGACTTCCGAAAGAATTCTTAAAAAAAATATTATTTTTTCGATGTCGCCATGTCAGATGGCGACTTCACCTAAAGTCGCCATCTGACATGGCGACTTCCATAAAAATAAAATAATTTTTTTTGATGTCGCCATGTAGGATGGCGACATTATATGAAAAAAATTATTTTTTTCGCCGGTGTCGGTATATAACGACATAAGTTATTTTTGTTTTTAACTATTGTCGCCATCTGAGATGGCGACAAAAAAAAAAATATTTTTTTATTTAATGTCGCCATTTTAGATGGCGACAATAATGTCTATAAAACTTAACAAAATGTTACTCATTTTGAAATATAAAGCAAAATCTCTTCGGCTTTCGAACAAATTCTCTTCAGAATTAGTGAAAATTCAAATTCTCTTCAGAATTCGTGAATATTTTCTCTGCAGGTATGTTGTTATACAAATAATTAAATTTAATAATATTATATATACTGTAATAATTTATAAAATTTGTGTTTATTTTTTAAGGTATGTCAATGAAAGTTTTGTTGTATTGGGGAGGCGATATATTACAAGATTCAGAATCTGTTAGATATGATCGTGGTCCGTCGAATGGCATGACAATATCTCGCACTATTAATTATTTGCAGTTAGTGAACGACGTATATAATATTACTGGCATCGACCGTAACCAATTCATTCTTAAAATATATTGTAAATATATATTTAGTGATTTTTCTGGGATAAAACAAACAATTTTTCCCGTTGACAGTGATTACAATTTAGCATGGGTATTGGATTCTGAACAAAATTATAGTTGTTTGGAGATGTATATACAAACAGAACGGAGAGATTATGATTTTATTACATAAATGCCAACAAGTGGTAGTGGTCCATTTGTAGTAGATACAGAAAGACCAACTACCTCTAGGATTCAAGATGATGCTCCTATAGTTGCTGACAATATTGTTCCCGATCCACTAGCAGACCGTTTTGTGGATTTTGGAGATGATTTTCAGATTGAACCGGAGGGAATTTCATCTGAGGATGAGTCTGATGACGATGAGATCGATATTGAAGAAGTGTCAGATAATGTACCAGACACAACCACAACAAATACTCATGTCCTTTATCCAACAATTCCATTCTTCTCAATGACACACCCTGAAGTATTTGGAGACTCATTAGACATTCCAACAGGTAGATGGGGGAGTTATTACGACTACTCCAAAGGGGATATCCATCTAGATATGGTTTTTAAAAATAAAGCTCATTTGCAGGCAGCTGTAAAGGATTACTCTGTACGTGTTGCGAAACGGGAGTACCGCGTTGTCAAGAGTACAAAAACATTGTGGAAAGTGGTGTGCAAACACAGTACAGAAGATATGCCTTGCAGATGGTACCTGAGGGCCTCGTTGAAGAAAAAAGTTGGATTATTCAAAATAAACAAGTATGGAGGTTCTCACACTTGCCTTTTGAGTGAGTTGTCGGTCGATCATGCAAATTTGGACAAAAACATGATTGCTAGCTTGTTAGTGGGAATTGTTCGGCGTGATCCAGCTTACGAAATAAAGTATGTAATTCAAACAGTGAAAGATAAATATGGATTTGAGATCTCATATGCAAAAGGATGGTTTAGTTTACGACGTGCTGTTGAGAATGTGTACGGAACATGGGAGAGCTCCGTGAGGAAATTGCCTTACTATATGGGAGCTTTGCAAAAATGGAATCCCGGCACAGTCGTTGAGTGGGTTCACCTTGAAAATGCCAAACCAGTAGAAAAGACCTTGAATTACGTGTTCTGGGCCTTCCATCCATGTGTACAAGGATTTCAACATTACCGCCGGGTAATAAGTGTGGATGGAACACATCTGTATACGAAATATCAACATAAGATGTTGATTGCCGTGGCAATGGACGCGAAAAATCAAATCTTACCTTTGACATTTGCAATTGTTGACGAAGAAAACTTTGTGTCATGGAGATGGTTTTTGGAGATGATTAGCAAGCATATTGTGAGAAGATCTGAGGGTGGTGTATGTTTGATTTCTGACCGTCATCCAGGCCTCATTGCTGCAGCCGATTGTATTCCTGACTTCAAATCACCCCGTGGAGTACATCGATTTTGTTTGATACATGTTTGTTCAAACTTTAATAGTCGCTTCAAATCCGTTCATTTGAAAGACTTATGCTGGAGAGCCGGATCAGAAAATCAGGTCAGAAAATTTGATCGCGCAATGAAAGAGATTAAACTTATAGAACCAAGGGCTTTTGATTACTTGAGTCGTATTGATAAGTGTCAATGGTCGCTTGCTCATGACGGAGGCTGGCGTTGTGGTATCATGACCACAAATATGTCAGAATGCATAAATGGAGTTATGAAAGGTGCTCGTCGACTTCCAATCACCGCCATTGTGCAATTAACTTTTGATCGTTGTGTGCTATATTTTTTCGAACGGCTTAAGAAGACAGAGCGAATGATTCAAAATAATCAAGAATGGCCAGATTATGTGTTCGAAAGATATGGTCGTGCTGACTATCATTCCATCCATCATAATGTCCAGATGTTCGATCGTAGACGTCTAACCGCTTCTGTTATCACAAGAGTACAACCAGGACGTGGGGGTAATACACATGTTGTGTATTTAAAATCCAGGGAATGCTCTTGTGGAAAATGGAAAGAGTTCGGAATACCTTGCTCGCATGTGATCCAAGTGTGTCGAAAGTATGGCTTAAACGCTAAAACTTTTGTGAAGCCATATTACAATATGAATGAATATTGGAGCACATATCAAGGACAATTCGAACCAATGTGGGGGGAGGAGCATTGGGACACCCCATGTTTTGAGTTGTACCACAACTCCACTCTGTGAAAAAACAGAAGAGTAGGTCGAGATCGAACAACGCGCATTCAGAATGAGATGGACTGGCCAGAAGCCCGTGCAAGACGGCAAAGTGCTTCAACTTCTCGAAATCAATAAATTTTTTAACGTGTAATTGATTGTATGTTTATTGTGTAAATGATTTTACGTTATTGTGACATTAATGTATGTTTACGTTACATTATTTTACGTTTAATTACGAAATGATTGTATGTCGATTGTATGCTCAAAGAACAAACATTTTTTCAAATTTAATCTATAAGAATCGGTTACTATTTACAACATAATGATGACTTCACCGACGACGACGAGGAGCTAGATTTCCTCCAGTACCACGAGGTGGAGGATTTGTCTGTCTTCTAACTCTTCGTTGTTGAACGACTTCTTCGCCCATTTCCCTTGCCACAGGTGTGTTGGCAGGCTGCTGAATTGGTGTCAATTGAGGGAATAGAACTGGCCAGACATCGAAAGGTGAAGTCCTAGCTGCATATGTCGCAAACCCAAGACTGACATCTGTATCCATGCTGCTGAACTGGGGTTGAGTGGACATGGAGGGATATGGCGTGAAGGGAGATAAATCATATGATTGTACAGGAACAGGAATATAATAGGCTGTACACATATCTGGCTCTGTCCACGTAGATGGACCTGCAATATCTGTCTGCATATGTGCAGATGGACCTGCAATATCTGTCCACGTAGATGGACCTGCAATATCTGTCTGCATATGTGTAGATGGAGTGTCTGCATGGAACCGATGTGTATCAACAGGCTGGACTTCATTGTATGGCGGGAAGTTTCTGTCTCGTCGTTCACGAGCCACTCGCACCACATTGTCGAACATAGTCCTGTGTTGCCTCATCGACTCTGTCGTAATAGGCACTCCATCAGCCAGATGTCGGTCATAGCTTGTAGTTAACTGTTCCATCTGCTCAATCTGCAAAGTACAAAAGTCCATATAAAATTTATACATCGAAACACAAATATAAAAATAAAATTTCACGTAATTAATGTACCACATGCTGCCATGCCGGGCCATCACCATGTTGATATCCTGTCTGTACAAAATATTCTTGACGCCCAATGTATCTACGTGTGACTTGTTCATACCACTCACTGTATCCGCCAACAACGTAGTAACCACCTTCAGTAAATCGTGGTCTGTCTACACGTAGATCATTTGCCCTCTCCCAGCAAAGTATGTGTGCTCTATGCCTAGTGCTCCAGTTTTTGTTGACATTTCCCCTTCGACCAACATTATGCAATGCCTCATCCCCTGATGGTGGATCTTCTGGGATATCTTGTAGCATCCCAAATTGTCGCAGTACTCGATCAGACCGTTGCATTTCAACTATGTCGAAGAAAATCAACGGTCCCTTATATGTCCCCAACTCAGTGATTCCTTCAGTGTACTCATCAGGGTACGGCTGCCAATTAAACTGCAAAACAACATTGCTTTTACATACTATGAAAAGAGTGTATTTTTGTACAAACTAATTTAACAGCATGTTTACTTGAGTTACTTGCTGGTCATCGAGGATGTCCCTTATGATGCGTATGGAATGACTCCCAGTTTCTGTAAAGATTAAATGACACGACCACCTGTATATATTCAAATAAATGATTAAATGCATTAACACATAAAATCAATTATAAAACAATGCATATTCGTATTACCTTACACCATATGGAGCAGAAGGTAACACATTGTTTGGGCCGACAATTATTGGCTCAATATCAGATCTATCGCTACCCAATTGCGGAGTCAAACTTGGGATTCGTGACCATGCCCAAATCTCATTTATTGTAGTGACATCAATAACACAAGTTAGATTGACCAGAAACATATTTTAATTATTAAAAAAAACAAACATATTATTTACCTGTAAGAGTTGCAATGCACCACCTATAACTTTTTTCCCTTTCTCTGATGACGTGCACAACTCACGATATAAGTATGCCAATACAGCACTGCCCCAACTATATGTACTGGCAGAGTCGATATCCTCCAACTTCTGTATATACAATAACCTAACAAAATTGCCTGAGGAATCAGGGCACATAATCCCCCCTAACATCAATAACGCACAAACCCTTGTGAACTTAGCAACATTATCTGGCGTACTATGTACCCCCAAGGGATTTTGCAGCAAATGATTTTTCAAAACAACTAACCTCAACCTCGCACCTTTAAAATCCTTGATATCTGGTATGAATCCTAAATATATATGACAATATTCTTACCATTCAGGTAGAGTCCTATCATAATCTATTCCAGACACTACGATGCCATCTACTGGCAACGCCCATATTACTGCAATGTCTTGCAGTGTGATGGACGCTTCTCCTGATCTAAAATGAAACGTGTATGAATCCTAAATATATATGGCAATATTCTTACCATTCAGGAGTCCTATCATAATCTATTCCAGACACTACGATGCCATCTACTGGCAACGCCTATATTACTGCAATGTCTTGCAGTGTGATGGACGCTTCTCCTGATCTAAAATGAAACGTGTATGAATCCTAAATATATATGGCAATATTCTTACCATTCAGGTAGAGTCCTATCATAATCTATTCCAGACACTACGATGCCATCTACTGGCAACGCCCATATTACTGCAATGTCTTGCAGTGTGATGGACGTTTCTCCTGATCTAAAATGAAACGTGTGTGTTTCACGGTGCCATCTCTCAACTAAAGCCGTGATCAGGTGCATGTCAAGTTCAATCTTACCACACCTATAGATACCATAAAATCCAATAACGTGCAACAAATTAACAACACGTATATCTAATGGACACATATCCCAAAAATAGCTATCTGGGTTTCTCACACGAAGTATAATATCCATATCACCTGCCCATACATCCTCAGATCGATGTGAAGACTGCAACGACAAAAGATGTGTGTCAACCGGGCCTGGTTGTCTCATTTGATCCATCCTGAAATATAATACAAAAATTAACAACATTAATCTCAACATTACAAAAACTACCCGTCCGCCACCCACCGCCTGCCACCGCCGCCACCGGCCGACGCCGGCCACCGCCGTCAATTTGACTTTTAATTATTCACATCATCAAAATATACACCAACAAATAATATACTCCTATTAAATATATCTAAATCATATTTTATCTACGATACACAAATAACAAAATAAAAAAGCTTACCTTAAATATTTTGGAAAAAAATAGCTTGATTTTTGCAGAAATGTTGGAAGAAAATTTGAGAACGAGCGGACGAAGAAATGAGAAGAAATTTTCGCAGAAGAAGAAATGAGAATGAGCGAGTGCGGCGGCGTGTTTGTGGAAAAGGGTCAGGTTAAAATACATTGGTGTCGCCATCTCAGATGGCGACATCAATAAATTAAATTGATGTCGCCAACTGAGATGGCGACATCAATAAATTACATTGATGTCGCCATCTCAGATGGCGAATCAATAAATTAAATTGATGTCGCCAACTGAGATGGCGACATCAATAAATTAAATTGGTGTCGCCAACTCAGATGGCGACATCAAAAAAATAAATTTTTTTATTAAAGTCGCCATGTCATATGGCGACTTCAAATGAAGTCGCCATCTGACATGGCGACTTAGATTAGTTTGATAATAAAAAAAAATTCGGTTAAATTGTTAAATGATTTTCGAAAATCAAATATTTAATTAAAAAACCCAGGGTTTCCTTATCTGGGTCGATGAGAGAGAAGATGGCTTTCCCCATTTATTTATTCTCTTCCACACAATAATTATCTCCTACTAATATTATTCTACTTCAAATATCATTTAATTTTTTATTACTTGTAAGAATCTCTTTTTAATTCAATTTGCACTACAAGTTTAACCCATAATTATTTATTCTACACCAGACCAAAATATAATGCACAATAATTTAAATCTCGAAATCTTATTAAAATATCACAATTGAACCAAATTAAAAATTATTAAGTATTCCGGATATCACAATTCTTCCCAACTAATAAAAATTTCGACCTCGAAATTTAAATGCATGCTTACCATTAAAAGCTAACAATAAAATTCATGTACCGGTATACAGCTCAAGATAGTGACTTGACCATCTGTATGATGACAGTCATCCGAATCATCACGGCTCACACATGTGCCCCATTACACCGACGATCGCAAGACTGCAATTCACATCACTTTACCATATTTTAACATTAGCACTCAATGAGCTAACATATATGAATACCCTTATTCATATGAATCCTTTAACATCATCATTTAATCGCTAAATCATGCAATCCATGCATATCACGTGTATATCGGAATGTATGACGATACACTAACTTTTTATCGTATAACTAACTCATACCTGTGTGGTTGCAAAGTTATGCAATTCATTCCAACCTCGTCATATCGCACGTCATCCTTGTTCGTATGAAATAATGGTACTCTTGAGCCCTTAATCATCAACTTCTCATATATCATCTTCTGGTTATTATCTGGCGCAATGTAATTACTAGAAAGCCCATTAGTAATTCTCATACGTATATCAACATTATACGCACCAACCACATATCATCAACATCATAATATTGTTCATTCCCAAATTTTATCTCATAACCCGTCATTTATTCTTATTTACTTAGATAAGTTGCTTTGTATTATCCCAAATTCCTTACAAATCACTTGTATATAAACAATTTAAAACAATGTATCAACGTCAACATTGAATGATTAATCTCAAACCTTTGTAGATTAAGTCACGTATATGGCAATAGCATCATGGTATCATGCTCATCACAGCACTCACATGCTTTCAAGAATCAACGTTTCCATATTTCATCACCCAGCTATCATCTGGTATGAAGTATTAGAAATAAGCTCATTATTATTTCTCAAATATTCATAGCATCACCACGTACCTCGTCATTTACGCATTATTGATATTCATAATGTTTCCGTCATCAAACATTCCCTACGTCAAAAGTTTCACGCAATCCTGTACGCATCATGCTACAATAAACTATCACATATGTGTGTGATTGAAATTCAACATAAGAATCAATACCATGCCTCAATGACGTAATTCCTTTCGATCCTTTATTCAACAAAGTATTATTTCATGAATGAATAACATATCATAATGTAGTATGTATTACATGATTTTTCATTCATCAGTCTCATCACATATATCATCATTTATATGCCTTCCAGTTTCTAAGTGAATATCAAAATGATCCATCATTTAAAGTGAATGGTCATATATCTCATGTATTCTCATTATGACATTATGATATTGTCTATTACATCATGTCTAACTCATCATTAATCACTCCATGATTATTTATCAGTGTTGTCATTATATACCAGAGAATAACATCATAATTTCGTACTTACTACGTCACCCGCAATGTTCACACGTCCACACATGACATTCGTAGCGATCTCACGTCATCCCGTGATGTTCCAATCATATCATCATCATCTTAAAACTCTCACAATACGAAACAAAAACATAGTAAATTAAACTATCAAAATCTTCCTCGGTCAAATAGGGACATCAACAACTTTAAACATTTACATGTCCAAAAGAAAATAATTCATAAGCACAAAAAATAAAAAAGCATCTATTGTTACTAGAATATGCATAATGAAAGAACTGATTAAAACATTAGGTTTAAAACTTATAATTTGCCAACTTAATACCCTAAAATATTTAATTTATAATTTAATACATTTTAATATATAAAGCTGCAGACGGATTGGCTAGGTGGATGTAGATGCAACAATCCACTACCCGCCCATATAAATGCGGGTTGCTCAATTTATCAACTGCAACACCTTTTTTCGAATGTTAAAACGGACGAATACAGGTGAGTGAATGTGGATCAAGCGAGTGGGTTGAGTTGTGCGCTTTTTTCACACCACTAGTTGCAAATATAGATTTCGTGTGTTAATTGTGCGAGAGACTTCCTTCTAGTACAATCCTCCATTTTGTTCTATCATTCCTCGACAGTTTTCTTGCTCCAAGAGATAAGATAGTAAAGGTCCTCTCCCGGTAACCGATTAACTTCATTAATCTCAGGATCGTGTTATAATACGTTGCTACATACCTTTGGACGTGGGTTAGTGGCGAAGACCAAGTCAATCCTTCAAGTACTCAACAAACATAAACTCACTTTCATCAATGCAAGGACTATATCATCAACTTATTCCATTTGTCTAGAAAAGCTAGTCATGCTTTATGGCTCATTTTCCATTTAATTGCATGGGCATAATTTCATTAATGTTTCTTGGGCCATATGATATTTTCACTGGCCAAAGCAGCTTTTATATGGTCTCCACTCTAATAAATGAGTGTTTCTGCTATATACCAGGTATTTAAAACACAACCCACATACCAATATATACATACATACGTCATGTAAGTTGGTGTTTAAAAACACCTCGTGTATAATATAATTTCCCCCTAACATAAATGTATGAGTTAAAATAATTTGAACTTAAATTAGAACAAAATCACATTTAAGAGCCTTAGCAAAGTACAACCACGTTATTATTAAATAACTTAATTTATAATTACACCATACATATGATATGACAACCCCTATTTAATAAATATCTCGGATCTGATGAGTGAGTGGTCAATTAAGAGGTCCCCGCATACAACTGATTCGTCGTAATAATTAATTAATCAATCAATTAATTAATCAATCAAAAAGATTAATTAATTAATTAGTTATTAATTTGCATGATTAAATCAAAGTCCTGATAATTGCAGCCTCGGGGCTATCGGCATCGATGGTGGACAGCAACTGGGATAGCCTATCACTCAAATTATCCACCTCTTTGTGCAAGTTCCTAATGTAGTTGCAAGTTTCTTGAAGAACCTTGTTTGCCGATGCCTGTTTCATCACAAAACTATATTAAATAATTAAATTATTACCTAATTTTATTCAATAATTATTTTTTATTTAATCATACATGAAATCCCTTTATTTGATAGATATAAGTTTATATTCAAAATTGTTTTGTATAAGCGACTAAGTATCAACCAACCATCGATAGCATGACTTCCGTATGTGTCAGGCACAATAAGCATGCGAAAGTATGAGACGACTATAGCTAAATATATAGTACAATATCATAGTAAATAGTGATTATTATAGTTTTTGGTTAAGCGACAAGCGTTTTGTCCTATAATTGTATTATAGTCAAATCATATAGTCGATTATCATGAGTTGTAAAGTAATGCAATTATGGGAGAGATTGCTGAAGTACAATAATTGTTCCTGCTTGGATTGGAGAGCGGTTGAACCGTGGTGTTTGTGCTGCTGTATATTTTAAAATATTTGAGTTGCACTGATACCACCAGCTATAGTTTTTGGTAAAACGACAAGCGTTCGGTAAACTCAGTATGTAAAATCAATAAAAAAAAATTTAACTCACAAGCATATGTGACCCATTAATATGTCACTTAGGATTTATTTTTGTGATTTAAAGAAATAAAATTTTAAAAGACTATGGATTTTTCAAGAAGGGTTTTCATGCCCTTTTAATTTTTTTTTCAGGTATAGTGAATGCAAGTTGTCTGATCTATATCTAGAGAATGACATTAATGAGTCAAAAATTGAGACACTCTATATTATTTGTACTAGGGGGTAGTCTTAATCGAGACATGTGATAGACTGATACATATATGTCTTTAGTCCCAAAGAAATGAGGCTATCAACATTCACAAACATTTTTTTCCCTTCAAGGAAGAAAATTGAATGATCTTTGACTTCCACAGTCCAAACCTTACTTGGGTAAAATACTTTCACAGGAATAATTTATAAAGATTTCCCAAAATAAATTCTTGAAGATTATAAATTCATGAAAAAGTTTCATTAATGACAAAGTTGAAAACAAAATAAATATTTTTTAAATTTTAACAATGGTTGCATGGAATTTGCATTACATGTATCCAAAATTAAAATGGTTTTATTCGTTTGATCACTAGCCTTTCTGCTTGAAAATTTATGCCCTTTGAAATATAATGAAAACTAGTAAGGAAAAAAAAAACGCTTGAGGAGCTCCTGGATCTAGTCCAGTTGCCTTCCATTTCGTGGAAGGCTTCCATTTCGTAGAGACTCAAGTTTGAGTATCACAGTATACGAAAAAATATTTAGTCAATGCCTTCCAAAAAAAAAAAAACTTGCAAGAGACGTATCATATATGGGGCAAAGCTAGACTTTGCCTATATGAAATTTTTAAATCGATATGATTTTACGTGCAAATATTTTTTATTCTGTGATAAAATTTAGTGAAAAACATGAAATTCTGGTTACGCCACTGGTATAAGATAAATGTTTCGATGCAATAAATGTATAATAACATGAAATTTACATGCAAATATACGTTTATATATAATGTTGTACGTACCTTGTTGGATCGCCTACCATTGCTTCGATTAATCTCAGGAAGAAGATGGTGCAATTTGGAGACAAGTTCAATGATCTGATCATCTGATATTCTTGAACTTGCTGTTGATTGTGCTCTTGACCTCCTACCAGACATCCTTAAAATACTATAATGATTTTATAAATTTAATTCTTTATGTCTAAAATTTAATAAAAGTTGATACAATGCAAGAAAGGAGAAATATTTTGGCAGAAAAGTTTGTGTAGTATAGGAAGAGAAGAGGTGGCCGAAGGAAGAAGAAGACAAGTGTATTTATAATAAAACTTTTGAAGATACAAAGTAGAGAAAGATGTAAGTAAAAGAGTTGTGAAGTGGGAAAGGACCACAAATGAAAGACATTTTACAAAGGAAAGGGGTATTAATTAGTGCAATAAACAAAGATGGTGATGTTGGGTGTGAACAAGACAAGTGCATTGGGAGGAAGAATTACGGTAAAAAAAAATTTAATTTTTAAGATTGAAAAAAAAAAAAATTAAAATCTTTACTATTGCTATACATACAATTTTTTTCCTCAAAATACATATTTACACTATACCTATTTTTATTAAGAAATAAAGCATAATGAAATAAAAATGTAAACATAATATTTATGGGAAAAAATTTTATTCCAATATAATTAAATTCTATTAAAAAAATCAGTATACATCAACAAATCAAGCCAATGCATCCGTCTCATATTCAACTCAACATGTATAAACAATTACGTTATACTTTTATGATAAGTATAAATATCAAAAGTCACATCGTATAGATAATGTCTTCAAATCTGAAGGGCAAATGCAATGCTGCCAGTTCCAAATCATGTTCAAGATATTTCAGCTCGTGTGTCTTCAATTATCTTGAAGCATATGTAATTATATGTCTGTGTTGCATCAGTACACAATCCAGACCAAGTAAAGAAGTGTAGGTATAAAAACATAACCACCCTTACCAGAAGAAATAACAAGGATTAGAGCAGTCATTAACCTTGTCTTAAACTCCTGAAAGCTAGCCTCACATTCGGGAGTCTACACAAACTTGACATCTTTCTTATTCAACTCGATCAGAGTCGAGCGATCGTTGAGAATCCCTTAATAAACCTTCTATAGTAATCAGCCATCCTGAGAACACCAAATTTCAAACACTGGAGTAATGTTGTCTATTTGAACACTACTTCTACCTTACTGAATCAACAGACAATCTCGAGAGATAACATGGCCATGAAATACTACTTTATTCAACAAGAACTCTCGTTTATTCAATTTAGCATACAATTGTTTTTCCTGTAAAACATGCAGTCTAGTTTCCAAATGGTCTGCGTGTTCTACCTCATTTCATGAGTATATCAAAATGTCATCTATAAATACAATCATGAATCTATCTAAGAATGGTTTAAACACCCTAGTTATCGAAGCCATAAATACAACAAGGGGCATTTATCAAACCGAATGGCATTAGTTGTTTTGGGCATGTCTCCTTGATGACCCTTAACTAGTGATATCTCGGCCGTAAATCAATATTTTAATATACAATTGATCTCTGTAACTGGTCAAACAAGTCATGAATACGAGGTATGGAATATTTATTTTGTATTATTACCTTATATCTGTGGATAGACGATGTACAATCTCATTGTGCCATCTTTTTTCTTGACAAAAAATATAGGAACACCCCTAATGTGATACACTAGGTTAAATGTATCAGTTGTCTAGTAAATCGTGTAATTGTATCTTTAGTCTTTCAAGTCCACCACCAGTGCAATTATGTATGAGGCTCGAGAAATAGAAGCTATAATAGCCATCAACTCAATATCGAACTCTATTTCACGGACTGGAGGAAAACCAGAAATTTCTTATGGTAATGCATCAACAGAGTCTGCTACTATAGGTATATGGACAACTGTTTTTTTCTTTTTCTTTTCCGGTCACATTAACTGCATAAATAAAAAACATTCGGCTATACGATCTAAAAATCTTCTCATTTTTATTGTTGATATCAGCAAGATACCGGTACAAGCACCCTTGTTGGGTTCTGAAAACCCTACTAATCCAAAATTTAATGTTAACATAACTTGTTCATATTATTACTAATAAATCTATCAAGTGTGCAGTGAAGTTGTCATTGCATGGAGTGTCAGAAAAGATGATGAGGGATTCATTACTGATAAAACAAGCTAGCAAAGTGATCAGCGATATTGATCAAGCATTTCAGGCCAATTTACTTGAGTCCAGTTGAATCCGGACAATTGAGAATTAGCAAAACTAATCTATGCCAAGACAATAAAGTAGCTTGCAATACTCATAAAATAAGCTAGTTAACTGATCAATGAAATGTAAATCCAATCTACCCAGCTGAATAAAAGAAAGTAGTTGAGTATTCAACTCAGCCGATTCAACATTACTAAACAGATTAGACTAGTTGGGTGTTCAACTCAACTGAACATAAGAAGACCAACGAAGTCGTCAACAACGAAGCTGCATATAGCCAACTAGTCAAATATGAACGTTGGAGAAGTCAGAAGAAAGTACAAAGAAGTCAGAAACGTACAAGGCGTGGTATAAATAAGTGTCACAAACACTCAACCTTTGTATTGAGAGCTTTATTGTTAATGATGATTTGTGTAACTGTTCAGGCTTGTGTCTGATAGATTGAGAGATAAGATGAGTTAGATTGTTACTGACCAGAGATGTAGCTAGGAGTTTCAGCTAGGTATGACTTAACTGAAGTGGGTTAGTACAATGTGTTGTATAAATAAAAGTCTTCTAGTGTATCCCTTCATTTGATTAAAGAATGGAAGATGTGGAAGGATTGAGCCTTCGAACTTCCATAAACAAATGTGTGCACATTTATTTTCTCTTTGTTTTTTATTTTTACATTGATTTTATTACTTTGCTTAATCAGTTCAGAGCAAGCTAGTTTTAGCTACTTCCGCTTGGTTTCTTAAACCAAACACTTCAAGGATACGAGCTATTGTAGCTCAACTTGATTGGAACCGGTTGGGTGAATAGTCAAACCCCCTCCCCCAGCATTTAGTGGAATCAGAGCAGTGAACTTAACTAACTTGTTTTCCCAACAACCCTAACCATAGAAGATCCATTGATCTCCCATTTCAGGCCGAAATGTCACTATTCTCTGGCAACAATCTACTCTAATCATGTGCCTTTTAAAGTGTCTACACCCAGAATAATATCAATTCATGACATGTAAAACATTATCAAATCAACTTTAATCTCATTACCTTCAAAGTTTAACATACAATCTTTCGTCAGTAAATATGACATCAGATTAACCCCCATAATAGTTGAAATAAAGAATAATGTTGATAAAGGACATGTAGAAACATCATTCAACTCAATAAATTTACTGGATATGAAAGAGTGTGAGGCTCCAATATCTATCAAAATATCAGCATCAACATTACAGAAAAGCATCATCTCGAGCCTCCTCAGCTGGATCCTGAGTTAGAGCAAATACAAGGCATGGGCTGAGGGACGAGGTTTACCCTCAACCTGTTATCGTCTCCCATGTACACTTGAAGTTCCCGGCATCGGTTGCCTCCTTGGTGCTTCAGATAGCGATTCTTAATAAGTGTCATTTTTGCACTTATATTTCTATGTTTTCTCATATTATTTATTATAATTCTTGAACGATATTACACTTTTTGGTATTGATTTGCATGTTTCAGGAACTTAGGTAAAAGTATAAGAAAATGAAGAAAAAGAGCTAAAAACGATGAAATGAGAAAGAAAGTTGAAGACAAGATAAGAATCCAGAATCCAAGATAAGTGTCACTTCTTTCTCCTCAAATTTCTTTATGTTTGAGCCATATTTTTGGAAATGTGGACAACAACAAAGTTGTAGAACTTTTTGTTATCTTCACGTGGACAGCTAATTCGTTAAATTCTAAGATTGTATGAGAAAGTTTTGGCCAAATTGTACAGACATGTCAGCAGGGCAGAAGACCAGGCCCTGTCAAGCCAAATTTCATCCCTCCTGAAAGAGACATATGTGCATAGGGGCCTATATACAAGAGCCTAGGCACCGACAAATCCTGAAATTTTAGGAAACATGATTTATTTCCCTCCTACAAGGATTCTAACCTATTATTTCAGTCTCCACTTCAATAAACTCGAGATTTTACAGACTTGAATGACTATTCACCCAAAATTCAACCTAGAACTAGCCTCTATCACCCATCCATCTCACCTACATCCACCTTCATCCATCAAACATCCTAGGAATTGGAATAACTCAACAAGGAGATCAAGAGCAATCGGGAATGAAGCAAGAGAAGGAGTGAGGATCTACAATCAGAGTCGACGCTGGGAGTTTATTCTTGACTTTTGAATTTTAGTTTTATTAATTTTGGATTATTCATGCTTAGGTTTGGTTTTTCTATTTAAATATGATTAACTAAGTTTATTTGTCAAGGCTAGGCAATCCTTTGACTTGAATCTATGATTTGATGATTTGTTATTTGATTAAATTCATATAGTTCTTTGTGTATGTTTTATGATTTTAATGTTTTTGGGGGATTGATCGCCTTTGAGTGATTTTAGTATTGCAATTGACTTGACCATAAGATATTGTGATACGGAACTAGTAATTCATACCGTGGGTTTTAGATTGATACGGACCAAAATCTAGCACACGTGTGATATCAATAGATTTACCAAAATCGAAAGCTAGAAGTTTCACAAAGCTTATGCAATATTGATTTTAAATAAGTGCATGACCATTGCTTTATTGCATCTTAATATTAGGTTCAATGTAACTTGACCATAATATACTAGTTAATTTAGAAAAACTCGTCACCTTATAAATACTTTGATATTCAATCGAGGGTCATAAGGGGATTACATTGGTGAATAGATGTCTTGATAATCTTCTCTAGCAGATTTTTCTCGTTATCTTTGATTTGCTTGGTTGTATCATTAGTAGTAGTTTAATTAAATTAGTATTTTATTGAATTCATTATAATATGTTAAATATAGTTTAAAGCATCTTATTTGGTATTTACAGTTAGTCCTTGTAGGTTCGACAACATATTCTCCATTTTCTATACTAAAACTTGAAAATCGTACACTTGCGATATAATTGGGCTACACTGGAATTTTATTGTTTAAATAAATCACGATCAAGTTTCATTTTCGGAGATTAATTTTAGTAATATCATTTTTTTTGTTTATTTATATAATTTTGAAAAAGAAAATAAATATTTAATTATTTTCTTTTCTTTTTCTTGGAGGTACTTGTGATGTTTCATCAACAGGTCTTCACAAGATTGCCCAACAACTTTCAGAGCCGTTATATGCAGTGTGAGATAGATTCAATGAAGTGGCTCCGATATCATAATTTTTTGAACTATACTCTTCTACAATTTTCTACAATGATTTGGATGAAGAAACAATGATGGGTATTGAACAAAGCTTTGGCAATTTGTAGTCCCCTATTTTATAGAGATGAAGACAACGTGTTGCATATATTCAATGATATGGTGGACTTCGACTACCTTTGACATTGGGATTCTTCACTGCAAGGTTGGAGACACCAATACCCGCAGGAACCTCAATACCCACCAACCATTTGAACATCATGGAGAGAAGAGAAATAGTTCTGAAAGATACATTGCTAAGTTGGAGGATACACTACTTAGATTCATGGCATCATCTGACAGCATTATGGAGAGCCAGACAAATTATATACGTCACCTGGAGCAACAATTAGCTGTCCTCATGGAAACAATTTCAGCAAATTGCCATGAGGATGAGATGACATATACAAATCAAAGGGCGACTAAGCAAGTTTGGTTATATGATGATGAATACTCCACCAACTAAGTTTTGGGGAATGATAATACTCATTTGGAAGAGTCATAGGAAGTTGAGACTCTTCAAGATATTGAGCTACACTAGAAAAGTTATCCAATGAGTTCCCATGGGAAGATGAGCCGAGTGTGATGTTGGACATGAGCATATAGCACCCATCGATGGAGACATGCTCTATGCCATATTTGAATACGTTTTTCCATCGATGCCAACTTCACCATATTATGTCTTCTATGAGATGAAGCCAAGCCAAGAATTATTTTCACATGCCTACCAATTCATGAAAATGTTTTTGGAGCGACGAGCATACACTATTTATATATTGTCAAGCTTGAGAGCATACTTAATCCAGACTCATTTGTGGTATCATATGATACTCATTATGGGCGGAAGCCGCTATTTGATGGTTGCTTCTGATGGTCAAGCCGACGACTAGAAATCAGCGCTTCTTGGGAGGCAACCCAAGCAATATCTTTTCTTATTTAGTTTATTTTATTTTCAGTTTTGCATTTTAGTTTTTATTATCTCTCGAGTTGACTATTTTATTATTTGCATTATTCTCTTATGAGGTACTCAATTGGGGCGATAAACCCCTACAACAGTGGAGCTTTCAAAAGCCAATCACCTCAGTCCTCATGCAAATGTATTGATCAGGGAGTCTATTGCTTCCCTTTTGATTATTTTAAACATTGAGGACAATGTTTTATTTAAGTATGGGGAGTGGCTTGCACATTTTACTTGTTCAATCTGCATGTTGTGTGCTGAAAATGACACTTGAATCGTCCGATTATATGAGCCAATTTTTTTTATGAGTTAAAACTTGAGAAAAGAATGAATTATAGTAGTTGATGTTATTCAATGAGGATTTTGATCTCACCATACATATGGACTTGAATTTTGATGATTGCTAGACTTGTACATGAATATCCTTTATTGAATTAGCATGTCAAGAATGAGGAATATATAAAGCACATTGAGTCATGATCTTTGTGGATTGTATGTTGAATAGTGATAATTGTTGTGAACTCGATAATTTATCTTGAGCATCTTAGAGTACCTTAGAACTTATGTGATGACACTTTGAGGTGAAATTTTATAGTTACAAACTTGACTTGGAAATGATATAGGCGATCTTTGGAACGTTTGAGCCTTTCAAGCCTACCTTGTTTATATCATTCCCTAGTGTCCTACTTTGAGCCTAAGTGAAAAGAATGGTGTATGTTAACATACAAATAAACCCCATTCAACATTTATTGATAAAATCATTATACCTACATTTGTATGAGCCTAAATTGAATTTTTATCCTTATATTTAAGGGAGTATAATGAATCTAATTAGACGCACGTATATTATTATATATTGATGAGCTTACTGAGAAATTTGATTAATGAGAGAGAAAAAAAAGAGAAGAAATTTTCTTATGAGTTAAAAGAAATAAGACTCAAAAAGGGGCTAACGTATAAAAGAAAAAGAGCCTTGTGAAAACAATATATAAAATGCAATGAATCAAGGCTAGAAAAAGAAGTGAAGCTCAAAATGTGCTAAAATGTGAAGTTATATATTATACTCTTTTCTTTTTGCTTATTGATCGAGTTTTATTTAAACAATAAAATTCCAGTGTAGCACGATTATACCGCAAGCGCACGGTTGTCAAGTTTAGTATAGTATTTAAAGAACATGTTGTCGAACCCACATGGACTAGAAAATAAATTACCGAATTTCTTTAGCTTAACTATATTTAACCTTCGAATATTTAGTGAACATTATACTAAATTAAGCCAAGAACAGTAGCCAACCCAAACAAGCGTGAAAAGTTTAAGAAATCAGTAGAAATAATTATCAGAACTTCGGTTCACCAACGTAATCCCCTACAATTATTTATTAGTTATGATTTAAAATCATACGCCCTAAGGTGACGAGTTACCTAATGTATTTGTTATACTATGGTCAAACTATAATAAGTCTAATATTAATGTTACAATAAACCACTCTCGTGTCCTTATTGCATAATCAATAATGAAAAATGATTTATGAAAAATTCTAGCCTTTGATTTTGGTAAATCTATCGATATCACATGTGTGCTAGATTTTACGTGGTCAGTCTCCATCTAAAACCCAAGGCCTGATTTATTATGTCGTGTCTCAATATCGTATGGTCAAGTCAATTATGATGTATATAATCATTCAAAGATGATCAATTCTTCAAAAGCATGGAGAACAATAAATTGTGCATAAAGAATTGTAAGAATTATTCAAAAAACCGTTAATTAATCCATAAGTTCAAACATGTGATCCCCTAGTCTTGATAAACTAAATTAGTCAACAATCATAATCGAATTAACAATGTAAAATCATGTTTTGCAACAAATTAAACATTAAAATTTGAAAACAAAAGATAAACAAAGTTTAGGAATACTAAATAACACGAGAAGATTACTCATTGCATTGCTGCATCGTCCTGTCTCTCCCGATGTGTCTTACTCTTCAATGGCTTGAAGTATATGGGATGAAGGCTGATATTAGGTTTGAAAAATATGTGCCAAAACTCTCATTTTTCGTGGATGAGGTGTTTTAAATAGTGGAGTGGAAAAAGCTCATCAAAGAAAGTGTCCTTATTGGGATCAAACTCTAGATGGTAATGTTTTTTTTTAAATTCTTCTACGGTCGATCGATCGCGGAGTTTTATTCATCTTTTTTAAAATTCATTGTGTTTGACGACGATCGCTGACTATTTCCCGGTCGATCGTGGTAAATATATTTTTGTTGTCCACCTCTCGCTCCTCAGCGATCGATTGTAGCTATGACGGAGATCGATCGCCTACTTCAATTTCTTCCATTTTGAGATTTCGGCCTTTCTTTCATCGTTAATTAGCTCAAATACTCCACTTTTATGCACTTCCACCTTTATTCCCGGAACATACAAAAACAACACGAAAACACATAATATCATCCAGGAATAATAATAAATTGCATATAAATTCATAGCAAAATAAGTGTAAAAACCAGGCTTATCACTTATCCTACCTTTTCTTTGAAACCGACACTAAAGGTCAACATTACAAGCTTAAAAAGACATTTGATCCAAGTCCAGGGAGTAACTACATTTGTGGAGAAGTTGTTTAAAAATAGGCCTATATGGTGCTCCACGATAATCTTGACCTTTATTTGATTAACATGATTTGATCTTAAAGTTGTGCATGAAACATGAGATTGACAATAGCACAAACACGCGTTCCGATTTTGCGATGTGTTGCTTGATTTAGGAGAAAACATGTCTCATTCAACTTTTGTATGTGTGTAAGTAAGATTTATGAGGTAAATGCTAGTCATGAGCTAATTTGTTTCAAGTATCAAGAATGAACTCTACTTTTTGATTTTAATGCTTAATCGATCACGATCAAGTGAAAAGTTTGGGCGAGATGATAAGTGTCATTTTTGCACTTATATTTCTATGTTTTCTCATGTAATTTTATTATAATTCATGAACGATATTACAATTTTTTGTATTAATTGCTTGTTTCAGAAATTTAGGTGAAAGTACGAGAAAATGAAGAAAAAGAGCTAAAACGATGAAATGAAATAAAGTTGAAGAAAATATAAGAAATCAGAACCCAAGACTAGTGTCACTTATTTCTCCTCAAATATCTTCATGTTCAAGTCATATTTTGGAAATGTGGTCAACAAAAATGTTGTAGAACTTTTTGTTATCTTCGCGTGGACAGCTAATTCATTTAATTTAGATATTGTATGAGAAAGTTATGGCCAAAATAGTACAGACTTGTCAGCATGGCAGAAGACCAGGCGCCTTGGAGCCACTCCACAGGAGTCTAGGCACCTGTCAAGCCAAATTTCATCCCTCCATACAGAAACAGAGGCGCATAGGCGCCTATATACAAGAGCCTAGGCGCCGACGAATCCTGAAATTTTAGGAAACATGATTTGTTTCCCTACTACAAGGATTCTAACCTATTATTTCAGTCTCAACTTCTATAAACTCGAGATTTTACAGACTTGAATGATTATTCACCCAAAATTCAACCTAGGAATAACATTCATCGCCTATCCATCTCACATACATCTACCTTCATCCATCAAGCATCCTAGGAATTGGAACAACTCAACAAGGAGATCAAGAGACGATCGAGAAGGAAGCAAGAGAAGAGCGATGATCTACAACCGAAGTCGATGATGTGAGTTTATTCTTGTCTTTTGAATTTTATTTTTGATTTATTTTGGATTATTCATGCTTAGGTTTGGTTTTTGATTTAAATATGATGAACGAAGTTTATTTGTCAAGTCTAGGCAATCATTTGTCTTGAACCTATGATTTGATAATTTATTATTTGATTGAATTCCTATAGTTCTTTGTGTATGTTTTATGATTTTAATACTTTTGAGGATTGATCACATTTGAATTGTTTTAGTATTGCAACTGACTTGACCATACGATATTGTGCTACAAAACTAGTAATTCATACCGTGAATTTTAGATTGAGACGATCCAATTAAAATCTAGCACACGTGTGATATTAATGGATTTACCTAAATCGAAGGTTAGAAGTTTTCATAAAGCTTATGCAATATTGAGTGTTAAATAAGTGCATGATTATTGCTTTGCTGCATCTTAATATTATGTTCAATATAACTTGACCAAAATATATTGGAAAATTTATGAATACTCGTCACCTTAGAGATATTTGGATACTCAATCGATTGTCATAAGGGGATTACATTGGTGAACCGACGAATTGATAATCTTCTCTAGCAGATTTTTCTCGTTATCTTTGATTTGCTTGGTAGTATCATTAGTAATAGTTTAATTAATTAGTATTTTATTGAATTCATCATCGTATGTTAAATATAGTGTAAAGCGTCTCATTTGGTGCTTACAATTAGTCCTTGTGGGTTTCATGTTCTCCATTTTCTATACTAAAACTTAACAACCGTGCACTTGAGGTATTATCGCGCTACACTGGAATTTTACTGTTTAAATAAATCGCAATCACTCCTCAGGTATTATGTCAAATCACTACCTATTCGGCCTCCCTAAAGTCCCTGACTCTCGGCTCTTCGGTAACAATGTGTTGCTTTGTGACCTATACGATGACAAGATAAAAATTCTTTATCGTTATACAAACAATTTGCTACACAATTAACATGTTTACTCGGGTGTAATTTACTCATTCAAACTATTTTCAATCACTGATCATTTCACACTTGTTTAGCGACAATCCAATCTTTGTTTAACAATAATCGACTAATTCCTAATCAAATTCCAAATTCTAATTTAAATAACAAACGTCCCTTATTCAATTTCCCAATTTTTAGTTCAATTTCAACATTACTAAAATTCGACCCAACTATGATAATCAATTATCTTTTATCTAATTCCAATTTCTCAATTCAAACAACAATTACCCTATAATTAATTCATCCCAAAATTAATAAATATTTCAAAATTAAAAACTCAATTAGTCGCTAATTTCTACAATAGCATTAATATGCCATTGGGAATAGCTCTGAACTACCACAAGAATGTCAGCCCTCCAGACTGCAGGGACTAGAAGTTTCAATGATATGCTCGTTGTCATTGGCCACTTTGACTAAAACAAAACATATCATTATATTCATAATTCAGTATAATAAATAATACATCATTTTTAACTACCTCTACATAAACTGGTTAAAGTAAAACTATCACCAAAATACAAAATATTACTGTCCAGGTGTATCTTATACCTAAAGTATGTAAGTTTTGCAGAAACTCGAATGGACTGCAAGGAACTTGAATTTTGAAACTCACGAGCCCTTCTTCAACTTGTTCTAAAATGTGTTTTGAAATATTTTCGATTCCTGAGGAAGAATTCAACTTTACTAATTATATTTCTATAATAATAATAATAACAGATTTAATAACATTGAACGTGTATTTGTTTATAAAGTTCGAAAGTAATGTAATATTTCTACATCTCTTCTTCTACCGAATTAAGTGGTCCACTATAAAACTTTGATTTATACAACTCATGTACAAACCAATGTCAGCGGGGTATATCCCATCCAGCTGAAACTCCTAGCATCAGCTACACTCAGCTGGAACAACAAGTCACTCAGCTGGCTCACAATTTATCTCAATTTGTGTAGACAACATGTTGCACAGTTACAAACAATTTCTTACAATTCAGTGCACGTATACATGTATAATGTATTAGGTTGGCAAAAAGGATCCTATAAATGACCTAATATGGCTTGCAACTATGTTGCCAATTTCTGGGGCATGCTCTCATTTCTCATTTCAGCTGATGTTTCTTTGAATCTGCCCAAATTTGAATCTTCATCCTGATATTTGGATTCTTGCTTAAATCACCTTCTTTGAACTTCAAAGTGTTGTATTTTAGTCTCCAACAATGATTTGAACATTAGTTACAAAACATGGTCAGTGTAAAATGTTTTGTACGGGTTCTGATTTGAAAATGATTTGGTACCTTGCTTGTGATAAGTGTGAATTTTACACCTGCTATGAGTTTATATGGAATTTCGTGTTGATTCCTGGACGATTTTACGTTTTTTGGTATATATTTGTGTATTTCAGGAATCTAGGTCCAAGGGGATAAAAGTGGAGGAAACAAGCTAAAAATGTTGAAAACAACCAAACCGAGCGAAGACATTGAAGGATGGACCGGAATCTCAAAGATTGAACTTACACAGCACGGCGATCGATCGGTAACCAGCTGCGATCGATCGCCAGTGTCCAGAAATATTTCACGATCAATCAGTAAGGAATGAAGATCGATCGCGGATATGTGCTTTTTGGTGGCCAGCGTCCAGTAGGGTTGAGCGAGCGATCGAGAAATAATGAAGTTCGATCGCGGATAGGAGTTTTATGAACGAAAAATAATATTTTTGAGTTTGGTTTAATATGGACTCCTCCATGAACCTCCTTCCTAATATGTCAAAATTAAGGACATTTTGGGCACTTTTGAGTCATGATTGGGTGAAGTATATATTGGAAAGTGAAATATTTTGTCAACTATGATTTGTCTTGAGCATCTTAGAGCACTCTAGAACCTATTTGATGGCACTTTGAGGTGAAATTTTATAATTATGAACTTGACTTGGACATGATTTAGGCGATCTTTGGAACGTTTGAGCCTTTCAAGCCTACCTTGTTTATATTTACCATTAGTGTCCACTTTTGAGCTTAAATAAACAAGAATGGAATTAACCACCATTCGACTTTTATTGATGAGCTCATTATATCTACCTTTAATTGAGCTTAAAATTTTTTTATCCTTACCTTAAGGGAGCATAATGGATTTCATGAGCGAACTATGTTATGGGCTATTACAAGCAATAAATTCAATGCCTAATGAAAGAGGAAAAAGAAAGGCATAGTTTAAAAAAATAGCATAGTTTTGTGATGATGAACCATATGGAGATCCAACATTGACTACATTCGGTGAAATCTAACGAAGCCCATGGTTCATCGAGATTAAAAGAAAAGAAAATTTTTTTAGGAAGTTGAAGATGTGTCGAGATGAAATTTACAAATTATACTCTCTTCTTTGATTTCCCTACATTTTCTTTGAAACCGACACCAAAGGCCTAACATTATACGCTTAAAAAGTCCTTCTGATCCAAGAATAGTGAATAATTACATTAGTGGAGAAGTGTTTGAAAAGTAGGCTTATGGAGTGCTTGATAGTAATCTTGACTTTGAGTTTATTAGCATTATTTGATCTTGAAGATATGTATGAAACTCAAGATTGACAATAGCACACACGCACGTTCCAATTTTGCGATGTATTGCTTGGCTTAGGAGAAAACACTTCTTATTGATTTTTGGATTGACTCTTGTTAATGTGTTAGTGGGATTTTTTGAGCTTTTACATTTGAGTTGCTAAGTTAATTCTTTTAAAGTATTGATGATGAACTCTACTTTTTGATCTTACTGCTCGAGGACGATCAAGTCTAATTTTGGGGGAGTTGATAAGTGTGAATTTTACACTTATTTTGCTATGAGTTTATATGGAATTTCTTGTTGATTCATGGACGATTTTACTCATTTTGGTATATATTTGTGTATTTCAGGAATCTAGGTCCAATGGGATAAAAGTGGAGGAAACAAGCTAAAAATGTTGAAAAAGAACCAAACCGAGCGAAGACACTGAAGGATGGACCGGAATCTCAAAGATTGAACTTATACAGCACGGCGATCGATCGGCATAACCAGCCGCGATCGATCGCGGAGCTGTAAATCGAGGAACCAAACCGAATGTATTGCCGATCGATCGGTAACCAGCCGCGAACGATCGCCAGTGTCCAGAAATATTTCGCGATCAATCGGTAAGGAATGAAGATTGATCGCGGATATGTGCTTTTTGGTGGCCAGCGTCCAGTAGGGTTCAGCGATCGATCGGGAAATAATGAAGATCGATCGCGGATAGGAGTTTTATGGGGAGAAAATACTTTTTGAGTTTGGTTTAAGATGGACTCCTCCATGCACCTCCTTCCTTATATATAGAAGACTTAATGCACGAAAAGGAGGAGCTTTACACCTCTTTTATCAGACCTAAGAGCAATTCTCTCATCAACCATTCGCACCAAAAATACCACAATTCATTGAAGAAGCAAGAACAACACAAGAGACAGAATTACGAAGCAACGCACACGGAGTGACACCCGCGTTCTGAACTTATTTAATTTTGAATTTCAGATTTTGATGTTGATATTGTTGAAGAACATATTTTTGCATTATTATTTGATGATGGTAGTTGGCTAAGTTCTATATCAAGACTAAGGGGATCCTTTGTATGAACCCATGATTTAAGTTTGAGTTTTTGATTGATTATTCTACAATTCTTTGAGCATGATTATGTTTTTAATGCTTTTCAAGGATTAGCTACCTTTGTATTGATGTTAATAATTATAATTGACTTGACCATACGATATTATAATTTGACACGATAATTCATACCGTGGGCTTTAGATTGAAACTGATCATGTGAAATCTAGCACACTGTGATAGCCATAGATCTACCAAGATCGAAATCTAGAAGTTTTCATAGAGTGTGTGCAATGTTGGATGTTAAATGAGTACATGACCATTGACATGTTACAATTCAATATTATGTTCAATATAACTTGACCATAGTATATTGGATAAAATCGGAAAACTCGTCACCTTATAACGTAGAACTTAAAGTCGTAGCTAAAAGGAGAATTGTAACTAAAATGAGAATTGTGGGGGATTACATGGGTGAACCAAAGTCTTGATATTCGTCTCTATTAATTTCCATATCTTTTCATTGCTTGGTTGTTTGGATTGGAGAAATTTCCGGGTTTGCAATAATTAAATTTCTTTCAATATTCGTAGGCTAAATATAGATAGGTTAATTGATAGGGTTGAATATTACGCGTTTTTATGCTATGATATGTATATATTTTCGTGTTGATTCTTGGATAATTTTATGGTATATATTTCTCTATTTCAGGAATCAATGTTGAAATTCATAAAAGGGGAAGAAATCAAGCTAAAATGATGAAAAAAATGAATAAAGTTGAAGAAAAGAGGAAGAAACCAGAATCCAAGACACATGTTGCTCCTTTCTCCTCAAATTACTATATGTTCGAGCCATGTTTTGGAAATGTGGTCCATATAAAAGTTGTAGAACTTTCTCTTATCTTCGCGTGGACAGCTGATTCATCAAATTCGGAGTTTGTATGAGAAAGTTACGGCCAAAATACGAAACTCGCCAGAAGCTGAAAAAGGCGAAGAAACTTACTGTGATTTCCGATCGATCGAGCAAGCTTTTCCGATCGATCGAGAAAGGCTGAAAATTGAGCGAAAATCTTACTCGAAGGCTCGATCGATCGGCTCTTCTGTTCGGATCGATCGGGACGAGCAGTTTTCATTAAAATACCTTCCTTGTAGAGTTTGGATGCAATAGGGAAGTCCATAATTCTTTCCCCTATATATTATACACAAAATCACAACCCATATCAGATTTTGAACCCTAGAACACTCACATACAGCCTCCATCTCAGCCCCCCTTTTCCTTCACCACCCAACCTCACGCCTTCTTCACCCACCATCCATACCATACGCCTCTTTACCCATCTCTTTCCTTCACCCTCTCATACAACAATACCTCCATCATTCTTCCACTCACCAAACCTCACGTCCAGAAACCTCTTCACCTTTTATTCCCAACGTCCAGCCTCCATCCTTCACAACCCTTTTCCACCTTTCTATCATCTAACCTTCAACCTTTCACCCTACGATTTTGGAACATCTCCAACAAGGCGATTGAAGAACACGATTGAGAAGGAAGCGAGAGAGGAAGCAAGGATCTACGAACGAAGTCGACATCGGGAGTTTATTCTTGTCTTTTAATATTAGTTTTGATTTGTTTTGATTTACTATGTTGAACTAATTTATTTATCGAGGCTAGGCGAATCCTTTGTTATGAACCTTCGATTTTATGATTTAATGATTGAATTCTTATAGTTCTTTGCGTATGTTTTATGTTCTTCATGCTTTTAGAGGATTGATCACCTTTGAATGATGTTAGTATCATAATTGAGATCGAGAGATGATTTTATGATACTGAATAAATAACTCATACCATGGATTTAAGACCGAGATCGATAGATGACGTCAAATACATGCGTGATAGCCATAGATTCTAGTAATTGAAAGCTAGGAGTTTTCATGGATCTTATGCAACATTGAATTGTTAAATAAGTGAACGAGAGTTACTTACTGCAATTCGGTGTTAGGTTTAATATAGCTCGAGAGAGTGTATTAGATAAATTGGGAGAACTCGTCACCTTAGAAATATTTGAATATTCAATCGAGAATTGTAGGAAATTACATTGGTGAGCCAAAGTCTCGATAATCTTATCTTGTGGATTTTTCTCGTTTACTTTTATTGACTTGGTTGGATTAGAGTAGTTTAATTTAGTTTAGTTTAATTATCAATTTATTATCGTAGGTTAAATATAGTTAAAAGACATCTTATTTGGTACTTACTTGTTAGTCTCTGTGGGTTCGACAATCCGTATCTTCCTATCTATACTAAAACTTGACACCGTGCACTTGCGGTCTAAAATCGCTAGATTGGAAATAATTGTTTAAAATAAATGCGATCAAGTTTTTGGCGCCGTTGCCGGGGACTAACTTTAGTAATATCATACTAGGTTCTTTGACTGTAATTTAACCATTTTTCCCTTTGTATATATTTATTTCGAAAAAAAAAATTATTAATTTATTTTGTTTATTTGTCTTGTGAGGTACTTGGAGATGCTACATCAACAAGCCTTCACAAGCTTTGCCCAACAACGTTCCGAGCCGTTCTACGCTGTTTGGGAGAGATTCAATGAATTGGCCAACACATCCGGTATCACAACTTTTCGAACTATACTCTCTTGCAATATTTCTTCAACGGGTTGGATGCACAGACACGAGAATGGGTATTGAGCGGAGCACTGGTGACTGGGAGTCCCCTGGTTGATAGAGATGAGAACAGTGTGGTGCACCTGTTCAATGATATGGCGGACTTCGATCATCATTGGCATTGTGATCCTTCACTACAAGGTTGGAGTCACCAATACCCACCGGAGCTTCACTACCCTATTGATACGCCACAACCATTTGTACATCACGAAGAGAGGAGAGATAGTTCTGCAGATGTCACAACTCAGTTAGAGGATACCTTAGTGAGATTCATGGCATCAACTGAGAACAGTTTGGAGTGCCAAACCAACTCTATGCGTCACCTGGAGCAGCAAATGGCGGTCCTCATGGAAACAATTTCAACTAGCTACCAAGATAAAGAGATGAGGGCTACAAATCAAGAGGCGACGAATCAAGTTTGGTTATATGATGACGATCACTCAACCAACCAAGTTTGGGGGAGTGATCCTACTAGTGTGGAAGAGTCGAGGGAACTTGAGCCTCTACAAGAGATTGAGCTTACTACAGAGATGTTATCCGAGGAGTTCACATGTGAAGATGAGTCGAATGTGATGTTGGAGAAGGAAGAGACGTTCGAAGATTCTGATTTGAGCCCATCGATGGAGACATGTTCTATGCCATATGTGGATCCTTATTTTCCATCGATGCCAACTTCACCGCACTACATCCTCCAAAATGCAAAGCCAAATCAAGAATCATTCTCCCATGCCTGCCATTTAAAGATGAATGTTGTTGGAGCGACGAGCTTACACTGCTACAATCTTGCCAATCTTGAGGGCATACTGAATGAAGACCCATTAGTGGTATCATACGATACTTACTATGGGTGGCAGCCGCTCTTTGATGGTTGCTTCTGATGGTCAAGCCGACGACTAAAAATCAACGCTTCTTGGGAGGCAACCCAAGCGTATCCTTTAGTTATTTAGTTTTATTTTACTTTTTCAGTTTTTGCATTTTAGTTTTGTTTATCTCTCAAGTCGACTATTTTACCATTTGCATTCTTCTCTTGCTAGGTACTTAGTTGGTGCGATGAATCCCTACAACAGTGGAGCTTTCAAAAGCAAATCTTCATCAACCCTCATGCAAGCGTCTTGATCAGGGGAGTTTACTTTTTCCCTTTTAATTCTTTTAAACATTGAGGCAATGTTTGATTTAAGTTTGGGGGAGTAGTAGCTTGCATGTTTTACTTGTTTTAACCACATGTTGCGTGCTTAAATGACACTTGAATCGTCCGATTATTATGAGCTAAAAAATTTTTTTTTATGAGTTCAAACTTGAGAAAAGAATGAATTATAGTAGTGACTATTCAATGAGGATTTTGATCTCACTATGCATATGAACTTGATTTGTGATTGGACTTGTACATGAATATCCTAATTTGAGTTAGCATGTCAAGAATGAGGAATATTTTGAGCACAATGAGTCATGATCTTGTGGATTGCATGTTGAATAGTGATAATTGTTGTGAACTTGATGATTTGTCTTGAGCATCTTAGAGTTATCCTAGAACTTATTTGATGATGACACTTTGAGGCGAAATTTTATAGTTACAAACTTGACTTGGAAATGATCTAGGCGATCGTTGAAACGTTTGAGCCTTTCAAGCTTACCATGATTCATATCAATCCCTAGTGTCCCATTTGAGCTTTATTGAAAAAAGAATGGTATATGCATTGCATATAATTAGACCACATTCGACATTCTTGGCAAACTCATTATACTTACCCTTGAGCCTAAATGAAAAAAGTTATCCTTACCCTAAGGGAGTATAATGAATATCATTCGATGCACTTGAATTGTTATATCTTGATGAGCTTATTGAAAAAAATGATGAATGAGAAAAGAAAAAGATAGATAAAAAGCCTTGAGAAAAAGATTGACTAAATAAGACCCAAAGTGGCCAAGGCTATAAAAGAAAAAGAAGAAATGCTCGATGTGTGCAAAAAATTTGAACTGTAAATGATTATACTCTCTTCTTTGCGCTTATCCTATCTTTTCTTTGAAGCCAACACCAAAGGCCTTACATTACAAGCTTAAAAAGTCCTTTTGATCCAAGTCTAGAGAGTAACTATCATTAGTGGAGAAGTTGTTTGAAAATAGGCTTATAGGGTGCTTGATAATAATCTCGACTTTGAGTTGATTAACATGATTTGATCTTGAATATGTGCATGAAACTTGATACTGACTATATCACACACACACGTTCCGATTTTGAGATATGTTGCTTGAATTAGGAGAAAACATGTCTTGTCAACTTTTGTATATGTGCATGAGATTTCTGAGAATAAAATAAGTCATGAAATAATTGTTTCAAGTATCAAGAATGAACTCTACCTTGTGATTTTAATGCTTAATCGAGGACGATTAAGTGATAAGTTTGGGGGAGTTGATAGGGTTGAATATTACGCGTTTTTATGCTATGATATGTATATGTTTTCTTGTTGATTCTTGGATAATTTTATGGTTTATGGTATATATTTCTCTATTTCAGGAATCAATGTTGAAATTCATAAAAGGGGAAGAAATCAAGCTAAAATGATGAAAAAAATGAATAAAGTTGAAGAAAAGAGGAAGAAACCAGAATCCAAGACACATGTTGCTCCTTTCTCCTCAAATTACTATATGTTCGAGCCATGTTTTGGAAATGTGGTCCATATAAAAGTTGTAGAACTTTCTCTTATCTTCGCGTGGACAGCTGATTCATCAAATTCGGAGTTTGTATGAGAAAGTTACGGCCAAAATACGAAACTCGCCAGAAGCTGAAAAAGGCGAAGAAACTTACTGTGATTTCCGATCGATCGAGCAAGCTTTTCCGATCGATCGAGAAAGGCTGAAAATTGAGCGAAAATCTTACTCGAAGGCTCGATCGATCGGCTCTTCTGTTCGGATCGATCGGGACGAGCAGTTTTCATTAAAATACCTTCCTTGTAGAGTTTGGATGCAATAGGGAAGTCCATAATTCTTTCCCCTATATATTATACACAAAATCACAACCCATATCAGATTTTGAACCCTAGAACACTCACATACAGCCTCCATCTCAGCCCCCCTTTTCCTTCACCACCCAACCTCACGCCTTCTTCACCCACCATCCATACCATACGCCTCTTTACCCATCTCTTTCCTTCACCCTCTCATACAACAATACCTCCATCATTCTTCCACTCACCAAACCTCACGTCCAGAAACCTCTTCACCTTTTATTCCCAACGTCCAGCCTCCATCCTTCACAACCCTTTTCCACCTTTCTATCATCTAACCTTCAACCTTTCACCCTACGATTTTGGAACATCTCCAACAAGGCGATTGAAGAACACGATTGAGAAGGAAGCGAGAGAGGAAGCAAGGATCTACGAACGAAGTCGACATCGGGAGTTTATTCTTGTCTTTTAATATTAGTTTTGATTTGTTTTGATTTACTATGTTGAACTAATTTATTTATCGAGGCTAGGCGAATCCTTTGTTATGAACCTTCGATTTTATGATTTAATGATTGAATTCTTATAGTTCTTTGCGTATGTTTTATGTTCTTCATGCTTTTAGAGGATTGATCACCTTTGAATGATGTTAGTATCATAATTGAGATCGAGAGATGATTTTATGATACTGAATAAATAACTCATACCATGGATTTAAGACCGAGATCGAGAGATGACGTCAAATACATGCGTGATAGCCATAGATTCTAGTAATTGAAAGCTAGGATTTTTCATGGATCTTATGCAACATTGAATTGTTAAATAAGTGAACGAGAGTTACTTACTGCAATTCGGTGTTAGGTTTAATATAGCTCGAGAGAGTGTATTAGATAAATTGGGAGAACTCGTCACCTTAGAAATATTTGAATATTCAATCGAGAATTGTAGGGAATTACATTGGTGAGCCAAAGTCTCGATAATCTTATCTTGTGGATTTTTCTCGTTTACTTTTATTGACTTGGTTGGATTAGAGTAGTTTAATTTAGTTTAGTTTAATTATCAATTTATTATCTTAGGTTAAATATAGTTAAAAGACATCTTATTTGGTACTTACTTGTTAGTCTCTGTGGGTTCGACAATCCGTATCTTCCTATCTATACTAAAACTTGACACCGTGCACTTGCGGTCTAAAATCGCTAGATTGGAAATAATTGTTTAAAATAAATGCGATCATTAATTACCTCTGGTAATTGCTACTAGTCCTTGTGGGTTTTACACTCGTACTTCTAATTTCATTATACTAAAACTTGACACCGTGCACTTGCAGTAAATAATCGCTACACTGGAATTTTCTGTTTAAAATAAAAAGCGATCAGCTGGTCATAAGCTCGATTGGTCACAGATAGTACGATGCGAAGTTTTCAAGACAGGTACCTTGTTGATATATGAAAGTTGTATTCCTTTGTCTTAACTTTCTAAATCAAGAATTGCTTTATTTCGATATCACATTAGAGCATGCTGCTCGAAATCCGAGACTACATGCCTGCCGGAATATTTCTTCATCCAATTGCAGAACCAGAGAATTTTAGATGCTTTCTCATCATCCTAAGAGCCGATTCAACTTCTCTGGTCAAAAGATGATTTGCATACTTTGTTTTATCTATCCAATACATGCTGACTCGCTCGATTTTGATAAGTAATCAGGGAGATTTGGTCAATAAAGCAACACTTGGTTACTCAGCCAGCTGATGTTTCCTGTCAATCCAGCTGAACTTCTGCGGACCTTTTTTCTCCCATTTAACATTCGAATCTATTATGTTGGTATGAAGTACGTCTTCTAGAATTTTAGTTGGCTATTCGAGTGCTTCAGAAGAATGTCATTTGGATGTCCGAGCGATGAGATATTATCGAAAGAATTAGATTGGTCCAACTAGGTTTTTAGCAACCAAACTTAAAACCATTTCTTGGCAAATCATTAAACTGTAAAATACCTTCTATAATCTATACACTTAATGAAATATGTTATAAAAACAACAAGTTTTGTTAATATAAAAAACCAAGATTATTCGGCTTCCAAAACCCAACAATCGCCCAAAAATTGCACTACTTGTAACTCATAAGAATCAAACATTGACATTGATATCAATTGTAGGATTAAGCGCTCGCCGCTTTACACAAGCGATAACTCATGGTGTGTGTATATATATCATGACTTTTGTAAGTTGCTATTTACTAAATTGAGCATATGGTTATTTATTTTATTTTGTTTATCATTAGTCTGATTTTTTTTATCCCTCTATTTTTCCATTTTTTACTGCTTACTATGCTTGCGATATTTGTAGTTGGACATGGACATATGTAGTGTGCTTGCTATTGTATGTAACAATGTGGGCCTTCGTGTGCCTGTCTCAATATACATAACATGTGATCATTCCACACTTATCAACAATGTATTACTGAATATTATTATTATTATTATTATTATTATTATTATCGTTATTGTTGTTGTTGTCGTCATGGTCGTCTGTACCAACATAGCATAGTGTGAGAAATAGTGGTGGGTTAGAGCAGACAGTGGTGGACGCAGAATTTTAGGGAATGGGGCAAAAAAAAATAAAAATAAAAATTTTAGGCCAAAAAAATTTTTAGGGGGTTACATTATAATTTAAGATGGGCAAAATGTTATTTTTAGGGGCAGATTACAATTTTTAGGGGTAAAATTACAATTTTTTGTTAAAAAAAAAAAAGTTAAGATAAACTTTTTTTTTGGGGGGTGGGGGTGGGGGTGCCCTTTAGTAAATCCGCCCATGAGAGCAGGAATTAAATCGGGTGGCATTTCGTTCGGTTGGAGAAGGTCTTAAGCTTAAAAGTTCGGGTGCCATTTGGTTCCATTGGAGAAGGTCTTAGGTGTAAAAATTCGGATTTTAGAGCTAGTATAGTTATTTATTCTCTCAAAAGCACAATAAGTCGCTCTCTTAAAATTTTAATGTGGCACAATTCTGAGCTTATCCAACATTTTTTATTGGTCATAAGTATTTAGACGTGCATACGACATGTTCATATAATTTACAATATGATAACAAGTGTGGTGACTTTTGTATATAAACTTTCTCATGTATGTCTCCTCAAATATAATATACCCACACATTGCATAGATATATTCGCATTTCCACACATGATCTCTATATTTAAATGCATTTCAAAGATTCTGATGTACTATTGTTTAATTTAAATTTGGCTTTATTCTTGATTAATATGAGCTCACGAGACCAAGGTCGGACATACAACAAGGCAAAGTAAGAAAAGCGCCTTCCTTCATAAAATTGCATTTCCCCCGTACAATTGTATTTTGTCCTCCCTTAAAATTACATTTTGCCCCCTCATGGACCTATATCGAACTTCAAAATTTAGGCATCTCAAATATGAGTTCGATTTTTTTTATAATTAATGAGAGCTTGTTTCAAAACTAAGACCGTGAAGTATAGTCATAAATATAAAAATATATATAATATATAACATAAAAAATATTTGTAACGTAACCAAATAATTAAGATCAAAATTTTTTATTAACTATTTTAAATAATACTAATCTTGTCGCTTTAGGGCTACTGACTAAATTTGTATAATCAAGATGTTCAACCAAGGGTATATGTGGGTGGATTTGGGTGGGTGAACATGAAAAATCACTCAACCTAATATATGTGGGTTGTTAAATTGTTAGACGGCTATATAATATCTAATTTACTTCAACTTGAATTTTTTTCCTTGTGCTGATTTTTTTTTTTTGGGAATAGGGTTTTTTTTTATTTTTTGAGCAAAAACTTATATTACAATACTAGATAAAACAAATACAACAAAGGTCAAGCCCAATCACGGCTATACAACCCTTATACACAAACATAGATAAACATAAACCAAATACACTGAGGAAGACACTACGAAATATATAACATAAAGGCAAGTGGAGTACTAGAATCATCGAAAAACACAAAACCAGAATAAGGGTTTTGGTGAAGAGAAAAAAAAGTATATATTTTGATAAATTATTGTATTTTGTGTGATGAATTTAATATTTTTACAAAAAAAATCCACTTAAGTCAAAAAAAAAAACCAAAACTAAATTCAAATGTCCCTATCTACAATAACTCTCTCCAACAACACTTTGCAACGAATTTAGGAACGAAGGTTCCACCATAGTTAATTAATTACACAAAGATCAATAAATTGGGGTGGAGACATGACCACGAGAGGGTTCCCATTTTGAAAATATAATGTCACATGGCTTTCAAATCCAACCACGGCACGACACGTGGCTTAGTACATTTAGGGGATTAATTTGTCTAAAAGAGACGACCAAAATCAAATAACCATCCCCCTATGCCGACCCCTACCCTACTCACATGTCTTTTTTTTTAATTTTGATCTGAAATAAATGGCCAACCAAACATCATTTTCCCTACTTCCTCTTCCTAACATTAATTTCTCCCTATTTCACGTGACTTTTGCACATCAATTATACATAACTTGTAGGATCACCGCTTCTGCTTCGTCAAAAGTTACGACTGATGGTAATAATATAATTTAAATTTTTTTAAATCGTACATCGAATAAGTTGCAACTATGGGAATTTAACGTAATACATTGAGTTTGATATTAAATGTATATAAGATCGAATATTTGCTATTTTATAAATAATTATAGATGATGGTAATTATATAACTCATATGTTTTAAATCGTAAAGCTGCTGAAATATCATGTTTTGATTGCTCTTCGTGGAGGGGCAACTTTGGTTCCCAACCCATCTTCAATAATTTTTTTTATTATTTGTACCCATCTTCAATAATTTTTAAAATTTTATGAGAAATTGCAACATTTTTTCCTTAGAAAAGATACATATTACTTAACTACACTATCGGATTTGACTTTTTGAGTACATTCATATGATGTGTTCATATAACTATGGAAAACTTGTTAACAACAGTTTTGTGTAAATTTTTGTACGGAACAAAATGTACCGAAAATACGAAAATCTAACTTCTAATTCAAAGGGTATGGATGTGAGTTCTCGATTTGCCCGTTAGTTCTAGCCTCCTCTATTTGATTCCGAAAAACACAAATTTAACTATAAATTAAGGATGTAAATGAAGTAAACTGGGAGATAAAATTCTTCAAATGACATAAATACAAGAGTAAGTCAGTAAAACTTAAATTCAACATTTTACAAGGAAATAAAAGTTAGAAGGATTAAAACAGAAAGCTGGAGGATCTAAAATATTTGATAGAAAATAGAACTTGAAATATTGAACCAGAACTAGAAACTCAAAATGCTGCAGAGAATTGTTGGAACTATTGAGTTATTCATAGTTGATTGAATTGCATAGAGAGTTGTGGAGTCCATCGGTTTCTTCTTTTAGTGCTCCTCTTGAACCACTCCCTACTTTGCCCGAATTCTTCTATTTTGAGGTAAATTTTATGGCCAAAATTGATTCAATATGTACCCCAAAGGTTGGGTCAAAAAACCTATTGCCATAAATTTACTTCATGTGGCACTATCCCGTGGCATTAACATGGTAGCTAAAGAGCTCATTGGTGATTCAAGAGGATATGCTCCACCAGGTAAGAATGCACCATGGTGGACTGAAGACGTAAAGAAGGCTATCTGAATCAAGAGGGATGCTTACAGAGAGTTGAAGAAGAACAACAATGCGACAACCTTCGAAAGGTATAAGCTTGCCAAAAAAGAAGCGAATACAGCGGTTCGAGATGTTAGAGCTAAAGTCTACAAAGAAGTGTACGATAAATTGGATACTAAGGAGGCAGAAAAAGATATCTACAGAATTGCCTGAGTGAGGGAGAACAAGACAAGAGACTTATGTAAGTGCATAAAAGATGAGACCATAAAGCTTGGTTAGAGATGAAGACATCAAAACAAGATGGAAGAATTATTTTAACAGCTTGTTCAATGGTGACTTCAGCGAGATTTAGGTGATCTTAACATCCATCAACATGATGTAAACCGTGGGTTTACTCGCAGAATTAGAGAATTCGAGGTTAAAGAAGCTTTGAACAAAATGAAAGCACGAAAAGCAGTTGGTCCTGATAGAATCGTTATTTGAAGTATGGAGATGTTTAGGACTGACGAGGATACGTGTCGTTAGACCCTCAGTGTTGTATGTGAATGATGGGTACCCAAGAGGAATCACATCCAAAAGACGAGTGTGTCAGATATGCGTAGTCTCCGTTGGATGTACGGTAAGACCAGAAGAGAGAAAATAAGGAACAAAGATATTCGAGCTGAAGTATGTGTAGCTTGTATAGAATAGAAGATGCAAGAAATCGCTTACAATGGTTTGGTCATGTTCGATGTAGTCCCAGCACTGCACATGTGCGTCGAGTGGAGTCCATGGATTTCGGCCAGTTCACGAGAGCGAGAGGACGATCGAAGAAGACATGGCTCAAAGTTATATGCAAAGACTTGGAAGGCTGAGTGATTAAAGAAGATATGTTGACCGATAGAAGCGTTTGGAGAAGACTGAAGCATGTGTCAGACCCGACTTGATTATCTACATTGTTCATGTAGCCTATCACAATTCATTGGGATTAAAGGCTTAGTTGTTGTTGAGTTTTTTAGAATAACTTAAATCGTATGTCTTTTTTTTTCCATGCATCTGCTCCACATAATAATTGTGATGACCGGGAATTGTTGGTGTTAATTCCGGTGTGGTAATAATCCTTAATGGATTTTAACTGTGGCAATCGTGTTTTAGTTGTGGTTTTGGGACTTTCGGGGATTTTTAAATCCTGTTTTTGGAGTCGTTGGAGCCAAGGGATGAGATTGTATTCTCATCGTGGTGATAACCTTGGAATTTGGTTTTTGGTGGAATCTGGGGTCCGGAGTACATTGTACTGGGGCTGGTAATGCGAATTGAGGTAAGAGAGATAATTTGTGAAAACATATGATAGTTAATGAATCATGATGTATTTGTGGGGGAGTCGGTATTTTGGAGCTTTGGAGCTATATATACCAAATAGACTCGGTATTCCGTCATTATACGGAATCATTTCCCTCTCCTCTCCCTCACGTCTCTCTCCCTCACCCCAAACCCTTCCCCTATTTTCCTCTTGGAAAGAAATCGATGGTTGCTCGTCTTGGGAGCCCGATTCCTTGAAGAAAGGCTGGTAATCTTCTTCTCCTCACCTTTAGCTTCGATTTGATTATAGTTTTGTGCTAAATGGTTGAGTATTGGGTTGGATTTGAGTTTTGGGAATTTTGGTTAAAAATCTAAAATGTTATTTTTAGAGTTTTTATTGAGTTTATTTGGTGTATTGGAGGTGTTGGGGAAGTTAGGGGTGTTGGTTTTGAGGTTGGGTGTCAAAAACACCATGGAAGCTCGAGTTTTTCCGAAAATCGCAGGTCGCGATCGATCGCCGAGGAGCGCCGATCGATCGCGACGAGCTACTGGAAATTTGAGGAAGACAAAGAGTGCGGCGATCGATCGCGACTTCTTGGCGATCGATCGCGACGCTTGGCGATTGATTGCCAAGACATGACGATCGATCGCGAGCTGATTATGCCTGGTAGTGAGGAACGGCGATCGATCGCGCGTAAATGGCGATCAATCGCGGCTTGCTGAATAGTGATTTTTCACTATTTATTTTAAAACTTGGAATTTTTGGACTTGGGGTTTAAATAGCCGGTTTCCGGGGCAATGTCTACATTCCAATGGGAATGCTATACTTTTAAAATGGATTGGTTGGAGCCAATATTTAATAAAATGGAATACTCGATTGAGTAATTGGCTAACTTTTGAACTTGCAAAATGGAATATTTTGGGTATTATGCATGCTTAGTCGGGGGGCTTTTATTTTTGGTAATCGTCATGAATGACGATATAATTGGAAGTTGTGAACGTGCTTGGACACGTGATTGCATGCCTATGTTTAATTGAGAGTTATTTGCATGTTAGCACTTAACTCATCGGGTCGTGGGACTCAGGCAAGGTTGGACTCGAACTACGGAATTATAAGGTACGTATGACGTACGAGCATAGCCCTTTAATATAATTGCAATTGTTGAGTGCTTGGTACACCGTGTTGCAATGAATGTGTATGGGAATGCATGATATATGACATTAGCAATAACGGATAATGAAATGCATGGTCTATGGTATTTGCTACAATTGTATATATATGCATTGGGATTTTTACGGTGCCGCTTTTGAGCGAGCAATAATTGGGATGTTGTCGCCTTTGAGCGAACATCGGTTATGACGTCACTGCTGTTTAGCATGCGTGAGGACGAAATGTTGTTATTGTAGAGCGAACAATGGAATAGAACTATGGAACCATATGTGAGGTATTTGGAATATCTGTAATCATTGTTTAATGATTTGGTATTATTGATTATGATATTGGTATATAGCAAATGGATTCGTTAATCAATGTAATGATTAACTGGCATTTGGGAATTTGATGGTTTCAGTTGTTTTGAGAACAGGGACAGTACAGGGAATCCCAGATGAGGATGATACCATCCAGGGAGTATATTTTGTATTTCATAGCATTTACATTGTTGTAAATTATGAATTGTATTATTGTGATTGTTGAAATTGGGATACTGGTATGCTCACCCCGTGTGGGGGCTGTCTCTGTTGGGGCAGGTTACTAGGTACATCGATGGCTTGGAGTTGAGCTCGAGTTGTGGATTTGAGATGATTCCAAGATCGAGGTACCAACGACGGTATTGACCATGATACTTTATACACTAGATACACGCATACTTATTCGATGCTTGCATGTGGGCAGTGTTATGTGTATATGGGTTGTATAAAGAAGGCAAGAGCCTTTCTCTTTTCATTTATGTGTTGCATGCAATTATTTATTGAATTGCTAAATGAACTGAGAACATGTTAGTGTATTATATTGGTGCATGAGATGTATGTGGACTTGGTTGGGGGAAAACTAGACATTATATGGAATAATGTAAAGAAATTTTATTGTACGCATGATTGGCTATGATGATAAGTGGTTTTCCCCTGTATTTATGATTGTATGTACTAATGGCATGGATTAATACCCTAATAACGGTTAAGGGCACGAGGGTCCTTACAATAATGCAAGAGAGCAAGATGATATCATATGAGATCATTTTTGGTAAAGCTTTTTTCAAGAACCCAATAATACCAACTCCCACATTTTTATTGAAACTTTCTTTTATTGTTACACATGTTTATTGGTTGTCCCCATTCTTTTTTAGATATTGATTTCGTATTTTTTAACTCCTGGAATCAATTTTGCTCTTTTAACTACTTCTGCCTTTGTTGAAAACCGCCAACGAAAATTTTATGCCCTACATCATCATATTTGTTTCATCTCCATTATTTTTCACGTTTGTTTCATCTCTACTACTTTAAATTTCAAATCTTGAACAAGATTTCTTTTGTTTATGATGAACCGAATAAGGTTACTTACACAACGCATGTGTATCGGAGCTAGTATTTATTATTTACAAAATATAGTTGTAATGTTTAGGTGTAAAGAAAATTCGTGGACGAGGGCCTAAGATTGGTCCGAGTTTCGTATTTAAGTACTGGACTAGGTGTTAACTACTAACACTATCTTAAGTCCATGTAAAGCTACGGGCTGGTTGTCAAAAGCTGGCTTAGCCCAATTGTTAAATGGGCAAATTGACACAATTGAAATTATTTGGGCTGAGCCATGTGACAGTCAAACTTGAAAACCATATCGTAGCCCAAAATAAATACATATATTTTTCGATTGAAAAATACTAAATAAAAATATGACACACAATAATAGTTGACTGAAATTGGGTTAAGTTGTATCTTTGATCTCGGTTAAACACAGTCATATTGATAGGACAATGTTCAAGAATTAAAGGGATCATTTTAAAAATTGAAATTTGTGGAGTCATCTTTCAAAATTTCCCATAAAACTGCATATATATCTTCAATTAGGATCCGGATAGGGTCGCAAAAAATGACAATAAGTATATTGTCATTTTTATGTGACCAACACTTGAAATCTTTATTCATTTTTGAACTCGTACTACAAAACATGATGAACAGTCTCGTAAGCAACTTCAAAGATACAATCAGTCGAAAACATTGTATTGTCCTCATCGATGGGAGAGATTCACCAGAGTGACTGACGGTAGGCATTAGTAAAGGATTTACTTGCTCTCGCCGCTTGTCCACATAATTGAAAAATCAAGGTGTATTTTTATAACATAAAATCATGTTTTTTCTCATGTAAAAATGTATAAAATTATGTCCCTTTTGGGCTCTTCTCCTAGGTTAAACATTGAATCTCTCCGCTATAAGTCAAAATTTGCTGCTCTAACTAATATCTATGAATCACGTGAAGAAGGCTGCCCATTCCCTCCCTCCGCTTTTTTTTCCCTGTTTGTCATATATATTTATATTTATCGCCTCAAAAGTTTCACAATTTTTTTATATTTATTGCCTCAAATACATTTTATATACGGGAGCCAGCAAAAATATTTGGAATTTTTATAGGTAAAGTACAAGATTAAACATAATGACATTCCCCGACTGAATTCTCTCCCATTTTTCTTGAAAATAAAATAATTTCAAATAATACACCTTAACAGCGTTAAGAAAATGATATTGCAAAGCAAAAGTCCCTCAATTTTTTATTTTTTATTTTATCTATTACAATTACAATTACAATCACAAATACAATGGCATTACATTCACAAGACCATTACAATGATAGCACAAGCCAACAATAAAGTATAACACCAACAAAGTACAATAAAGAATAACTAAACTACAATAAATGTAGACAAATACTTACATACATGTGACTAAAACCCATGGCCTCTTCTAAAATCGAGGATCTTGGATTTCTAATAATATCAAATAATATTTCTAATATTCATTTTCAATTATATGATAAATATAAAATAATCAAATGATCATTGATAATTTATACATGATTTGTAAACGGTACGAGGGTCTTAAATCCACTTTCTTAGTCACTTGCAAACTCAAATCAAGTTGGACTTAATTAGCTTCTAATGTGGCCTAGGTGTCAGCTTATGTAAGAAAAGAAAATGATTTAACAAATAAGATAGTATAATGATATGAACGATATGAGATTTTTGCATATCCTCATTTTTTTTTTCATTTTTTTCACTTCTTTTTCAAGCCTCGACTCCTTTGGAAACATATTTTTCTATCTCAAGGACATCTTTTTTCACTCTTTTTTAATGCATTTCATTTTTTGACAAAAAGCTCAAAAAAATAAATCATGATAATCATAAATGCATATAAATGAAACACATCATACTCCTTTTGAAAATATGAATATATATCATTTTAAGGTTCATTGAGGAGGTTGATAGGCTAGTCAAACAATGTCAAATTGGGGCATAAACTAATGTAATGTATACAACCATTTTTTCACATTTAAGCTCAAATGTGACACTAGAGATAATTTCATTTATATGGTAGACTCAAAATGCTCAAACTTGTCGAAGATTACCTATAACATTTTAATGTTTACTCGTGGTCTATATTTACACCTCAAAGGATGTGTAGTTAAATTCTAGCATGTACTAACGATCTTTTAATATAACCACAAGACTGAAACGATATTCACTATGCCATGTCAACTTCACAAATTATGACATATTTGTGCTCAAAATAGTCAATGATCATATCAAAGCATGTTTTGCATGAGAGATCAAATTGTTCCAATGTTAGCAAATTATCTATTTTCAAAAGCATGCACATTATCAAGTAGGTATCATCATAAGTTGGTCAGTTCCAAAGATCATATTCACTATTAACTATGACGTCTAATTTTTTTAATTTTATATATAATAAAATTAAAAATGAAAACCAAGTCCTAATTCCCTCCCCACACTTGAACATACATTGTCCCCGATATAAGGTAAAATAATAAAAATATATAGTAAAAATAAAAGAAAAAAATTAACTCCCTAAGTTGCCTTCCAAGTAGTACCTTTGTTATTGTTGTTAGCCCGACTCCATGCTTTCTTGTTGCTCTGGTGGTTCATTGAGGGTAGTTTTTCCTATTTTTTGCAACTTGAACATCTTCGTAGCAAGTTTCATCATGTGCTTGTTAGCCTTTGAATTCTTGGATATTCATAGCCCATGGATTGGTCATCCTTTTTCTTGTCATACATGCTTAGGTTTATTTGGAAGAAGTTTTAGTTCAATTCTAAGTACCTACAAATCAGAAGGGAAAAGAAGTCTAGTATTAAAAGTAGGAGAAAATAAACATCTATTATGGACTTCGAAGTTTTCAAAAAAGACATTCCTAGCAGAATATGACTATTGAGATCATAATTTTCAATATCAAATACATAAAAATCACCAAGAAAAATCAAATTATTAACTTGCACAAGAACATCTTCAATTATTTTGAGACTCGGTGGTTCAAATAATATTTTCAGACACTCAATACGTAATATTTGGATTTTTTTTAAAAAAATGACAGCAACTTCATATAATTATATCATTTGGTGATAAAATAAATGTTTTAACAAAAATATTTAAACACACAAACTCCATCTAATCTATCAACATTTATAAAAAAAAATGTAGAACTAAAATTTGCACATAATTATACATGTCGTCAAATCGTATAAGTCTCACAGACGAGTCATTCGAAATTTAACATATATTACGCCAACTGTTTTTTTAGGATAATGTATGGAATTGCTTAGCTATCTTCTAATATCTTCTTTGTCATACTCTGTGTACCTAATTCAACAAAAAACCTATGGTGCACGTATACAGATACGTCGATACGTGGATACACAGATACAGATATTGTTGCATGGGAATTTCAAAATTTCTAGGATACGATACGTCTGGACACGATAATTTTTTTATTTTTAACTATATATATATATATATATATATATATATATATATATATATATATATATGTGTGTATATCATCTGCAATATAATAGACTCAAACTCTGGTTCATCAAGTGAGAGATTCGCAATACCAAGAATGCTAACATCATCTAACGACTCAAAAACATCTCCAGCCACATCCCGCATTTTGGAGTCGCGCTTCATTGTTTAGATTTCCTTGAAAGAATACATAACTATGAATGGAAATCAAATCTTCGACATGTTATGATGTTATTTGGTTCCTCTTTGTTGAATGAATAAATGCATAAGTACTCCAATTTCTATCACAACAAGAAGAAGAAATGTGGCCAAGTACCTTCATGCAAACTGATTGAAGATTAGGAGCTCCTTAGCCATGAACTATCCACCATTGTATTGGATCTATCACCCATCTAAACCGTATAGAATCTTCATCGGCAAAATCCTCATGGTGTATCCAATATGTATCTTGGCCATATATATTCATATAATTATTTGAAATTAAAAATAATTTTTAATTTGGATACACCACATGGCGTATCCGATACATCGGAATCAGAAGTATCTAGACAAGTATCAAAAATAAAAATAAAAATAATTTTTAATTCAGATATGCCACGTGGCATATCGGATACGTATCGGACAAGTATTCGTGAGTACCGGATACGTGACCGTGAAAATTTTAGAAGTATCCATGCATTATAGATGACATACTAACGTCGGAAATCTATAAATAATAAGACAACAACATTTCTTAGAGATAGTAAATCACCATCCACCCGTTATCTAATATAATTAACAAATGTGGACATTATAATATCATCAACTGTTTCTGTCTTTGTCACTTCTGTCCGACTCTTTAAGGCCAACTGAGTCTAAGATCAGTGATCTCGTAGATGTTGAAGCTACTGTCCAAGAAGGGCACCCTCATTGAAGAAGTACCTGATTCTCCACTGCCTCTTGCTTCATCCACTAAAATTGCAGCTCATTGTCCAATTGCTTGCTGACCCTATTATTGAAGATGTCGACATCTAGAACTCTCATTCCAAAACATTCAACGAGTCACTACCTCCTTTGCTGAACTGGTTACCGTCAAGCAATCTTAAGTTGTTCCTCCAACTGCTCCGAAGTCAAATGAAAACCGAGACAAATTTTACTTTGGAATTACTCCCAAATTGAGTATCAGGCAAGAAAGTTATGCTCAATCTACAAACATGTGCCAGTGCATGAAATCAACGCACAATATACTTTGAAATAATTTTATCTATCATTCTAAAGGATTTAGACTCAAACCATAAAAGTTATAGTCACATGAGTTGGTTTTCCAATAAAATTAGCATCATCTCCTTTGGATTAATGCACAATTAATTATGCTAGAAACCATAATAGATGTCACTTATCCGCTGCGATTCAGCACGTGTCAAACATAATTTCAAACATGATTTTATGCCTTCACCAAATAAAATAGTTTTCATGTGCATTCTCAATTATATGATTAGCATAATATAATCACATAATTAATCATTAAACATGATTTCCAATAATACTATACACGGGCCTTACATATCTTCCTCATTTAAAGATTTTGTCCTCAAAATCTCAAAGAGGCAGTACCAGAGCACAGGGAACAAGAACTAGTTAAGTAAGAGATTTTCAAGATACGACAGTCAACTCGAGAGAACACCACCGGGTAGGATTTCAGATTATGTAATTGAAAGCAATATTGTATATTTTCTATTACTTCAGGATAATAAACCATCGAGTTTTTGTGAGGCTATGCAAAGCTGGGATGTATCCCTGTGGATCAGCAATGCATGTAGAATTGGAAACCTTATATATGAACAAAATTTTAGACTACCACTATGGAGGAAAGCCATCGATAATATGTGGGTCTATAAGATCAAATATGATGGTAACAACCAAGTGGTATGATATCGTGTTAGATTGGTAATGCAATGATATACTCAGAAAGAAAGCATTAACTTCAAAGGTATATTAGTGGTCTAGCTTACATCAATCAAAGTAGTACCGACGTTGTGTGCGGTGTTTATGTATCTAGAGCAGTTAGATATGAAAATGACTTTGAAATCTTGAAGATGAAATCTATATGCTCCAACCAGAATTTTTTGTGGAAGAATGCAGAGATAACTTAGTTAGAAGGTTGAACAAATCTCTGTAATGTCTCAAACAAGTATCTATGTGTTGGCAAGAGATTGATTCCTATATTGTGAGCCTTGGATACAATAGACTCAGTGCAAACCCTTTTACATATTTCAAGAGGTTTGGTGATGATTATTATATCATTCTGCTGTTGTATGTGGATGACATGTTGGTCAGCGATCTAACAAAGATCGAATCCAAGAATTAAAGACACAGATGTCTAGAGATATGATATGAATGACTTATGACTTGCAAACAAGATTTTAGGGAGGCAAGTTCACCTTGTCAAGTAGAAGAAAGATTTGGCTTCCCTATAAAAATTATTTGAAGGTCTTGCAACTCTTAAACATGCAATATTGTAAGCCAATTTTGACCCTATTTTAGAATCAAGCGCTTGTCGCTTTACTAAAAGTTGTAGCTGGTAATAACGGTGCAACTCTAATCTTTAAACCCTACAGCAGCTCAAGCGTCACGCTTCGATCGCTCTGTAAGCAGGGACAATTTTTGCATTCCAATAATCTCCCTCCAAATAATTGCACTTCCTCGCAACTCATGAGAATCGTACAAGTGACCTTGACTCTGATACCAATTGTAGGAAGCGCTTAGCGCTTTAGTAAAAGCTATAGCTGGTAGTAATGGTGCAAATCTAATATTTAAACCATATAGCAGCTCAAGCGCCACGCTTCAATCGCTCTGCAAGCATAGATAATTATTGCACTCAACGATCTTCCTATTAAATTTAACTTATCATCTGAGATGATGGAGATGTCTTGAATGCCATATACATCAGTAGTGGGAAGTCCAATGCTTACTATGATCTATACAAGATAAAACATTACACAAATAATGAGAGTAGTCAGTCGATGCATCACGATCTCAAATGGGAGCATTGGAGTACAGTTAGTAGGATCGTAAGATACATAAATGGAATCTCAAATGCATTATTATGTTAAGGAATATCAGATTATGTGGATTCAACATGTAGGTGATCCTGATATAATAATATCTACTATTGTCATGTGTTACACTTGTAGGAGGTGCAATAAGTTGAGTTTCTAAACTCCAAACAATTGTGGGTTATCTGCAGTGGAGACCGCAAGTACCCAAGCTTTCAAGGAGATAATATAGTTTCAGATGTAACTAGAGGAGTTCGAATACAAATAGATAACGATCCTCTATTTTATGATAGCCATAGTATCTTGCATATCATAAGGAATCCAATCTTTTCATTACAAGACTAGACACATTTTATTTTTGTTTCATTTTATTCGAGAAGTGGTAAAAGAATGGAGTGTGGATATGCATAAGCTTTATACAAAGGATAAACTAGCTGATATTTTGGTCAAGCCAATCAATACCGATAAATTCGGATGGTGATGATCCTCAAGTGGCCTAGTAGAAATAGCCTGAATATCATGATAGAATATATATATGTGGAATTTCTTGATTCTCAATCAACTCTCCAAGTTGGAAAAATATGGGCAGGTTAATAGGGCCACATCATTCAAAGGCATGTAACTTGATTTTCTTGGAAAAACTGGAGTGCAAAATTTATTATAGATGCACCCATGTTTGACAGATATGTAGGCTTAAATGAAGAAATTAAACACGAAAAATGTCTTTCACTAGTAGAGTGCCCCTCCCTCATTGCAGATCATCTCAATCACAAACTTCTCCTCAGATTCATAACATTCTAGAAACATTCAATCTTGAGTGCTAAGTTCTATAATAATTAGCGAGATAGTTTTCTCTTATATTACGAGTGATTTTTTTTTTTTTGCAAAATAGGAGATGTTGTAACCCAAGAAATATTATAATTGTAGTTTTTAATCTTTCTTGTGATCTTTGTCATTGTGTAATTTTTATGAATCATTTTGGCACTTCTGATAAGTGTGCATGTGTAAATTTCGAGGGTAAAATTTTACTAGTATGAGATAATTGTAATGCTTGAAATTTAATTACCTAAATTAAATTGAGTTTAATGTAATAATGGAAGGGTAATTAAGAATGAATGCCATGTTGTATTTGAACTCAGTTTCGAGATAAATCGAGTGCGGTTAAGAATTATGATTGAGTCATAATGATTGAATTAATAAATTGTTTAAATGAATCATGTGAATTATGAGGATAATTATGAGGTTGACATTGTAGGGTAATTATTGAAGTTGAACAATTATTAAGGGATTTGAGATAAATAATAATTGGGATGGACTTGTTTTGTGAATTAAAGTTGGGGGACTGAATTGCAAAATTGAATTAATATACCAAACTCTTCTTCACACTTTACACCCACGTAAATTATGGTGTCCATTTTATACTTCATTTTCATATTTTTATCTCATGTTATTACACCTGAGATCAACAGTGTCAACCTATTACGGTCAAGTGTCATAAAAACTAGACCTTTTGAGCAAGTGGTTCCGACCTAGTAACCGATGGTTCATGAATTGTGATATGTCTGCATTATTTTACTAACTTCCCCAACATGCAATATTATGAAAGGGCGGGTATAAAAAATAAACCGATAAAAAATCCTAAAAATACATTGAGCAGCTCGGGTTTTTTAATAATATAACCTAAAAAAAATATTTATTTAACAAAATAACCTAAAAAAAATTTTATTTATCAAAATGACCGAAGTCGCCATCTGAGATGGCGACTTCAGTAAAAAAATTTTTTTTTTATTGAAGTCGTCATCTAAGATGGCGACTTCAATACAATTTTTTTTTTTAAACTGAAGTCGTCATCTCAGATGGCGACTTCAATATAAAATTAATTTTTTTTTTTGAAGTCGTCATCTCAGATGGCGACTTCAATATAATTTTTTATTTTTAGTGTGGAAGTTGCCATATATACAATTATATTAGCCTAATATATCCTAGCTAAATATGGAATGACTGAAAATTTAATTTAATGTGTATACCCAAACTATGATGCCTGCAAAAACTGAAAACTTATAGCAACAAAGAGAGGAACAACCGTAATCAATGCTATTCTGTAAACATTTAATGCGAGCTGAAAATGGGGGCAGGCCTATACCCAAAGCATGAATAGGTACAAAGAAAAAGCAATCCGTATACTGGAACAATATATGCCTGTCACATCCAAATAGTATGAATATTTATGTTTGGATTTGGTGGGATTTGAGGGGATTTGGAATTACAAATTCCATTTTTAGTGTTTGGATAAACAGGATTTCAAAACGGAATTGGGATTTGATGGGATTTGATTTAACTAAATGAAATCCATACAAAATTGAAAGGATTTCATGGGATTTGGGTTATAGTGAAGATAAAAAACACTTTTAATATTAAATTTATATAACTTACTCATAAATTTTTAGTGTACTTTTCAAATTTAATAAAATATTATTTTCTTAAAAATTCATATTTTAGAGAAAATTTATTTAAAATCAATTAAAAATATTTTATTTTTGAAAACTATATAAATTAGTTCTTCTACTTAAAAAAACTTCATTTTAAAATTCTCAAATCTAATTTATCAAATTTTAGCAAATTTTTTTCTAAATTTCCATGTCTTTAAAAAACGAATTAATAAATAATATAAAAAAAATTTAATATCAAACAATAGTATTTTTAATGTTAAATTCAATTCTTATATTACATTTTCAATTCTTATATTACATTTTTGATTTAATGTTTACTTTTTTAAGTATGCGTAATCTTTGGTTTTGATATGTGTGCAATTTTCAGTATATATATATTAACTTGATCTGTTATTTTTGTGTATTTGGTAGAATTAAATGTTTATGAAAAATAAAGGAATACACCAAAAATTTTACTTGGAAAAACCCTCGAATTGAAAGAAAAACCACAATACATAATCCAGTATAATTTATTCAGACTATGAAGATATGATACCCTATGATACTTGGCAATATTTTTTTACAATGTCACTTTCTTTATATATATATACATAAATCCCCATTGTCGAAATCACTCATTTTTCGGCAATAAATTAGAATATGAGCAGTGTAAAATTTTATTTGATATAAGTATACTTTACTGAAGTATAAAAATAATGAGAGGTATATGTAAACATTAAATATAAAATTTTTGAAATTGCATTGGGAATGTAATATATATATATATATATATATATATATATATATATATATATATATATATATATATATATATATATATATTAGAAGACCATGACAATAAATATTCATACTATTTGGATGTGACAGGCATATATTGTTCCAGTATACGGATTGCTTTTTCTTTGTACCTATTCATGCTTTGGGTATAGGCCTGCCCCCATTTTCAGCTCGCATTAAATGTTTACAGAATATCATTGATTAGGGTGGTTCCTCTCTTTGTTGCTATAAGTTTTCAGTTTTTGCAGGCATCATAGTTTGGGTATACACATTAAATTAAAATTAATTTTATATTGAAGTCGCCATCTGAGCTGGCGACTTCAGTTTAAAAAAAAAATTTGTACTGAAGTCGCAGATGGCGACTTCAATAAAAAAAAATTTTTTTTTACTGGAGTCGCCATCTGAGATGGCGACTTCGGTTATTTTGATAAATAAATTTTTTTTTAGGTTATTTTGTTAAATAAATTTTTTTTTTATGTTATATTATTAAAAAACCCGAGCAGCTCCGCTGACCCATATTGGAAATGGGTACCTTCTCGGCTTGTCAAATTCCAAAACCAAATCTAGGAGCCAACAGTAGTTATATGCTATCTACCGTTAAAAGGGATTATTTGAAAAATAATCAATTTTACAATGATTTTGAAATATAATCTTATTAATTTATGATATTTGTCTTATCTTTATTTTTTATTTTTAAATATTTAAGATCATAACTTAAATAAAATAAATAAAAAATAAAATAAAGACCACAATAAATTAAAACTGCCCCATATTTACTGCACCCCACTCCTATAAACTGCGTCTCCACTCAACCCTAGCCTTCCTATTATCACTGCATCGCACAACTTTTGTCCGGAGACGTCTTTGTATACGCTTCCGACCCTTTCAAATTCCTTCTTCATCAGATCCATTTTCAAAAATCTGCGAAAATGAGAGAGTGCATTTCGATACACATTGGTCAGGCCGGTATTCAGGTCGGCAATGCCTGCTGGGAGCTTTACTGCCTCGAACATGGCATTCAGGTTTGGATAGTTGATTTTTTTTTCATTTTTATTCACCTGTGTTAGATCTATCGCTTCGCTGATCCTGCGTTTGTTTTTTTTGGTTTATATTTTGTCCTTTTCAGTCAGGTTTGGTGATTCGAAATTTCATCTTTTGGTAAATCTTTGGTAGATCTATGGCTTCAATGATCCTACATTTTTGTTTGTTTTATGTTTATGTATATTTCTCAGATCTAGAGGATTTTTTTCCTTTAGAGTGAAGATCTGGGGAGATTTTGCATGGTTCTTTTGGTTTTGGGGGTGAGAGTGTTGTAGATCTCGCATTTTTTGGATTGGAATAGATCTACGTTAACACTATTTATTTTACATTTGAAATTGTTGCAAAGATTGTGACTTCAAGAAAATGTATCAGAAATAATAGGTCCGGATTGAAGTTTTGTTTGGCTCGTACGTATTGTGGTTTGTGGGGTTATATGATTTCAAGATCTATGCAGTTTGATTTATTTATTTAGTTTATTTCTTTTTTCTTGATATTCGGAATTTTATCACGTAGATCTATTAAGAAAATACATCAGAAACCATGGATCCCAATGTGTTTTCATAATCCTGTTTTCATTTAATCTTTCCAAAGTATAATTTTATATCTTAGTGGACTTTTGTCCGATTCCTTTTTCTTATCGTCCAGTGTGGTATTTATGATTAGTTTTGGAGAATTTAATAATAATGTTCTAAGATTCAATGATTTTCATGATATACCTTGTGTAGGCTGATGGGAAAATGCCTGGTGATACCACCGTGGGCGGAGGAGATGACGCCTTCAACACATTCTTCAGCGAGACAGGCGCTGGGAAACACGTCCCAAGAGCAATTTTCGTAGATCTCGAGCCTACTGTGATCGATGAGGTTCGCACAGGTGGTTACCGCCAGCTCTTCCATCCGGAGCAGCTGATCAGCGGTAAAGAGGATGCTGCCAACAACTTTGCCCGAGGTCATTACACTATTGGCAAGGAGATCGTGGATCTCTGCCTTGATAGGATCCGGAAGCTTGCAGACAACTGTACCGGTTTGCAAGGTTTTCTGGTGTTCCATGCTGTTGGTGGAGGCACCGGATCTGGGCTTGGATCTTTGTTGCTCGAGAGACTCTCTGTCGACTATGGAAAAAAGTCGAAGCTGGGATTCACTATTTACCCTTCCCCTCAGGTCTCAACTGCGGTTGTTGAACCATATAATTCTGTGCTTTCGACTCATTCTCTCCTGGAGCACACGGATGTTGCTGTGCTTCTTGATAACGAGGCTATATATGACATCTGCCGCAAATCACTTGATATTGAGAGGCCTACGTATACCAACCTCAACAGGCTCATTTCTCAGGTAATGTGTATCAGTCGAGGGTATAAAATAAAGCGTGTGATGCTGTATCAATGACATTTCTATGTTGCAAATGTGTGAAAATTTGTCCAGGTGATATCTTCTTTGACTGCATCTTTACGATTTGATGGGGCATTGAACGTGGATGTTAACGAGTTCCAAACTAACTTGGTCCCATATCCAAGAATCCACTTCATGCTTTCATCATATGCACCTGTTATCTCTGCTGAAAAGGCGTACCACGAGCAACTCTCTGTAGTTGAAATCACCAACACTGCTTTCGAGCCTTCGTCTATGATGGTGAAGTGCGACCCTCGCCATGGGAAATACATGGCCTGTTGTCTGATGTATAGGGGTGATGTTGTACCCAAGGATGTGAATGCTGCTGTTGCCACCATAAAAACCAAGAGGACAATTCAATTTGTGGACTGGTGCCCAACTGGGTTCAAGTGCGGTATCAACTATCAGCCTCCCACTGTCGTTCCCGGTGGAGACTTGGCTAAGGTTCAGAGGGCCGTTTGCATGATTTCCAACTCAACCAGCGTTGCAGAGGTCTTCTCGAGGATCGATCACAAGTTTGATCTGATGTACTGCAAACGCGCGTTTGTGCATTGGTACGTCGGTGAGGGTATGGAAGAAGGAGAGTTCTCAGAGGCGAGGGAAGACTTGGCTGCTCTCGAGAAGGACTACGAGGAAGTTGGAGCTGAGGGTCCTGAAGGAGAGGATGAAGATGAATACGAATAGATGATGTTCGTACTCGACAAAACTAGATGAAGTTGTTGATGTCTTGCGATTGTCCTTCTATTTCTCCACTGTGATTTGTGTGTCTTGTGTGTGTGTTATATCCTTGTGTGCTTGTGACATTGTACCAGCAAATTTGTGATGCTCTGTCTGTGTTGTTCGTCTGTTATATCTGCTTGAGAATATCTTAGTACAGTTTTCTAAAATTAATTAATTTTAAACTAAAATATAGTCACGATCATATTTATAATATAGTAATTCAAAAGATTAAAGTACTATTATTTTAAAATCACAATGTTAAGCTCTATTAATAATTATATATACCATTAGGGTTTCAAGATAGTTAATTAGTATAATGAATTAAAATTTATATCAATATCTAAATATCTTATTAAAAAATTTATAAATCCAACATTCAATGAAATGTAACATTTGCTACGTTTTTCGTTCGTTGTGAGCTTTGTTTCCACATTATCTACTATTAGCAGTCAATGAACACGCGTTGCGTGTGTAATAAAATTTTAAATTTTATATATTGTATATGTATACTAAATTTTTATATTTGAAATATCTAATTTAAATATGATATTTTATGGGGAAGTGAAAAAACTGTTGCACATATTTTTAGAATGAAAAAAAAATGATGAAAAATTTGGAACTAAGTTGGGAAGTTAATAGGTGGTCATCCGATATTATCATTTATCTCATGATCTTGTGGCTATTACTATAGCAAATAGAGGGTATTTTTGGAATTTCACAATGACCATACCAATGTGGTTACTCTAAGGTGCTCATACATTATAATATAGTATAGATTTTCAGAATGAAAAAAAATGATGAAAAATTGGGAACTAAGTTGGGAAGTTAATAGGTGGTCATCCGATATTATCCTTTATCTCATGATCTTGTGGCTATTACTATAGCAAATAGAGCGTATTTTTGAAATTTCACAATGACCATACCAAGGTGGTTACTCTAAGGTGCTCACACATTATAATATAGTATAGATGATGATGTTCTTGTGTATGGTATGTGCAGTATATATATTTTAATTGTATTTTAAAAAATAATTGAAAAAAAGAAATAGATGTTGGACCAAGATTTCAATTTTTTTTCAATTTCTGATTTTTATTTGGCTTTTTTATTTTTTTTATGTTGTTTGAAGAATTTTTTGCATATTTTTAATTTCTGATCTTTGCTTAGCTTTGTTTTTTTATATATTATTTGAAGGACAAGTCAAACAGAATATCCGACGAATATCAATTTTGCAATGCAAACTAACCCGTGAAAATTGGGCTATTTTTTTTTTTTTTTTTAAGCTGTAGATGAACTAAAACGTTGAAGCTTCATAAAAAAAACGTATCATAATAATGATATATATGCTGCTCCAAGAAAATTAAAACGAATTGGATTAACTTCTAAAATAAGCATTTAATCAAGCTAATTAAATCCGATTAAAAATAAATGTCGGATTTTCTTGGAATTAAAAATAAATGTCGATTAAAAAAATAAAGATAAATTTTTTTTAGTGCGGCCAACTATTTTCAATTTTTTTTTTCATTTTATTTAAAGGTTGAACCGGTTGGTTTGATTCCGAAAAATCAGTGAGGGCATCGGTTGGAACCAGTTGAATCGATTGTAACAACCTTATAGGCTTTTGTATAAAATATCTAAAATATATATGTCATTAAATTTTCTAATTAAAAATCTAAAAATTATATTTTTTTAATTTATTTTTCTAATAACTAATAGTTATTGAATTTATCTTCCATAGTCATTTTTGGCAAAAAATTGCCAAATTTGTCAGTTACATTATGTTGTTTTCTATTATTGTCCTCTAAATGATCAAAGTTGGACTTCAATACAATAACCTTGCTTTTTGTTGGGTTTTAATCGTGATTCGCCGAAGCGAAATATCGAGCTGATATAGAAAAAAATTGCTGATGTGTTGTTCAGCACCACGTAAGCCCTCAGGAAGATATTGCCATTACTAAAAGCCAAAAAACACAAAGTTACGAGACTAATATTTAGTGGTCTAAAGAAAATAGAAAACATGACAATTTTTTTTTCAAAAATTGTAGATTATTGGGTAACTCGAAGATGTGGGTGGGTTGACTGTCGCAACCCTTGTCCCCTCATAATTGATTCCAGGAGATCTGGATGCTTTCGTTTTCCTGTGAACCCGGCCACCGCTAACCCCCCTATAAGATACGTAAACATATTTCCTTTAAACTAAACATCAATCTATTGGTATGTTGTTAGATTTATATGTAGAGATATCAAATACTCACGGCACGAGGCACAATACGCCACGGAGCGAAACGACACGTTTTGCTACAGTGGCAGTGCCGTGCCAGGCACGACCCGTAACATAGGCTGTGTCGGGCCATAAGGTGCCGGCCCACGACACGACACGAACAATAGAATTTTTTTTAAAAGTGTAGCGATCGATCGGCGGTCATGTGCCGATCAATCGCTACTGGCACAAAATAAAAAAAAATAAAGAAAATGGCACCGCACGTATAGGCTGTACCTATGGGTCGTGTAGGGCCATGCCTATTATGGAAACGGGTCGGGACGTCACGGCCCGTTTGACACCTATATTTATATGTATAAAAGTTTGTAACCATTTTATTTTAAATTTTGTTTAAATAATTTTGTATAAAAGTTTGTATTGTTATTTATTAAAATAAGTAGCTAAAGATTTTAAGATTTTCACCAAATAAAGTAAGAACTTTATTGAATCTTAAGACTCATATAAATTACACACAAAAAAAAAATATACACAAGAAAACCCAAAGCTAAAATCTATAAATATATTATTATTATTATTTTTTTTAATTTACAGACCAGGCAAAGATTCAGCGACCATCATCAGTCTTGCTGCCGAGAGGGGAAGCTGGCAATATAGGCCTCGAGTAGATCACGAAATCTGGAAACCCTAATTTATCTCTCAGATTCAATTTCCCCTCCCTAATATCTTCTCCCAGATGCAAATCCTCAGCTCTGATCCTCAAAATCTGGATATGGGCTCGCACTTTATCACCATCACTCTTCCGACTTCTAATATCCGCCGGTGCTCTCACCACCGATCTCGGGGACTCCATATCCTCCGGCGAAGACCCGTAACTCTCCTGATCCATATCGACAGCCTCCGTGCCGGAATCTAAAAAGGAATATTCCGGGCAAGAGAATACTCTGCTCTTCTGATCGACACTGGTATTCATCGAAAACGAGGAACAAATAGTTGGTTGTATTGAAAGGTATTATATAGTTGGGAGTGGTGGGAGAATGGAGATTGCGTGTGATATTTAAGTGAATTGAGTGTTGGAAACGGTGGTGAGGTGTGCAGAATAGTTGGCAAGTTTGGCCGAGCTTCCCGTTGAGTGACGCTTTTTCCATAAAGAGTGGAGACATTAAAAGGAATCTGGGTTTCTGACACGTGTCCTTAGATATTTCAATTTTTAGATATTCTTCCATATATAAAACATGTATCCAACAATTAATTGTGTGAACTTTTGTTGAGTCCCCTAGAATTATATTTATGCTACATTGTTCTTTACTGATAATACAATTTCTCCTGTGGAATCTATGTGAAATATTCCATATAGATGACTAAGATAGTAAGTCATAAAAAAATTCCGGATCAGAGTTTGGGCGAGGTATGAGAGACGATTGTGTCAGGTTGGGTATCAAATCAAATATCAATATAGATTTTAAAACAGTTTATTCGGTTAAAAAGTTAATGAAAAGTTGTCTTTATGACAAAGATTAAATGGATTTAATCATATATTAACTGAGAAAAATAGATGAATATCTTGATTATATACTTTTTGCCATCAAAACGGCAAAACAATCATTATTTACTCTATCTGGTATACGGGACCATCTTGACTATACTTGTTGGAAATTGAATTAAAATAAAAAGTTTTTAACAAGCTCGATCGATCGAGCACGGTATGAAAACGGTAAAACAATCATTATTTACTCTATCTGGTATATGGGACCATCTTGACTATACTTGTTGGCAATTGAATTAAAATAAAAAGTTTTTAACATGCTCGATCGATTGAGCACAGTAGCTCGATCGAGTGGACCAGAAATTTTTTTGGTATTGTGAACAGTAGCTCGATCGATCGAGAATCTTGCTTGATCGATCGAGCACTGTACTTGTTTTGTGAAATGGTATGTCCATTCACATTTGAGGTGCGATTTTTGGCCAAATATTGCCTCCAAATGGTGTCCTTTGGACTTGATTTTTGGTTCACTATATATATAACATATCCCCACTTATTTTAAACACATATTTTCGAAATCAACATCATATTTTTAGTTAAATTTGAGAGTATTTGTTGTTCATCAAATTGAGTGCTTTGAACCCTTGTGATTTGAAGACTTGTGATTTAGAGTGCTCCTAAAGTCATAGTCATTGTATCTTGGGAGACAAATTGACATAGCAAACCGTTAGCACCATAGCGGGGCAATATTGTCTTAAGGGCGGAGATTACAAATCTCGCCTTGACATAAAACTTATTTTAAAGCCATTATTATTTTTTCCTGATATACACTTTGAGAGAAATTTTGTGAAACAATCTTAAGACAATATTCGAGCAATTCAATGGCTTCATCGAGTGCAACAACGACTCCTGTTCATCATGGTGAAAGGCCTGAAAAGTTCAATGGGAACGACTTCAAGCGGTGGCAACAAAAGATGCTATTTTACTTGACCACACTGAGTTTGGTAAGGTTCTTAACCGAGGAGCCTCCTACGGTTGAAGAAGGAGAGACTGACACCCAAAAGAGGGTGGCACTGGATGCATGGAATCAAAGCGACTTCCTATGCAAGAACTACATCCTAAATGGGTTAGACAATAAATTGTATAACGTTTATTGTCTTATGAAAACAACAAAGTAACTCTGGGCATCCCTGGAGAAGAAGTACAAATCCGAGGATGTCAGCATGAAGAAATTCATAGTATGACAGTTCCTGAACTTCAAGATGGTTGATACCAAGCCTGTGATGGCGCAAGTGCAAGATCTACAAGTGATCTTGCATGACATTCATGCGGAGGGAATGAGTCTAAGTGATTCATTCCAAGTCACCGCTATGATTGAGAAATTGCCTCCTATGTGGAAGGACTTCAAGAACTATCTGAAATACAAACGAAAGGGGATGAGTCTTGAAGACCTTGTGGTTCGATTACGAATCGAGGAGGACAACAAAGTTTTCGAGAGGAAGGCGGGTAGGTTTAAATGGAACTACGGGCTAATCTAGTTGAACAAAGAACCGGATCAAAGCGTAAGTTGGACGGTACGGCCTCCAACAGTGGCAAGGCGAAAAAGTTCAAAGGAAAATGCTATAAGTGTGGAAAGCACAATCACATGGCAAAGGATTGTTGTAACAAAAACACTCGAGGGAAAGCAAAATATCAAGTCAATGTGACCGAAGAATATCGTCTCTCAATTGATTTGGATGATCTAGCTCTTACCGCTTAAATTAGATTGTGTATCTTTGAAAGCTGTAAACTCCAAGAGTGGTAAATAAATGTAATGACGATATTTGTTGAAAGCAATAAAATTTATGTATTACTTCTTGTAGTGAATCTTATGGTTTGTGGCATGATTGTTAGGATCATTTAAACCATAGTTTGCAGCAAAAATTATAATGTTAAATTTATTTCTTATATGGGCACTAAGTTAACAAAATCGTCATTCATTTGTTAGAAGAATCGTAACGTCTCTTGAGTTTACTCACAATGATGTTTGTGATGGAAAGATTGTGCAAACTAAATATGTGAGAAAAGTAATTTGTTGCTTTATCAATATTTGCATATGATATTGTTGTGACTTTTTTGCTATGAAGCACAAACAAGACCAGTAAGGTGTTTAAACACTTCAATAATGAGATTGGAATAAAATTTAGCAAATGAGTTTTGCTATGGGAATTTGTGAGTAGAATATACTTGTGTTGTCTAAGAATTTGACGCTTAAGCTTGAATCTGCAAGACTGTAAAATCTTGAATTCGAGTTTCTAAGATTTGTATGCTTAAAACACAAGTGATAAATCGAAGCCACAAATTTTGATTAGGCGTTGTAATATCTCAAATTGGTTCATTTTGAATTAGTACGCTTATAACATGAATTTACAAGATTTAAAATCTTGAATTCAAGTTTTCTAAGTTAGTGCGCTTAAATTGCAAATTGTGAACCGAGTTTGAGAATATTATCCAAGTTTCAACTTTTGTAAGCAAGTACGCTTAAATCCGTAATTTTCAAGAAATAAAAACTTGAATTTGGATTTGTAAGTCTATAACGCTTACAACTTGAAACACGAAACGCTAGTGCACTTCGTTACTACCCGAAGTTGTGGGGGAAGCAATCCTGTCGACCAACTACATTCTAAACAGAATACCACACAAAAGTAAGGATGAAACTCCTTATGAGTTATGGAAAGACCACAAGCCTTCTTACAAATTTGAAAGTGTAGGGGTGCTTGGCTAAGGTAGAAGTACCAAAATCAAAGCAAGTAAAAATTGGGCCTAAAACAATAGATTGTGTATTTATTGGTTATGCTAACAATAGTAGTGCATATCGATTTTAGTACATAAATATGAAATAAGTGATGTACATGAACGTACAATCATGGAATCAAGAAATGTGGTATTTTTTGAAGAAGTATTTCCTTACAAAACTAACAAGGAAACGAGCCCTAAGAAAAGGGTGTATGAAGACTCTAACCGTGACTCTATTGAGGAAGTAGAACCACGATGTAGCAAGAGAACCAAAGTGGATAAGACTTATGGTCCTGACTTCATGACATCTATGTTGGACAATGAACCAAGATCGGTTAGTGACACCCTATCTAGTCCTGATGCTCTTATATAGAAAGAGGCTATTAATGGCGAGATAGAATCCATAATGAAAAACCGGGAATTGATAGACCTTCCAACTAGAAGTAAACCATTAGAATGCAAATGGATTCTTAAAAGGAAATACAAGTCTGATGGTTCAATTGATAAGTACAAGGCGAGACTCGTGGCAAATGGATATAGACAAAAATAAGGCATTGATTACTTTGATACATATTCACCAGTCACGAGAATTACGTCCATTAGAGTGATAATTGCTATCGCTGCTCTAAACAATTTAGAGATACATCAAATGGATGTAAAAACGGCATTCCTCAATGGGGAACTTGATGAGGAAATTTATATGAAACAACCCGAGGGGTTTGTTGTTCCCAGACAAGAGAAAAAGGTGTGTAGACTCGTTAAGTCGTTGTATGGGCTTAAGCAAGCGCCAAAACAATGGCGTGAAAAATTTGACAAAACTATGTTGTCAAATGGTTTCAAAATTAATGAGTGCGACAAATGCGTATATATGAAAAACACGCCTAAAGCATATGTAATAGTATGCTTGTACGTTGTTGATATGCTCATAGTGGGAAGCAACTATCAACGGGACAAAGAAAATGTTAATAAAACATTTTGAAATGAAAGATATGGGTGAAGCTGATGTGATACTTGGAATTAAAATCTCCAAGATATCCAAATGACGAGTGTTATCTCAGTCTCATTATGTTGAGAAAATACTCGAGAGATTTCTCGCGAATGATACGTCGTCTGTAAAAACACCCTATGACCCGAATCTACATTTGGTGAAAAAACAAAGGAGACCCTGTCATGCAGTTAGAATACTCAAGGATAATCGGCAGTCTCATGTATCTCATGAACTGTACACGTCATGATATTGCATATGCGGTTGGCAAACTAAGTAGATTCACGAGCAATCCAAACAATGATCATTGGAAGGCATCGACGAGGGTACGTAAATATTTAAGATACACCATGAACTATGGATTGTACTATACAAAATATCCTGCTGTATTGGAAGGATACAATGATGCAAATTGGATATCGGACACTCAAGACTCCAAGTCGACAAGTGGTTATGTGTTTACCATTGGAGTGGTTGCAGTGTCGTAAAAATCTACCAAGCAAACTTGTATTGCTAGATCCACTATGTAATCTGAATTCATAGCTTTGGATAAAGCGGGAGAAGAAGCCGAATGGCTTAGAAGTTTCTTGTAAGAAATTCATTGTTGGGAAAAACCTGTGCCTGCAATTAAAATGCATTGTGATAGGCAATCTGCTATAGGAAGGGCACAGAGTAGCATGTATAATGGTAAGTCTAGACATATACGTCGTAAACACAATACTATTAAACAGTTGATATCAAATGGCATTATGTCCATTGACTACGTGAAGTCAAAAGAAAATATTGTGGATCCGCTCACGAAAGGCTTGTCTAGAGATCAAGTATATAGTTTATCGAGTGGAATGTGATTAAAACCCTATACTCAAAATCTTGGGTTATTTAATTAAATAACCTTAATAAAATAAACAATTTCAAAAATAACCTGAAAAATTTGTTAATTTAAAAAGTAACCTTACCCGCCAACTCAGTTGGCGGGTCCAATAGGCGTGACCATAATAAATATTGGTCACGCCAACAAGTCAGTTGGCGAGACCTTTGTTTTATAGGGTCACGCCAACTGAGTTGGCGTGACATTATTATAATAGTGCCGCCAATTGAGTTGGCGGCACTAAATGTGCTATAAATAAAACCCTCCGCCTCTTATTTCTCTCACCAATTCACAAGTCTCGTTTAATATTTCTATTATATGATAAAATTCTGATTATGCTCTGTAGTTGCAGCTTTAGCTGATCTTCTACATCAGAAAAGATTTTATTAGCTACTAGTAATAGTTTTCTGTAGTTATCAAAATATGTCTATTCAAGTTTTATTTTATTGGGGGGTAATATTATACAAGATTCTGAGTTCGTCCGATATTATCGTGGTCCATCAAGAGGTACAACTATACGGCGTACAATTAATTTTCTACAATTATTAGATAAAATATATGATATCACTGGGTTCGATCGCAACAAGTTTCTTTTGAAATTATATGCTAGGCATATGTTCAAAGATTTTTCGGGGTTACGTCAGACTATTTTACCCATAGATGATGATTACAATTTAGCATGGCTACTTGATTCAGAACAGGGTCATAGTTGCTTGGAATTTTATATACAAGCAGAACCAAGGAATTATGATTATATTCCAGAAATGCCAATGAGTGGCAGTTTTTTAGAAGGATTGACGACATCTGTTATTCAAGAGACGTCTGTTGCTCGACATCAAGCTGATGGTTCATATAGTGGTAGAGACCGAGATGATCATCCAGTAGATGTTGATAATGTTGCCGCTGAGCCACGAGCAGACAGTTTTGCTGATTTTGGTGATCAAATTAATTCTGAACCAGAGGGGATTCCATCTGATGATGAGACTGATGCTGATGATGATGAAGTTGATATTGGTGTGATGGCAGAAGCAGTTGAAAACCAAGAGGAGGGGGCACCAACCATGACAAATGATCATAATCTTTATCCAACAATCCCATTCTTTTCCATGACACATCCAGAAGTTTTTGGAGATTCGATTGACAATCCAACAGGCCGTTGGGGGAGTTTTTATGATTACTCCAAAGGTGAAATCCATCGCAACATGGTCTTCAAAGATAAATTTCATCTGCAGGCAGCTGTGAAGGATTATTCAGTACGTGTTACAAAACGTGAGTACCATGTTGTTAAGAGTACAAAAACATTGTGGAAAGTAATATGCAAACACGGTACAGAGGATATACCTTGCAGATGGTACCTGCGTGCATGTTTGGATAAAAAAGTTGGGTTATTCAAAATAACCAAATATGGTGGTCCTCACACTTGTCTGCTGAGTGAGCTGTCGCTTGATCATTCGAACTTGGATAAGAATATGATTGCTAGCTTGTTATTGGGAATCGTTCGTCGTGATCCAGCTTATGAAATCAAGTATGTGATTCAAACAGTGAAAGATAAGTATGGCTTTGAAATATCATATGCAAAAGGCTGGCATAGTTTGAAACGTGCAATACGGAACGTGTATGGAACCTGGGAGAGCTCGGTCAACAAATTACCTTTCTATATGGGAGCTTTGAAAAAATGGAACACAGGCACAGTCGTGGAGTGGGATCATCTTGATAATGCAAGACCAAGAGAAAAAACTTTGAGTTATGTTTTCTGGGCCTTCCAACCGTGTATAGATGTAGATGGTTTCCGCCACTGTCGTCAAGTTATTACAGTGGATGGCACACATCTGTATGTAAAATATCAGCATAAGATGTTGATTGCTATCTCCATGGACGCGAATAATCAAGTGTTACCGCTGGCATTTTCAATTGTCGATGAAGAGAACTTTTTGTCATGGAAATGGTTCTTGGAGATGGTTAGCAAACACATTATTGGAGAATCTTGCGGCGTGTGTTTGATTTCTGATCGACATCCGGGCCTTATTGTAGCAGCCGACTGTATCCCCGACTTTAAACCCCCCCGTGGAGTGCATCGATTTTGTTTGAGACATCTTTGCTCAAACTTTAATAGTCGTTTAAAAAATGTGCACTTAAAAGACTTGTGTTGGAAAGCTGGATCAGAAAATCAACTGATAAAATTTGAGCGTACGATGGAAGAGATCAAAACCATTGAACCAAGGGCTTTTGATTACCTGAATCGGATTGATAAGTCTCAGTGGACACTTGCTCATGATGAAGGATGGCGTTGTGGTATCCTAACAACAAATATGTCGGAGTGCATAAATGGAGTCATGAAAGGTGCATGTCGCCTTCCAATCACTGCAATTGTACAGTTAACATTCGATCTTTGTGTGCATTATTTTTTGGAGCGAGTGAAAAAAGCGGATAGAATGATCGAAAATAATCAAGAATGGCTGGATTATGCTTTTGAAAAATATGCTCGGGCTGATCTTCACTCCATTCAACATGAAGTTCAGATGTTTAATCGAAGGCGTCTAACAGCCTCAGTTATCACAAGGATGCAAGTTGGACGTGGGGGTAATACTCATGTTGTGAAGCTCAAATCAAGGGAATGTTCTTGTGGGAAGTGGAAAGAATTTGGGATTCCTTGCTCACATGTGATACAAGTATGTCGAGCTTATGGCATAAACGCAAAAACATTTGTCAAGGAGTATTATAATATGCAAGAATATTGGAGCACATATCAAGGTCAATTTGAGCCATTATGGGGAGAGCAGTATTGGGAAACCCCGTCATTCGAACTGTACCACAATTCCACCTTGCGTACTATAAGAAGACGAGGTCGAGACCGAACAACACGCATGCAAAATGAGATGGATTGGCCTGAAGCCCGGGCAAGACGACATATGGCATCGAGTTCCCAAAACCGATAAAGTTGTAATTGTTTTTGATATTGTTATTGTTATTGTTATTGTTATTGTGTTATTGTTATTGTGTTATTGTTATTGTCACACATCAAATAAGACATTCATATGGAAGTACATTCATTACATTTAATACTAAGATTCACAATAGGCAAACATGACTACATATATGAAGGCTAAAACTCTATAATGCCCCTCCAGTACCACAACGACGTGGCTGTTTCCGTCTCTGACCGCGTCCTTTCTGAATGGCCTGGTCATCTTGCACTACAGGTACATCGTCCAACTGAACATCAGGTGACAAATTAGGGAAAACAACCGGTGACACGTCAAATTGTGGTGCCATCGATGCATATATCTCGGGGAATCTAATATTAACATCTGGGCTGGTTTGTTCTTGGGAGTACATGGGTTGATGAGGCGTGAAATGCGTTTGGTCATACAACTGATGCAGTGGTCCAGGAGTATAATAATCTGCGTACATGTCACTGGCATATGACGAAGAGGGACCTGGCATATATGACGAAGAGGGACCTGGCATATATGTCGGGACATAGCTTGATGGGCCAGCATCTCCAACAACGGCATGCATCAACTGCACTTGTTCTTCATCACTCAAATGCATCGGCTGTACTTGTTCACCCTGAGTCGCATGTCCCTCTTCGTAGGGCGGAAAGTTTCTATTGCGTTTTTCCTGCGCGACATGCAACACATTTTGTATGACATTTCTGACATCACTAAATGCATCCATGTACGCCCCTATGGATTGTTCCTCAGCGATATTACGGTCACAGGTAACTGTTAATTGCGACAGCTGATCAATCTGAAATGAGTGAACATTTATTAAGTACTTAAATCTAAACACAATTTTCAAATATGTAATACATATGTAATAAAGCAACATACCACATGTTGCCATGCCGAGCCATCTCCATGTTGATAACCAGCCTCCACAAATTGTCGTTGATGGCCAATGAATCTACGTGTTACTCGTCCATACCAGTCATTGTACCCGACAATTACACCCTGTCCAGCTGACTCATATCGCGGGCTGTGCACGGTATGAGCATGTGCATTAACCCATATAGTCATGTACCGCCTATGATGTGCAGATCAGTCATTATTTGGTTTACCCCTGCGGTTAACTGCATGTAATATATCATCCCCTGACCGTGGATCTGGTGGGATGTTTTGTACCATGCCGAATTGACAAAAAACCCGCTCAGGACGATGCATCTCAACTATGTCATACAAAATCAGTGGGCCGCTGTATGTCCATAACTCAGTATGCAGTCCTTCAATATAATCATCAGGGTACGACTGCCAATTAAACTACAAATATAGTATTACATTAAAATAATGTTCAAAGACTATTATGTTTTATACATGAATATAAAAAATAAAATTACTTGGCTTAATGGCTGCTGGTCAAGGATGTCCCTAATAATTCGTAATGAATGTGTGCCAGTTTCTGTAAATCTTACTTTACATGTCCACCTGTGTACTCATAATCATCATAAAAAAACATAAATTATATAACAAAATATTAAATATAATATTATACATTGCAAAATAATTTGTAATACATCACCTTACACCATATGGAGCAACAGGTAAGTAATTGTCCTCGTCGATTGGTATTGACCCAATATCAATTCTCAGGCGTCCTAGTTGAGGAGCTAAACTTTCGAGCCGGGACCATGCCCAAATCTAAAACATTAACATGAAGAATATAAATTAAATATGCAAGATATATTTTTTCAGTATTTTAAAATAAAAGTAACGATTACCTGTAGGAGTGGTAATGCACCACATATTACTTTTTTCCCTCTCTCCGATGAAGTGCACAACTCACGATATAAGAATGCCAGCACAGCACTACCACAGCTAAAATTACCAACAGAACTGATATCTTCTAATTTCTGTATGTACAATAATTTTACAGTATTGCCGGAGCTATCGGGGCACATAATCCCACCTATCATTAATAATGCACAACCTCGTGCATATTTAGCAACCTCATCCGCCGTACTATGCAAATGGATGCGATTTACTATTAAATGATGACTCAACGCAGACATTAACAAACATGCACCCTTAAAGTGACCCGGATCTGGTGTAAATCCCAAATGACGATCACAATATTCTTGCCACTCGGGTATTGACTTATCAAAATTGGTACATGACACTGCAAGACCATTTATTGGCAGACCCCAAATAACTGCAATGTCTTGCAGTGTAATAGTCGCCTCTCCAGATCTCAGATGGAATGTATGCGTTTCACGACGCCATCTCTCTACTAACGCCGTGATTAGATGAGGGTCAATGGTAATCTTATTACACCTATATACACCATAAAACCCAAACTCATTTAACATACTTACAACACTTGTGTCTAATGGGCAAAGATCCCAAAAATAGCTGCTCGGATTTCTCACACGCAAGGGCCGATCAATATCACCTGCCCATACATCTTCAGAACGATGACATGACTGCAATGACAACAGATGATCATCGATCGGGCCTGGTACGGTCATCGGATCCATCCTATTATATGAAACAAAAAATATATTAGTACATATAGACAACATAAAGTAAACAAAATAAATTAAAACTGATAAAACATGACGAGGCATATATGCTACCGCCGACAACCACCAGCCATCAGCAACCGGCGACGGCGGCGGCGGCGGACGTCGGCGGCAGACGGCGGGGGGGGGGGGGGGGGGGGGATGGCAGCGAAAAAGTGTGATAGAAATTAATACACGGCGACATGATTTTTACCTCTAAATTCTGAAACTATGAAGTGACTGGAAGCAAAATGAGAAAAAAACGATTGTAACTTGGAGGTTGGTGAGGAAGAAAATTTAGACTGTAATTGCCGAAGAGGTTGTCGAAGAAGAAGGGTGCGCGAAAATTTTATAACACCAAGTCACGCCAACTCGGTTGGCGTGACCATTAATTGGTCACGCCAACTGAGTTGGCGTGACAGGTTATATTAATTGGTCACGCCAACTCAGTTGGCGTGACCAATAATTATTCACGCCAACTTGCAGCTCCAGTTGGCGTGAAATAATGGTCACGCCAACTGGGTTGGCGTGACCGTAAAAAACAAAGGTCATGCCAACTCAGTTGGCGTGACTATATATTTTAAATTGGTCACGCCAACTGAGTTGGCGTGACCAATATTTTATTCGGTGACGCCAACTGAGTTGGCGTGACCAACTGGACACGCCAACCCAGTTGGCGGTTTAGGTTACTTTTTAAATGTTTTCATTTTTTGGGTTATTTTTGTAATTATTTATTTTTTTCAGGTTATTTAAATAAATAACCCCAAAATCTTGTGGTGGATACCCAGCCTATGTGACTGGAGATCCCAAGATCTAGGTTCAAAAGGGACAACCAAACTACAAGATTGTATAAACACCATGGAGAATTAATCTCCGACCCATTCCTATGATAATGGGTGTAGCCTGCAAAAGGGGTACGAGGATAGGCAAAAGCCCTTTAATGATTCGTAAGACATATTAGAATATATTGGAGTATAGCGGGATATTCTTCTAGGAGATCACCTACGTAAGTGCGAATTGTTGCCGCTTCAAAGAATGAAAAGCACATATGAAACCAAGCGTGGTCCATGGCCGAAACGGACACAACCATAAGAAACCAATACGGATGTTAGAATTGTTATGGTGTGGGTTCAATTGTCTTGGTTTACACCAACGACTAAATAGTTCAAGACTATAAGTTCACTATTAAGTCAAGTAAATCCGATTGAATACTACTACGGAAGATTCAAAGCCGCAAGCTATCTCTCCAGATGCCATAATAGTTCGTCAAAGCACTCAATTGCATACATGCATTAATTTAATTCATGTGGGGATTGTTGGAAATTGAATTAAAATAAAAAGTTTTTTAACATGCTCGATCGATCGAGCGGACCAGAATTTTTTTGGTATTTTGAACAGTAGCTCGATCGATCGAGAATCTTGCTCGATCGATCGATCGAGCACTGTATCTGTTTTGTGAAATTGTATGTCCATTCACGTTTGTGGTGCGATTTTTGGCCAAATATTACCTCCAAATGACGTCATTTGGACTTGATTTTTGGTTCACTATATATATAACATATCTCCACTTGTTTTAAACACAGTTTTTAGAAATCAACATCATATTTTTAGTGAAATTTGAGAGCATTTGTTGTTCATCAAATTGAGTGCTTTGAACCTTTGTGGTTTGAGAACTTGTGATTTGGAGTGCTCATATCACAAGTCATAGTCATTGTATATTGGGAGACAAATTGTCAGCAAATCGTTAGCACCATAACGGGGCGATATTATCTTAATGACAGAGATTACAAATCTCGCATCGACATAAAACTTATTTTGAAGCCATTGTTATTTTTTCCTGAGATACACTTTGAGAGAAATTTTGTGTAACAATACTATGAGGCACCATTCAATGGGGTAGATCCACCACACATTGGGAATATTCCCAATGTGTGGTGGATCTATCCCATGGAGTGGTACCACATGATATAGGTAAGACAAAAACCTGGTATACACGATTGAATCGTTCTTCATTTATCGTATATCGAATCAAATTTGTACGGAGACAATAAACATCTCTATTGATTGAAACGTATAGTTTGTGTTGTTATACATTTTATAATTAATTATAAATATATATAAACCAATTATTTATAATTAATTTGAGAAGATCTAACATATATAACTTTATTTACCATGGTTACTTCTTTTTAGGGTCAGTTCAAAATTTGAAAAAAATATTGAAAGGAAAGTATATCTCAACGAAATATATATAGTTAGAACTAAATGCGACCTCAATCGATTAAGCTAATAAATTATACATTTAAATAATAAATTATATAACAATTACTGTACCTAGGAATTATTAGGTAAGGAATTGTACGGTATATTTTTGACTATCCTATAGGGTAGTACCTCATTCGATAGACACATTCTATAAATGTGTATATTATTATCAATATATATATATATATAGGGTAGACCAAAACCAAGTGGCAACAAATTCAATACGCAATGATTGTTTTCCACGATATCGTGTGCCTCTTCTATTAATTTAAAAATAATAATATTGTGCTAAAAAAAATATTTGTAAAAGTTAAAAAAAAATATTTATAAACAAATACACGTGTTAATAAAATCAGAGGAAACCAAAAAAGAATTGGTTAATATTATAAAATTTATTTACATATATATGATTTTGTAGATGATATAGTATCATATAGTCGACCATAATCATTGAGATAAAAAGTTCAGTGTTATTATATATACAATATATTCTAAAAATTTGATTAAAAAGTAGGATTTGTTTTTTAAACGATATTTTGAGCATAAATTAAATAATAGTAATATGCTAAGTTATTTAACTTTTTTATAATAAGTGGTCAAGTGACTTAAAATTTTAAATATATATTAAAATGTAATATATAATATATTCATAAAATTATTTATAAAATGAAAATAATGATTGCATCTTTTGGTAGAACTAGGGATGACAATGGTCGGGTAGCAACAAGACTAGACCCATCCTATTTGCAGCAGGTTTGGGTACGTCGATCAGTAACGAGTATTTATTTTTCTGCTGGTATGGGTTTGGATCAGATAATGTGACATATAGGACCTGAGCCAAACTCAACCCGTTTAGCAAATTTATTAAATTCTATTACTTAACAATTATATTAAACATGGATAAAAAAACTATATAATGCATTCAACAGTTGCGAATATATTATATTAAAAGACACATAATATTTTTTTTTTCACAATTCATTTTTATATTTGTAGGTAATTATTCAAACACCGGTGATTTATCAACTTGTTCTACTATATTTGATAGGGAAGATGAATTTAATGAAATATATTTTGATAGCACAACTGCACAAGATTACTGATGGGTAAACAAGTGGGCTGCGCCAACTACTCTAATATCACTTGTTAGAATTGATACTGAGGGATTCATCAGTCCAGACAAGTGAGCTGCAATAGCTGGTGTCTTAAATTGTTTGCACCGAGAGATTAGATCGAGATTGGTTTAAAGAAACCAAGCGGAAGTAACTCAAATTAACCTGCTCTAAACTGATTAAACAAAGTAATAAAGTGTAAAGATAAACACACAGAAAGTAAATATGCACACATATTTATTTATAGTTGTTCGAAGCCTTAATTCTTCTACATTCTCATTCTTCCACTGAATGTAAGGATTCTACTAGAATACTTTGATTAATACAACCATTTGTACTAAACCACTCCAGCTGAGGTCATCTTAAGACTCGAACACCTAGAATCTCAACTTAACCACTCCCCAACAGTCTAACTCATCCATTCTCTCTTGTACTGTTCACAAACAAGTATGACAATTACACAAATCACTCTTGTACAAGAAAACTCATTACAAAAGGATTGAGTGTTTTTAGTGCACTGATGATCTTATACATGATCAGATATTCTATTAAACGATGGTGCGTATGTGTGTGGGGTATGATCTCAACTAAGCTGATATATGATCGAACACTCTGAGATATCTTCACGAAAAGTTTTGAGTTGGATCATCCTCTCTTCTCTCTTTTGTTTTGTATTTATATATCTGTGTCAATCTTCGAGAGTTTATTTATAGTCTTCATCTTGATTATCCACTAGGCACATAAATATATCTGTTGGAGAGTACTTGTACGATTATAACTTTTCGAACGTTCATATTTGACTAATAGGCTATCTGCAGCTTCGCTGACGACTCGCTAGTCTGTTCTTGTTCAGTTAAGTTGAACAATCAAAGGGTCTGGTCTTTTAGTTCATTCGGCTCAGCTGGTCTTTGTTTCTATTACTTGAGTTGAATACTTAACTGATTTCTTCTATTCAGTGAGGTTGGTTTATTTAGACTCCATTGATCAGTTAACTAGCTTTCCTTTATAGCTCCGCTGGCCTCTTGTTGCATGGTGTAGATTGATTCTGTCAATCCTTAACTGGATATGAAGACTGGTTCTGTCAGTCATCATCTCACTCAGGTCAACATGTCTAAAATGATTGATCTGTGTTGCCTATCGCTTCACTAGTTTTTCTTTTCAGGAATGAGTCTTTCGTCAACTTTACTAAAGCTTTGTAAGTGACAACATCACTACACGCTCGATACATTGATTAGTAATAACAAGAACAAGTTATGTAAACATTAAAATTGGATTAGTGGTCTTCGAACCCAACTATCTCCCATTTTTTATGAAACATAACTTGGATAAAAAAAGTATACTGAACTTTATATCTCTTTTCTCTGCTACAAATTTAAAAATATTAAAACAGATAAGCAATGAATCATATTATATATATCTTTAACTAAATTCTCCCCCAGAATTAATGATTACTTGTAAAGATCGCATGCGAGATATCAGTTCAATGAACACACAAAAAAAAACAAAAACAAAAGATAACTCGTAAAGTATGAAAAAATCAAAACTTTCCTCTTTTGGTAACTCGTCAAACAACATTTGTTATTGTAGCAAGTCTTGATTAATATTTGTTTCCTTTGTTAAGTGGTAGTACATATTGGTTCGTCTACCAATAAAGGTACATGTCCTAATCACTGGTGATTTGCAGAAATCTGATTTTACATGGAAGAGAGCGAATTGACTGGTGGATAATAGAATAAAGCTTCGTTACTTAATCAAAGAGTACTACAAGTTGTCAAAAACTATTTATTATGCAAAAATATTTTGAAAAGATTTGAAACATTTTTGTGTAAGATGCATTAAAGACAGATTTCATGACAAAAGATTTTTACACAATTTTGAAAATTTTGCAACAAAAATATTTCATAGATACGTTTTTATAATTCCCGCACAAGAATCAATTAAATATCTTCAAGGACAACCCTCTCTGATACCAATTGATGGGGTAAACAAGTGGGCTGAGCCAACTGCTCTGATACCACTTGTTAGGATCGATACTGAGTGGTTGATCATTCACACCTCATTCCAATCAAATGAGTTGCAATAGCTTGTGTCATTGAAGTGTTTGCACCTACAGTTAGATCGAGTATTGTTTAAAGAAACCAAGCGAAAGAACTCAAACTAACATGTTCTGAATTGATTAAACAAAGTAATAAAATGTAAAGATAAACACACAGAAAGTAAATATGCAAACATATTTGTTTATGACAGTTTAATGCTTAATCCTTCTAGATCTTTCATTCTTCTATCGAATGGAAGGATTCCACTGGACGACTTTGATTAATACAGCCTTTTATACTAACTCATTACAGCCGCAGTCACCTTACGATGGAACTCCTAGCATTTCAACTTGATTGCTCCCCAGTAGTCTAATTCATCTCTTCTCTCTTATACTGTTCAGACATAAGTCCGACAGTTACACAAATCACTCTTATACAAGAAAGTTCACTGTACAAAGACTGAGTGTTTTTTACGCACCGTTGATCTTATACATGATTAGAGATTCTATTCAACGATATTGTGTATGTGTATGTTCTCAACGAAATTGATATATTCATGTAAGCTCCCCTCTAGGATCAACCACTCTAAGATATCTTCACGTTGAGTTGTGAATTGGATCGTCCTCTCTTCTCTCTTTTGTTTTGTATGTATATATATATATATATGTCCATTTTCGAAAGTTTATTTATAGCCTTCATCTTGATTTATCCATTAGTCACATAAATATGTCTGTTGGAGAGTACTTGTATGATTCTGACTTCTCCAACATTTAACATCCACGGTGCCAGAGACTAGAATTCACAGGCAGGGACATGAAGGTCATTCCTACGTTCCCATGTATTCTAAATTGTAGTTTGCTCATTACGATGGTCACAAAGATCCATCAGGGTGGCTTAATCTTTGTGAGCATTTTTTTCATCACCAACATTTTCCGAAGGAAGACAAACTCGGGTTGGCATCTTTTTCATTTGGAAGGGGATGACAAATGATGGTTTTTGATGTCGGAACGAGATAGACCAAATTTATCATGGGATGACTTCAAGCAGCAGTGTAATTTGTGATTTGGACCTCCTATACGCGGTAACAAATTAGGAGAATTATCTAAATTGAGGCAAAGGAACAGTGAAAGATTATCAATGTCGAATTGAGCAACTTGCTCCAGAGCATGTTCATTGTCAATTGAACAGGAGGCCGAGTTCTTCTCAGTGGATTACAAGAATCCATTGTAGTGGTAGTCGAACTACATCAAGTAAGGATTTAACAAGTGCAATGAGTCTTGCAAGGTGGTATGAACAGAGAGGTAACACAAGGTGACTCGTTCCTCCATATATGAAGTGGAAATGTTTTGTTACTCCTGCTTCTAACTTTCGTCCTCAGTTTGTTAAGCGACTGACTAGATCGAGATGGAGGCGCACCGATTAAAAGGGTTGTGTTTTAATTGTGATGAGTAACATACTATGGGGCATAGATGTAAGAAATTATTTTGGTTGGAAGTAGTTGACGAAGAGCTTCCAACCCAAGAAGTGGACGTGAATTTTGTGGAGGATCCAGAAATTTTAATCGTTTAATTCATGCCATCATAGGTAGTCAAGGGGCTCTCAAACCTTGCAGATCAATGGTTCTATTTAGCAACAGTCTGCACGAATTTTAATTGTTTCCGGGAGTACACATTGTTTCTTAGATGCTTCATTGGTCAAGGTGTTGGGTTTGCAGATGGAAAGTAAGGCTACTTTATGGGTGATTGTTGTGTCCGAGGGTCATATTCCGTGTTTGGTTTGTGCAACAGAATCGTTTTTGTTTGGGAGACCATACTTTCTGCTTGGATTTCTTTATTAGGAGGATTTGGAGCTATTTTATGTGTCCATTGGTTATAAAATCTTGGACCCATTCAATGGGACTTTGCCAAAATGTGCATACCAAAGGAACAATCGTTGTCTTTGCTTCAAATGTTAGGGCATTTACATGATAATTAAAATCAGGAATTACAGCAATATTCATAGAACATTTTGGGTTTACCTCCATCCAGACACTTCGGCCACACAATCATTATGGAACAAAGGACAGATCCAATTGCAGTTCGGCCTTATTGTTATGCTCACACTCAAAAGGATGAGATCAGAAATAATGCACAGAAAAGATGTCCAAAGGCTTCACTCGACACAACCATTCTCCTTTTTCTTCTCCAGTTATTTGTTAAGAAATCAAATCAACTTGGAGATTTTGTGTGGACTACCGTGCTTTAAATGCCAAAACGGTGAAAGATAAATTTCCTATTGAAAAATTGTTGGATAAATTATATCGTGCTCACTTTTTTACTAAGCTGGACTTGCGGGCCAGCTATCATCAAATCCTAATGGATCAGGATAATATTCACATGATCGGTTTTTGTACACGTTATGAACATTTTGAATTTTTCGTCATGCCATTTGGTCTCACCAACGCACCTTCAACATTTCAAGCATTGATGAATTCAGCTTTTCAAGACTATGTATGGACTGTACTTGCTTTCTTTGATGATATCTTGATCTATAGTCCGCCTTGGGAAAGCTAAGGTAGATGATGCTTTACTTCAAATGCCTACTTATGCTAAGTAAGAGAAGAAACAATGGACACACGATAAATTTCCTGCTGCATTGAAAATAGATTAGGTAGATGATAGTTTTGGTAAATTTCTTGAAATCTTTAAGAAATTGCACATTAATATACCATTTTCTGATGCTTTACTTCAAATGCCTACTTATGCTAAGTTTTTGTAGGAAATTCTGTAGAACAACATGAAGTTAGGAGAACACGAGATGGTAAGTTTAACTGAGGAGTGTCATGCAATTGTTCAAAACAAATTGCCTCCCAAGTTAAAAGATCTAGGGAGTTTCTCTATACCTTGCAGGTCTATTTCATTTACTAAACCACTCCAGCTGAGGTCATCTTAAGACTCGAACACCTAGAATCTCAACTTAACCACTCCCCAACAGTCTAACTCATCCATTCTCTCTTGTACTGTTCAGAAACAAGTATGACAATTACACAAATCACTATTGTACAAGAAAGCTCATTACAAAAGGATTGAGTGTTTTTAATGCACTGATGATCTTATACATGATCAGATATTCTATTAAACGATGGTGCGTATATGTGTGGGGTATGATCTCAACTAAGCTGATATATGATCGAACACTCTGAGATATCTTCACGAAAAGTTGTGAGTTGGATCATCCTCTCTTCTCTCTTTTGTTTTGTATTTATATATCTGTGTCAATCTTCGAGAGTTTATTTATAGTCTTCATCTTGATTATCCACTAGGCACATAAATATATCTGTTGGAGAGTACTTGTACGATTATAACTTTTCGAACGTTCATATTTGACTAATAGGCTATCTGCAGCTTCGCTGACGACTCGCTAGTCTGTTCTTGTTTAGTTAAGTTGAACAATCAAAGGGTCTGGTCTTTTAGTTCATTCGGCTCAGCTGGTCTTTGTTTCTATTACTTGAGTTGAATACTTAACTGATTTCTTCTATTCAGTGAGGTTGGTTTATTTAGACTCCATTAATCAGTTAACTAGCTTTCCTTTATAGCTCCGCTGGCCTCTTGTTGCCATGGTGTAGATTGATTCTGTCAATCCTTAACTGGATATGAAGACTGGTTCTGTCAGTCATCATCTCACTCAGGTCAACAGGTCTAAAATGATTGATCTGTGTTGCCTATCGCTTCACTAGTTTTTCTTTTCAGGAATGAGTCTTTCGTCAACTTCACTAAAGCTTTGTAAGTGACAACATCACTACACGCTCGATACATTGATTAGTAATAACAAGAACAAGTTATGTAAACATTAAAATTTGGATTAGTGGCCTTCGAACCCAACAATCTCCCATTTTTTATGAAACATAACTTGGATAAAAAAAAGTATACTGAACTTTATATCTCTTTTCTCTGCTACAAATTTAAAAATATTAAAACAGATAAGCAATGAATCATATTATATATATCTTTAACTAAATTCTCCCCCTGAATTAATGATTACTTGTAAAGATCGCATGCGAGATATCAGTTCAATGAACACACAAAAAAAAAAAAAACAAAAGATAACTCGTAAAGTATGAAAAAATCAAAACTTTCCTCCTTTGGTAACTCGTCAAACAACATTGGTTATTGTAGCAAGTCTTGATTAATATTTGTTTCCTTTGTTAAGTGGTAGTAAATATTGGTTCGTCTACCAATAAAGGTACATGTCCTAATCACTGGTGATTTGCAGAAATCTGATTTTACATGGAAGAGTGCGAATTGACGGGTGGATAATAGAATAAAGCTTCGTTACTTTATCAAAGAGTACTGCAAGTTGTCAAAAACCATTTATTATGCAAAATTTTTTTGAAAAGATTTGAAACATTTTTGTGTAAGATGCATTAAAGACAGATTTCATGACAAAAGATTTTTACACAATTTTGAAAATTTTGCAACAAAAATATTTCATAGATACGTTTTTATAATTCCCGCACAAGAATCAATTAAATATCTTCAAGGACAACCCTCTCTGATACCAATTGATGGGTAAACAAGTGGGCTGAGCCAACTGCTCTGATACCACTTGTTAGGATCGATACTAAGTGGTTGATCATTCGCACCTCATTCCAATCAAATGAGTTGCAATAGCTTGTGTCATTGAAGTGTTTGCACCTACAGATTAGATCGACTATGGTTTAAAGAAACCAAGCGAAAAGAACTCAAACTAACATGTTCTGAATTGATTAAACAAAGTAATAAAATGTAAAGATAAACACACAGAAAGTAAATATGCAAACATATTTGTTTATGACAGCTTAATGCTTAATCCTTCTAGATCTTTCATTCTTCTATCGAATGGAAGGATTCCACTGGACGATTTTGATTAATACAGCCTTTTATACTAACTCATTACAGCCGCATTCACCTTACGATGGAACTCCTAGCATTTCAACTTGATTGCTCCCCAGTAGTCTAATTCATCTCTTCTCTCTTATACTGTTCAGACATAAGTCCGACAGTTACACAAATCACTCTTATACAAGAAAGTTCACTGTACAAAGACTGAGTGTTTTTTACGCACCGTTGATCTTATACATGATTAGAGATTCTATTCAACGATATTGTGTATGTGTATGTTCTCAACGAAATTGATATATTCATGTAAGCTCCCCTCTAGGATCAACCACTCTAAGATATCTTCACGTTGAGTTGTGAATTGGATCGTCCTCTCTTCTCTCTTTTGTTTTGTATGTATATATATATATGTCAATTTTCGAAAGTTTATTTATAGCCTTCATCTTGATTTATCCATTAGTCACATAAATATGTCTGTTGGAGAGTACTTGTATGATTCTGACTTCTCCAACATTTAACATCCACGGTGCCAGAGACCAGAATTCACAGGCAGGGACATGAAGGTCATTCCTACGTGCCCATGTATTCTAAATTGTAGTTTGGTCATTACGATGGTCACAAAGATCCATCAGGGTGGCTTAATCTTTGTGAGCATTTTTTTCGTCACCAACATTTTCCGAAGGAAGACAAACTCGGGTTGGCATCTTTTTCATTTGGAAGGGGATGGCAAATTATGGTTTTTGATGTCGGAACGAGATAGACCAAATTTATCATGGGATGACTTCAAGCAGCAGTGTAATTTGTGATTTGGACCTCCTATACGCTGTAACAAATTAGGAGAATTATCTAAATTGAGGCAAAGGAACAGTGAAAGATTATCAATGTCGAATTGAGCAACTTGCTCCAGAGCATGTTCATTGTCAATTGAACAGGAGGTCGAGTTCTTATCAGTGGATTACAAGAATCCATTGTAGTGGTAGTCGAACTACATCAAGTAAGGATTTAACAAGTGCAATGAGTCTTGCAAGGTGATATGAACAGAGATCGAGATGGAGAGCACCGATTAAAAGGGTTGTTTTAATTGTGATGAGTAACATACTATGGGGCATAGATGTAAGAAATTATTTTGGTTGGAAGTAGTTGACGAAGAGCTTCCAACCCAGGAAGTGGACGTGAATTTTGTGGAGGATCCAGAAATTTTAATCGTTTAATTCATGCCATCATAGGTAGTCAAGGGGCTCTCAAACCTTGCAGATCAATGGTTCTATTTAGCAACAGTCTGCACGAATTTTAATTGTTTCCGGGAGTACACATTGTTTCTTAGATGCTTCATTGGTCAAGGTGTTGGGTTTGCAGATGGAAAGTAAGGCTACTTTATGGGTGATTGTTGTGTCCGAGGGTCATATTCCGTGTTTGGTTTGTGCAACAGAATCGTTTTTGTTTGGGAGACCATACTTTCTGCTTGGATTTCTTTATTAGGAGGATTTGGAGCTATTTTATGTGTCCATTGGTTATAAAATCTTGGACCCATTCAATGGGACTTTGCCAAAATGTGCATACCAAAGGAACAATCGTTGTCTTTGCTTCAAATGTAGGGCATTTACATGATAATTAAAATCAGGAATTACAGCAATATTCATAGAACATTTTGGGTTTACCTCCATCCAGACACTTCGGCCACACAATCATTATGGAACAAAGGACAGATCCAATTGCAGTTCGGCCTTATTGTTATGCTCACACTCAAAAGGATGAGATCAGAAATAATGCACAGAAAAGATGTCCAAAGGCTTCACTCGACACAACCATTCTCCTTTTTCTTCTCCAGTTATTTGTTAAGAAATCAAATCAACTTGGAGATTTTGTGTGGACTACCGTGCTTTAAATGCCAAAACGGTGAAAGATAAATTTCCTATTGAAAAATTGTTGGATAAATTATATCGTGCTCACTTTTTTACTAAGCTAGGACTTGCGGGCCAGCTATCATCAAATCCTAATGGATCAGGATAATATTCACATGATCGGTTTTTGTACACGTTATGAACATTTTGAATTTTTCGTCATGCCATTTGGTCTCACCAACGCACCTTCAACATTTCAAGCATTGATGAATTCAGCTTTTCAAGACTATGTATGGACTGTACTTGCTTTCTTTGATGATATCTTGATCTATAGTCCGCCTTGGGAAAGCTAAGGTAGATGATGCTTTACTTCAAATGCCTACTTATGCTAAGTAAGAGAAGAAACAATGGACACACGATAAATTTCCTGCTGCATTGAAAATAGATTAGGTAGATGATAGTTTTGGTAAATTTCTTGAAATCTTTAAGAAATTGCACATTAATATACCATTTTCTGATGCTTTACTTCAAATGCCTACTTATGCTAAGTTTTTAGAACAACATGAAGTTAGGAGAACACGAGATGGTAAGTTTAACTGAGGAGTGTCATGCAATTGTTCAAAACAAATTGCCTCCCAAGTTAAAAGATCTAGGGAGTTTCTCTATACCTTGCAGGTCTATTTCATTTATTAAATCTTTGTGTGATTTGGGTGCAAATATCAACTTAATGTCTTTGTCAATTTTCAGGCGTTTAGGACTAGGAGAGCCGAAATCTACTGCGATTCCAGTGCAATTGGCGGGACAGGTACATCAATTAGTCACGAGGGATCATCGAGGATGTACTAGTCAAGGTTGATAAATTCATCTTCTCAGTGGATTTCCTTGTGTTGAACATGGAAGAAGATTTGGACATACCATTGATCTTGGGACGACTATTCCTAGCATCAGGAAAGGAACTAATTGACGTCCAAATGGGGAAGTTGATCCTCCGTGTAGGATAGGATCATGTCATCTTTAGCGTCTTTAAAGATTTAAAACACCCACACGACGAGCACATGTGCTTTAATGTTTATATTATTGATGCTTTGTCTGGTAATGTGTTGCAAAGTATATGCAAAGATGACTTGGAAGCTTGTATAGTAGACTCAGAGGAAGAGCATTATGACGAGGATGAGAATGAGACCATTGCTTATTTGAATGTCAATCCACCTTACGTAAAACGCTCAAGTAACAATCTTGGAGAGTTGGGCAAAGGGACATCAAACCGCAAAGGCCATCGATCGAAGAGCCACCAACTCTTGAGCTCAAGCCGCTACCATCTCATTTGAAGTATGCTTACTTAGATGCAAAAAATACTTTACCTATTATTGTTTCTTCATCTTTGACAGGTACAAACGAGGACAATCTCTTTTGGATCCTTAGGGATCACAAACAAACAATTGGATAGAAGATACAGACATCAAGGGGATTAGTCCGTTGGTATGTATGAATGAGATCTTGATGGATGACACATACAAACTCTTGGTGCGACCACAACGTCGCTTGAACCCAAAGATGCAAGAAGTGTTCGAAGCCGAGGTCATCAAACTATTGGACGTATGTATTATCTAACATATATCTGATATTTCATGGGTAAGTCCAGTCCAATGTGTGCCAAATAAGAAATGTATGACCGCTATTACAAATGAAAACAATGAATTGATTCATACTAGAACAATGACTGGTTGGAGAGTGTGTATAGACTATAGGAAGTTAAGTGAGGCGATACGAAAAGATCAATTTCCCCTTCTCTTCATTGATCAAATGGTATAAAGAGTTGCATGATAGAATTCTAAATGGATATTATGGTTCTAATCAGATAGTAATTACACCCGAGGATCAAGAGAATACCACCTTCACTGGTCCATATGGTACTTTTGCATTTAGGAGAATGCCCTTTGGATTATTTAATGCACCTTCAATTTTTCAAAGATGCATGATGGCTATTTTTCATGACATGGTAGAGCAGTTTTTAGAGGTCTTCATGGATGACTTTTCTGTGTTTGGGTCTTCATTTGATAACTACTTGCATAATCTTGATTTAGTGTAAACAAGGTTTGAGGAAACGAATTTGGTACTTAACTGGGAAAAATATCACTTCATGGTGCAAGAAGGTATAATCTTGGGACAAAACATATCTGAGAAAGGTATTGAAGTGGACCAAGAACTATCTCCAACTGTATTAGTGCAGGGAGTTCGAAATTTCTTGGCCATGATGGCTTTAAAAAAATGTCTAAACCATTAACTCACTTATTAACTAAAGATGGTCCATTTGCCTTTGATTCTAATGTGTCTATAAATAGACATATTTAATAGATTTAATTGTCAATGATTAGGTATGTTTAATGGTTAATTTGATGCATTTGTTACCTAATCCAATTATTGCTTGAATGTGGGTGGAATTGAAGAAAAGAGCTAACAATGATGAATAAATGTCAAGGAATACTTTGGAGATGATGAGAAATCAAAGTAGACCAAGAAAAATACAAAAAAGGGCCTAAGGAGCTCAACCCATCGCCCAAAAGGGCAAGATCGGTCGTGCAAGTCAGAAAAATCAAGGAACAAAAAAATACAGCTACCGATTGATAGACACTTTGGATCAATCGATCGGTCGCTTGAGAAATTTGAAATTTTTTTTTGAAATGCGCGACCGATCGTGCAAATGTACTGACCGATCGCTCGATGACTCCAAAAAATAAAGAAACTCGACTTTTTACCATCTTTTGAAGATTTTGACCTACCTTATCAGCCCCTACATTATATTCGACACTTGGACCTAATTAGAGAGTTTTATCAGACCTTAGACAAAGTTTTTAGAATTTTCTCTCAATTATTGAAGAACAACTCGAAGAATTCAAAGCAAGAAGACGGAAGTGATGCGCCAGGATCGTGCTATTCTCTATTAGTTCTTTATCTAGCTTTTGTTTAATGCTTTTTAGACAACTTTTTATGGTTTTTGATTTAGCTTTGTGTGGCTAAACACTATTGATTCTTGGTTGATAGATACAATACCTTTGGATTTTAATTACTTGTGAGTTTTATGGTTTGTTTGTTGATTTTTATTCAATTTAAATTTGTTTTTCAGATTTTGATGATATGATTGTTGTGTTTCATTGTTAGATTGATCACCTAGTAATCTTATATGCAATCTAAGGCTAATTAAGAGGTAACTAAGATTGATATTTTATGTTGTTGAACTTTTTAAATTCTTATGGAAAACGATTGGTTGATACGACATACACCGTTGGTATTTATATTATTTAGATCCATCATCCTTACTAGTTTTGAAGGCTATCATTGAGTTAATCTTAACTGCTGTTGTTTTGATTAATAATTTGGTAAGAGTTGAATTTGAGCACTGGTTTCTGCTTGACTACGAATATGGTGAGGTAGAAAATGAATTTTCAAGGAAGATATTCATATACAAATGGAATTTAATTAGAGGATTGATGATTAAGATAATAAACTCCAATTGAGAGTTGACCGAAAGCCAAGAATCTCTTTTCTCTCATAATTTAATTCATATTATCTTGCATAATAGTTTAATTCATATATTTTTATTTTAAATTCATAGTGATGATAACAACTTCCAAACCCCCTATTATTCGTTTGGCATACTTTAACACAAAAATACATCATTCCTCGTGGGGTCGATTAGCACTCACACTACTACATTCATAACTGTTATTAACTGAGAAGGGTTAATTTGGGCATGTACTATAAGAGCTACCAGATTCTCATTGTTTGCAGGAATTCAAGATATTGAAGGAAAAAACTAGTCACATCACCTGCCTTGGTAGCACCTGATTGGGATTCCTTGGTCATCTAGAAAGGATTCAAGATTCTGGTTTGAAAATTCAGTGCCCTTGTCACTTCGAATCCTGTCTGTACCAGATGAATTTTCATTCTGAACGCGCTTCAGCAGCTTGATTAATTTCGGGCCGGTCTGATCTTTACTGCTAAAAAACATAGTCCATGTAAAGCGTGAGTAATCATCAATAATAACAAGAGTATACCGCATTCCCCCTAAACTTGTTATTGGCATGGGACCAAACAAGTCCATATGCAATAGTTCTAAACATCATGAGGAGGATTTGACATTCTTGTTTTTGAAGGATGATCTGATCTGTTTTCCCATTTGGCAAGCTTCACAGATCTTATCCTTAGCAAAGTCGATCGTGGGAGACCGATAACTAAATCATGTTTACACAGGCTAGAAATAGTCTTGAAGTTAAGATGATTCAAGCGTTTATGTCATAGCCAATGTTTATTATCATTATTAGCGATAAAGCAAGTAGGATTATTGGGTTGGGCAAAATTCCAGTTAATCTTATAAGTATTCCCAATCCTGATTCCTAAAAGCATGGTTCTACCATCTGATGTTTTGACAGTGCAAGTGTATTTGTGAATTCTACAGCATAACCATTATCAAATAATTGACTTATGTTAATCATATTATAGCATAAATTTTCAACTAAGAGCACATCATTGATAATAATATTAACATGGACAATCTTACCCTTGCCCACGGTCTTACCCTTTGAGTTATCCCCGAAAGTAATCTTAGGACCAGTGCATTGTGTGATTTCAGACAGCAGCTCGATTGTAAGGACCCTAGTTTCTTAACGGTGAAATCAAGATATAAACAGGGCTAAACATGTATTAGAGACTTCTTAGAGTTCTGGTTGTTATGTGAGCTCAATGTAATTACAGGCCAAAAAAAATAAAACTTCAATAGTTAGTTAATTACATTCCCAAAATGAATGTTAATACTAACAAAAATCCTGTAATCTATCTTCTTTCAAGTCTCTTTCAGCTCACAGTTCAACCCAACCCTGAGCCCCTTTTTTTCCAAAAGCGTACCTACAGGAACAACTCACCATGAGCATATATATCACCATTTAACACAATTCAACTTAACAAAATAATTAAGCGCATGCGACAAATAATAGATATGCTCCTTGATCACCACATTAGCACATTTCATTGTTGTTCCTGTTTCACAAACTTATGCACAAAATCATTAGTTCACGATATAACGATCGATAACGCGTTTCCAATTATATCCACAATATTCCACATTAATCACTAGAATTGTGACTGTTCCGGTCCCAATACAACAGCGGAATTTTAGGACCCCTCGCTTTGACATATAGCGGCATCATATGATATCCCTCGCTTCGACAATGACAGCGGCATGTTACTTCGCTTAGACATGACAGCGGCAAATATCATACTACCATCGCTTCATATGACAGCGGCAAGTACCTCCCTCGCTCGGAGATAAAGGCTACCGGAACATTCATCAATTCTACCACAATAATCAAACACAATTGATTCCAATATCATGATATAACACTATCATTTCACATAGTCCATCACATATAAGGACACACTATTCACAATATGCATCATTAAAGTTGTAATACGATTTACCGTCCGATGCTCGTACGTCTCACTACGTACCTTAGTTTCAAAAGTGGAGAAGTTGTATAACTTTATCTCCTCGATGTTGTTGGCACCTGGGATGGTTCTACACAACCATACAAATCAATATTAGAAGCCAAATAATAGTCGAATACCAAAAATTCGTCAAAAGAACTCATTTTTCAAAATTCCACAGCTGGCGATCGATCGCTTCGCTGAGGCGATCGATCGCCTCAAATTTTTCTTCGCGGCGATCGATCGCGCCAAATATGGCGATCGATCGCCTACCCCTTGAATTGGCTACTGCCTCTCGGCGATCGGTCGCCTCATTTCAGGCGATCGATCGCCATGCCCTGCACTTTGGCTACTGCCCTTAGGCGATCGGTCGCCTCTTTTCAGGCGGTCGATCGCCTCGCACAGACACACGATTTTTCACCATTTTTTGCACCAAAATTCCTTCCAATCCATACCAACACCTAAACCATCAAACCAACAACATAAATAACAACATAAACCTTCAAAATACACCTCAAACAACCATAAATCCAACCCTCAACCAAAACAACACCAACCCACAACAAACCCATTTCAAAATCATTCAAAACCATTTCAAAACTAAACCAAACACAACAAAAATGACATGGAGGCATCCATACCTCTTGGGGACCTTAAATCTCCCAATAAACTTCACAAATCAACTTTTTGCAAGAATTTCTCTTCACCCTTAAGCTCAAGAACGAAAATGAAGAGAAAGGAAGGGTTTGGGTGGTGGTTTGGTAAAGGTAAAGTGATTTGGTAAAGGTGGGGGTTGGGGTATAAGGGTTGAGTTTAATTAAAATGTATTCCACAATCCCATGGTGTATAAAACACCCCAACATGATATTTTTAAAAGCATTAATCCAAAATGCACCAAAACATCAATTAAACTCAAGATTTCCAATTAATTGCTAGCCATGGCAAATAAATCATGCTAATAACAATTATCCCAATATGCCCAACATGCACCCTGAAATGCTCCACCAGTCCACATGACCAAGCATTTCCACATGGCAATTAATTCTAACACATAAGGCAATTACCACCATAATTAATCATATTTAATCATATGAACACAATTAATGCCTTAAACACAATTAATCATTTCGGGGACATCACAATACTCCCCTACTTAGAAGATTTTGTCCTCGAAATCGCATGCACTTACCCCAAAAGAAACTAAACATAAACACATACCAGAGAATAGTTCTGGGTAGTGCTGCACCATATGCCGTTCCGTCTCCCACGTGGCCTCTTTGACACCCCGACGATCCCACTGAACCTTGACCATCAGTATCACCTTGCTTCGAAGTCTGCGATCCTCTCGATCCAGAATTCTGACTGGCCGTTCAACATAGGATACATCTGAACTCAACTGAACCTCTGAAGGCTGCAACACATGAGACGGGTCCTGGTTCATACTTCCTCAACATAGATACATGGAAGACATCATGTATACCAGACAAGGACGGCGGTAGGGCCACACGGTAAGCCAAAGTGCCGATGCGCTGCAATACCTCGTACGGCCCAACATATCTCGGAGACAACTTCCCGTGCATACCGAAGCGAACTACACCTCTGAATGGTGAGATTTTCAGAAAGACTTTGTCTCCCACTTGGAATTCCAATGGTCGCCGTCGTTTATTAGCATAGGCCGCTTGCCTATCTTGAGCCGCTTTCATTTTCTGACGGATCACTTTGATTTTCTCTTCCATTTCACGAATCAATTCCGGTCCTCCGACCGTCTTACTAGTCAAATCTTCCCAGCACAACGGTGACCTACATCGTCGACCGTAAAGGGCCTCGAATGGAGCCATCTGAATACTCGCCTGATAACTGTTGTTGTAAGAAAACTCCACAAGTGGCACTGAATCTTGCCACGGAGTATCGAACTCCAAAACACATGCCCTCAATATGTCCTCAAGCATCTGTATGGTACGCTCTGTCTGACCATCTGTCTGAGGGTGATAAGCCGTACTCAGCCTCACTTCTGTACCCAAAGCCGATTGAAGACCCTCCCAAAAGTGCGATGTGAACCGCGGGTCTCTATCAGACACAATCAAGACTGGGATGCCATGCAATATCACCACGTCCCGTACATACAACTGGGCCATCCTTAAGTATGTGAAAGACATACAATATGGGATGAAGTGAGCCACCTTCGTCAGTCGATCCACAATTACCCAGATCGCATCAAATCCCGAGGCAGTCCTTGGCAAGTGGGTCACGAAATCCATAGAGATGTGCTCCCACTTCCACTCTGGTATCTCTAAACTCTTCAACTCGCCTCCGGGCCTCTGCCTTTCTGCTTTCACTTGTTGGCAAATCAGGCACTTCTACGAATGATATAACGCCTCTCTTCATCCGTCTCCACCAAAATTGATCACACAAGTCCTTGTACATCTTTCTCCCACCTGGATGGATGCTAAATCTGCTACTATGAGCACGATGCAAGATTCCTTGACGCAACTCCGGTGCCCTCGGCACTACCCAACGGTTACCAAGCCTCAAGGAACCATCTTCTGCTACTCTGAACTTCGATAACTGACCCAGACGTAAATATGATAACCATCTCTGTACCTCAACGTCTGTCACCTGAGCTTTCCTGATAAGTTCAAAGATGTCCGGTTCTGCCAATAGGGTCGATACTAGCACCGGCGATACATCTAAATCAAAGTCATATCCCAAATGACAACAAGAGGTCATCAAGGCCGATAACTGAATAACATCATCTGCCGTATACTTCACCTTCCTACTTAAGGCGTCAGCTGTCAGGTTCGCCTTCCCTGGATGGTACTCTATCTCGCAATCATAGTCCTTGAGCAAGTCCATCCACCTCCTCTGCCTCATATTCAGTTCCGCTTGGGTAAATAGGAACTTCAAGCTCTTATGGTCCGTGTAAATGGTAAAATAAGTACCATAAAGATAATGCCGCCAAATTTTCAAAGCGAAAATAATGGCCGCCAGTTCCAAATCATGAACCGGGTACCTGGTCTCATGAGGCTTCAACTGCCTCGATGCATAAGCCACCACATGCTTATCCTGCATCAGTACACAGCCCAATCCCTGCAGTGATGCATCCATGTACAAAGCAAACCGTTCGTTCTCCGAAGGGATCACCAGAACAGGTGCTGTAGTCAACCGGTGCTTCAACTCTTGGAAGATTTGCTCACATGCCTCAGACCAAGAAACCGGAACACCCTTCTGAGTCAACTGCGTCAACGGCTTAGCGATCTTAGAGAATCCCTCGACGAAACGTCGGTAGTAACCCGCTAAACCGAGGAAGCTACGGATCTCGGGCACAGATGTAGGCGCAGACCAATCCATCATTGCCTCCACTTTCCTGGGATCCACAGAAATCCCATCACTAGAGATCACATGCCCCAAAAATACCACGCTGCTCAGCCAAAATTCACACTTGCTCAGCTTTGCATACAACTGATTGTCCCTCAGAATCTGGAGCACTGTCCTCAAATGATTCATGTGATCTTCCTCGCTCCGAGAATAGATAAGTATATCGTCAATAAATACGATGACGAATTGATCCAAATAGGGTTGGAACACTCGATTCATCAAGCTCATAAACACAGCCGGGGCGTTTGTCACTCCAAACGGCATGACCAAAAACTCATAGTGACCATAACGGGTCCGGAAGGCTGTCTTCTGCACATCATCCTCTCTAACTCGGATCTGGTGGTACCCCGACCTCAAATCAATCTTACTGTACAACCTCGTGCCCTGCAACTGATCAAACAAGTCATCGATCCGCGGAAGAGGGTATTTATTCTTCACTGTGGCCTTATTCAATTGCCTGTAGTCGATGCACAATCTCATCGACCCATCTTTCTTTTTCACAAATAACACAGGCGCACCCCAAGGTGATACGCTGGGGCGTATGTAACCCTTATCAAGTAGTTCCTGTAGCTGCTCCTTCAGCTCTCTTAACTCCGCTGGTGCCATCCTGTAAGGGGGCACGAGAAATAGCGGATGTCCCCGGTAATAATTCGATCCCGAACTCAACTTCCCTAACCGGCGGGAATCCGGGAATCTCCTCCGGAAATACATCGGCAAACTCGGCAACCACGGGTATATCTTCGACTCTTAACTCTTCTTTCTTGCCAGCAATGTCAATGGAATAAATAAGATAACCCTCGTGCCCACGTTCCAATAACTGAGTCATCTTTAAAGCCGATATCAACGGAATTCTTGAGCGGGAACCATCCCCATAAAAAGTCCACCGAACCCCTAAATCAGATCTGAACCGTACTGTCCTCTGACTGCAGTCCACTACTGCCTGATATCTGTTCAGCACATCAATACCAACAATGCAGTCGAAGTCCGACATCCCCAGAACAATCAAATCTGACTTCAACTCGTTGCCCTCAAAATAAATGAGGCCGCCATCAACAAACCGATCTGCAATCACACTCTTTCCAGCGGGTGTCGAAACCACAAGAGGCGTGGGTGACGGAGTCGTGCATATACGGTGCCTCTCCACAAAACTCGTCGACACAAAGGAGTGTGACGCACCTGTATCTATCAAAATATAAGCAGGGTGCGTAAATAAATGACACGTACCCGCTATCACTTCCTCTGGAGCTGCTGTAGCCTGCTCCCTGGTTAAGGCGTACACTTGCCCTTAAGGTGGCCCCAACGGCTGTCCTCCCAATGGCCTTGGTGCAAATGGTGGTCTCTGCTGTGCTGGCCTGTCTGAAGGTCTCCCCATAGTATTCTGTGACCCTCCCCGGTTAGGACAATTTCGGGCCAAGTGACCATGTTTCCCACACTCATAACAAGCAGAGCATCCTTTCACTGAATGGGGTCCCCCGCACAGAAAACACTTAACCTTCTCAAAATTGCTAGCCTGAGACTGTCCCCTATGAGACGGAGCATTACTTCCACGACCACCCCTTCCACGAGCATCTTGCCATCTACCACTGAATCTGGAAGATGATGAGTTTCCCTTTGACTTAAAATGGTCGCCCCTTGGTTTCAAGTTTTCAGGGGTCGGTCTCTGTGATGGTGCTGGAGGCGGTGCCACAGTCGGATATGCACCCACTCCTAATTCTGCCAGTTCAGCTCGTGCTAGGGCGTCATCAAAACAAGTAGGACCATAAGTGATCACCCTATCATACAACTCCGGCCTCAAGCCTTTCATAAAGTTCCTCATCTTTGCTTGGGTGCTAGAGGCGATATGAGGCACATATCTGAGTAAGGAACAGTACTGGAGAGCATAGTCAGACACCGGCATAGCACCTTGCCTCAAGCTAGTGAATTCATCTTCTTTGGCCTGCCGTGCCGCTGCTGAGAAGTATCGGGTCAGAAATCGAGTTCTAAACAGCTTCCAGTTTATTTCCTGACCCTGAGCTTCTTGCTCAATCACTGTGGTCTTCCACCAAATCAGCGCCTTTTTGGCCAATTGAAATTCTGCTAGCCGTATCCAAGCTGTCTTTGCGCACGGGGCAGCTACAAATATCTGCTCCAACCTCTCTAGCCATTCCTCAGCCTTCTCCCCTGTTTCAGTCCCTTCAAAAGTCGGGGGCCGATAAGCTAGAAATTGCGTCAAACTCAGTTCTCCCGGCAATAACTGTTGTTCGGACGGTTCTTCGCCCAAGGCTGGCGGCGGTAGGGGATTTGTATGCCTAGCACTAGCATTTACACTTACTGCATCACCAACATCGACATTTGCTGCCATACTGCAACACAAGGGTTAACAACAATATACAAAACAATTCACATAATACATCGTTAGAAAACCATAACACGTTAGCATAACAGTCACATGCTTCATATGCGCACAACATATTTAAAAGTAGACGCCTAGCCAACTTATTGCTAAGGCTACCCTTCACTCGTTCCCTGGGTTCTCTAACCACTGCTCTGATACCACTAATGTAAGGACCCTAGTTCCTTAACGGTGAAATCAAGATATAAACAGGGCTAAACATGTATTAGAGACTTCTTAGAGTTCTGGTTGTTATGTGAGCTCAATGTAATTACAGGCCAAAAAAAATAAAACTTCAATAGTTAGTTAATTACATTCCCAAAATGAATGTTAAGACTAACAAAAATCCTGTAATCTATCTTCTTTCAAGTCTCTTTCAGCTCACAGTTCAACCCAACCCTGAGCCCCTTTTTTTCCAAAAGCGTACCTACAGGAACAACTCACCATGAGCATATATATATCACCATTTAACACAATTCAACTTAACAAAATAATTAAGCGCATGCGACAAATAATAGATATGCTCATTGATCACCATATTAGCACATTTCATTGTTGTTCCTGTTTCACAAACTTATGCACAAAATCATTAGTTCACGATATAACGATCGATAACGCGTTTCCAATTATATCCACAATATTCCACATTAATCACTAGAATTGTGACTGTTCCGGTCCCAATACAACAGCGGAATTTTAGGACCCCTCGCTTCGACATATAGCGGCATCATATGATATCCCTCGCTTCAACAATGACAGCGGCATGTTACTTCGCTTAGACATGACAGCGGCAAATATCATACTACCATCGCTTCATATGACAGCGGCAAGTACCTCCCTCGCTCGGAGATAAAGGCTACCGGAACATTCATCAATTCTACCACAATAATCAAACACAATTGATTCCAATATCATGATATAACACTATCATTTCACATAGTCCATCACATATAAGGACACACTATTCACAATATGCATCATTAAAGTTGTAATACGATTTACCGTCCGATGCTCGTACGTCTCACTACGTACCTTAGTTTCAAAAGTGGAGAAGTTGTATAACTTTATCTCCTCGATGTTGTTGGCACCTGGGATGGTTCTACACAACCATACAAATCAATATTAGAAGCCAAATAATAGTCGAATACCAAAAATTCGTCAAAAGAACTCATTTTTCAAAATTCCACAGCTGGCGATCGATCGCTTCGCTGAGGCGATCGATCGCATCAAATTTTTCTTCGTGGCGATCGATCGCGCCAAATATGGCGATCGATCGCCTACCCCTTGAATTGGCTACTGCCTCTCGGCGATCGGTCGCCTCATTTCAGGCGATCGATCGCCAGCCCTGCACTTTGGCTACTGCCCTTAGGCGATCGGTCGCCTCTTTTCAGGCGGTCGATCGCCTCGCACAGACACGCGATTTTTCACCATTTTTGCACCAAAATTCCTTCCAATCCATACCAACACCTAAACCATCAAACCAACAACATAAATAACAACATAAACCTTCAAAATACACCTCAAACAACCATAAATCCAACCCTCAACCAAAACAACACCAACCCACAACAAACCCATTTCAAAATCATTCAAAACCATTTCAAAACTAAACCAAACACAACAAAAATGACATGGAGGCATCCATACCTCTTGGGGACCTTAAATCTCCCAATAAACTTCACAAATCAACTTTGTGCAAGAATTTCTCTTCACCCTTAAGCTCAAGAACGAAAATGAAGAGAAAGGAAGGGTTTGGGTGGTGGTTTGGTAAAGGTAAAGTGATTTGGTAAAGGTGGGGGTTGGGGTATAAGGGTTGAGTTTAATTAAAATGTATTCCACAATCCCATGGTGTATAAAACACCCCAACATGATATTTTTAAAAGCATTAATCCAAAATGCACCAAAACATCAATTAAACTCAAGATTTCCAATTAATTGCTAGCCATGGCAAATAAATCATGCTAATAACAATTATCCCAATATGCCCAACATGCACCCTGAAATGCTCCACCAGTCCACATGACCAAGCATTTCCACATCGTAATTAATTCTAACACATAAGGCAATTACCACCATAATTAATCATATTTAATCATATGAACACAATTAATGCCTTAAACACAATTAATCATTTTGGCGACATCACATCGATGTTTCCCGCCATGTGTCGAGAACGTCCGCTGTCTAAGTACCAGTCAGACACTTGCTTCTGCAGTACCTTTTATCAAACAAAATTACTGTTGGTACCCAATCCTACTTGGGTCCGGAACGGATTAGCCCTTTGGGAACCCACACCTGAATCAGCTTTATTGGCTTGTGTGTGTCGGGTGTGGTGTGTGCTGATCTGTTTAGGTGTTGTGTGTGATAATGTGTGTGAAATGGAGGCCTTTGGTTCCTGTTAGGCAACCTATATCTTTGTTGGACCGGTTGTGAGTTATGGTAGTTTGGTGGTCTTCCTTGCCTTAGATTCTGCACCTTTGGGTTTGGTCTGATAGACACAAAGCTCGACGGTGCCTTTTCCTTGGCTTGGTTAACATACCCGATACCTTTTCTCAAACCTTTATCCTTGAAGGAGATTCTCGTTTGAATTGTAGGCACTTCGGATTCATATATTGTGCTGGATCTAACAAATGTCATTTGTTTGACTTTGTTTCTTTCCAGCAACAACTCAGATTAATCTTTGGTGCTTTCAGTGGTGCCAAAGCCTATGCCGGTGATGTCACCGACACTTCTTTGTACCTCTTGTAATTCTTCCAAAGAGGCTCTTGATTTTGTCCATGTTTGAAAATGTGAGAAAGTTTAGCATTTTGTGTGCTAATTCTCTGATTTTTCATGGAGCTGTTCATGACAGATTTTCAGCTTATCCAGCTCGATCTTCAGACTGTTGCATTCACCTAGCTTGGAACAGTTTGTTTGATATGCTTGTCTGCTTGATCTTTGGCTTCAACTTTAATTTTCTCAAATGATTCAGCTAATATTCTGTAGTCATCAGCCATGTCTTGTAGTGCAGACAAAAGCTCTTCTCGTGTGAATTCATTTGAGTCAAAGTCGAGTACCTCGTCTTTCTGACCCGTCTCTTCGTCTGCCATTAGGCATTGGATCTCCTACTCGCTTTCACTTGATAAACATTCTGAGCTCTCTGATTCTGAGTTAGTCTGAGCTCACTTGTTGTTACCTTCCTCTGCTACCAAAACCTTTTGAGCCTTACCATGATGACTTTTTCGATCTTTGTAATGCTTCTTTTTCTTGTCATCATGATGCCTTTCTTTTCTTTCATCTTTCCTTGGCCTGGTTCAATCTGCAGTAAAGTGTCCGATCTTACCACAATTTTAGCAAGCCTGATCGTTAACAGTATCATCGTTTCTTGATTTATACTGATGAGAAGGTTTAAAATTCCTTTTATTCTTTGACATGAATTTACCAAATTTTTTGATGAATAATGACATTGCATCATTACGTATCTGTTTGATAGATCGTCTGTGGATTGGGTGGACTGGTCTGGAATGGCTGCAAGTGCCTTGTTTGACTAAGAGGTGGATGGTTCTGCTTCACCTCTGGTGATCAGCTCAAACTCGTACGCCTTAAGATCAACGAACAAATCATGGAGTTCGACCTTGTTCAGATCTTTAGACTCTCTCATGGCAATCGTCTTGACGTCCCATTCCTCTGGCAATGCTCTCATCACCTTCAGAGCAATCTCTCTGTCGGAATAGTCTTTGCCAGACCATTTAGTTCATGGATGATGCCATTAACTCTTTCGTCAAACTCGTTTAGAGTTTCTCCAAGCTTCATCTTTATGCTCTCAAATTTTTGTAGAGATACTGTTAGTTTGTTTTCCTTCGTCTGGTCATTCCCTTCATAAAGCTGTGCAATTTTCTCCCAAATTTATTTGGCAGTGGAGCACATCTAATCTTGCTGAACATGTTCTTGTCCAAAGTTTTGAACAAAATGTCCTTGGCTACAATGTCTAGATTGACTTTCTTTCTTTCTTCATTTGTCCAGATAGCCCTTTCTTTCTCGATCATTTGAGGTTCGCCACTTGACCCTCCTAGTGCATGATTCACTTTTAAAATTTTCATTGGTTCGTCTGTAATGACGTACTACATATCATCATCCTGAGCTGCCAGGTGAACTTGCATTCTGATTCTCCAATCATCATAATCTTCTTTTGAGAACATGGGGATCTTGTTGAAGGATGCCATCAGTCCATGAATTCTATTGATTAAGAATGCCTGCTTTGATACCACTTGTTAGGATCGGACGGGAGTGTTTAGAAGGGGGGGGGGGGGGGGTGAATGGACACTCATCCAAAATTAATTCTTAATGATTTCACTCAGGTTAGTAAATGAAATATGTTTCTTAATCAGTACTTAAGCAGAACAGACCACTGAAATGAAAGTGCGGAAACGGTCTGTTCTTAGCTAGTAAGAACGTTTGATGGCTATGTAGACAAGATATGTTTCTGGAAGTTCGAAGGCAAATCCTTCTACGTCTACCATTCTTCCAATCAAGGAATGATTCACTAGAAGACTTTGAGTAATACAACACTTTGTACAACCCCGATTCAAATTTCACTCTTCTATTTTAGCACAAATACAGTAGATAGAGTGAATTAATCTACGCAAAATCGATCCTTAAATGATCAAATAATATAATAAGATGTGCTTTAAGAACTTTGAGAAGATTAGTAAGATAAACTCTTTCTGTGATGGTTCTGCTCTAAAATGAATGTTTTGACTTGTAAGCTTGTGTTGTTCAGTCTCTTGGTTTTTCAGAAAAATTCTCTTCCGTGAGCATTTTAGTTGCATCCTTATATAGTCGTTTTTACCAACGACAATATTTCCTTTTCTGTGCAACTCATCACTTAGGTCAATGTCTGAACAAGATTCGGTCTTCTTCTTTAGGGACTTTCCCTTCTGGTCTGTTCTTTCGGCGCTTGTCACGTAGACTCTCCTTTGTCTATTTACCATTTAAGATAATCTTCAGTCCTTAGTCTTCTTCAGCATTAAATGCATCATTAAATACTTCAATAAATAGCCGTTGATTATTCAGACTGAAGAACGAATCTTGCTAACTTCGTTTGCGCTGATCTGATCTTCATCGAGCTGGTCTGGTCTGATCTTGTTGATCGATCTGGATCTGCTTCGATCTGGTCAGACTGGTTTACATCGATCTGTTCTGTTTTGAGATAGGCTATATTGGTCTGATCTGTTTTGTCATGGCTCGATCGGTCTGGTCTATTTTGTCATCTTTAAAATCCGGAACTAACATACATCAACATAAAATAAATGTAACATGATTATAGCCCAAACTACAGATTTCCTCAAACCAATGAGTAAATCAAGTGGTCAACCTAAGGGTAACTTTTTCAAGCATCATATCGATCTCCCATGAATGGTCACACGCCTCCCCATAGATCTCCATCATCTAGTGGTACAATCATATTACATAACAATTACATTATATAGAAGAATCCTCAAGTTATATTCGGGGGAGCAAAGGGGAGAATGAATTCAATCAGAAAATAGAGAAGAAATGACATGCATGGTGTATTAAATTTACAACCATTCACAAAATTCCAATCAAATTGGTCACTGGGTTATAACCATGCATCATGCTCAAACAACACATTAAACATGCTAACAATGCATACTTTTACACATTTTAAATTATTATTTTTGGTTGATTAATAGTGATTACAACATATAGGCTTAAATGGGAAAATAAATTATGTGCGCTACGATAGCGGGGGTCAAGGGGGTGGCATTAGCATTCCTTCGTTGCTACCAATTCAAGCACGAGAGTTACAACCTTTACCTCAAGCTATTTTTGGATACCAAGAATCCATATGATAAGTGTGATTTTTACACTTAATTTTCTATGAGATTATGGACGTTTTTGTAGTGATTCATGGACAATATAATGCGGTTTTGGATATATTTGTATATTTCAGGAATCTGGGTCTGCATAAAAGTGGAAGAAATGAGCTAACAATGATGAAAAAGGACCAAACCGAGCAAACATGTTGAAGAAAGGACGAATCACAAATTTTTGAATTTCAAGAGTGGCGATCGATTGCCAGTTCCTACCGATCGATCGCCTCGATCTAGAAACATTTACCGATCGATTGTCAGTTCCTACTGATCAAGCGTCAGTGTTCAGACTTTGAAAAAATAAAAACAGTATACTTTAGCGCTCGATCGCCAAAGTTTACCGATCGATCGCCGAACCCGAAAAAATCGAGATTTGTTTCCTTCTTGGTTATTTTGTGTCCAAAGGATTGAAAACTCCTCTAACACTATATATGGATGGAAGGGGACAAAAAGTGGGACTCATGGCTCATATTCTACCCTACAATATCAACCTCTGTCACTCTCCATCAACCAACCTTCATCCATACATCACATAAACCATTGAAGAAGAAGACACCGGAAGAGACGGGATGACGGAGCAACGTAAGGAGTCAACACTTAGCGTTATTTAGTATTTCTAAACTTAGTTCTACTTTTATTCTCAGATTCTCAATGTTTAATTTGTTTAAAAACATGATTTTACATTTTTATTTGATTATGATTGTTGGCTAGTTTTGTTGTCAAGACTTATGAGATCTCTTGTATGAACCCATAATTCAATTTAAGATTTTTGATTGATTCTTACATATCTTTGTGCATAATTTATTGTGATTCATGCTTTTGAATGATTAATGACATTTAATTGATAATTTATTGCGATTGAATTAACCATAGGATATTTCAATACGATATAGTAATTTATGACATGGATTTCAGACTGATATCGAGAGATGAAGTCAAATACATTTGTTATAGGTAAAGATATCTAGTAATCGAAAGCTAAAAGTTTTCACAAAAGTTCATTCAATATTGAGTTGTTAAATAAGTGCACGAGAGTGACTTACTACAATTTGATATTAGGTTTAATATATCTTGAGATAGTATATTAGATAAATTCGGAGAACTCGTCACCTTAGAAAGTTTGAATTCGATTCTTAACTAATAGACAAATTATGGGGGACTATATGGGTGAACCGAAGTCTTGATAATTGTCTTTACTGATTTATCTTCTCTTTACTACGTGTTGGGTTGAATTTTGAGTTATTAGTCAAATTAGTATAATAATCATCACTAATTTTTGTAGGCTAGATATAGTTAAACTAGTTGAGTTTGATATTTATTTTCTAGTCCCTGTGGGTTTGACAACCTTTTCTTAAAATCTACTATACTAAAACTTGATACCGTGCACTTGTGATATCATCGCTACACTGATAATTTTCTGTTAAAATAAAAAGCGATCACCAAAAAAGAAGGTGTGAAGTTTTGATATATTGGCAAGGGTTGTCTCCAGCTGAAGCTTCATGGGAGGATATTTCTTCATTTGCTGAACGATATCCATCATTTGTGTTTGAGAATAAACACAAATGTCAAGGGATGGGTGATGTGATGAGCAAGAATGCACAAGTTCAACATCCAAAGGTGCAACTTTATAAACATTATATGCACAGAGTTTTCAAGCATAAAAGCTAGGAATTTGGTTTTTAATTTGTTCCTTTATTGTATTTAGAATTTGATTAAATTACAGTGTGATAAATGCATATTTTGCTAGGAATCCGATAGAAAAATGCATCGGAATATAAAACAATTTTTGGATTCCACCAAGGTTCTATACAAAGTGTAACTAATCGGTGTTAAGAGTTTATACCCTTGAAGCGTGCTTGAAACAGACTGCCCGGTGTGATACATCCACGAGTCATGAACAAAACGTCCACGTTCTGCCTCTACAGGATCCACACGATTAAATCGTTTAAAGGGTTGTTGAATTTCAATGTGCTAGACTCGAAATTCAACCGAAAGGGACTCTGGTGCTAGGGTTTTATGTGACGTTTGATGTGTTATATATCTATTTTTCAAACCCTACATGTATGTATATATAGAGTTGTATGGCGGATAGAATGTCAAGAGTTTGAAACCCTACAGCTTCTAGATGTGGCAGCTATATCAAGGGTTTATCAAACCCTTGGCCCAAAAATGCACAGACACACACACATGTGTGTGTGTATATATATCAAATGAATTTTATCTGCCTTCATAGATTTAATCTTTTGTGCGACCCGTTAGACTCTTGTAACATGGACAGTGACATAAAATCTTTTTTTTGTCACAAGCAATGAGTGGTGTAGCAACACATCAACTACCCAAGATCAAGAATGTCATTGACTCGACATTATATATAGCTTGTGATAACATTTATCATATAATTTAATCCATTTGTCCTAGGTGTTTAGATTGAACACGAGTCAAGGAATGCATCACACTCGTATTGTTCAATCTATTATTTCTTGATCCTGAGTAAATAGATTTAACAAATGAGCCTGATATCATATCTCGACTCATTCGAGCATGACCATGCATACTTAATCTCAATCGACCGAGGGCCCAAACCATCACTCCCATTATATGGAATGGACAAATCCTATATAGATCACTCACCATACATCTACATAATTCATAGTATATCCAATGATAGTCTTTATAATTAACCGTATGACAAGTAACGTTTGACAACATCAAGATATGCAAGTCTTTATGTTGGGACCTCGGGTGATCTCACGTCATAAGGATCACATGCACCATTATCACTATGAGAATAGCTTATGACTTTCATATAACAATCCATGTAGCATTTTTAAGATGAGTTGGTCCAGTATATAGTTCAAACATGTACCCATGTGTTGATTTGATATCTCATATCCATGATAATACTTGACTAGGGACTATTTAAGAATAATATATTATTATTCTAAGGACATTATTATATATAAATTCATATTACACAGATAATGAGATAAACTATAATAATGAATTGCCATAAATAAAATATCATAATACAATGTATGCCAAAATTAATAATATGGTCTTTATGGTATATTCCAACATATATTAGGTAAGGCGGTTATTTGGATAAATTTTGGCAGTTAGCAGTTGGTTATGGGAAAGCTTATGTATATTAGCATGCTTGAATTGAATGAAATTCCCATAATATATTTCCCCAAATTTCAGTTTCAAAGATTGGAGGTTCTCTCTATTTTTCGAGACTTATTTCAATATCCACTAGACTTGAAAGAAAATCGACAATATTAAATTTATGATCGTAGTTAAAGATTTCAATGTAAACAACACATTACACGTTCAATTTCACAGAAACGTGACAAATTGTAGTAGCTCGTGTTCTCGAAACAATTGCACTGAGAGATTAAATTGAATTTTGTTGACAAAACCAAGCGGAAGACACCCAAACTAATCTGCTCTGAAAATTATTAAACAAGTTAAAATCATTTAAACAAAAACAACAAGTAACATGAGACATTAAATAAATGCACACAAATTTGTATGTAAGTTTGAAGGTGGTGTAATACTTCTACATCTTCCCATCTTCCATTGCTTGGAAGGATCCGCTAAAAGACTTTGATTTATACAACTCTGTGATACAAGCCCACTCCAACCGGTGTCACTTTTATGACGGGAACTTCTAGTATCTCCACTAGCATATTCTTTTATGTCTCATATGTGAAAGACCATCTCAATCAGTTGTGATAAATCACCAATTGTTACAAAGATATTCACTCTCAATTTAAGCTCACAAACAAGATAAAATACAGTGTTATGGGCAAAAATGATTCATAATGAATCTGATTCGGCAAGGTAATGAATGTCTAATGTTATTTTTTAAATTTTTTTATTATTCAGAAGAGAGGAGAGGAATCAAACTCGAGAGCTCTTACATTGGAAAATAGATGACAAGCACAAGGTCAATGCCTTGTTGTTAAATTAAATAAATAAGGTACCAAAGGTTTGAAGTTGGTATCATTTCAACTTAGGTTTCTTCTCAAACTCTCCATTTTGAATCCCCAATGGGGTTCTTCTTTTTCCTCATTTGGATTAATTATTTGAGCTTCCAAAATGCTGTATATATTACATTTAACAATGATATTGGACATTTTACGGCATAGAAAAAGTCATATTCGCGTTTCTGGTCATCTTTCGAATATCAGCAAGGTCAAGTCTGCTAGGTTGACTTTTCTCCAATGGGTTGACCTTGTTGGAGTTAGCTTGTTGGATGGTTGGTTTAGTTAGATGGACTAGTTAGCTGTTAATCAACTCAGTTGTTTTGTTCTCGTTGTTATAACTCTTGTTGTTGATTTCTAGGCCAAGTGATGAGCATTAAAGTCGTAGCATTCGTCTTGGTTTTCCATAGAATCAAGAATTAATTGATTTCGAGTTCTTACAAGAGCATGTAGCTCAAAATACTAGACCATGCTCCTGCTGAAATATTTCATGTTTCGGCAGCAGGACCAGCAACTTGCAGACACCTTTGGCCATCTTAGACGACGATTCAGCTTTTGATACTTTTGAAGATGATTTGTAGATCCTTTTCTTAACTTTTCAACACATACTGAATCGATCCATCTAGATAATCAAGATGATAGTTGTGCCCAAAATACCAGAGCTGGTACCCAGCTGGTTGCTATTACAATTTGGTTCACCTCGATCTTGTAGACAATTTCTCTCCTTGCTAACATTCGAACCAACTTGGCATTTGTGAGATATGACTTTTAGTATGACTTTTAGTCTTTTGAGTTGGCTGTTCAACAATTTGGAAGCATATCATTTTGATGACCGAGAGACGAGATATGTTCAAAGGAATGAGCTATGCTCAGCAAGGTTCATCTTGCTACTATTTTAGCAAGATGGATTCAAACCATTTCCTTGTTAATCATCAAGTTCCTAAACATAATATATTCACTACAAACTTGATGAAAATATTAGTAACACAATAACAAGTTTTGTTAACATCAAAATAATGATTATTCGGGTTACCAATCACATATATCTTTGTTAATTTACTCAAATGATCGAAAATACTCACTCCCGCATTACGTGCATATGACTATTGTTAAAAATATGCAAATATTTTATGTAAAAAAGTCATACTATAGGCCTTTTTTTTTCCACAGGTTGAGCATCATCGCAAGCCAATTTTGTTTTTAAATAAATGTCCAGTCCAAAAATAATTTGGTGGCACTTGGGAGGAAGAGGTTGGAAAGATACCGTTGTTTGTTCAACGCAGCAAGGTCCGCTACTGTCATAGCGGATGTTGCAGTGCAATTAAAATAATTTAAAACGAACATTAGAAGTTCAATTTATATCCAATGAGTTTGCATCTTACTTTAAACATATATCATTATTTAATTTTTAAAAATGACATGTCAAAACACTGATTTAGCATGTCCTTGTTCTCAAAAAAATAGTTAACTCAAATTACTAAAATAATATTGGAATTGTATATGTAAATCGACGGATCGAATCATTTTAAACAACGGTGATGGAAAATAAAGTATACTGAAATACAGAAACACTAAACTTGTAACAACAGTTTATAAACTGTTAGATGTCTACACAACAAGAAACTTGAAATGATTTTGGACGAGGCCACAACAAGTCGTGTGCCTGTAAACTCATATTTGCCCGCCTACAAGCTCCTGGCCTCCTAGATAAGTGAGTCCGAAGGTACAACGCCCAATCACCTCTGTTCGGATTGAAGAAGAATTCCGAGCAGACTCTTTAGAACACTAGTAGTGTGCAGTACTCTCAAAACAGAATGTGTGATATGTATAAATGCAGATTTTTGAATGGATGAAGCAATAGAGTCGGAGCAGCTTATATAACTGAGCAGCAGACCTCCCAAAGGTCTCAGAAATAAAGTGTAATGCTTAGTGGGATAGCTGAAAAGTCTCAACACTCATCAGATATTAAGTCTCATACTTAACATCATATTAACTCAGCAATTAAGTTGAAGTAGGTGAAAAGTCAAATTTTCCAGAAATCTGAGTAGTAAAAAGATAGGGATGCCCTCGCGGCACGACATACACGAGCCGAGCCGAGCAGAAGGACGGACGGCACCCGAGGGGCTCCCCTCTTTCTACTTAACTACACATTATTGATTTGTTTATCAATATAAACGAACCATAATTGTTTCAACGTTTAATGTGGGATTTCTTTAGCCAATTTACCATTCAAATTCACTTACCAAATTTTGTTCTCATTAACAAAATTTTGGGCTTGTCACTTATTAATTCCTACAAATAATTCATTATAACAACTTATAAATCAATTCCTACGACTCTCACGACACGACGTGAGATCACCTCTCATTTAAACATAATTTTCTCATCGCAATCCACCGTAGTCGAATTTTAATGGTGAACCCGACTGATTAAAATGGTGATATTCGTGCATGAGCACTTTAGTTTGCAGTTTCAAGAGATTGCTCTAAAAATAATTTCAGTTTCTCTCACATAGCACTTAACTCCTAGTGTCCTTGATAGCGACCATCTCCATTTCATGTTATCATACTCCAATCCTAGATTGGCACAAATACAGTTGTATGCTACAGACTCCACTAGCCACTCTTTATCCGCACTCGCTTTATGAAAATGATGATAGTAATATATGAGTTTATATTTTATTGTAATATATATAATATAAATCAATTCAAACATGACTTTTAATTAGTTTACTAGAAACACCTGTGATATTCCATGTGCAAGCTCTTAAACGACATAATTAATAAACATAGTTTGGTGCATGGTCCCGATTAGATTTGTGGCGCAAGGTTTACGCGTACAAGTGGCAAGGTATTGAGCTGTTGCCCAGCCATATTTGCAAAGTAGTTGGCCGGTGGCTTATGAATTTCGTATTGGGTAAAATATGAACTACTTAATTGAGTATTATATTTTTCAACTTATCAGCTCAAAATTAATATATTTTTTAATATTTTAATACTATATAAATTTATAATATTAATTGATAATTTATTTAACAATAAAACTTATACCGATATAATTGCACGAATTAACTACAAGGGTACGGTATCAAATTTTAGTAACGAAATTGTGGAGATGTTTTCATTCCACAAGACTAACTAACAAGTGTCAAAAAAATTTATTTTCAATAATATTTAGCTTACGAAATAGGAGTGAACAATTTAAGTAAAGTTGCTCAAATTTCAAACAAGAACAACTAAAATTGTAGGGAACAAAATTCAGAGAGAAATTATTATCAAGATTTCAGTCTATCTATTTTAATTCCATATAATTATTTATTAGTTTTAGTTGAATTTCTATCTATTCGTGAGGTGATCAGTTTTATTGTATTATCGAATATACTCTCTGTACCTATGTCAAATCTAATATTAAATTCTAACTAAATATAATATTTTATATTGAATCTGTATTGAAACACTAATTTTCGATTATACTACTCTAGGACTCTCACACATGTATTCAATTTCAACCTCGATCTCAGTTTAAATTTATGTCATACAAGATTATATCATATTATAATTTTAGCTCTTGAACTCGATTATAATACATTAATATTTCAAGGTGATCAACATTTGAATGCATTAAAACAATAAAATGCACACTCAAAAACTCAAGAAATTCAATCATATTGTCAGGATCGGTCATTGGGTGGGTGGCTAGTCCAAATCCAACTTTAATTAACTTGAGCTTAAGTGACTCATGTTCTTGAAATGATTACACGGAGAGATTAGATCGAGTTTGATTTAAGAAACCAGATAGAATACACCCGAACTAATCAGCTCTGAAACTGATTAAAGAAGTGAAATCATGTAAACAAAAAATAACAGTAAAATAAACAGGCATAAAATAAAGTGCACACAAATTTGTTTCTAAAAGTCGAAAACTATGCTTGTACGACTCTCATTCTTCCACCGAATGGAATTATTCCAATAAAAGAATTTGATACAACACTGTGTACAAAATCGATCCAGCTGGGCATTCCTATTCAACTAGAACTCCTAGCACTCAACTCCTCTCAATCAGTGGACAACTATCACTCATCTATATTAAGCTCACTTATACAATGTTTACAGTGAATAAACTTCACACAAATGATCCCATAATGAATATGATTCAGCAAGATACGAGGTGCCTAAAATTTGGAGTTGCTCTCATTTCAGCTTGTGCTTCTTCCCAAACTCCCCATTTTTAATCTCAAGTGGGTTCTTATTTTTCCTCACATGGATTCATAACTTGAGTTTCCAAAATATTGTATTTATAGCCCAAACAATGATATGAATATTAGATACAAGAATATGCCAGTTGGGAAATGTTTTGAACATTTTCTGATATTGCAAAGGTCAAATTCGCATCCTGGCCTATTTTTTGAAATTCTGCTTTAACTTTTCTGGACCTAGCTGAGCTGTCATCAGCTTGGTAGATTGTTCTAGTCGGATATGTCATTTCAGCTCAGCAAGCAGGTTGTTTTAGCTCAGAAAAGTTCAAAGTTGTCCTGCCGGGTTACCCCGCTGTCTCGTTTCAACAGTCGCGGTTTCTCAAATATAGCTCTTGATGCGTTGGTTTTTCGACAAAGTGATGAACATAAAAGTTGTATTCCTTTGCCTTGGCTTTTCAAAATCAAGAATCGCTCGATTTCGAGTTCTTATGAGAGTGATATGCTCAAATACGAGACTCTATATCTGCTGTAAGTTTTCTGAATTAAATGAAGAATTCGTAACTTCGTCACTTGATTTCGAGTTCGCATGAGAGAGATATGCGACTTTTCACCATCTTCGGATCTAATCCAGACTTTGACTTCTGAAGATCATTTGTAGATATTTGTCATGGCTTTCGAACGCATGCTGAATCGATCTGTAGAATTCCAGAATCAGCCTTGCAATTCTGAATATGACTTTTAGCAAATTGCGTTTGTTGTCCAACCTCTTCGGAATCACATCATTTCAATGACCGAATAATGAGATATGATCAATCTAGTCTGTTGCGCTCGGGATCTAACTATGTTTATCTTGTTGTTTCCAGCAAGATGGCTTCAAACCATTTCTTTGCTGATTCATCAAGCTTTAAAAAATCATCTATAACATGTACGCTTGATAAAATATATTAGCAACACAATAATAACTTTGTTAACATCAAAATAAAGATTCTTTGGATTTACAAAACCCAACGCACACACATATGTATGTATATATATTTTCAAAACTCAAGCCCTAGCCATCATAATTTTCAAAACTCAAGCCCTAACCATCATAAACACCAAAATTTCGGAAACAGGCGTCGTAGCGCCAGACTCTCGGGCATAATCTTTTGTTTCTTCAGTGTGGCAACACTTACGAACTTGCGCTGCAGCACCATGCTGCTCTTCAACATAGGTGCTGCAGCGCCCGTTCTCACGATCATGCACTTCAATTTGTTTTCCTTATTTTTTGTCAAGACGCCATTGAGCGGCGTCGAGTTACCTAACCCACACCAATGTATCTCTCTCTCTTTTTTTTTTTTTTAATGTTTTGACTCCTCTTCAATTTCACCTGTATGCAATTAAAACCTTAGGTCATTAATAATCACCGAAATGCCATTTTATTGAATCCAATAAATACATGTAGCATATGAACTTATCAACTCCCTCCAAACTTTGCATATGTTCGCCCTCGAACAAGTTTAAAATCAATATAAAATAAGTTCAAGTTGTGAATTTGTTCATAAACTAAACATGAAATCATTAATTTACTTTTCTATAACATTCTATGACTTGAAACACTTCGGTGAATCCTAACGAATTGTAGAATATCTACAGGCAGCGGAGCATTGCTGAATTCTAGTGATCAATTGAACTGATTACCTGTAGAGTCCAGTAATCGTTCCATGTCAACAAATCATTACCATTAACTTTAACAATAAGAACAAGGAGGGACTTATTGCATGATATTTTTATTTTTGGAAATTTAGGGGGAAATTACTATTTCTGTCCCCACTGTTTGAGCCTTAAAATCATTTTAGTCACGATATACTGAAAAGATCCATCGATTTATGAATTTATATTCTGTTGGTCCTCGCTTTCGAGAAAAAATAACAGAAAAGCTCACGTGGGTTGAACTTGCCCAATTTGTTTTGTCAAAATTGGGTATTTCTTTGAATTTTTGTCCCAATTGTTAGGGATCAAACCATTTTGATCTCCATTGTTTGAGATGAACCTAGACTCAAGGTTCTGGGTTCGAGTCACCATAGGGGGATATGAGTGAAACCATTTATCCCCTTTGATGAAAAAGAAAAGGGAAATTAATAATGGATACAAAAAATAACTGATATATTACAAACTATAGGGACCAAAGCGGTTTTACCCTAAAAAATAGAGATGAAATACATAATTGTTCGTTGTGAAAACTTGTGGAGATGTGCCAAACACAAACACGTGCCAAAATGAAATAAAATGCTTAATCTAACTCCTAAAGCAAGGGAAAGGATTCCCGATTTGATCGTTAGCGATAATCTCACTGGTTTGATGCAAAGGAAAATAAGAAATTTACTGAAACAAATGGAAATGGAGAAGGGAATTCTTTCATATGGCATGACACAAGGTTAAGCCACAAAGAATTAAAATACATATTTTATATATAAAAAAAAAAAACTGGAAATGAAAGCTAAAAGTTGCAATAAGGATGCTAAAATTAAGGAACAATAAATGAAAAATCTGGAAATAAGCAAGTAGTTTGAACTAAGAACTATGAAATTTTGCAGAGGGCGTTTTGCTAGAATTTGTTGATTGATTTGTCAATAGCTTCTTCTGTTTCCCTTCTTTCTCTTTTGTTGGATCTTCCCACGCAGTTATCTTCAGTTGTTGCACGTTTCAAATCATGTTGTAATGGACAAAGTGCTCAAGCATAGCTATTGACTTTGTTCAAAGAAGTCATGGTTATGGTCAATTGAGCTTTGACATATCTTCTTATGTGCATATTTGGTTGTCCCCATTTTTAGGATTTGGGTACAACAAATACCCGTAAGCAATTTGTCAAATTGACCAATTTGCCTACATAATTATGTACTTCTGAACCTATCATCGACATTGACCCATAATTCAAATTCATGCTTTCCTATAATCCTCCATCTGCTCGCTCAAATGCATCCCCTATTGTTCAAAATAGATTGCCAGAAAAATTCTTACTTTTGTGAACAGTAGCTCGATCGATCGAGCACTGTGTAATACCCGAGTCTAATACTTGAATTTATGTTGGATATAGTAGTAAAATTGTTTAAACTTCGCCGAAATTCGCCGAAATACGACGAGGTCAATTTTATTAAAAAGATAACTCATAGGGCTACCATTTTCATGTTTTGAGTTTTTGCCGAAAACTACCGGAGGAATGGGTAAATTAATTTTGAAGTATATCATGTTTATGTAAATGATATATATAACTTTCTCGTCCGACATCAGAATCAAGTTATTCTAAAGCCAAATGAAAGATAAAACATAGACCTACAACCTTTATTCAGAATTAGTTTGCAAAGTATGCTGTTATGATACCCGAATTTGTGCCTAAATGTACCCATAAAATAAAAGCAAAAATATTAATAGAATTAAGTAAGTAAAAATAATAATAATAAATAATAATAAAATAATACTATAGTTTGTGTTGACCGACTTACTATATATATAAATATATATTACAATGATACACACGCACACAGAGCCAAAATATAACACGGAGAATAGAGAAGAGAGAAATCGAACAGAGAGGAGTGGAAAAGATAGGGTTCAAAGTTTCTTTGATTTAGAATTCGTAACGCCGTCGAAACTTCAAATAAATTACATATTCGGAATCCTCGAATTATCAGCTTCGATTTGAGGTACTTTTCTCTTCCTATTTCTAGTGTTTATGAAAAGCCTAAATTTTTAGTATTGCTAGAAAATTATTAAATGAATGTAGGTGATAGATTAGATGATGATAAATAGTAATTGATAAGAAATTTTAGATTATGTTGTAGTTTCAAGTTTATAGGAATTTTAATGTTAAAATTTAAGGTTATACCTTTAAATGCAATAAAGTGGGGTATAAAATGAGTTACAAAAATTGTACATAAAGAGCTAAATAGCGATAGGATGAAATAAATTGCGTAAATGAATTAATTTTAGATAGCTGATCATAAATGAACTTTGATGAATTATGTGTTAAAATCAATATTTGAATTGTGTAGATTGATTGTCTATTACCTAGGAATCGAGCAATATCAACTGGTGAAAGGTAAGTAAAAATCCATCTGCAACTACAATGCATGAACATAGTATTTCTTGTGATATTAATTGTGTTGGTGCTTGAATAAAGTGATATATATGTATTATTTGATGTTCAAAATATTTAATTGTTGTTGCATTGAATTAACTGTTCATTTGCATTTGCACGTGCATGCATAATACATGAGTATATTTGATGTCTGGCATGCACGACATTATTTTGAGAAAAAAGGAAAATATTTTGTTGACCACTGCTATGGCACCGAGGTTTGCGAGGCAGACTTATATGATATGTTGAGTATAGCGGTGGGGTACTCCTCAGAGGATTAAAAGGGTTGTTAGCGATGTGCTCTTGGTAATCATGAGGGGATGGACCACTTGCTGATATTCTTCTTTTGATTGATGCTGCGGGTGGGGTACTTCTCGGGTGATCGCAGAGGTTGTTCGGTGATGTGCCTCTGGGGGTCACGGGAGGATGGACCATTCGACTGTATCAATCCACTATATTGGCTGTGTGCCTATGGCTGTGTGCCTATTGATTCAGAGCTCTGTTCCGGTGCATAGTAGGTGGGTCAAGGGGCCCAGGAAAAATATAAATTTGGATAAAATGTTATATATTTTCAAGTATGCATCTTGGTATACAAGTTATTGACGTCTCATGTCATTTTCATAGCATGCATGATTTTTATTTACTGGGCATTAGCTCATGTAGTTCATGCATTGTAGGTGAGCATGACGATGCCTGATATCTGGACTTATTGAGCAGGGTGATGCGCTCCTACGGGTTTCTGAGATCTGTTGTACATGGATGACGACCTGCTGGGCTATGGGGTTATCTTATTTTGGTTTTTGAGTCTCTGTGATTGCGATTCATATATATATATGATGGTGTTTCTGGTGATATGGATTTTGATTATTGTATCCGGATGTGATATAAACAGAGGAGATGCTGTTAAAATTTATATATATAAAGAGTATTTCTATAAATATGATAAATGGTATCTTTGCAAATTGGGGTGTGACACACTGTATTTGTTTGTGAAATGGTATGTCCATTCATATTTGGGTGCGATTTTTGGCCAAATATTGCCTCCAAATGGTGTCCTTTGGACTTGGTTTTTGGTCTACTATATAAACAACATAAACCCACTTGATTTGAAAATAGAATTTTTGAAATTCATTCATACATTTAGTGAAATTTGAGAGCATTTGTTGTTCATCAAATCGAGTGCTTTGAACCTTTATGGTTTGAGGACTTGTGATTTGGAGTGCTCCTATCACAAGTCATAGTCGTTGTATCTTGGGAGACAAACTGTCATAGCAAACCCTTAGCATCATAGCGGGGCAATATTATCTTAAGGACGGAGATTACAAATCTTGCCTCGACATAAAACTTATTTTTGAAGCCATTGTTATTTTTTCCTTAGATACACTTTGAGAGAAATTTTGTACAACAATCTTAAGACAATATTCGAGCAATTCAATGGCTTCTTCGAGTGCAACAACGACTCTTGTTCACCATGGTGAAAGGTCTGAAAAGTTCAATGGGAACGACTTCAAGCGGTGGCAACAAAAGATGCTATTTTACTTGACCACACTAAGTTTGGCAAGGTTCTTAACCGATGAGCCTCCTACGGTTGAAGAAGGAGAGACTGATACCCAAAAGAGGGTAGCACTGGATGCATGGAATCAAATCGACTTCCTATGCAAGAACTACAACCTAAACGGGTTAGACAATAAATTGTATAACGTTTATTGTCTTGTGAAAATAGCAAAGGAACTTTGGGCATCGCTGGAGAAGAAGTACAAATCCGAGGATGCCGGCATGAAGAAATTCATAGTAGGACAATTCCTGGACTTCAAGATGGTTGATACCAAGCCTGTGATGGCGCAAGTGCAAGATCTACAAGTGATCTTGCATGACATTCATGCGGAGGGAATGCGTCTAAGTGATTCATTCCAAGTCGCCGCTATGATTGAGAAATTGTCTCCTATGTGGAAGGATTTCAAGAACTATCTGAAACACAAACGAAATGAGATAAGTCTTGATGTGATGACCCCAAATTTTGCCTTGACCCAAATCATGTTAGCCATTTAATGGACTTGCCCAAATCTAGTCATTAGTAATTCAATGACATTATGTGCTTAACACAAATCTTGCCACCATCCAATCTCATTCAACCACCATTCAATCACATTCAATACAATATAATAACATTTAATGGCTTACTTAAATCATGTCATTAGATTGCCAAAGCTTTGTAATTTTCAATAAATTCTTCTACATTACCCATTGATTACCACATTCATCACTTACTCAAATTATGAAATGTGATGACCACTCAATTTGCCTATTCAAGTGCATTTTTTCCAATCTTGATTAGTCATTCATCTCCTTGCTAAAACTATAAACTAAATGGCTAGGATTTATGATCAACTTAAATGTCTTTCTAAATCATGCTCCTAAACTAAAGATGATGACCCCATATGTTCATCCCATTAATGACCCCAACTCATGACCCCTCAATCCTCCCCACTTAATTGCCTCCCATTGATGACCCCAACCCATGCCCCTCAATCCTCCCTACTTAAATGCCTCCCAATTACATTAATAACATCCACTCATCATTCCACTAAATTCTTGCAATTAGGAGCCAACATAGAGGATCTAACCTCCCCACATTAAAATCACCCTACATCTTGCCAAGAAAAGACTACTCTACACTTAGCATTTTTCAAGAATCATACACTACACACACACAAATATTTCGAAAACTTACAAGGAAGAGAGGAGGAGATTTTCACCATTTTCTCAACCCGAATCTCATCTCAACGTGCTTCGACGGTAAGTGGGCTCTTGTTATATATTCATTCCGTTTTTGAAAAATCATAAGTATGTTTTGAAACCTCAATCGATTATGTGAATTATATTGAAACTATGAAATTATGATGTTTTGATGAAAATTATATTTTTGAAGCACTTTAGATTTCGAAATCCAATTGGTGGGAATTCCGAGTTCTGTTTCTGTTTCTGACCCTGATGCGGTGGGATTATAACCGACATTCTGACCTGATACGGTGGTTAACCGTTGTTCTGGAAAGTCCAGACCCTTTATTCGTGGGTGATCCGATGTTCTGACCTTATCTCTAGGAGGGTTAAGTCTAGAGAACTGATATCAGTACCAGGAGGAAATTAGAAGATTTACTGTGCTTTACGTATACGAAAAATATTTCTGATATGACATGTTCCGTTCTGGCTCTGATTAGAGCAACTCTGTTAAGTTTATGTTTCAGTATTCATATCAGTTTATGCTCCGATTATGATATATGTTTTGGAAAAATTATGAAAAAGTATTATATTGTCACATCGATTGGCCCCCGCTTGCTGGGTGTTTTTCCCAAACACTCACCCCCTTACCTCCCCTCCCAGACAAAGTCGAAGGAGAAGAGATCGAGGAAGAAAGAGAAGAACAATTCTGGGGATGGTGATCCATGAGGAGTCTTCAAGAAGTTTTATTATATTTATTTACGCTTCCGCAACTTTTATTAAATTCGAGACAATTGTATTTCGTATTTGCAATTGTAACGACAATTTATTGATTTTGGAATAAATAGACTGGTTTTATCATAAATCTGTACACGAGGCTTGTTGTATCCGAATATAATGTTTGGATTCAACGCCGGTGTTATTGACCCCGGTTTCGGGGCGTGACATTTTAGTGGTATCAGAGCGAAACCAGGTTCCATGATCCCACTGGGAAAAGATTTTTGGTTGATATAAATCAACCGAATTAAAAATCCCGGATCAAATAGACCAACTGCATAAATCAAAATTCAGTTGGGAATCGAAAAATTACAATCTGAAAAAAAAATAAATCTGAAATTTTTTTTAAAAAAATTAAATAAATAAAAGATTGGATCTGCGTCATCAACATCGCCGTGCCGCTGCTGCCGTTCATTGGAAAGTCGACCTATCTCCATGATCGCCTCCACCTGACGAGGTCACGCCACTAAACGGTTGGTCGTTCGGACAACGTTTTCCCGGCCAGATTCCTCATCGAAGAAGTCGCGCACCCCAAACCCGTCCATTTTCCGATCTCGCACCACAGACCACCGACCGACTATCTCGACCCACCACCATGACCGTATTCATCAGACGAGAAAAAGCCCTCTGTCAATTGCAAAAATCATTCACTGTTGGATGAACAATCACCGATCAAATTCTCGCCCTTAAGAACCCTAATTCAGCCGAAATTTAAGCCTTCGATTTTTCACCCATCGAAACATAATTTTTAAATCCGATCTGGAGCAATGATCCAATTATCATCCTTGATAAAAGCCCTATAAGAAATCGGTTTCACAAATTAAGGAAAGTGTCCAATGTTGAGCCTAAACATACGCCCTAGAACCATAACTGTCCCAATAATTCGATTCTCGATTTTCTCATCAATCCGAACGCCAATTCCAAATTAAATTTGGGTTTATGATGCATATTTCATGCATAACAAAAACCCTATATCCAATCGAAATCACAAACAAGAGAAGATGCTCAATTTCTGGATCATGTATCTCGCCCCTAGAACCCTAAAATTTCGAAATTCCCATATTTGATTTTTCAATCAATTCGAACACCATTACCAAATTACTTCTGGGTTATTAATCCCGTTAGCATTTCAATCCAAAGCCCTATGAAAATTTTGAATTCCAATAATTGAACATCGAGTAATTTCGAAAAATTGCTCCCCAAGAACCCTAGGGCGAAAAATTTCACTACCAATTTTATCCATCATTCGAACACTAAAATCCAATTAATTTTAGGATCTCACTCGAAATCATGCCAGAAATAAAAGCCCTCTTCTAATTTTAAATTCCAATCGCCGATATATGACGAAATTCAAAACCCTAATTCCAGCCTTATGAACTCTAAAAAAAAATCAAAATAATTTTCATGATTCCCTCATACTATTAACCCTTACAATTTCGAAAATATATATAAATTATTACTTTAAGTTTTTAATTGGACAAAACTCTCTCCCTAATTGAGATTAGGTGATGTCGAACCGAACACAGACCGCTAGGATCTGTTGTTTGGGGCAGGAGATGGAACAATCCAAGGAGTCCATAGCAGAGCTTCTAGAGTTTATGGACCATTTACAAGGAGAGGTACAACGGTTTGCCTATTATGACAATCAAACTGAGGAAGATGTCAAAAGAGCTAAATAGGAGATCACGAGGCTCACCGATCTCCGTAGAGTTGATATTGATAGAATTCAAACCATGGCAAACCAAAGTGAGAACCTCCGGCAGGAATACGATACCGGTCGAGTGCTAAGAGAGGCTATAATTATTGCCCTCGAGATGCAAATCGAAGAGCTCACCGAGATGAACCATGGGTGTTGCACGATCTCAAAGAGCTGCATGGATCCTCAACAACATGCAAGAGGAGGAAAACCTCGAGATAGACCCAGTAGAAGAAGATGATGAGGAGGAATTCGGAGATAGGGACTATCGATTAGTTTAAAATATGTATGTTAATAAAATATTACATATTGCAATTTAATAAGAATATTAAGAATCTTTAGTATTTTATTAATTTCATTTGAATCATTGGAAACCTTGTTCAACTATCAATAAAATTATTTTATTCAAAGTTGTCTCCATTTTGTCTATCTCGAACATACGCTCGTTATAACATTGCACAACAATCTTAGAGAGTTACGAATTTGTATGAAATGGCCGGTCGACCTATTCGTAACAATCGAAACCCCAACTACGCAGTTCCTCCTAACACTAATGAGGAGAGAACGGATGGAAACAAGAATCCTCCACATCCACCTCCACCGCCACAACCCCCGAGGGTGGGTCTGAGCCGCGAAGACTTGATGGCAATAGCCACCATTGTGGCTACAACACTACAAGGCATGGGTAACCCTGCTAACAACCAGCCACAACCGCATCCTGCCTCACCTCCACAAGGAGTCAAGTACCATTATGAGTCTCTTCGTAAGAACAGGGTTCCGACATTTGATGGCAACCCAGATCCCGAAATGGCTCAGAATTGGCTTAAGCAAATAGAAAATCACCATAGACTGCTGGAAGTACCTGAAAACATCAAGGTTGAAATCACAACATCATTTCTCATTGATCAGGCGGGTAAATGGTGGGAAAATGTGTCACCGTTGATGGCGGAAACGGGACCAATCACTTGGCAAAGGTTCCGAAACACATTCCTAAAGCAATATTTCCCAGCAGCCGTGCAAATTCAGAAGCTGGGAGAGTTCGAGCACTTGATACAGACTACTGACATGTCGGTGGTAGAATATACCTCAAAGTTCAACTCTCTAGGAACTTATGCACCAACCATTATGGCAGATGAGACCTTGAAACTACATCGCTTCAGGAATGGGTTAAACAGTCGTATCCAATCTGCCCTCGCAATCTATGAAACCACAAACTTTGGAGACTTAATGGGAGCATCCATCAGGGCTGAAGCGGATATACGATGTCGTGAAGAGGAATTTAAGCGCAAGCGACCTCCCCTTAGCCAACATGCCGCCAATGGTCAGGATTTCAAACGACCAAACCAATCCAATAATCAGCAAGAGGGACGCATATCCGCCCCATTCAATCAAAGGATTCCAAAATGTCGGACTTGTGACTTCGCACATACCGGTGAATGTCATAGAAAGATTGTAGCTTGCTTTCGATGTGGGAAGTTCGGACATAGAATTGCCGATTGTCCTGAAGTCGAGAAAATGAGGACAAGTTCAGGAAATAGTGCCCCTCCAAACAAGCCAATGGTGAACAAACCAAATGCTCGGGTCTATGCCATAACCCAAGAGAAAACAGAGGCCATGAACGAAGCCGTGGCAGGTACCATTTTATTAAACAAATTTCTAGTATATGCGTTGTTTGATTGTGGTGTCACGCATTCATTATATCCAAGAGGTTCTGAGGAACTAGCACTTAAGCCATATACACCCTTATCTTTTCTAAGGTCAAATTGACTCAAGTTTCGAGGACGAAACTTCCAATAAGGAGGGAGGGATGTGATGACCCCAAATTTTGCCTTGACCCAAATCATGTTAGCCATTTAATGGACTTGCCCAAATCTAGTCATTAGTAATTCAATGACATTATGTGCTTAACACAAATCTTGCCACCATCCAATCTCATTCAACCACCATTCAATCACATTCAATAAAATATAATAACATTTAATGGCTTACTTAAATCATGTCATTAGATTGCCAAAGCTTTGTAATTTTCAATAAATTCTTCTACATTACCCATTGATTACCACATTCATCACTTACTCAAATTATGAAATGTGATGACCACTCAATTTGCCTATTCAAGTGCATTTTTTCCAATCTTGATTAGTCATTCATCTCCTTGCTAAAACTATAAACTAAATGGCTAGGATTTATGATCAACTTAAATGTCTTTCTAAATCATGCTCCTAAACTAAAGATGATGACCCCATATGTTCATCCCATTAATGACCCCAACTCATGACCCCTCAATCCTCCCCACTTAATTGCCTCCCATTGATGACCCCAACCCATGCCCCTCAATCCTCCCTACTTAAATGCCTCCCAATTACATTAATAACATCCACTCATCATTCCACTAAATTCTTGCAATTAGGAGCCAACATAGAGGATCTAACCTCCCCACATTAAAATCACCCTACATCTTGCCAAGAAAAGACTACTCTACACTTAGCATTTTTCAAGAATCATACACTACACACACACAAATATTTCGAAAACTTACAAGGAAGAGAGGAGGAGATTTTCACCATTTTCTCAACCCGAATCTCATCTCAACGTGCTTCGACGGTAAGTGGGCTCTTGTTATATATTCATTCCGTTTTTGAAAAATCATAAGTATGTTTTGAAACCTCAATCGATTATGTGAATTATATTGAAACTATGAAATTATGATGTTTTGATGAAAATTATATTTTTGAAGCACTTTAGATTTCGAAATCCAATTGGTGGGAATTCCGAGTTCTGTTTCTGTTTCTGACCCTGATGCAGTGGGATTATAACCGACATTCTGACCTGATACGGTGGTTAACCGTTGTTCTGGAAAGTCCAGACCCTTTATTCGTGGGTGATCCGATGTTCTGACCTTATCTCTAGGAGGGTTAAGTCTAGAGAACTGATATCAGTACCAGGAGGAAATTAGAAGATTTACTGTGCTTTACGTATACGAAAAATATTTTTGATATGACATGTTCCGTTCTGGCTCTGATTAGAGCAACTCTGTTAAGTTTATGTTTCAGTATTCATATCAGTTTATGCTCCGATTATGATATATGTTTTGGAAAAATTATGAAAAAGTATTATATTGTCACATCGATTGGCCCCCGCTTGCTGGGTGTTTTTCCCAAACACTCACCCCCTTACCTCCCCTCCCAGACAAAGTCGAAGGAGAAGAGATCGAGGAAGAAAGAGAAGAACAATTCTGGGGATGGTGATCCATGAGGAGTCTTCAAGAAGATTTACTATATTTATTTACGCTTCCGCAACTTTTATTAAATTCGAGACAATTGTATTTCGTATTTGCAATTGTAATGACAATTTATTGATTTTGGAATAAATAGACTGGTTTTATCATAGATCTGTACACGAGGCTTGTTATATCCGAATATCATGTTTGGATTCAACGCCGGTGTTATTGACCCCGGTTTCGGGGCGTGACACTTGAAGACCTTGTGGTTCGATTACGAATCGAGGAGGACAACAAAGTTTCCGAGAGGAAGGCGAGTAGGTTTAAAATGGAACCACGGGCTAACCTAGTTGAACAAAGGAAAATGCTATAAGTGTGGAAAGCCCAATCACATGGCAAATGATTGTCGTAACAAAGACACTCGTGGGAAAGCAAAAGATCAAGTCAATGTGACCGAAGAAGATCGTCTCTCAATTGATTTGGATGATCTAGCGCTTACCGCTTAAATTAGATTGTGTATCTTTAAAAGCTGTAAACTCCAAGAATGGAGTGATTCTAAATAAATGTAATGACGGTATTTGTTGAGAGCAATAAAATTTATATATTACTTCTTGTAGTGAACCTTATGGTTTGTCACATGATTGTTAGGATCATTTAAACCGTAATTCGCAGCACAAATTGTAATGTTAAATTTATTGCTTATACGGGCTCTAAGTTAACAAAATCGTCATTCATTTGTTAGAAGAATCGTAACGTCTTTATAGTTTACTCACAATGATGTTTGTGATGGAAAAATTGTGCAAACTAGAGATATGAGAAAAGTAAATTGTTACTTTATCAATATTTGCACATGCTATTGTTGTGACTTTATTGCTATGAAGCAAAAACAAGGACAGTGAGGTGTTTAACACTTCAAGAATGAGATTGGAATAAAATTTAGCAAATGAGTTTTGCTATGGGAAATTGTGAGTAGATTATACTTGTGTTGTCTAAGAATTTGACGCTTAAGCTTGAATCTGCAAGACTATAAAATCTTGAATTCGAGTTTCTAAGCTTTGTACGCTTAAAACACAAGTGATAAATCGAAGCCACAAATTTTGATTAGGCGTTGTAATATCTCAAATTGGTTCATTTTGAATTTCTAATCTTGAATTCAAGTTTTCTAAGTTAGTGCGCTTAAATTGCAAATTGTGAACCGAGTTTGAGAATATTATCCAAGTATCAACTTTTGTAAGCAAGTATGGTTAAATCTGAAATTTTCAAGAAATAAAAACTTGAATTTGGATTTGTAAATCTGTAACGCTTAGAACTTGAAACACGAAAGTTTGAAAGCCAGTGCACTTCGTTACTACCCGAATTTGTGGGGGAAGCAATCATGTCGGCCAACTACATTCTAAACAAAATACCACACAAAAGTAAGGATGAAACTTCTTATGAGTTATGGAAAGGTCACAAGCCTTCCTACAAATACTTGAAAGTGTAGGGGTGATTGGCTAAGGTAGAAATACCAAAACCAAAGCAAGTGAAAATCGGGCCTAAAACAATATATTGTGAATTTATTGGTTATGCTAACAATAATAGTGCATATCGATTTTTAGTATACAAATCTGAAATAAGTGATATGCATGAAGGTACAATCATGGAATCAAGAAATGTGGTATTTTTTGAAGAAGTATTTCCTTACAAAACTAACAAGGAAACGAGCCCTAAGAAAAGGGTGTATGAAGACGCTAACCGTGACTCTATTGAGAAAGTAGAACCACGATGTAGCAAGAGAACCAAAGTGGATAAGACTTATGGTCCTGACTTCATGACATCTATGTTGGACAATGAACCAAGATCGGTTAGTGACGCCCTATCTAGCCCTGATGCTCTTATATAGAAAGAGGCTATTAATGGCGAGATAGAATCCATAATGAAAAACCACACGTGGGAATTGATAGACCTTCCAACTGAAGTAAACCATTAGAATGCAAATGGATTCTTAAAAGGAAATACAAGTCTGATGGTTCAATTGATAAGTACAAGGCGAGACTCGTGGCAAATGGATATAGACAAAAATAAGGCCTTGATTACTTTGATACATATTCACCAGTCACGAGAATTACGTCCATTAGAGTGATCATTGCTATCGCTGCTCTAAACAATTTAGAGATACATCAAATGGATGTAAAAACGGCATTCCTCATTGAGGAACTTGATGAGGAAATTTATATGAAACAACCCGAAGGGTTTGTTGTTCCCAGACAATAGAAAAAGGTGTGTAGACTCGTTAAGTCATTGTATGGGCTTAAGCAAGCGCCAAAACAATGGCATGAAAAATTTGACAAAACTATGTTGTCAAATGGTTTCAAAATTAATGAGTGCGACAAATGAGTATATATGAAAAATACGCCTAAAGCATATGTAATAGTATGCTTGTATGTTGATGATATGCTCATAGTGGGAAGCAACTTAGAAATCATCAACGGGACAAAGAAAATGTTAATAAAATATTTTGAAATGAAAGATATGGGTGAAGCTGATGTGATACCTGGAATTAAAATCTCCAAGTATCCGAATGACGAGTATTGTCGCAGTCTCATTATGTTGAGAAAATACTCGAGAAATTTCTCGCAAATGATACGTCGTCTGTAAAAACACCCAATGACCCGAATCTACATTTGGTTAAAAACAAAGGGGACACTCTTATGCAATTAGAATACTCAAGGATAATTGACAGTCTCGTGAATCTAATAAACTGTACACGTCCTGATATTGCATATGCGGTTGGCAAACTAAGTAGATTCCCGAGCAATCCAAACAATGATCATTGGAAGGCATTGACGAGGGTACTTAAATATTTAAGATACACCCCGAACTATGGATTGTACTATACAAGATATCATGCTGTATTGGAAGGATACAGTGATGCAAATTGGATATCGGACACTCAAGACTCCAAGTCGACAAGTGGTTATGTGTTTACCATTGGAGGGACTGCAGTGTAGTGAAAATCTGCCAAGCAAACTTATATTGCTAGATTTACTATGGAATCTGAATTCATAGCTTTGGATAAAACGGGAGAAGAAGCCGAATGGCTTACAAGTTTCTTGGAAGAAATTCCTTGTTGGGAAAACCCGTGCCTTCAATTAAAATACCTTGTGATAGCCAATCTGCTATAGGAAGGGTACATAGTAGCATGTATAATGGTAAGTCTAGACATATACATCGTAGACACAATACTATTAAACAGTTGATCTCAAATGGCATATGTACATTGACTACGTGAAGTCAAAGAAAAATATTGCGGATCCGCTCACGAAAGGCTTGCCTAGAGATCAAGTATATAGTTTATCGAGGGGAATGGGATTAAAACCCTGTAATCAAAATCTTGTGGTGGATACCCAACCTATGTGACTGGAGATCCCAAGATCTAGGTTCAAAAGGGACAACCAAACTACAAGATTGTATAAACACCTTGGAGAATTAATCTTCGACCCATTCCTATGATAAGGGGTGTAGCCTACAAAAGGGGTACGAGGATATGCAAAAGGCCTTTAATGATTCCTAAGACATATTAGAATATGTTGGATTATAGCGGGATACTCTTCTAGGAGATCACCTACGTAAGTGCGAAGTGTGGCCGCTTCAAAGAATGGAAAGCACTTATGAAACCAAGCGTGGTCCATGGCCGAAACGGACACAACCATAAGTTACGGAGGTTAGAATTGTTATGGTGTGGGTTCAATTGTCTTGGTTTACACCAACGACTAAATAGTTCAAGACTATAAGTTCACTATTAAGTCAAGTAAATCCGATTGAATACTACTACGGAAGATTCAAAGTCGCAAGCTATCTCTCCAGATCCCATAATAATTTGTCAAAGCACTCAATTGCATACATGCATTAATTTAATTCATGTGGGATTGTTGGAAAAAATCAAAAAGTGAAATAAATTAAACTGCTCGATCGATCGAGCGGGCCAGAAAAATTCTTACTTTTGTGAACAGTAGCTCGATCGATCGAGAATCTTGCTCGATCGATCGAGCACTATATTTGTTTTGTGAAATGGTATGTCCATTCATGTTTGGGGTGCCATTTTTGACCAAATATTGCCTCCAAATGGTGTCCTTTGAACTTGGTTTTTGGTCTACTATATAAACAGCATAAACCCACTTGATTTGAAAATAGAATTTTTGAAATTCATTCATACATTTAGTGAAATTTGAGAGCATTTGTTGTTCATCAAATTGAGTGCTTTGAACCTTTGTGGTATGATGACTTGTGATTTGGAGTGCTTTTATCACAAGTCATAGTCGTTGTATCTTCGGAGACAAATTACCATAGCAAACCATTAGCATCATAGCGGGGCAATATTATCTTAAGGACGGAGATTAGAAATCTCGCTTCTACATAAAACTTATTTGTGAAGGCATTGTTATTTTTACTTGAGATACACTTTGAGAGAAATTTTGTACAACAGATTCGATGGTAGCCATTGCAACTACAATCTTTTGCATTGGATTAGGGTTCACTTGCTATAATAATTTGGATTAATTAAAGCAGGTCTGACATGTCCAGCCTCAGTTATTGCCAACTAATTGTGTAGAATTCAACATGGATAGGGTTGTCCTACCTTAATAAGTCAAATAAATCTAAGTATAGAATTTAACTATGGCACAATTGACCTGTCTTGATCCACAAAATAATTGTGTAGCATTCCACTTGGGCAGAGTTGACTTGTCTCAATCCACCAAATAATTCTGTGTAGAATTCCACTCTGACAAGATGATCAGCCTCATTGTGAAATAATTGTAAGTGTATATTTCAATACACACATAATTGTCCTGCCTTAATAAGTCAAAATAATTTCAAGTATATAATTCACGTTCAGCGTACTGGTCTCCTCTGACCCCAATATACAACGGTAGTTTATAGTTTATATGGATTTTTCTCAAGCTAAGTAATAGGTCTCGTGATGACGGTGCCAGGACTTCGATACCTGGGTTTTATAGCAAGGCGCCTGGGGAGGCTGATCGAGATAAAAGGTGTCAGAGCCTCGTACGTATGGGCTTTAGAGCAAGGCCGACTTGAGGACGCTAAGCTGGGATAAATGGTGCCAGACCCTCATCAACCAATGCTTTTAATGTTCCAGAGCCTCATCACCTGGGCTTTAATGTGACAGGACCTCATCCACGTGAGCTTTTTAAGGTGTTAGAGCCTCATCTATTTGGGCTTACTAATTAGATTGACCTGGGGAAGCCAACCTTGAATAAATTATGTCAATGCCTCATTCACCTAGGCTTTATTGTGATAGGGCATCATACACTAAGTTTATAAGGTGCCCGAGCCTCATACTCCTGTCCATTATAGGTGCCAGGGCCTCATTCACCTAAACTTTAAAGGTGTCAAAGCTTTATTAACATGGGCTATTAAGATGACACGTGGGAGAGCCTCCTCATTCACCCAGGTTCTAAGGTGCCAGGGTCTCCTTCACCTAGGCTTCGTAGGTACCACCTCATTCACCCGGTATTTATATATGAGACCGACCTGAGAAGGTTGTCCCAAGATGGTTTGTGCCCGGTCTCATGCACCGGGGATTTTTAAGGTATTTTCTAAGTGTAGGATTCGTCGAGATTTAATGTACTGATCTTAGCTAAGAACGTAATAAGGAAAATACACCACAAATATGGGGATATAATGTTCTTATTAAAAACTTCAATGTATAAATTTTCATAGGTATAGTATACAACAGCTCACATGAATAGTATTTTCTTAGGTGAAAAGCATTTCAAGATCTCTTTCGTCGACCTTGTCCATCTTCTAAATAATAGGCTCCTGAGTTTAGCTTCTGCACTACCTTGTATAGACCCTCCACCTTCGTGTCTAGCTTTCCTATGTCTCCCATTGGCTACACTTTCTTCAATACCAGATATTCTACTTGAAACTTTTGTATTACCACCCGTTTATATGGTGTTTGTACTCCCTCCAGTCCTGGGACCGAAGTTGATAATGGTTTCCGCATCGTGGTTATCTTTCCCACCACACAGATTTTCGCCCGGCTGACCGCTTTCCTCACCCTGTTAGAGTCACCATCGGTGGACCAGCCATAGATCATATTGATGAAACCTCGGGTGGGGTGATTCATCTAGGCGGGTTCTTCCTTCCTCTCCTCTCGACCTCTCTCTCTCTTTCCAGACCATGTACCCACCCCTGAGCCGGGGCTCAGTTATATCCTGGCCTCCTTGACCGTGTCCCTAAAGCGGACCTCTACCTCCTTTCAATCGTAAATTTCCGAACTGTCGAGGCGGGTATGGTTAACAAATGTCGTAACAGAGAACTGTTCGAATGTATAATATGCTAATAAAATTATTTTATTTCTTACTCAATATCACGATACCAAATTAAAAATAAATTTCCAGTATAAAAGTTCATAAAAATGAAATAGTTTTTATTAAATACCTTATAAATCGTAACAAATTTAACAAGGAAACAGCAAGAAAGCAGGTTGCACATGTATTTTTCTTCTATTCACAAAACTGATCCTGCTCAACTTATTATGACACCAAACCAGTTGATCCCTCGTCACTCTCGACATGTTCAGAACCCTAAACACTAATTTCATATCTACTTGCGAGAAAAAGTAAAGGACTTGATCCGATTCATCCTCGTCCCTACTCCGTCGAAATCTCCTCAAAATACAATTTTCGCTCCTTAAAACGTCCTTGATTCTCCTCTCCTTCTGCATTTCACAACGAAATAAATAAGTACATTAATTTACATATTAGTTTTAGAGCTAGTGACAATTTACTCACATGTAGTATAGATAATAGTCACTTGCCCCATGGTTTATAAATAGGTATTTTACGCGCTATGGTATCGATAGCCCCATGTGGTTTGTAAATATGTGTTTTTACTCCTGTGGTTTTCAAAATAGATATTTTACCCTAGTGGTTTGTAAAATATAGTATATATGAATGAGGTGTTTTGTACATATTCACAAAATACATAAGGATAAACTGGCTATTTTAACAAACCACGGGGTAAACTGCTTATTTTCAAATCACATGAGGTAAACTGCTTATTTTCAAGCCACAAGAGTGTAATATGCATATTTGAAGAACAACAGGGGGTTCGTTGCCTATAAACTAAGTTTTACTAAATAAACCTTGATTTTTTGTTAATGAAAAATATTCAGAATATAATATATCAAGCATCCAAACATTAAAACAATCCTAATTTAAGTCGATACAAAATTATTTAATATGACTTAAACCACCGTTACCAATACAAGCACATACATACACATACTTAAAAGTTCAGCACATAGTGGATAAAATATAAATTTATATATAACAATTTAATATTATATTACCCAAACAAATATGAAGAAAAAATATGGATTATTTTAAATAATTATAAAAGCAATATTAATCTCTTCTCCTTTAAAACACATATATAATATTTTTCCCACGTGATTTAGGACCTAAAGTAAATACCTTGAGAAGATCTTTTTTGAGGTGAAGAAGAAGTTTGTTGTCTTCAGAATTGGAAACCTGGGCCATTTTCTTGATTGTTGCTATCGTCCAATCTTTGTCAGCTCCAATAAATCTCCAGAACAATCGTATCGATTCTTCCACTATTTCCACTAACATTCCACTTGTCACACCATATTCATCCAAACTATCATTTTTTCGACTCTTCGTTTTGTCTTTCATCTTGTCCTCTGCTATTTATACAACAACTCAATATTAAAACAGAACACATTTTAAATAAAAATTACATAAACTAACAAACCGACGATCTTAGACCAATCATTATCATATGACAATTATTATCAACAAAAAAGGACCTATACATGTCTTGAATTGAACTGAAGAAGTAGTTGCTTAACTCAAATACTCTTAAGAGTGTATTCAAATTAAACAAAGAACGTTCAATGTTACCTCTTATTAAAGGAACTTGTAGAAGATTGCGAAGTACGCATCGATTTTTGACGTAACTGTGAACTCTAGGTCCTTGGAACGGCTCATCTTCTATAAATCTTTGAATAAGCACCTGAAACTGCTGGAACTCGCCCGCAACTTCGTTGTATCGATGGATTCCATGAGGATCAGAATCCCACAAATCCAAGACTTTCTCGTACTGCCAATGCAAGAATTCCCAAGAAAGACAAATTTGGCCAACGTATACGACTTCGAGATCGCCCTGCAATTCTTTTATGAACTTCTTCATGGGGTCGCTGCCATGGATTTTGTGTTTCCATTGCCACATATTCTGGGAAACCAGGGATTTTAGAGTTGGTGGTGATGGTGGGATTGAGTGGAGAGGGTCCTTTAGCTGCAAGAAGCCTGTGGTCAAGGTTACATTGGTCAGCCTTTAAATGCTTTGAATTGCATCATTCATGTATTTAAAGTTTGATAATTTAGAATTGTAAATTTAAATCTAACAAAGAAGGCAGAAGATAAAAGATTGTTAGCAATCCCTTTAATCATTTCCCTTGAAAAATTTTTAAAAAGAAAACCGTATAAGTTAAACTAGCTATCAATTCGGTTACCGATCGAACTGAATTATGTAAACTTGTATAAACTACACTTTTTTTTTAAGCAAATCGCGATATTTTCCCTCAAAATTGATCAAACTTAATTGAAGTAAATGTTTTTTTTCGATCGGCAACAAAAAATGAAAGCCAAACATTTACTCATTAGCCCTATTAACATACCAATGATGCAACACTCAATTGAAATAAGTCTAAAAAATTGATTGTTTCCATTAGTCTTTTTTTTTTCAAAGTAATCAAAACAGAAACCAATAAGTGGAAATAATCAATTTTTAAAAATAAACACAAAAATTTTAAATTAATCAATTTAATTCGGTTCAAGTGATTATTTAAATTTAATCACAATTTTGTTGAGCCTTGGGTTCACCTAGGAATGTTGTCCCGTTGGACACATTTGTGATGCCTCGTACGGTCATACCAAACAAGGTTACATGCTCTCCGTATTCTCGATTTGGGTTGTATTTATATATCAACTCAATAAAATATAATATATTTTAAATAAATATATATAAACTAACATACCAATCACTTTAGACTAATTATATTAAGTTCCCTTAAAAACCTAGCAAATAATATTTTAGTGGACCCGCTTTTAATCACATATTATGAAACGACGCTTGTGTATAATTTATTTCCATGCAATAATAACACATTCAAATTAATTATGGCACTCACGTATGGGTTATTTTATAACATTTATTCATTAATATATATATATAAACAATTAAAAAAAGGCCGATAATGAAACACTTTTATATCCAAGCCAATAATAATGAATAATAACTTTAATAACAATACTTATTATGCATTCTCATATATAGGAGTAAATAAAATCTTATCATTAGATAATAAAATGGTGCGTAAACTATTTATTATCATACATCATAATACCAATAGTATTTTAGAATGATATTTTTTTATGCGAAAAGGGATTTTATAAATATTTTTGGGTTACTGTCTCGAATCCAAATCGTTCCAATGGGGAACGTAATTTTTTATCGTTCGGCTAAGGTCGGAAGTTTAGAACGATATATTTTAATCACAAACAAACATATCATATTTAAAAAATAAAAAAAAACTACAAAAGTAGCTGTCAAAGTGATCGAATATATAACTTCTGAATTCAGGAGATTTTATGATTGTGATTTAAAAATATAGATTTTAAAAATTATTGATCTTATATAACAGGTTTCGTGCTCTTTTGACTTTTCTAGAATAGGAGTAATCATGGGTGAACCCAATCATAGAGTTGTAATCCCATACAAATTTTGAAAAAAAAATACATTTCTAGTATTAATTTTTGAAAATTTAGTTTTTGAGTCGAACCTTACAAAACATGATAGTTTTTTGGATTTATCCAACCCGACGGTCATAATTTTGAATCATGAATGAGGTTCATGGAGTGATGAATAAAATATATCCTTAGAGAAATATAGGAAGTAGCGGACTGACCTATTGCATACATCTTTTGGTAGTTCAAAATATCGAGTTTGCGCATCCTTTCTCCGTAGCTCTTGAAGAACTTGTGAAGTTCCCCTATAGAGTCTTCATGTTGAGAAGTTTCATCAATTTTCCATGGTTTCAGATCTTCCATTATTCTTGGCGACTCAGATTCTTCCAAAATGGTGGGCAAGCCAGTCGCCCGAACCTTTCGGAGCTCCATTTTCAACTGCTCGATGAGTTCTTGATGTTCCCATAATGACTCCAATTTGTTCGCATCCCCTGAATGCGAATTTGGCGAGTCTTTTGATTTGGGCTCTTCGGGTTGGTCTTTTTTTATTTGTTCTGTGTCGTTTTTCTTGTGTAAATTGTTGCGAAAATCAGCCTGAGACAGGAAATCTGAGTTCAAATTCTCAAGGCTTTGTGGATCGTCAATGGTAACATGAAAGTGCTGCAATAATTCTTGATTCTCCTTGAATCCTGATAACTCATTTTTTGAATCAAATTCTTCGTTGAAATCTCTGTCAGACAGGAATTCATCGCTTGTTAAGTCTGTATCAGATTCTACCACAGAATTTTTGTCATCTTGGAACAGGGAATCGTTAAGAAAATCTCCTTGATTTCCAAAGTGTTCCTCCGTTTTAACCTCATCACACAAATTTCCGTCGTGAGATTTTCCATTTACATCACCAACTTGTTCCAGATTTATATCGAAAAAATCTCCTCCAGCTTCTTTCACCTGCGTAATCTCGGGATCTTTGTATGCACTGATACTCGCATAAGGGATCACTTCAGAATGAAACGAGAAACATTTATCTTTCTGAAATTCACTATATTCTTCAAGGGTTGGGAATTTAAATTTCAAAAACACGTCAGATTCATGTTCTTCTTCATAATAATCACCGTTTGCCTCTGTTTCAGTCTCTTTATTCATCAGGGAGCCACCATTTTTCTGCAGCCTGTATCGAAAAATACCAAATTAACAACAAAAACACATACTACCATTAAAACAAATCTGTAACACTTGAAAAAAGAAACGCACAAACCTGGAAATCCACGCGAAGACGAGGCCGAAAAGTGGAAGAAAATAAATGGAAACAAAAGAGAAAAAGGCCTGGATTAAAGAAGCCAACTTCTGGCATATGAAGTGAGAAACATGACCCATTTCCATTAAACAGAAAAAGATTACTGACAATAACTGATTTTTGAAAGAGCCATCAAATTCTACGAGTTTTAAATGCAGTTTGAAGCAACGTTAAGTCCGGTGATTGAATTCATGACTCCTTTGAATATTTCAAAAGATGAATGGACTTGGCACCATTAAGAATGAGTAAAGAAGACCCATAAATCCGACTTTGAAGAGGTTGAAACGTGACCTAATTGGGAGGAATTGAAGGAGGATGAGATTTGACAGCAAGAAATGAGGGGAGATAGTTACCAGCAAACGACTTGGCACTAAGATTGTTTCTTTTATTGCTTACAGGCATGTAATTCTCCCTTCTGTTGCATTTATTATTATATTACACATGCGTAAAATATAAATAAACAAACTTGTAAAAAACGAAGTATTTCTTGTTTTTTCGGGGGATTTTGTAAGAAAATATTATGTTGAGAAAGGTGGGTGTGCAGTGAAAGATGTTGAGGTGGGAAAGTAGGTGTGCCGTCAAAACTTCTAATCGTTTCATGGTTGATGAGAGGCGAGAAATAAAAAATTCACACTTTTTGTAGTGCGGCTGATTATTAATATATTTAAATTCAAACTCCGCCAGTCATATGTATAATATGTAACGATGCATATCCCAAACTAGCGTAAAAAAGGAGGGTGTCGGTAGGCATGTGACAACTAGCTGTAAGAATTAGTCGCATCTCATGTCATGAACTATAATATGAATTGCATGGAGCGTTCCTCACTCCGCGACGCGCTGTAGCGGAGCCAGGGTGTAGTGGTAAGTGGGTAAGGGCTTCTAGGTCTTCGAAAGCGACGCGACACATTGACGTCTGGGTTTGATGTCAAATAAGCAAAGATTCCCCCACCTAGCGTGTGTGAGTAAAATAAGTTAGCTAAAAACCAGGAACATAAGATTCGTTTAGCATCTTGGAAATGTATATTCCCTTGCTAGTAGATTAACAGAGTTAGTAGAGATAACGGGTAGGATAAAGATTAATATTTGGTGTGTGCAGGAGACCAAATGTTTATGTGAAAAAGCCAGAACCATAGCTCATATGGGCTATAAACGTTGGTATATATATAAGGATAAGATTCGTAATGGTGTAGGTGTAATCATAGACAATAAACGACTCGAGTATGCAGTTGAAGTTAGGAGGAAGAGAGAGGATAATATTAGTTAAGCTAGTCTTAGACAATGATAATTTTACTATCATTAGTGTCTATGCACCACAAATTGGTCTAGATTATGCTACAAAGCATGATTTTGACAATATCTATACGATGTGGTACAAGGAATACCCCTTAACAAGAAAATCTTTATCGGGGAGATTTCAATGGGCATATAGGTTCTGATCGGAATGAGTACGAGAGTGTCCATGGTCGCTTTGTCTTTGGGGAGAAGAACGTTGCAAATAACTCACTTTTGGATGTTGTCATGTCATAAGACTTAATCAGCGAATACCTAAGAAGAGATCATCTCATCTAATTACCTTTAGAAGTGAGTCGAGTACAGCCCAAATAGATTTCTTTTTGACTAGAATGATAGATAGAGCTAAATACTTGGACTATAAGATTATTCTAGGAGAGAGTTTAGTTATCAAAGACCGACTTGTAGTTCTTGATGTTAGGGTTAAGAAACTGGCTATTAGAACAAGAATTAAGTGATGACGTATAAAAGAATGTCACGCTGGAGCTTTTGTAGATAGGATAGTCCAAGAAGCAAATTGGATGCTAAAAGATGATTCTGATACTACCTGGAACAAAATGGTTTGTCGCATTAAGATGACCGATAAGAAGCTTCTTGGTGAGTCAAGAGGATGTGCTCCCTCAGGTAAGGACTATTGTTTGAATTTCTCTAGCACTGTGTATCTTAGGAATGTAGTAACAAAAATAACAATGCTTCAAAGTTTATGTTGATGCGAGATTTGTAATCTCCGTCCTTAAGACAATATTGTCCAGCCTTGGTGCTAACGTTTTTGGCAATTTGTCTCCTAAGATAGAACGACTATGACTTGTGATAGGAGCACTCGAATCACAAGTCCTCAAACCACAAAGGTTCAAAGCATTCAATAAGAAAAATTTGATGAACAAACTAAATGCTCTCAATTTGATCTTAATTCTGATGTTGATTTCGAAAATCTATGTTTAAACAAATGGGGAATGATGTATTTATAATAAACCAAATATATGTGTCCAAAAGATACCATTTAGATGCACTATATCAAGGAAAAAATGCACCCCAACATGAATGAACACACCATTCTTGTCAACAGACACATGGCTCGATCGATCGGCGCCTGGTGCTCGATCAATCGAGCCCCTTATTTCAACAAATGGAATTTTACTGTCGTTCTCGATCGATCGAGACATTGGTATCGATCGATCGACTGCTATATTTTTTTTTAATTTACTTCCAAAAAATCCCAACAATCCCCCACATGAATTAAATTAATGCATGTATGCAATTGAGTTCTTTGATGAACTATTATGGCATCTGGAGAGATAAGCTTGCGGCTTTGAATCTTCCATAGTAGTATTCAATCGAATTTATTTGACTTAATAGTAAACTTATAGTCTTGAACTCTTTAGTCGTTGGTGTAAACCAAGATAATTGAACTCACACCATAACAATTCTAACATTTGTATAGGTTTCTTACTGCTTTCCATTCTTTGAAGCAGCCACGCTTCGTACTTACGTATGTGATCTCCTAAAAGAGTATCCCGCTATACTCCAACATATCATAACTTATGAATCATTAAGGCATTTTGCCTATCCTCGTACCCTTTTTGCAGGCTGCACCATTTATCATAGGAATGAGTCAGAAATTAATTCTCCAAGGTGTTTATACAATCTCGTAGTTTGGTTGTCCCTTTTGAACCAAGATCTTGGGATCTCCAGTCACATAGGTTGGGTATCCACTACAAGATTTTGAGTTTAGGGTTTTAATCTCATTACCCTCGATAAACTATATACTTGATCTCTAAGCAAGCCTTTCGTGAGCTGATCCGCTATATTTTTCTTTGACTTCACGTAGTCAATGAACATAATGTCATTTGAGATCAACTGTTTAATAATATTGTGTCTACCACGTATATGTCTAGACTTACCATTATACATGATACTATATGCCCTTCCTATAGCAGATCGGCTATCACAATGTATTTTAATTGCAGGCACAGGTTTTTCCCAACAAGGAATTTCTTCCAAGAAACTTTTAACCATTCGGCTTCTTCTCCCGCTTTATCCTAAGCTATGAATTCAGATTTCATAGTGGATCTAGCAATACAAGTGTGATTGGTAGATTTTCATGACACAGCAGCCCCTCTAATGGTAAACACATAACCACTTGTCGACTTGGAGTCTTGCGTGTCCGATATCCAATTTGCATAATTGTATCATTCCAATACAATAGGATATCTTGTATAGTGCAATCCATAGTTCAGGGTGTATCGTAAATATTTAAGTACCCTCATCAATGCCTTCCAATGATCATTATTTGGATTGCTCGTGAATCTACTTAGTTTGCCAACCGCATATGCAATATCAGGACGTGTACAGTTCATGAGATACATGAGACTGCCAATTATCCTTGAATATTCTAATTGCATGACAGGGTCTCCTTTGTTTTTACCCAAATGTAGATTCGGGCCATAAGGTGTCTTTACAGACGACGTGTCATTCGCGAGAAATTTCTCGAGTATTTTCTCAATATAATGAGACTGCGACAACACTCGTCCTTCGGATATCTTGGAGATTTTAATTCCAAGTATCACATCAGCTTCACACGTATCTTTCATTTCAAAATGTTTTATTAACATTTCCTTTGCCGCATTGATGATTTCTAAGTTGTTTCCCACTACGAGCATATCATCAACATACAAGCATACTATTATATATGTTTTAGGCGTGTTTTCATATATATCCATTTGTTGTACTTGTTCACTGAAATTATTTGACAACATTGTTTTGTCAAAATTTTCATGACATTGTTTCGGTGATTGCTTAAGTCCATATAATGACATAACGAGTCTACACACACTTGTTTCTCCTGTCCGGGAACCATAAACCCCTCGGGTTGTTTCATATAAATTTCCTCCTCAAGTTCCCCATTGAGAAATGTTGTTTTTACATCCATTTGATGTATCTCTAAATTATTTAGAGCAATGATATGAATGATCACTCTAATGAACGTAATTCTCATGACTGGTGAATATCAAAGTAATCAAGGCCTTCTTTTATCTATATCCCTTTGCCATGAGTCTCACCTTGTACTTATCAATTGAACCATCGGACTTATATTTCCGTTTAAGAATCCATTTGCATTCTAATGGTTTACTTCCAGTTGGAAGGTCTACCAATTCCCACGTGTGGTTTTGCATTATGGTTTCTATTTCGTCATTAATAGCCTCTTTCCACATAGGAGCATCAAGGCTAGATAATGTGTTACTAACCGATCTTGGTTCATTTTCCAATATATATGTCATGAAGTCAGGACCATAAGTCTTAGCCACTTTGGTCCTCTTGCTACGTCGTGGCTCTTCAATTTCTTTTGAGTCATTGATATCTTATTAAACATCTCTTTCTTAGGACATATTTCCTTGTTTGTTTTGAAGGGTAATATTTCTTCAAAAAATATAACATTTCTTGATTCCATGATTGTACCTTAATGCACATCACTTATTTCATATTTATGTACTAAAAGTCGATATGCACTACTATTGGGGTTCAACAATTGCCTCTGCTTTGTGATCGGTCAAACAAGTGGCGCTTGTGCCAGTGTATGGTTGAAAAGATTGATGTTGCGACAGTACCCTTAACTATAGTTATTGGTAAAAGCGGTAAGCGCTCGATCCTGCAATTGGTATCAGAGTCAAGGTCGCGTGTTCGACTCCCATGAGTTGCAAAGAGTGCAAGTATTGGGGGAGGGATTGTTGGGGTTCAACAATTGCCTCTGCTTTGTGATCGGTCGAACACGTGGCGCTTGTGTCAGTGTATGGTTGAAAAGATTGATGTTGCGTCATTACCCTTAACTATAGTTATTGGTAAAAGCGGTAAGCGCTCGATCCTACAACTACTATTGTTAGCATAACCAATAAATATACAATCTATTGTTTTAGGCCCGATTTTCGCTTGCTTTTGTTTTGGTATTTCTACCTTGGCCAAGTACCCCCACACTTTAAAGTATTTGTAGGAAGGTTTGCGGTCTTTCCATAACACATAAGGAGTTTCATCCTTACTTTTGTGTGGTATATTATTTAGAATGTAGTTGGCCGATAGGATTGCTTCCCCCCACAAGTTTTGTGGTAATCAGAACTTATCAACATAGCATTCATCATCTCTTTTAGAGTACGATTTTTACGTTCGGCAATACTATTTGATTGTGGTGAATAGGGGGCAGTAGTTTGGTGAATAATGACATACTCAGAGCAAAATTCTTCAAACGGTGTTCCATATTCTCCACCTCTATCGCTTCGAACATTCTTTATCTTTTTGCTAAGTTGATTTTCAACTTCATTCTTGTATTGTTTAAATACTTCCAAGGCCTCGTCTTTGCTTTTTAGCAAATAGACGTAACAATATCTCGTAAAATCATCAATGAAAGTAATGAAGTACTTTTTCATACCTCTAGTTTCCAAAAACTTTAGATCACATTGATCTGTATGACTTAATTCAAGAGGTATCGTAGTTCTTTCAATTGAATGGAATGTCGATTTCGTTAACTTGACCTCGACACAAGTCTCACACTTATGTTTCAAGTTAACATTCATTTGAGGCAATAAGTTTAACTTATTAATTTGTTAAGTGAACCATAATTCGCATGACCCAAACGATCATGCCATAAATTACAAGACCCAATCAAATAAGTAGAATCATTCACTTTATTGCTTTCGAATTGACGTATAACCATCATTACATTCATTTTGAAGGTTTTTATCCATATAGCCCTTCCAACAAAAACTCCATTTTTGGAGAGTAAAATGTTCCATATTCTAAAACTAGTCTAAAACCCGCCTTGACTAGAGCGATCTGGATATCAGGTTCTTTCCGATGTCGGGAACATGTAGGACATCTATCAAAGTCAATTCCTTTCCCGAAGTCATCTTTAGAACCACCTTCCCCAGTCCAACTACCGGAAATGTAGTGGAGTTTCCCATGTAGAGTTGACGCCCACTTATTGGAGTGTATGTAGGGAACATGGCTTTGTCCGATCACACATGTTGGGTTGCATCGGAATCGATGTACCATTCCATAGGATTGTCCACCAAGTTCGCTTCAAAGATGACAACAATTAACATTAGATCATTCAAGTCATCCGAGACCATGTTCGGTCACATTGACTTTATCTTTTGCTTTCTCACGAATGTCTTTGTTACGACAATCCTTTGCCATGTGATTTGGTTTTCCACACTTTTAGCATTTACCTTTGAACTTCTCCGCCTTTCCATTTTTGGAGGTCATGCCATCAAACTTTCGCGTTGATCCGATTGTTTGTTCAACTAGGTTAGCCCGTGGTTCCATTTGAAACATACTCGCCTTCCTATCAAAAACCTTGTTGTCCTCCTCGATTCGTAGTCAAACCACAAGATCTTCAAGACTCATCTCCTTTCGTTTGTGTTTCAGATAGTTCTTGAAGTCCTTCCACATAGGAGGCAATTTTTCAATCATAGCGGTGACCTGGAATGAATCACTAAGACATATTCCCTCCGCATGAATGGCATGCAAGATCACTTGTAGATCTTGCAATTACGCCATCATAGGCTCGGTATCAACCTTCTTGAAATCCAGGAATTGTCCAACTATGAATTTCTTCATACCGGCATCCTCGGATTTGCATTTCTTTTCCAGTGATGCCCAAAGTTTCTTTGCTGTTTTCACAAGATAATAAACGTTATATAATTTATTGTCTAACCCATTTAGGATATAGTTCTTGCATAAGAAGTCGCTTTGATTACATGCATCAAGTGACGCCCTCTTTTGGGTGTCAGTCTCTCATTCTTCAACTGTATGAGCCTCCTCAGTTAAGAACCTTGCCAAACTCAGTGTGGTCAAGTAAAAGAACATCTTTTGTTGCCACCGCTTGAAGTCGTTCCCATTGAACTTTTCAGGCATTTCACTATGATGAACAGGAGTCGTTGTTGCACTCGAAGAAGCCATTTGTTTCCGATATTGTCTTAATATTGTTGTTTGAATTTCTCTAGCAATGTGTATCTTAGGAATGTAGTAACAAAAATAACAATGGCTTCAAAGTTTATGTCTAGGCGAGATTTGTAATCTCCGTCCTTAAGACAATATTGTCCCGCCTTAGTGCTAACGGTTTGCTTTAGCAATTTGTCTCCCAAGAACAACGACTATGACTTGTGATAGGAGCACTCAAATCACAAGTCTTCAAACCACAAAGGTTCAAAGCACTCAATAAGAAGAAAATTGATGAACAAAATGCTTATCTTAATTCTGATGTTGATTTCGAAAATCTATGTTTAAACAAATGGGGATTGTCTTATTTATAGTAAACCAAAGATATGTGTCCAAAAGACACCATTTTGATGCACCCTATCAAGGAAAAAATGCACCCAACATGAATGGACACACTATTCTTGTCAACAGACACAGGGCTAGATCGATCGGCGCCTGGTGCTCGATCAATCGAGCCCCTTATTCCAACAAACGGAATTTTACTGCCGTTCTCGAGCTATTTTTTTCTTTAATTTACTTCAAAAAATCCCAACAATGGCGCATCATGGTGAAATGAATACATAATGAAGGCTATGAGAATCAAGGGCGATGCTTATAGATAGTTGAAGAAGAGTAATAATTGGCAACTTTCGAAAGATGTACGCTTGCCAAAAAAGAAGCAAAGACAACGGTTTGAGATGCTAGAGCGAAGTCTACAAAGAAGTTTCCAGTAAATTGGATGCAAGGGAAGATGAACAAGATATCTACAAGATTGCTCGAGCAAGGGAGAGAAAGACAAGAGACTTATGTGTAGTGAAATGCATAAAAGATGAGGACCAAAATTCCTTGCTTAGAGATGAAGGCATCAAAGAATGATGGGAGAATTATCTAACAGCTTGTTCAACGTTGGTTTTAGTCAATATTTTGGTGATCTTAACATCCAACAACGTGATGTCAACCGTGAGTTTATTCACATAATTATAGAATTTGAGGTTAAAGAAGCTTTGAACAAAATGAAAGCACGGAGAGCAGTTGGTCCCGATGAAAGCCTATTGAAGTATGGAGATGCTTTGGATCGACAATGATAAAATGGCTAACAAATCTATTTAAAAAGATTTGGAGGAGTAATAAAATCTCAAATGAATGGAGAAAGAGTTCTATTGTCCCTCTCTATAAGAACAATGGTGGCATTCAGAGTTGCTCCAACTATTGTAATATAAAGCTCATGTGTTATACAATGAAACTCTGGGAGAGGGTGACATACCTACAATGCTGAATGATGGGCACCCAAAAGATGAGCGACAAAAATGCATATACTTCGTTGGATGTGTGGTAAGTTCAGAAGATATAAAATCAGGTATAAAGATATTCGAGCTGAAGTAGTTGTGGCTTGTATAGAATATAAGATGCAAGAAAGTCGGTTACATTGTATATTTGAAAAATCATTGATTTAATTCTTAAAAAATCTCTTACATTGTATTATAATCTAATTGTGAACGGAGAAATTTCTACGAGAAAAGTAGTTTTGTCTTATAAATATTTTTTACTCAAAAAAGTAGTGTTCAACTTAAAACGGTCAAAATCCAAAGGTAGTCTATTAAAAAAATGTGATTTTTTGAATGTCATGTTAAGAAATTTTGTATCATATTTTTAAAAACTTTCACTTTTTTGTTTAAATATTTAAAATCATATTTAACAATTTAATTTAAATCTAAGTCATTTTAATCTAAATTGCACTTTTTTGACCGACACATATAACATGGCTACTGTTTAGCACTAGATAATAAATAATAAATTGTCAAATATCTCTATACTCTAGAGCTTTTAGACTAGACGACAATTCAACATAGTATTAGAGTCTATGGCTAACACTGCGTATCTGGATTCAAAACTCATAAACAACACTTCACTCACATGAACTATCCACTTGATGGTTTCCGAATAAAGAGGAACCAACGACCCCACAAGTGAGGGGATGTTAGATAATAAATAATAGTTTCTCAAATATCTTTATAAGCTCGTGCTTTTAGATAATAAAACAATTTAACATAGACCTGACCATGATCCTAGAAAACGTGGAACTAAAATCAGAATCATCTCTTAACAACCAAAATCAAAATTGTTCTTCAGTTTCGGTTCCGATTGAACAATTTTGGTTCCAAAATCGGAACCAAAACCATGGACTTAAGGTTTGTTCCGCTTCCTAAAATACGAAATCGAAGACAGAACCATATCATAACCATGTGGAACCGTAATAATAAATTAATCTGAAATTCGAGAATCTTGTTGTATCCATCCAATTTGAGACCAAAGTCCATTTACCACAATAACCCTTACAATACTAACAATTACAATTTTATCAATATCCAATTACCGTAATGCCCCTTAGAGTTTGATTAACCTCCAAAAAAAATTTAATAAAAAAACTTAATGTACAAGACTATTAATTTAACAAAAAAACCGATGGCATATGAACACTAGTATAAATGAAAATTTAAATCCTTTTTTATTTCTTTTTTAGTAAGAATTAAGTTTTAATATATTTTAGTATAATTATTGAAAAATCAATTTAATTGTCTGCATATTTATAATTCCTTTTTCACCGTTAAAATTTAAATTAAAATCGATTCAAACCTTAACCAAAACCTTTAGAAACCAAAATTTGCTGCTAAAATCAACTCAGCATATTCATCTCTTTCAGATCGACTGAAGTTCCAAGTTGCTCAACCTATGAATATAACAATCAGCTCAACCTGTCATGTGCTCAATCTTCCAAGATGCTCAACTTGTGGAATCAACTCTACCTATGCAATGCCATCGCGCTACCTATGTGATCTCATCAACTCAGCTTATCTAAACAATCAATCTAAGAGACTTGGTCAACCCCACTAACCCTCATTTAAAAGAATGGCAATGGAGGCTACGGTTGCTGGATTTCAAAGGTTTGGCATTAAAGTGAAATTATGACAGAGTTAATGAAGATCTTGGGTTGTAATGTCCGGATTTTTAACCCAATAAATACTAGATGAATTCATGTGTAAAACACACACAAATAAAACCCAATAATACACCAAAATATTCATATTTTCGAACAATACCAACAACCATTTTCAGTGAGGAAGAAGACCCAATTTTCGAAACTATCTGCATCAATTTATAAAATTATCCGTAAGTGGGTTTTTGTATATTACTATCAATTCATTTTAAAAGTGATATGCATGTGTTGAAATTCAATTGAATATAAGTTATTATATTTCTGAAAAATTAAGACAACAAGAAAATATGTGTTAAGGAGCAAAGTGCTATGTATATGGGGCCATTTCTTAAATCTGTAGAGCAAAGTACCATATATATGGGAACCACCATTTGAATCCATATAAACACCTCTGAATTGTTGATGTTATTGGATCCATGTTTAAGTTCCGTGCATTTTAAATATGATATATATTTTCTGTTATGATCTGAAATCTGCTTTGTTATGTTCTGATCTGTTTTCCGAAATTTGCTATGTTATGAAGTTATGAATATATTTAGATATTTGGTCACTGCTTGCTGTGTGTTTATCAAAATACTCACATATTACGCCCCTCCCAGATAAATATGAGTCAGAGGTAGAATGAACAATATCATTTTTTTGGAATGATGATCTGTTCCTGTTGATATGAAGTCAACCGCTACTGATGTTTAAATTAATTTTATTAGTTTGTGCTTCCACAACGTTTTATGTTTTCTATCAATTGTATATCGGTCTTATTTAATATTATTCCAGTTGTAAATACAATTAAATTTTATTTATCGAATGAAAGACTTATTGTATGATATCTGTATCCGAGGCCTGTTGTTTTTGAATTTATATTTTGGAAGCAAAGTCGATATCATCGGTCTCAGTCTCGGCGCGTGACAGTATGCAAACTGTTCGGTTCTTGTACTTCCTTTAATTTTATTTTATTTTTGAACAAAAAATATAGATTATATTAATAGATGAAACGGTATACAACAAGAAACAAGACAGACACGACTAAATATCTTAAAGACACCAGACATAACAACCACCAAATTAAGGTACTGACAAACAGACAACGAGAAAATAAGTGAGCAAATAACGGTAGAGTAACAATAAACACCGGAAACCACACGGTCATGACTGAGATAGTGTCGAAACACTCTGAGTCCATCAAAGTCACGGACATAAACAAATAATACACACCAAACGAACAAGCCCGCGTTACCAAACTCCTCACAGAAACTCATCCACCCAGGAACAAATCCAAACCCGGAAACTAGATTGCATGGCGCACGAAACCAGAAAACCCAGGAGCCATCACCAAGAGCTTTCGCAGCACAAATCACCAAGAGCTTTCGCAGCACAAAATTCATTATCCACACACCAACTAAGAACGACAAGATTTACAAGTCTCCATAACAACAAAATACAAAGAAAGAAGATAGTGAAATAACAAAGCCAAAAGGGGAGACCCCATCCGATTAGAGATACGGACCCAAAATAATGAGCGAAATGCTCCCGAATCTCGCGCAAAACCACGAAATAGATTTTTTTTCTCGCGTTATGGCTGTCGCGCAACCACGCCAAAGGGGAAAAAACAAACCAAACCCATCGCCCCACCCAGTCGACCACCAAAAACACCACGGAGTCCACCCTGTCCACGACAGTCAAGCCCTCTGATTCTGCCGTGATCGCCGCCAATACCGAACCCTCCACACAATCCCACTGCTTCACCACCGTCGAGACCACCTTGAGCAAGACCACCACCAAAGCTAGCATCGTGGCCAAACCCCCACCAGAGCCGCGACAGCAGCACAACCTAACCCGCTACCAAGCCCAACCCCGCCTGCAAAACTACCAACCCCAGCGTTCTCCAAATCGAACCCATCATCCCCGCCTGAGCCGTCATCCTCACGAAACTGGGGCCAAATTTATAAATATAGCAAAAACAAAAGAAAATTATGCAAATACCGTAAAGAATATTGGGTTTAAAATTATATGGCAATTCGTTTCTTTGAAAGAACGATTTCAATTTTATTTTTATTTTTTAATTAAAAGGTGAATTCGTTTACAAAAACGATTCACCTTTTTTCATTTTTCCAAATTTTATATATTATATATAATTATATATATACTTATATAATAAATTATTATTATTATTATATTATGTAAAATATAATATATATATATATATATCTCTACATATATAATTTGTATATACGTATCTGTAATCAGTATATATATAATATAATATTATAATTATTTTTATATATAATATATTTATATAAATATATATGTTATTATTATTACTATTGTTACATATATATTTTATAAAATTTGATTTCATGGCATGTCCTTATATTAATAAAAAATTAAATCGAACATCTATGTCGGACACTCCCTCAAAATCGAACACTTTTAGGTGTTAATTGTACAATTTTAAAAAAATTGGCTAAAATAAAATTTACACGTGCTAGTTAAACTTTATGTTAATTGAAAAATTATAATTTTTTTTGTATGAGTGATACTATGATGATTTCAGATACATACATTTATATATATTATTTTTGAATTTGAAGAAAGTGTAATAGCTCACTGGTCTAGCTCCATGACACCAAAAATATATCAGGGGTCTTTAACTTATTATTATTATTATTATTATTATTATTATTATTATTATCAATGCTGAGCAGGACAATCTATTCTGAATACATGTACCTGGCAGGATAATAACATTATTATTAGAATTATATTATTATAATTATAATTATAATTATTATATATACATATAATTATTATATATAAGTGTATAAAAATATATAGTATATTATATAATAATAATAACATATATAGTTTGTAAAAAAGGTAAAATCGTTTCAAAAATCAGATAAAATCAAATGTCCAACATAAAAAACTAATAATAAAATATCTCAAAAAACAACAAATAATGCCAAAAAAGAACATTATCCAAAATTATAAGAAAATATTTAAAATATTATGAAATTATTCACACACATTATAATTACGAGAAACTAAACATGTTTATTTATAATAAACAAGAAACATCTTTTAAATTATATGAAATTTTTGATAAAAACATACATAAAATATAATTTGTAATCATTTCAATAACAATAACTTATATATAATATATTTTGTTCTAAAAATTTGATTTATAATTTTAAGAATAAGGTGTGCATTGGCGATTGATCGCCAAACCGATTCCGGTTGGAACCAGTTTAATCCGGACTATTGGATTTGTGGTTCTGAATCAGACTAGTTCAATGGCTTGGGCCATGGGATCAGAACCGGACCAACCCGTTTCGGAACCAATTGATCAGGTTCCACTCCGTTCGAACCCGAGACCGGTTGGATCCGATCCGAATCCGGTCAGATCCGACCCATGAACAGACTGAATGCTGACCAGGATAATCCATTCCAAATACGTGTACTCGGAGCAGGATGATAATATTATTATTAGAATTATATTTGTCTCATTTCTGATCGACATAGTGGCCTAATTCGAGCAATTTATGAAATACCTGCATTCAACCCTCCTCACGACGACACCGATATTGCCTGAGGCACGTGTGTTCAAACTTTAATAGTCATTTCAAAAGCGTTCAATTGAAAGACATGTGTTGGCGAGCCGGGTCTGAACATCAAATGGGGTATTAAAGGGTGCTAGAAAACTTCCTCTCACAGCCCTAGTGGAAATAACATTTTATCGTACTGCTAAGCACTTCTACACACGAATGGGAATTGCTTCAAATTTGTTGTCTAACAATCAGATTTGGATATCTTATGCTACAAAAATATTTACACATTGGGAGCAGCTATCCGGGCGACATATTACAACATTGATTAATCAAGGGCAGCAATCTGCTGATGTCATAACTGGACAACGATATGGACATGGTGGAAACAAGCATACCGTGAAGATCAGATCACGTCAATGCACATGCGGCAAATGGGTTGAGTTTGATATCCCGTGCTCACATGCGCAGATTGTGTGTAAGGCATATAGACTTAATGCAGCATCATTTGTACAGTCGTTCTATAAGAGTTCCATTTACCAGGCTACTTATTCAGGTGTTTTTGAGAATTACTTGGGCGAACCATATTGGGATGAAGCAGATTTTCAGCTATTCCATGATAGCACACTACGAGTTGTGCCCCGTCCTGGAAGGAATGTTAGTTCTCGTATACCGAATGAGATGGATTGGCCAGAAGCTCGTGCCAGACAACACGCATGTCGACAAGGAGGATATCAACAGTAGGATTAATATTGTGAATGTGTTATTACATGTTTTACGTAATTTTTTATTTTGTATCAATATTATGATTTGGTTCTATTGTTGTTGTAATTTGTGTAAATTAACTCTCAGATTTAATTTCTAATGTAATTTTGAAACAGATAACTTGTTATCTTATTTTTTGCTCCGAACAATGGATCCACTGATGCACTATGGGCCACGTGATGATACTGTGTTGATAATGCAATCACAGCATAGATTTGAGTCAGTGTTTCATGGTTCACTCGATAGTACTCTACATGGTAGACGGGCAGATGGTCCTTTCTGGTCTATATTTGTAAGGACCCCAAGCCTTTAACCCTTGATTAGTGTATTAATCATTATGTGTAGCACATGCTTTCAATAAAATCAATCGGGAAACTCAGATGATACTTTACCATTGAATGGCAACTACAAAATTTCTTTAATACTCAATGTTATAAGATCATCATCCTAACAACATATAGACTCATCAAGTTCGCCCATTACCATCCCTTTTTGCCACTTTTTACATTGTGGACTTTTATAAAAATTTGGGCAGAGTCTCCCCATAAATTGAGCTATCCCAAAACAAAAGCACATCACATAATATAATTCCCGGCCAGGGAATACACAATACTCAACAGAATACAGAACACAAAGTAAATTCCCAGCCAGGGAAGACACCACACTTAAGACGACAAAAGTGGGTTTCAACACCCACATAATACACTAATGGCTCTCAAATCATTTTGCAATTCTACCACTAATTGCATGCAAACATATGATGAAAGAGAGAAAGGCTCATGCCTTTATATACAACCCATATACAAGAATATCCGTGCTCACATGCGAGCATCATAAATGTGTATATAAACCTCGGGTGTATATAAGTACTCTATACGATATCGTGCTCCATCAAGCCCTAGTACCACGATCCTGTGAGTACATCCAATCAACAGCTCGAGCTCAGCTCCACAGCCATCGATGTACCTGTTCACCTGCCCCAACAGAGACAGCCCCCAACGGGGCGAGCATACCAATACACAAAATCCCATAATCACAATAATGAAATTCATAATTTACAACGAAAGTAAATACTAATGAATTTTAAATGATACTCCCTGGATGACAACGTCCTCATCCGGGATTCCGTGTACTGTCTCTGTTCTCACAATTCATCAAACTCATCAAATCTCAAAATCAGTAAATCAACACATTGATTTAACTCATAGCATGCCTGATTCTCAAGTATCAATAATTAATGATTCCAAATTTATTATACATACAAATATAGATATCTCGATATCTAATACTGATTTTCAACTTTGCTACCAATCACGGATAGCTCAAATGCCTAGCATTTAGTTTACCAATTCTCCATTTCACTTAGACATCTCACATGTCTTATAATGAATACATGATTCCACGATCATTCTCAGGCATCTCAAATGCCCTACAATAGTCATATAAACCCAGTACCCCATATCTCATGTAAGGTTATACTACTCTAGTATTTCGCACACTTGTGGCAGCGATGTCAAGACTAGGTCGTTCCATAGTCATATCAACATATATATATATATATATATATATATATATATATATATATATATATATATATATATATATATATATATATATATATATATCCATACCCACAACCATCTAATGCAATTAAAATACATTATGCATTTCACAAATGCTTTTATATAAAGTAATGCTCGTACGTCGCAAGTACCTTAAATCTCCGAAGTCCGAGTCAAACCTCGCTCGAGTTCCATGCCCCGAGGAATGATGTGCTAACACGATAAATAATTCACAATTATTTACGAACATGCAACCCATGTTCAAGCACACCCATTACCCTTATACAAAAATATATTGTCAACACACGACAATTTACCATTTAAAAGACCCGGGGCAGGGCACATGCAGGGAGGGAAAACAAATGAGACAATATCGAAAATTGTTCAAGAACACCCTCTAAAATTCGAACCCTATCACCTCAATTTCGAACTCAACTAAGCACCACAAATCATCTAAAACATGAATTAATCGATCAACAACAAGAATCATCATCCCTCGCCAAAAACCCCCAAAATTCGAACCCTGACTCACGTAAACAGCGCTGCAATTCGAACCATTAAGCAACAAAAAATTTGAACTTTAAAGTCTGAAATTATCGACCCAACAACAGCTCAAAAACGCCCCAAAAACATCGGAAAAAAAGCCCCAAAAACGTACCAAAAATCGAGCCCCAAAATCGGACGAATTTCAGTTTTGAACCCTGCGCTTTTCTGGAAAATCCGAACGCGATTCTCGACGAAACTTCAAATTGTTGGTATGGGGAGGTGCGCCTGGAAGAGACGAAGCTGGCGGCGGGTCGGACGCGCCGAACGGCGGCCGGACGGCGGCGGGCGAAGCGCTTTTGTGCGCGGGGGTCAAAGGGGATTGGGAATGGCGCGCGGGCGAGGAGAGAGAAACAAGGTGAGGAGAAATGGTTCCGATAATTAAAATCTCGGGTTCAACTGGTATTTATAGCAAAAATACCCCGAAATACTAATAGCCCCACAAATACATCACGATTCATTAAAAATCATCTGTTTCCAAAAACTCTCTCTCTAACTCCAAAACCCCCTACCGGTGCCCACACCAAGCACCCGAGATTCCGAGTCACACTAAAAACCCAACTCTTAGATTTTTCACCGTAATGAGAATACAATCTCAACCTCGGGATCCAACAATCCCAACTACCCAAATAAATGAGCCCAGAAGGCCCAACACCGCGATTAAACTCCAAGTCGCCACGTAAAACAACCTTACGGGGTTATTAACACTCCGGGATTAACATCCCTAATCTCTGGTCATCACAATATTTAAGGGTCGGGCAGCCCCGTACAATCGGCCACACCCGAGGGTATTGAGACAGTTAAACTACATAGGTTATGGTGTATACAGGTGTGGTCGGTTCCGTCCTGACTTTCATCTTATCACTGCTTTGGTAGAGAGGTGGCGACCCGAGACACATACTTTCCACTTTCGCGTTGGTGAGGCGATCATTACGTTGCAAGATGTCGCTGTGATATGGGGGCTTCCAATCTGTGGTCGTCCTGTGATACATCAGGATGTGGAGATGTCCGTAGAGGAGTGGCATAGTTATGTTCAAGACACATTGGGATATATCGCCGAAGATGGTGAGATCGACGGGTCATGTATGAGTATTAAGGGACTGTGACAGTATATGAGAGAACACCCAGTGGAAGATGATTAGTGATGAACATGAAGTTGAGCAGTATACTCGTGCATGTGCATTCATGCTTCTTGGGGGTGTGATGTGCCCAAATTCTACTGGATACACTATCCCACTCCTATATCTGACTATACTTCAGGATATTCATGCTGTAAGAAGATATAGTTGGGTAGTGCTGTGTTGGCGTGCTTGTATAGAGAGCTATGCACGTCTTCTGACAAGTCAAAATCAAACATTGGTGGTCCACTGCAGTTACTACAGGTAAAACATATATTTATTTTCATACATTTATTGTTTTAAAGTAATTAATTTATCTACTCAAGCATATTATTCAAATATTGCAGATATGGGCATGGTCTCGGATCACACCAATAACACCGCAAGTCCATGCCATCAATGTAAACTTGGATGAGTGGCGATATAATGAATTTGATTTGACACTTCCTAGGCCTCCATACGGTGCACGGTAAAATCATTAATTTAGATATTTTATAATAACATGAATGTTTTAATATATTAGATTACATTAAATATTGGCAGTTGGAATGCCAAAGTGAGTTATTGTCAGACGGCTCGACATTCAGTGCGGCTATTCCGTGAGATACTTGATCTTATGATGCCACATCAGGTTATACATATTTAATATACATTTTATTTCTTATGAGCTAATCGAACAAACTTGTATTTACGATAATTATTTTATGGTCACAGTTTATATGGCAGCCATATGATACGACATCACCGTATTTTGAGGAGCTACCCGAGGATTGCGCACCCTATTTATGGGCGGCTATATGTCCACTGATATTTTACCACATTGTTGAGTGGCACTATCCTGATAGGGTATTGGGCCAGTTTGGGATGATTCAGCATATACCAGCATCTCCACGAGGTCGACATTTACATCTACATAAATATGATCGTCGGGGATGAACTGGTTTTGATTGGCCATTATTTCATTCAATCTACATTGACACGTGGCTGAATGGGAGTGATGGCTCTGCTAGTGGACCACCGATCACTTCTGCTATCACCACTCAAGATGGATATATGGAGTGGTTTGATAGAATCACACGTCGGTTGATATCGCCTTTTGATAGCCTTCAAAGTACGGGATATCAACCCGGAGATGCTTCAATAATGACTTTTGTGGTATGTAACTGAATATTATTATTGTTCATTATTCACTATATTCCTAACATATATTATATGCTCAATTAATGATTATAATATCTTTTAGGCTGACCAGTTGGCATCCATGAGCATAAGTGCTCGATCTAGGCCTCAAGATGACTTACCGGCTTGTAATGCATTACTGGATCGTTACACTTATGTTGGTGATAATGCCATGAACATTCTCAACAGAGTACATCAGAATACTCAGCCAGTACCCCCTGCTCATCCAGTCCCACCGTCTCAGGCGTCTAGTGGTATAGTTTATGGTACTTATTTCGGTGTTGACATACCTACTACTTCGATATTCAACCGACCGAGCGAGTACTTCACAACATGCTGTTGGAAGATTTGACACTGGCGCTCCTTCTACATCTTGTTTGCCAGTCTTCCATGGTACGAGCGAGGCGGAGGAGGTCTATCGACCGACCATGATATCAAATGATTTTTCACCATATACTCCATACGACGAGGGCATGTTTACGGCCTCATACTCCGGACACGTGGAGCTTGACACTCAAGCTCACATGCCACCTACGTCCACATTATATATCTCCTATTCCTTATGGTGATATGATGTCAGCATATAGAGACGTAGCACAATCTACTTCAGCATCGAGTCAGAATGAAGAAAATGCTGATAAAACTCCACAAACAGACATTAGTGGTCAGCATATTGCTCGGAGCGTTAGAGGGTGCCGAACTACACAACCGCCTAGATGTGGTACTGTAGTTTGATGCTACTTTTGAATAATGTAACATGTAATTTGATAGAATTTGGAAGTAGAAAATACCATTTAAATGTGTAACATGAGCCAATAATTATTATATTAAAATTATTATTATATCATAATAATCATTATATTATTTAAATTTAAATTTAAATTATAATTAATCAAATAATAATAATAATTATTATTATTATTATTATAATATTTGTATATTATATATACTATTATATATACGAGTTATTATAATTTATATTATTATTATAATATATGTATATTATATATATTATTATATATACGAGTTATTATAATTTATATCTATATTATATTATATATATATAATTCAAAAAAATCATTTTAAAAAAAAAATTTATGAAATTGTTAGTTCAACTAACGAATTACCACAAATATACAAATCAAAAGCAACTCACGGAAATTTCAATTTCTTTTTTGTTTTAATAATAATTAAATAATTGGGTCTCCAATACTTAGACCCGACCAAGGGTCATCATCGACCCTGAATCGGCCCGGAACCGGCCCGTGGTCAACGGGCCGGTTAACCGGGTCAACGGTTCGAAGGGTCGGAACCGTAACCGGCCCGTCTATAGAAGGGCCGGTTAAGGGTCATGATTTTGCTAACCCGTGAACCGTCGATTAACCGGCGGTTCAAGGGTTTATTTTATTTTTTTATCAATTTTAAATTTAAAATATATGTTATGGTGTATATTTGAACTAATGACTTCCAACTTTAATAATTAACTTCAACCACTAAGCTATAAGAGTGTTGTTGATCTAAATTTAGTATAAATCAACCAAACAAATATATCTACACATTTTGATTATCTTGGCTTGAATTTATTTCACGTTATTTTATGTTTAATCCATGGATGAAAACACATTCATACACTTTTTACACTTTATTTCAAATTTTAATAATTTTTTAAATTTTTTTTTAAAAAATAAGGGTCAAACCGTAACCGTAACCGTTGGTTAACCGTAACCGTAATCGGAACCGTAACCGGAACCGTAACCGGCGGTTCATGAACCGTAACCGTAACCGTCAAGGAAGGTTAAGGTTAAGGGTCGATGTTTTTTGAACCGTCGAACCGGCGGTTCTGAACCGTCTAACCGGCGGTTCTGAACCGTGGTCGGGTCTACCAATACTCCATCCCTGTAATTGAAATAGTATCATTCGGCTTTAGAACAGTCATAGACTAGGCTAGCCTTCTGAAAGTAATAAACAACCCCATCAATCCTCTACACACAATATGATTAGGTTGCAAAATTAACTTATTTTGTCCGACGAATTTAATAAAATACAGTTATTTATAATACTAATTTTAAGTTTATATATATATATATATATATATATATATATATATATATATGGTTTTTTAATAAAATATTCGAAAAAAAAAGTATATTAACAAAGTAACCTATTTTCGGTTACTTTATGAAATTAAAACAAGTCATCATCTCCAATGACGATTTCTCTCGTCTTTAATTTTTTTTTAAAATATGATTGAAGGCGCCATCTCAGATGGCACCTTCAATATAATTTTTTTTATATATATAGAAGGAGTCATCTCAGATGGCGTCTTCCATATAAATTTTTTTTTATATAGAATGCGACATCTTCCACATAAATTTTTTTTATATACAGAAAGTGCCATCTCAGATGGTGTCTTTTATATAATTTTATTTTATTTATTATTTCCTTTACTTATACAACTTTATTATCCATACGTATACACTCACATGATTTATTTTTCTTCAAATTAATAAAATTAGATAATGTAATCTTGAAATAGTTAAAATTTATAGTTTGAAACTGAATTCTTGTAGATTAGTATCAGCAAAATAAATTTTACCAAGAAATAAATTTATTTCATAAAATACGTATAAATTTTGTTTATATTTTGATATATTAAATGTTTACTTTGCAATGCAATGATTTTATTTTAATATAATTAAATTAAATATATAAATTAATGTTATTTCCATATATCTATTTATTAACACTTAGACCATTTAATTAACAATCTTACGCTAAAACTTAAATCGATTCGGTAAGAATTATTTTGGACACAATAATCCCACATTTTGATATTTTTGTATGAAAAATAATAGAATGAAATAATAAGACTGAAAAAATATTGTTATTCTTCGGATTTCTCATAATAATTAATTTACATAAACATTAATTTATTTAGATGATATATATCAGATATCATGCATTAAAATAATGAATGTATAGTCTGTATCTATTTCAATTACAAGGAGTTAGAAGGATTAATTGTTAGTATTAGGCACTGTGTAGTACAATGGATGAGATGAAATAATTGAATATTGAGTTACTAAAAATTATAGCCGATCTCACTTTTATCAATTTATCAATAAGATTATTTCCTTACATGGGATCCACTGAAAATAGATATAGGTCAAAATTAGGGAGCGATGTTAGTAGGGCGCTCAATAGATAAATAGATATAAAAAAATATTATATAGATGGTGCCTTCCATAGAAAACATTTTATATATAGAAGATATAATCTCAGATGACGCCTTCTATATATAAAAAAAAATTATATGGAAGGTGTCATCTCATATATATATATATATATATATATATATATATATATATATATATATATATATATATATATATATATATATATATATATATATATATATATATATATTGAAGGCACTATCTGAGATGACACATTCAATAATATTTTTTTAAAAATAATTATATACGTCATCGTAGATTGCGACTTCAAATGAAGTCGTAATCTGATTTTTTTAATAAAGTAACCCAAAATCGGTTATTTTGTTAATGTATTTTTTTCGAATATTTTATTAAAAAACCCATATATATATAGATTATTTTTTGATAAATTATTTAATTAGGATATTTTTTTGTTAAAACATTTAGGATATCTTATAATATTTGTTTTTGAAATCTTTAAACTTAGGAGAATAGGAAGCCGTTGAAAGAGGTAAAGTAGGATAAGAAATCAAATTTGAAGGAAATGATTCGAAAGAATAAGGTGTTTTTTGGTAATGAAACATACAAAGACCCATGATGGCTTTGAAGACGATCCAAACTTAATAATAGTATTATAAGATTTATAAAATCTACTAATTCTTAACACAAAACATATCTTCTAATATTTAAAAATATGTCATTTTTACAAGAAACAACATTGTTATGTTTTAGAGTCTCCGTCGTACCCTAAATTATAAATTAACTTGTAGTCATTAGTTCGAAATATGATAATGACACACTTTGGTGTACCTAAATCATATGGGTAATTGTTAATCAAAATGAGGTTTCTTATAAAAGATAGTTTAGTGTTTTTTGTCGCTCTCAATTTTTTTCGACATGACTCGGCCTCGGATCATCATATTGTTGTAATACTATGGTCAGATCTGATGAATGAATACTCTTATTGATAAAGAAAAATTTCCTCCTTAAATATATGTGATGTTGATGGAATCGGTTTTGGCAGGTGGTCAGTCCACCCATCTGAGTCCAGTTAAGTGGGCTGCAATAAATCTGATTCTTGAAATGATTGTATCGATAGATTAGATTGATTTTGATTAGAAAAATCAAGTAGAAGACACTGGAACTAACCCGCTCTGAAACCGATTAAAACAAAGTAAAATCATTTAAACAAAATAAAAACTCAGATAGAAACTAAATGCACACATATAGAAATTAAATGCACACATATTTGTTTTTGAAAGTTCAAAAGTTCTATAATCATTCCATGTCTCTCATTCTTCCACCGAATAGAAAGATTCCACTAGAAGGCGTTGATTTATACAAAGCCTTTGTATAAATCCGATCCAGCTGCACATTATATATCCAAATAGAATTCCTAACATCTCAGCTCAACTAGGCTAGGGACACAACATGTCTCGCAGTTACAATAACATTCTTCTATTAAGCCCACTTATACAATGATTATAGTGTGTTGGGTTGACACAAATGATACCATAATTGATCGGTTATAGACTAGTAAGTGGTGCCAAGATTTATATGGTATGCTCTCATTCAATAGATATGTCTTTGAATCTATCCCTGACAAGAGTTGTTCGTTGAAGTGGTGATTTAGAAATTCGAGATCTCTCTCTTATGCTCTTCAATCTTTAAGTGTGAACATATAACATTCAACTTGATTCGTCCGTTAGATGCATAAATATGCCTGTTAAAAATGTCTTATACTTTCTATGACATCCTTGTACTATGTATGTTTTTTTCAATGGTCATATCTCAATCGTTGGCTTTCTGCAAGTCGGTTATTAACAACTTTGTTGGTCTGCTTAGGTTCAGTTCAGTTAAACACTCAAATTTGTTTGTACGTAAAATAGTAATAATAATTATGTTAAAAATAGTAGCAATTAGTTTTTTTTTTTAAAGTACTAATTAAATTTTTTTGATTAAACTGAATAAATAGATTGATGGAAGTAACAAAGATAGCCATTAAACAAGCTATTTTTTGTTATAATAATCAAGCTTTTTTTAATATAATTTGAATCCTTATGGGTCATGAGCTCTAAGCACGTTGATACTATCATGCATGGAAAACACATGAAGAGCAGCACAAAGAACCAGGCCTACCAAGTTAAAGGATGATGTACTTGATTGAGAAGCAATTTACGTATTAGTTGTACAAATAGTGTAGTTAGCTTGTTAATGCAAGTCAGTTACTCTGATTGTATAAAAGGAAACATGTATTCACAATTGTATTCATTCGACCATTTTATGTAATAATAGTTCTCAATATCTATAATTTTCTCGATTCTCGTCCCCAATTCTTTTTCTTAGGAGATTAGCGATCTCGAATCCGCTCTATCTTCGATTCTAACACACATCCAACAAGTTCATGTTTCGTTTTCTCCAAACTAAATTTATTTAAAAAATTTAAACCATCAATCAAATCATCCATGATTATAATCTTACTGAGAATAAAACATTGAGAAAGTTGATTGTGTACTCACGTTTTTAAGTGATGTTTTGAAACAAAAATAAAATTAGAATATAAATTCGTAATAATATGGTGCACAAGATTAAGATATATAAAACGTGTAGAATATTGAAATTGGTCCTAACCTAAAGTAGAGTCGTTTAGAACTGTGAATTTGTCCTAAACTTCACAAGGATGTAAACCGTATATTTTTTTGTTCGGATTGAATGGAGTCTGACTTTGTTTCCATTTTGATCAGTAATTCGTGATGTACTCATTGGAAAATGTAGCACATTATGGTCCAGTCTAGGGCCCTTATATTTGGTATCTTGTTCATATTTCTCATACCTATCGAATAAAATATTGTTGCTGATGCCTTATAAAAAATGTGGCCTTCGATTAATGGAACATATAGCTCCAAGATAAAATAACATTTAATATTTTAATTATTAGGTAGTCATTACTATTGTGGGAACTGTGATGCAGGGATAGGAGCTGAATCAAAAAAATAAATTTGAGGGTATAATATATTTTTTTAATATTTAATTATTAAAGAATATTAAATAGTACAAAATAAAATAAATATTATGTTTATAAATATAATCTAATAGAAAATTGTTTGATTAATAGAACATATAGCTCAAAGATAAAATAACATTTAATATTCTAAATTATTAGGTAGTCATTACTATTGTGGGATCATTCAGTCCAATGTCGAACACTTATAGGACATCGACACCTCTCAGACACACCTTAATATTTTGTAAAAAAAAAACTGACACGTGTCAGACACAGCCAAAGGGCGTGCCGATACTGTGTCCGATACGAAAATGATGCTTTTGAGTGTTAATTTTACAATTTCAGATTTGGATGTGGTTGAACTTTATGTTAATTGAAAATATACCTTTGGCGTAAGTATGAGTGATACTATGATGACTTCGGAGACATGTATTTATTTATACGCTTTTTGAATTTGATAAGAATATTTTTTATGCTATCTTCATTTGGATGTGATTGTTAAACTTTATGTTAATTGAAGTAATATGCATTTTGTTTTAGTATGAGTGTAATTATGATTATTTCAGTAACATGTGTTTATTTATACAATTTTTGAATTTGGCAAAAATATTTTTGTTGCTTTTACATTATTTTAGAATTTAAAAATGTAAATTTTAGTGTGTTTGTGATATATATATATATATATATATATATATATATATATAGTTTCACAATCATGTCGTATCCTAATTTTTTTGAAAAAATATATATTGACATATCAGTGGTCATGCATAGTAGGGTATAAATGATACATTTTCGGTGTATGGGATAAATTATCCAAACAGTGGATCAATACAAGTTACTTTGTACTTATATATCCATAATTAAGCAGTCACAGCGCTGAAAAGTGCTGAAATTAATTGGTTGTCCAATTAAGACAATTATTACAAAGTGTTTGTTAAAAAATTCCGTGTTAGAGCGATCAGGACAGCGGCCTAGTGATCGTCACTCCCTCACCTATGTAAATGGCTCGAGTTCGAAAAAATTTCGTGTTAGCATGCGACATTAATAACTGGAATTGGTCATGAGCTATCATTAGTATATAACGGTTGCTACATTAATTTTTCCATATGATAAATATTATGGATAATTACATCTACATTCCCTCGACTTTGACGTAATTATATAAACTTCCTCTATGGTTTGAAAATTACAGAAATATCTTATCAAGTTAGGTTAAACATTACAAACAAGTCCTATTGTTAGTAAAATAGACAACCGTTACATAAACATCCCCTAATTTTTAATGAAAATCCCAAATTGCCCCTGTTTAACTTTGACATCTATTTTGACCTAAATTTTCAAAGCGATGTCTTTGTAATTATGAGATTTTTTTAAAGGTTGTGATCGTAATAAAACCATTATTTTATATTTCAAATTTTTATTGTAAATATAATTATTACTTACTCAAACCTTTTTTATTGTCCTAATAATTTTAGTTTTTTATAATATTTTATTCAATCTTGTAAAAATCAATAAATACCTTACAAATTCAAAATTTACTTATATATATATATATATATACAACATTTAAAAACTTTTGTTAGAAATAACAATATTTTTTAATATTTTGAATTAAATCGAATTGAAAATCAAATTACAGCATAATATGTTCGATTGTCATTTTTGGAATTGGCGTCAATAAATATTGGTTCGCCAAAAAATGTCGTACAAACTTGATAATATATAATCATCATATTTTCGATAAATGATTTAAAATATACTTAATGTATGATTAATAATTTGAGAACTAGATAAAAATCTAAACTTTGAAAACAATCTACCCAAATATGAGTTCAACTATGGGTGATTATTCGGTCAAAAGCGAAACAATTGTAAAAACTTACGGACCAAATTTGTTTTTCAGTCAACCGAACTGACTGATTTTTACATTAAATCAACAAATCGATTCGATAAAACAAATATTATTAAAGATCGTGGCATAAAACATATAATTTAAATTTAACATCTAAACATATAATTGTCTAAAAGATATTTGGCTAAACTTATTTTAAACAACTCATGAGCTTTGAAGTCTTATTTTAACAATAAGATGTTAAAATATTTGGATAAACTTATTTTAAATATGTTAAAGATGTTGATGTGTTTGATATTACAAGATCTTTTCTCATCATAATTACAAAAAAAAAGATAGGATACAATGAGAATAATACAATTGGTTAATTTTTTAACATATTTTTATATATAAGTAGTTTAAAATATTATCTTTATATGAAGACTAGTTTATAGTTTAAAAATATTTAATAAATAATTTTTTTGAAATAAATAAAAAAATCGACACGATAGGGGGTGTAAATGTAATGTATATTATATTATAGGGGTGTATATGTACTATTTTGTTAATTTTATATTACATATAGTATAGAGAGTGTATCTGTAATGTTTTGATAATTTTATATTACAAATATAAGATGACAAAAATGTTATTCGCGAGTTCTGTTAATTATCGTTGATGGTATTACATTAGGTCTCTGTAATTTTCCAAATTGAGAGGATGTTTTTATCATATATTGATTGGGTGCACATGTTGATGTGCGTAACTATGATTTTATACTTGAGTGTGCTAAATAAATAAAAATCAAATGCTTATATGAAATGAAAATTATTCTTAAGATATATAATAATAAATTCAAGATGTTATAATGTATATTATTTCTTCAACCAAATACACAAAAGAACAAGTCAAAACATAAGAAATATACAGCATACTCCAATCAAATAATTATAGTTATATTATATTTTTGTTTTACAGGCTTTTTATTTAATTCATATGTTATGTAACGTCCATATTATATTTTTGTTTTACAGGCTTTTTATTTAATTCATATGTTATGTGACGTCCATATTTATTTATGTAAATTTTGTCATTTTGTGAGTAAATTTTAACAATTCTATAATTCATACTCATCAGCCTCATAAAAATATTGGATTCGAACAAAATATTATTTATTAAAAATTTTTTGATTAAATTAAAACTATATATACATATTTAAATTATGGCCACAACCTAAATATAGTTCAACCAGCCCTACATAGATGGCATCGTAAAAAAGACATATAAAGCCCAGAATCATATACATTTTAAGCCTCTAATATGTGGGCTAGACTAGGCTTTACATCCACCCTAAACTTCAAAACATTATCCATTGTGTACTACATATATGATATATTTTTATTTTTAAAATTGTTGAGTTGTGTGTATCGCCTAGCTAAATCTCACTGTAATTACCAAATAAATCATATATGTGGGTTTTTTTAAATTTTCTTTTTAATCATTATCCTATTGTGGGTACATGGTTATTTCATATTTTTTTAAAAAAAGAAAATAGTAAAGCAAATATACAACACACACTAGGGTTGGAACTTGGTCGGGTAGTCGGTTAATCGGAATCAGGTATGTGGGATTTGGTATCCCAAATTTCTATTGTAACCGAATCCGAATAATTCAAGTACCCGAATTATTCTGGTGAATTCAGTTTTGAATATCCAAATCCTGACACAGATATTTCCCAATCTGGTTAAATCGGAACCCGAAAACCGGAATCTGTTGCCCACCCCAAGCACATACACCCAAGTGAAAAGAGTAATATCCGGGAGACATCCCACCACGATAATGATATGATCACAAGTTTTGGTGTACACAAAATGGTTTGAAATAAATGGATAAAACAGTCGACTCGAGAGTTGAAGGCAAAGACTGAAGATCTTTAAACAGTTCAAGATCTCAGAACAGTTCAGTTCTAAAAAAAGCCTTAAGAATAAAAAACAAGAGCACTGTTCTTCTAAGCAGAACCGTTTATCAAGAAAAGAAAGCAAACAGTCTAGATGGTCTCTAGACAGAACAGTTAATGAAAGAAGTTGAGAGTTTTGGCTATTCATTAATTACATTGTTGTAAAAGGACTAAGTCTGCAGTACCTAACTGAGCTAAAAGACAAACCAACAGGATAAAATGATAATACAAATTCTGCTGCAGAGAAAATGTTTCAGAATACTATTCTCAAGAATTCACATTAAAGACGTTGGATTATCTCTTTATAAAATGATAGCCTGGAGAACTTTAATGTTTGCTGAAGACATAGAACAGTCTCATGTTTGTTAAGCCCTCTTCCAAATCTATTCAACCATTGATTGTTCCAGATTAAAAAGACAAATCATTTCTTAATCAAGAGCATCCCAGAGCAGTGTGTCAAATAACATTACATATTGACTAATGATCAAAAGTGTTCAAAGGTCGTAGTAGAAGCTGCTACAATCATTGTCAGAATCACTTCATCAAGCTCGAGAGGTTCGTAGGGTAGATCAGTTTTGACATGGTCAACTGATTGAGTTGTACTATTAAGAGTTTAGACCATAGGAGTGATATTGGTCTAAGGGGTTTGTACGAGAATGGCTGTACAAATCAAAGGCTTCTCTTGGATCCTTCTTATATTAGGAAGAATGTGAGACATATAACGATTAAGCTTCAAACTTCCATGTTACCTCGGATTTTGGTAGTGGGGCTTCCTTTGCTAACAATAGCTCCTCCCCTACTAGAGATGAGCGGTCCTGAAAGAAAAAGGTTAGAAGGGGGCCGGAGAGAGATCTCCGGCGGGGCCCATCTGACGATCAAGTCAGGATATCGGATATACGATGTAAGAAAATAAAAACGTTTATGGAAATCACGGGAAAAAGGGATCCCTTTTCAAACCTGATGCCCCCCATATATATACTGGGCGGTGAGAGAAAAAGTAACCTGCCATGGCCGGCCAGGACCTCGGGGGACCACTGTGAGTACTCCACTAGCTACCGGTGTTTCAGTAAAGTGGGGACCACAGACAAACACTATACCCCTTGTACGGCGCACTACCTATGAGATCTCAATAGTACCAGAAAATATTCACAGAACACTAGTCGTTATCTGATTGGTTCCTTCGCGAGTGGTCCCCTATTGGGAAATAAAATTCTGTTATATGTAGCCAGGGTGGAGGACCACACTAGTGTCCAAAATACCTTCCCGAATTCCGAAGGAGAGGCTACGACAACTATTTAAAGTCAGGACAACAACCCTGGCTAAGTCAGATTCAACCGAGCAGGGGTGAAGACACCTGCCCGAGCTGAGCGCCATCGCTTGCAAGCCTCTCCGGACGCATCATACTTCCCGAGCTGAGCACGACAGGGCGCGCTCAACCTAAGGCAAGGAGATAATTCCCGAGCTGAGAACCTGCGGGTGATTTTATGCTCGAGTAAGGGTCGAGACCGGACTAACCTCTTATCCGGATATCATGAGTATCCCCCCTCTAGTCGAGCTAGAGTAACGCTGTTCTTGACTATCCATTTTAGATCGAGGCCCGAACCGAGCTGTCAGATATTCAAATTCTTATCCCTTGTCAGCCAGATGTGACCGTTGATGTACATCCAATCGATGCGGTAGCCACACGTCAGCATCCATGCTTGAGACGCTTGACCTCCCTCGATCCTGGCCATTGAAATGGGCTTGGCCCTAGTGGCCCAATCTTTCGGCTGCCTATAAATTAACCCTCCATCCTCATTCGCACCACTTTTTCTCACGCTCTTCATCTCCTTCCGCTCCATTCGCACACTGACCCTCTGTAAGTTCTTCGCCCCTGCTTTAATTAAATCTACTTTTTATGTCTACTTCGACAGCCACAACTTCCGGGGCTGCCCTTAGGGGATCGGTCGCCGACGCCTCGGGGTCTGGGCTTTCGAGCTCTCCGACCCTCACTGGCCCTGCAGAGCCAATTGTCACTGCAGTTCCCCTTCTTCAAGTCCCCCCTATTTCTACCCGTGACGCCTCCCCCCAGAATTTCGAGGTTGATCCTCGAGATCTGGTGCGGGCTGGACTACCGTGGTACGAGGTCCTTAGTTCCCGCGTCTCGGCTGAGGCGGAGACTCTTCTCCGTTCTCACTTCATTCCTCCCGACCACGAGATTCAAATACCTAGGCCAGGTGACCGTCCCATCTGCCCCCCTGGCTTCTTCCCCTTCTTTGTTGAACAAATTAAGAGTGGACTACGCTTCCCTATTCCTGCTTTGTATCAAGATCTTTCCAGCTTTTTCTGCGTTTCCCTTAGCCAACTCAGCCCAAATTCCTACCAGAGTATGGCCGCCGTTGCCGCCTTGTTCCAATCTCTGAACCTCCCCTTCTCTCCTCCTCTTCTACATTATTTTTTCCATGTCAAAAACACCACCTTTCCCGGTCTGTTCTACTTTGGGTCTAGGCCCTCGTGCAAGTTCTTGGAGAAAATCCCAAGTTCTCACAAAGGATGGAAAGAAACATTCTTCTTCGTCAAGCCGTCCCGACCTTGGTCTTGTCCCATGGCCTGGAGAGACTCTCTCCCCCAGGGTCGTCCCCTCCCGCATCGATACAAAGAAGATATATTCTACCAGAGGGTTATGTCAGCCATTGGGGGTCGGCAATTTGATACAACCATCCTAATTCGAGAGGACGTACTCAGGCGATATAGGCTGAGCTCTTACCCAGCTAGTCCTCCTCCTGGTGCGTCCTCACTCACCCGACTTTACTTTCTACTCGTAACTTGCTCTTTACTTGTCTTTCTTTCATGTGCAGGTAACATATTGTCTAACCAGATGCTTTCCGCAATGGTCTCCCAGAAGAAAGGGAAAGGTAAGGCCGTTCGAAAGTCCCGTGCTGAAGGACGAGCCCACTCGCCCCCTATTGCTCCCCGGGATGCCCCGATAGTCATTCTCCAATCGGAAGAGAGCGGGGGTGGTGGTAATTCGTTGCTCAAAAGAAAAAGGGCTGAAAATACCCCTGGCCCTTCGACCCGGGAAGAAGTGGCCACCTCTCCAGGACCACAGGCTGAAACGTCACTTGACTCCATTCAAAGCCCGCAATCGGCGCGGACTGCCGGGTCTGGTTCTCCTGGCCTCCCCGTGGAGTACACCCAGTCCACCAGCTTGATTACCGGTCCTACTTCCGGAATACCGGCTGAGATCTTGGAGTGCATTACCACGGGTGCAGATCAACAAGCCATGGCGGGGATGAAGTGGAGACCCCTGGCCCAGGAAGGGCTGTCCCGAGCTCTATCGGTAAATGCTCTTACTTACCTTACCCGCCCCCATATATATCCTCTTACCAGGCTATCCTTATCCAAGGTTTACTAATGCTACACGAAAGCGTTCGGAGGGGATCCAACTATGGCCAATCTTCGTCAGACGCTAGGAAGAAAGCCTGAGACGCTATACGCCGGGCTGAGGCTGCAGATGTTGAGTTGAAGGAGGCCAATGCACGGCTCACGACGGTAGAGACAGAGCTGACCAAATATCGTGCCGAGGTCGATCGACTCCGCTCGGTCGTGGCGGAGAAAGAGACTGCCCTGACCAATTCTTCTGCGGAGATGAGCCTTGTTCGTTCCGAACTGGAAACCTATGTCGCCGGAGAAGTTGGTCGAAAAGAGGCCTTTCTGAAGTCAGAGGAGTTCAAGAGGCTCCTTGCAGCGAAGGTGTTCCGATTTATTGATCTCGGGTTCGAGGTCTGTAAAGATCAATTCAAAGCGCATGGTTTCCCTCCAGAGGATCAAGACCCGGATGACTTCCTGGATCTTCATGCAATCGTGGCTAACATCCCATCTGACTTCATAGATCGGGGCGGACCTTAACTTTTATAGTCAGGGCGGACCTTAACTTTCATAGTCAGGGCGGACCTTAACTTTTATAGTAGTCAGGGCGGACCTTAACTTTCGTAGTTACTACATTGAACCGTATTTCTGAATAAGACTTCATTTAAAAACCTGTTGTCATGAGCTCATACATCATAGAAATATACGCTTAAGAATAATATATTCTAAGGTGAAACGCGTTCCAGGGCCTCTTCAGCTTTTTTCCCTCTGCATCCTCCAAGTAGTATGCTCCAGAGCTCACCTTCTGAACAACTTTGTAGGGTCCTTCCCATTTAGGGTCAAGTTTTCTGACCTTCGCTGACTGGACTTTTTTGATTACCAGGTCTCCGACCTGGAAACTCCGAGGCATCACTCGTTTGTTATAGGTCTTGATTACCTTGTTTCGATAGGACTCCATTCAGGCACTGTTTACCAGTCCAAATCAGATCTATTAAGAGATATGTTAGGATCGGTCCGGAGTGTTTAGAGGGGGGGTGAATGAACACTCCTTCTAAAATTTAATCCCTTGTGATTTCTTTCGGATTAGTGAAAGAAATCTGTTTCTTAATCAACTCTTTACCACTGAATGTATAAGTGCGGAACAGTCTGTTTATATATTTATAAGAACGGCTCGATGGCTTGAGTGAAAGAACGAGTGCAGAAAGATAAGAACACGGAATATGTTTCTGGAAGTTCGAAGGTGGTGTAATCCTTCTACATCTCCCCTTCTTCCAATTAAGGAAGGTTTCTACTAGAAGACTTTGATTTATACAATCCTGTGGTACAAACCCGATTCAGGCTGGATTTACCCCACTACCAGACTGAAACTCCTAGTCACTCGATCTGTTCAGACACTCTCTGTCTGACAGTTACAATTTGTTTCTCACTTCTATTTTTCAATACAGAATACACAAGATGCGCACAGTGATCCTAAATGATCAAATATTACAATGTAATCGTGCTTAAGAATAATTTCAGCTCGAGAGCTTCTGAGCTTAAAAGCTTGTGCTGTTTTTGATTGATCAGCGAGAGTCTTGTTTATCTGTATTGTTGAGTCTTTTGTCGTCGTTTTTTCTGTATTGCTGTTGCATCCTTTTATAGTTGCATGTACCAACGACATTATTTCCCTTAATGTGCAACTCTTGACTCTGCTTAATCTCTGAGTAAGCTACAGTCTTCTTCTTCAGGATACTTGCCGTTCTGGTTCATGCTTTCGGCGACTGTCAGGTAAGCTCTTCTTTGTCTTCTTACCTTTTATGGTAATCTTCAGTCTTTGGTCCTTTGTAGCATTAATTACAACATTAAATGCTACAATAAATAGCCGTTAATGATTCGGACTGAAGAACCAATCTTTATACATCCTTCACTGCTCTGATCTGATATAGGTTGAGATCGATCTGAAGCTTCGATCTAGTCAGTCTGATATCTATCGATCCGGTCTAATATGTGATATGCCTTATCAGCTTGTTCTGTTTTGAGCTATCGATCTGGTCAGTCTGATTACCCTCGATCCGGTATGATATGCTTTGTCATCTTATCAGCTTGATCTGTTTTGGGCGATCGATCTGGTCAGTCTGATTTCTCTCGATCCGGTCTCATATGTTTTGTCATCTTTAAAATCTCATTGATAAAGTTCGAAACTAACAAATTCCCCCTTTTTGATGATGACAAAACCTAGCTTCTAAGTCTTTTTAACCAGTCTGATAAGAACTCTGAAGCGTATGCTTTCGGATCGATTACTTCTTCTTGTTCAAAATAAATGAACATTATTAAGTTGGATCGATTGAGCCTTTTATTATTAAGTCTTTTATTTTAGTTCAAAATAAATGAACAAGGACTGAACAAAGAAATATTTCTTTATTGATCACCAACAATCTTGCATACAAACAGTCTGAATATTTAAGCAATCTATTTTCTTGAAGACTGAGACTGATGTGGCTTGAAGTCTGTTTTCTTTTCCACCTTTTTGTCAGCAGCAATCTCTTGGAGAAAATCTACAACTTGTGCTAGCTGAGCGCTGATAGCGTCAAGACGAACGTCTTGAGCGCGGAGGGAATTGGCGACGGATGCTCTAACTTCAGTGGCCAGCTCAATCTGCTCTTTTCTCAGGCTGTTCTTATAAGTGGCTTGCTGAGAGAACAAATCGTTCAGTCCTCGCTGAAGGCTGCCGATACTGGCTGTCATCTTTTCTTTGAATGAATCAAAGTCCAAAGCTGTAAGCCTCTGACCTTGATGAACTTCTATAACACGTTGAGAGAGTTACAGACAGTTGTCAGATAGGTGCTGAAGGGTCCTTGCCAGGAATGGAGGTGCATCAGATAGTCGGCTTGGAGAGTGATCTGATGATGACAATGCATGATCATCTTCTTCAGCAATCGGCATAATTGAAGATACAGCAGCTTGGTGACTTTCGGACCGGATCAAGGTGACCAGATCCGAAGAAAATGCTTGTATGAAAGCTATATCTTCATCTGATTGGACTGGAGGAGTGCTGGGTCTGGAGGGCTCCTCAATTTGTAGAGCTGCAACAACTGTGGACACCACTAGATCCGGATCGACGAACTCTGGTGTGCCAACTGTTGCAAGTTCTGCGGTTGGACTGATTTGAACGTGGGAGACTGATGATCCCAAAGGAATAGATGTTGTTGGAGAGTCCAACAAGACATTCAATGGTTCATCTTCTGTAGCAGACGGAGCATTAGGCAATGGCTGCTCCGCTGTCTGATCAGCTACTAGTTCTGCAGTCTGATCTGCTGTCTGATCTGCTACTAGTTCTGCAGTCTGATTCGCTGCGCGATCTGCAGTCTGGTCTGCTGCTCCAGAGGGAATAACCTCAATGAAAGGTTCTGCCAGAGTCTTGCTTGTAGAGGGATGATCCGGGATGGTTACTGGAGTGGATATGCTGATTTTCTGGCGTTGAAATCGGACAGCTAAATGGAGAGCATGAATATCCATCTCTAATTGAGCAATAACAGCCCCATCATCTCTAGCAGTTGGAACATTCGGATCGAAATTCGCTTTCTTAGCAGCTAAGAGCGGAGACGCCAGTCTGAATCTTTGATTGTCCTTAAATAGCTCTTTGCGCTGCACAGCAATCCGAACATCATCGGTCTCTGTCCCCTTCAGAACTTCTTCTTCCATTTTCTGAAGGCGTCTGAGTTTGCCGAAGAACTTCTCAATGTGGTTGATCGTTCTGTACTCGACGTACTCATCAAAAACCACAATGAGCTCCTAAACTTGCTCTTCAACGTCCTCCATAGCAATGTCAATTGCTGTCTGCGCTGCAGATTTGGGCTTAGAGGAGAGTGGTTCGGAGAGAATGGTTTTGCCTTTGCCGGTGGATGAAGGGGACTTGATCCCTGATTGGGCATAGTCTCCCAACTCAGTGATAACAATCCCTTTGACCACGGGAATGGCAGAGGGGACTCGGATGGTTACTGTGGGTGCAGTGGTTGAAGTGGTTGAAATTTGGGTTGTAGGTTGGGGTGCAGGGGTGGCTTTTGTTGGAGGCAATATGGGTAAGGCTTTGAGAGGTAAGGTTTTGATTGGCTTGGTAATCTGGGTTCTTGGCTTCTTGGGAAGGGGCTTGGCTGGCGGCGAGGGAGCAGACTGAGTTTCTTCAGAGTCAGTCTGGATGGTTAACTTTCGCTTGACCCGAGGTTTGCGAGCAACAGCCTGTTCTTCTCCCTTCTCAATCTTGACTGCCACCAGATCGGTAGGAGTAGGTGGAGCCCTCTTGAACTTCAGCAGTGCTAGCCCTTTGGAGTTGAGAATTTTGAAGGGACTCAGAGCAGACTGCTTCCCCAGCTCAATGTCCAAAGTTTCCAGTAGCTTGCTGAGAGGAACAGCAAAGCAGACGGCCTGTTTGGAGGCGATCACTGTTTCCATCAGAACTCCAAATAGAATCACGAACCAGTTCATCTTCTGTCCGGAAACAATAGCAGCCATGGCCCTGAACTTCTCGGCGGTGACGGCGTCAAAACTCCCAGCTTTGCCCAATAATGGCTTGCCCACAATTTCGCAATGCACCTGGAAATGAAAGAGCATTTTCTTCTTTTTGAATGAGGGCTGCAGGCGGTGGCCAAATATAGAAATCTTCCCCTGAAGAGCGGTGAGAGAAGCCTGAGGAATCTGCCCGAACTCAGTCAGTCCGGAGTTGGGAAGACCAAAGGTCTTGGCCAGCGTCATCGGCGAGATTTCAAATGTTTTGCCCTTTACAGAGGTGGAGATGGATGTCTTCTGGGATACAGCATTGGCAAACATTTCACGAATCTCTGATTCGTAAACCACCGTGCCACACTACAGAAAATTCCGTAATCCAGACGATTCCAAAGCTCGGAAAAAGGAGACAATCTCTGCATCTTCAGCCCTGTAAATATCATTGAACTCAACGGAGAGAGAGTTGTGAGTTATGGTAGCCATTGGAGTAAGATGGAAGAATATACGAAGAGTTTTGAGAGGTTATGCGAGAGTTAGAAAACAGACAGCGGTAAATGGTAAAAAGTGAATGAAAATGAAATGTTCAGCCCGCTAAATAAGAGAGAGAAGACACGTGTCTTTATCTCGAAGACTGATAATTAAAAAATTCAAAATAAACGGTCGGATAAAAGAAAGATAAGGCGGTTAAAATTTGCAATCAGTCCGGGCTGTTTTTGTTTTAAATAAATACAAAATAAAGGATTTATTGTCCAGACAGATCATAAGATAACATCAGATTGACATAGATCGGTCTGAAAGTTCAGACCGGTCTTTGTCTTTCTGAACATTGTATTATCGATCTGTGCCAACAAAAATCTTTAAACGCGAAAAGAGGAAAACATGTAAACTATCAAGATAAGTCAATTAAACCAAGAATTTGACGGAAATAATTAAACTTAGCCTCAAGGAGTGGTTTGGTGAAGATGTCTGCTGCTTGCTGCTCTGTTGAGATGTGCTCGATCCGAATCTCCTTTTTGCCAACATGATCTCGAATAAAATGATGTCTTATATCAATATGCTTTGTTCGAGAGTGCAGAACTGGATTATATGTGATAGCGATTGCACTTGTGTTGTCGCAAAATATCGGAGAGTCAACAGCTTGGATGCCATAGTCTTTGAGCTGGTGTTGAATCCAGAGCATTTGAGCGCAACAGCTTCCAGCGGCAAGATATTCTGCTTCAGCTGTAGATGTGGCAATTGATTTTGCTTCTTACTGAACCAAGAGATCAATCTTTCACCTAGAAATTGACATGTTCCACTGGTGCTTTTACGATCAATCTTACAGCCAGCGTAGTCTGCGTCTGAATATCCGATCAAGCTGAAGTTAGAATCTTTGGAGTACCAAAGACCAACGTTCTGAGATCCTTTCAAGTATTTCAGAATACGCTTAGCAGCAATAAAATGTGATTGCTTTGGTTCTGACTGAAATCTGACGCACATACAGACTGAGAACATAATATCAGGCCAGCTCGCTGTAAGATATAGGAGCGATCCGATTAGTCCTCTATACATAGTCACTTCGACTGTCGTTCCCCCTTCGTCTTTGTCTAACTTGATTGTAGGACTCATTGGAGTGGATGCAGTTGAGCATGTTTCCATTCCGAATCTCTTAAGCAGCTCTTTGGTATACTTGGTTTGGTTGATGAAAATACCCTTGCTGAGCTGTTTGACTTGGAGACCCAAAAAGAATGAGAGTTCTCCCATCATGCTCATCTCAAACTGTCCCTGCATCAACTTGGAAAATTTCTCGCATAATTTGGGGTTAGTTGACCCAAAGATTATATAATCAACATAAATCTAAACTAACAGGGTATGTTCCCCCTTAATAAATTTAAAGAGAGTTTTATCTACTGAGCCGATCTGAAAATCATGGTTCAGCAGAAATTGAGATAGAGTGTCGTACCAGGCTCTTGGTGCTTGTTTCAGACCATATACTGCTTTATTCAGTAGGTATACATGATTAGGGAATGAGTGGTTCTGAAATCCAGGAGGTTGCTCAATGTAAACTTCCTCCTGAAGCTTACCATTAAGAAAAGCGCTCTTGACGTCCATCTGATATACCTTGAAGTCTTTAAAGGCAGCATATGCAAGAAAGATTCTGATTGCTTCAAGTCTGGCGACTGGTGCAAAAGATTCATCGAAGTCAATTCCTTCTTCTTGTCGGAATCCTTGTGCCACCAGTCTGGCCTTGTTTCTAACCACAGTTCCATCTGCGTCCAGCTTGTTTCTGAAAACACATCTGGTTCCAATAACAGGCAGATCGCTTGGTCTGGGGGTTAGACTCCAAACTTGATTTTGTTCGAATTGATTAAGCTCTTCTTGCATGGCCTTAATCCAGTTGAAATCAGTCAGAGCTTCATCGATCTTCTTAGGTTCCAGAGTTGAGATGAAGGCAGCATGAGTGAACTCATCCATCATCTGTCCTCTGGTTCTAATCGGTGCAGAGGGACTTCTAATCACTAGATTAGGTGGATGCCTCTTAGTCCATCGATAGCTTGACTCTGGATTGTCTGGTCCAGCCGGATGAGTAGTAGTGGTGGTATGATCAGCATCTGCTTTGATAAGAGAGTTTGGATCATCCGGATCGGCTCGATCTGAAGAAGCTTCATTGCTTGATCCGATCTGGCTGGTACTTCAGGTTCTGGTGGATTGTCTCTTGACCTGTTAGCTACAATCTCATCATCACTGTTAGCTTCGAGATGGATGTTTTCCATCTGATTTTGAATTGATTCTTTGTTACCCTCAACACACAAAGATTCATCAAAAACTACATGAACTGATTCTTCTACAGTTAAGGTTCGATTATTAAAAACTCGATAAGCTTTGCTAGTTGATGAATATCCTAAGAATATTCCATTATCTGACTTAGCTTCAAATGCTGTAAGATGATTCTTACCATTGTTGTGAACGAATCATTTACAGCCAAATACATGAAGGTGAGAAATAGACGGTCTGTTACCAGTCCATATTTCATATGGAGTGAGATTCAGCTTCTTGTTAATCATAGACCGATTTTGAGTGTAGCATGCAGTATTCACAGCTTCTGCCCAGAACTTTTGTGAAATTCCAGAATCAGGCAAGCATTGTTCTTGCTGCTTCTTTGAGCGTTCTGTTTCTTCGTTCTGCAACTCCATTCTGTTGAGGAGTTCGAGCGGCTGAAAACTCATGCTTAATTTCATGATCTTCTAGAAAGGATTCAAGATTCTGATTTGAAAACTCAGTGCCTTTGTCACTTCGAATCCTGTCTATGCTGGATGATTTCTCATTCTGAGTGCGTTTCAGCGATCACCTTCGGACCGGTCTGATCTTTACTGCTCAAAAATATAGTCCATGTAAAACGTGAGTAATCATCAATAACAACAAGAGTATACCGCATTCCCCTAAACTTGTTATTGGTATAGGACCAAACAAGTCCATATGCAATAGTTCTAAACAACGGGAGGAGGATTTGGCATTCTTGTTTTTGAAGGATGATCTGATCTGTTTGCCCATTTCGCAAGCTTCGCAGATCTTATCCTTAGCAAAATCGATCTTGGGCAGACCGATAACTAAATCATGTTTACACAGGCTAGAAATAGTCTTAAAATTGATATGATTCAAGCGTTTATGCCATAGCCAGTGTTTATTATCATTATTAGCGATGAAGCAAGTAGGATTATCAGGTTGAGCATGATTCCAATTAATCTTATATGTATTTTCATTCCTGATTCCTACAAGCATGGTTATACCGTCTGATTATTTAACAGTGCAAGTGTGTTTATGAAATTCTACAGCATAACCATTATCACAAAGTTGACTTATACTAATCAGATTTTCAACTAACAGCACATCATTGATAATAATGTTACCATGGACAATCTTACCCTTGCCCACGGTCTTACCCTTTGAGTTATCCCCAAAAATGATCTTGGGTCCAGTACATTCTGTAACTTCAGACAGCAGCTCGATGTTTCCAGTCATGTGACGAGAACACCCGCTGTCCAAGTACTAGTTTGATGCAGGTTTCTTCTGTACCTGTCATCAAACATATTTATTGTTGGTATCCAATCCTATTTGGGTCCAGAACGGATTAGCCCTTTGGGAACCCACACCTGTATCAGCTTTAATGGCTTGTGTGTGTGTGGTGTGCTGTGAGCTGGTCTGTTTCGATGTTGTGTGTGATAATGTGTGCGATATGGAAACATTTGATTCTCATGGGGTAGTCTATATCTTCGTTGAACTGGTTTTGAATTATAGTAATTGTATTGTCTTCCTTGCCTTCGATCTTGCACCCTTAGATTTGGTCTGAAAGACGCAAAGCTTGCTGGTGCCTTTTCTTTGGCTTGGTTGACATATCCAATTCATTTTCTCAAACCTTGGTTCACGAACGAGACTCCCGTTTGAATCGTAGGTGCTTCAGTCTCATATACTGTGCTGGATTTAACAAATGTCATTTGTTTGATTTGGTTCTTTACCAGCAACAGTTCAGATTCATCTTTGGTGGATTCTTTGGTGTCAAAGCCTATGCCGGTGAAATCACCAACGTTTCTTTGTACCTCTTGTAATTCTTCCAAGGATGTTCTGGATTTTGTCCATGTTTTGAATATATGAGAAAGCTTAGCATTTTGAGTGCTAATTCTCTTATTTTCTTCATGGAGCTGATCATAGGAGATTTTCAGCTTATTCAGCTCGATCTGGAGATTGTTGCAGTCACCTGCTCAGAGCAGCTTGGTTTGTTGTGCTCATCCATTTGATCATTGACTTTAGCTTTATTTTTCTCAAATGATTCATCTAAGATCCTATAATCATTAGCCATTCTTGCAGTGCGGACATGAGCTCTTCACGTGTAAATTCATTTGAGTCAAAATCAACTACCTCGTCTGTCTGACTCAACTCTTCGTCTGCCATTAGACATTGAATATCTTCTTCGCTTTCGCTGGAAGAATATTTGGAGCTTTCTGAATCGGAGTCAGTCTGAGCCCACTTGCTGTTTCCTTCTTCAGCTACTAGGACCTTTTGGGACTTTCCATGATTTTTGCGGTCTTTGTAATGCTTCTTTTTCCTGTCATCATGATGCTTCTCCTTCCGTTCTTCTTTCTTCGGTCTGGTGCAATCTGCAATGAAATGTCCGGTCTTACCACAATTGTAGCAAGCCTGATCATTAACAGCATCGTCCTTTCTTGATTTATAATGAGAGGGTTTAAAGTTCCTCTTATTTTTAGACATAAATTTACCAAATTTCTTGATAAATAATGACATAGCATCATTACTTATCTGTTCGATAGATCGATCTGATGTGGAGGCGATCTGGTCTGGAATAGCTGCCAGTGCTTTGTTTGGTTGAGAGATTAATGGCTCTGCTTCACCTCTGCTTATCAGTTCGAACTCATATGCTTTAAGATCTGCGAACAGATCATGAAGTTCAACCTTGTTCAGATCTTTGGACTCCCTCATTGCAATGGCCTTAACATCCCATTCTTTTGGCAGGGCTCTCATAACTTTCAGAGCGATCTCTCTGTTTGAGTATTCCTTGCCCAGACCATTCAGTTCATTAATGATGCCAGTGACTCTTTCATCAAACTCATTTAGAGTTTCTCCACTCTTCATCTTTATGCTCTCAAATCTTTGAAGAGCAACAGTCAGCTTGTTTTCTTTGGTCTGGTCGTTGCCTTCACATAGATGTGGTATCTTCTCCCAAATTTCTTTGGCAGTAGAGCACATTTTGATTTTGCTCAACATGTTCTTGTCCAATGTCTTGAACAAGATGTCTTTGGCAACGTTGTCGAGATTTACTTTCTTTCTTTCCTCATTCGTCCAGAGGGATCTGTCCTTCTCTACCATTTGTGGTTCTCCACCAGTAATGGCGACTGCTGTATTGACTTTCAGAATCTTCATTGGTCCATCAGTGATGACGAACCACATATCGTCATCCTGAGCTGCCAGATGAGCTTGCATTCTGATTCTCCAGTCATCATAGTCTTCTTTTGAGAACATAGGAATTTTGTTGAATGATGCCATCAGCTCAAGTGTCTTTGTGCTGATTAAGATGACCTGCTCTGATACCACTTGTTAGGATCGGTCCGGAGTGTTTAGAGGGGGGGTGAATGAACACTCCTTCTAAAATTTAATCCCTTGTGATTTCTTTCGGATTAGTGAAAGAAATCGGTTTCTTAATCAACTCTTTTATTGAACAGACCACTGAATGTATAAGTGTGGAACGGTCTGTTTATATATTTGTAAGAACGGCTCGATGGCTTGAGTGAAAGAACGAGTGCAGAAAGATAAGAACACAGAATATGTTTCTGGAAGTTCGAAGGTGGTGTAATCCTTCTACGTCTCCCCTTCTTCCAATTAAGGAAGGTTTCTACTAGAAGACTTTGTTTATACAATCCTGTTGTACAAACCCGATTCAGGCTGGATTTACCCCACTACCAGACTGAAACTCCTAGTCACTCGATCTGTTCAGACACTCTCTGTCTGACAATTACAATTTGTTTCTCACTTCTATTTTTCAATACAGAATACACAAGATGCGCGCAGTGATCCTAAATGATCAAATATTACAATGTAATCGTGCTTAAGAATAATTTCAGCTCGAGAGCTTCTGAGCTTAAAAGCTTGTGCTGTTTTTGATTGATCAGCGAGAGTCTTGTTTATCTGTATTGTTGAGTCTTTTGTCGTCGTTTTTTCTGTATTGCTGTTGCATCCTTTTATAGTTGCATGTACCAACGACATTATTTCCCTTAATGTGCAACTCTTGACTCTGCTTAATCTCTGAGTAAGCTACAGTCTTCTTCTTCAGGATACTTGCCATTCTGGTTCATGCTTTCGGCGACTGTCAGGTAAGCTCTTCTTTGTCTTCTTACCTTTTATGGTAATCTTCAGTCTTTGGTCCTTTGTAGCATTAATTACAACATTAAATGCTACAATAAATAGCCGTTAATGATTCGGACTGAAGAACCAATCTTTATACATCCTTGACTGCTCTGATCTGATATAGGTTGAGATCGATCTGAAGCTTCGATCTAGTCAGTCTGATATCTATCGATCCGGTCTGATATGTGATATGCCTTATCAGCTTGTTCTGTTTTGAGCTATCGATCTGGTCAGTCTGATTACCCTCGATCCGGTCTGATATGCTTTATCATCTTATCAGCTTGATCTGTTTTGGGTAATCGATCTGGTCAGTCTGATTTCTCTCGATCCGGTCTGATATGTTTTGTCATATTTAAAATCTCATTGATAAAGTTCGGAACTAACAAGATCATTTGTGCCAACACAATACAATCTGTTCATTGTATAATAAGTGAGCTTAATAAAAGAATATTTGTTGTAACTGTGAGACATATTGTCTACATAAGGTCTTTGCATATATACAGTAAATTATATACAAATGTGTTCCTAGCTGTAAATATGACCTTTGTGAGGCTAATAAAAGTGAACTTGGTCTAAGTGAGTTTGTACGAGTGACTCTACAAGTCAAATTCTTCTAGTGAATCTTTCCAGAAAAGGAAGAAGATTGAACGTAGAAGGATTATAACACATTCGAACTTTCAAAAATAAAAACGTGTATATTTACTTTCCGTACTATTTTACTTGCATATTTGCTTAAATTATTTTAATATGTTTAATCAGTTCAAGAGCAGGTTAGTTCGAGAATAAGTTACTGTAGCTTAATATGGCTGAACTCGGGTGTAGACTGACCATTCACTTCCGATCATTCCAACAAAGATCTAATATATGACATGTGATATCCCCGAAATAATTATATGCAAATTGGGCATTTATTTGTGTTTATGTGATTATTTATGGTGATAATTAATATATGTGTTGGAATTAATTATCTTGGTGAAATGCTTAGTCACATGGTAGACGTGACCCGGGGATGCATTTCAGGGTGCATGTTATGCATGTTGAGAAATTGGGGGTTATTATGGTTTGATTATGGTAATTGTTAATTAATTGGTAAAGCATGGTTTTAATTGGGGTTTTGGTGCATTTTGGTAAAAATGTTTTTAAATTATCATGTTGGGGTATTTTATACATCATGGTAATTGTTGGGGTACAATTTTTATTAAACCCATTTAACCCACTATACCCCCACTCTACCATCACTTTACCAAAATCCCCAACTCACTCTCCCCAACCCTAACCCTCACCATTTTCGAGTTTGACTTCAAAGAGGAGGAGAAATCCTTGCAAAAAACTTGATTTGTGGGATTTGTTGTGTGATTTGGAGTCCCCAAGAGAACCATCCCAGGTGGCCACACAGCTTAGGAGATAAAGTCCACGACACAACACATTTTGGGACTAAGGTACGTAATGAGACGTACGGGCATCGGACGGTAAAACGTATTTATACGCATTGAATTGGTTATGCATTATGGTTGCATACATGGTCTTAGTTATGCATTATGGTTGCATACATGGTTGGATATGCATTATGGTTGCATGTGTATATTGGATGCATTGGTGCATGTGATTGTGAGTCGAGATTATATTCCAGTGATGAAGAATACTTGCCGCCTTCATGTCGAAGCGATGATAGAATACTTGCCGCTGTCATATTATAGCGATGAAGAATATTTGCCGCAAATATGTTGAAGCGAAGGATAATGTCGCTGTCATAGTGTTGCGAGGGATATTATGCCGCTAATATGTCGAAGCGAGGGGTATTAATGCCGCTGTCATGTAAACGCGAGGGATATTATGCCACTGATATAATAAGACTGGAACTGGCCATTGGTATACATGGAATGGATGCATGTCATGACATACATTATTGGTGTTATAATCCATTGATTATGATTGTGGTACAGGGACAACCAAATGGAGCTTTTAAATGTATTAATACATGAAGTGAATCGCATTTACGGTTTATGCATTTGAATTGCAATCATATTATTGTGAATATGATTTATATACATGCTCATGGTTTTGGGGTTGTTCCTGTAGGTACTTTTGGCGGAAGGGCTAAGACGGGTTGATGCGGTGAGCTAGTGAGGAGTGCTCTTGGTAGCAGGCACATTCTTTTGTATAGTCTCTACTCTAGGAGTAGTGTAAAGCTATAGGATTAACATTCATTAGTTGGGAATGTAATTAATCCCTTTTGGAACTTTATTTTGGCACTGTAATCTAATAGCTCAAGGCATCAACACGAATTTTTATACTCTGTTTATGCATGATAGTTCTATTTACGCCTATAATCCGCACTTAAGGAACTAGGGCCCTTACATGACACAATATTTTTAAAAAATAAGAGTTCACCATATTTTGAATTTGAAATTTCTATAGGGCTGCTTAACGGGCCGGGTCAATCCGGACCCGGCCCAAAATCGGACCGGTCAGCCCAGCCCGATCCGGAACCGGTAAGATACCGGGCCGGATCGGTTCTACCATTTTGGATCAGGTATCTTACCGATTCCGGACAAAAGGATCCGGTTCCGGGCTGAACCGGAATCTGATCCGTTATTTTAAAAAAAATTAATTAATTTTTATTTAGATAACTATATACTCGATTTTTTGAAAAAAAAATTAAATAAAACTCGGTTCCGGGTTGGAACCGGTCCAACCCGGAACCAGTTGGACTGGAACCGAAATCGGATCTAATCCAGTTCCTTAACTGATCGAACCGGTTCCGAAATTATTGGATCCGGAACCGGCCGGTTTCGGACCGGACCAATCCGTTAAGCAGCCCTAAATTTCTATGAGTTTTATATATCAATTTTTTTCTTGAGAACATTTAAAAAAAATTAATATTGTGAGAAAATTTATAAAATATTAATTAGCATAATCCTTTTCAACATAAAAAGTTAAGTCAACATAAAAGTAAGATGATACACAATTCACGATGTACATGGGTAGGGAAAAAAATAAAAATGAAAACTACTTCCTATATACAGTAGAATGGGATCCTGATATATTTATTACTGAAGTAAGCATGCAGATAATTTAATATGGGTGTATTTTATTGAAGAAGGGGGACATAACTAAGGCAAATAATTAAAGAAAGGTACCCAAATTAGTTATGGTTTTGAAGCAGGCAAGCTCACATTGAATGCCATACGTTTTGGTATTGGGGCTTCTGCAGAGACAGAAAGGGGTAGCGGACAAAGCTGCTTTACATACTCCATGTTAGAGTAAATGCATTTCCTGCCAATTTCATGTGAAATCTGAACAAGTAATTAGGGATTAGATTGATGTTGTCTTTAAGCATATCATCATCACCATTCATTTAGAATATTTCATACGGATGATAGATGTATTATAGGGGTGTAAACGAACCGAATCGAGCAGAATATGAAGAAAATTCTAATGTTCGAATTCGGGTCGAAATATATATATTCGAGCTCGAATTCGATTCTAAGTTCGAGTTAGTATAAAAATTTGGCTCAGGTTTAGCTCGAATCAAAGTTCGAGTTCGAGTTTGGCTCGAAATGATTCAAACATGTTCGCGAGCTATTCGAATTATTGCTCAAAAATATATATCCGAAAGTTCGAAATTTAATTATATTATATTATAATATTAATCGAACAAAGTAATTTTGACTCGAGTTCGGCTCGGAAAAAAGTTCGAGCATATTCGAGTTCGACTCAAATTCGAGAATTTTAAATACGAATCAAATTTTTTTCGAACTGACTCAAAAAGTTCATGAACAATCTTTTAATAAAACAATGGCTTCTTTGGTGTTTTATCGTCCTAACACGCTGTTGTTTACTATACCTATCTCAATTTTTGTAATTATGTATAAAATTTAGTTAGAATCTATTTAATTTTTATGTAAATCTGTGATGTAGTAAAATCTCTATTTTTTTAAATATAATCAGAAATTTTAGTTCATCTAAGTATATAATTGACTAGCAGTAGTAATTTATTAGGAAAAAGACAAAATTGATCTTGAAATTTGCTCTAGATAGATTTTTTTATCATCTAATTAGTTAAGGACTTGATTTTAGTGCAATAAATTATTTCGTATTATTTAGTCCATTTTTTGCATTTAGTCCATTTTTTGCAAGAATACAGATATGTCACTAGAAATTACTGATATGTGCGACTGAAATCGGAAACTTTGATAAAAATCGGACTAAATATGAAAAAAAATAATTTATTACATTAAGATCTAACTTTATACAAACTAGAAAACTAAAAACATATATATGATAATTTATAGAACCAATTTTATTATTTTCTATCGTTTATTACAACAGAGTTTTCATTAAGTGGGTAAAGTGTTGCATCGGTTGTACAGTTGACCATAAACATTGAAAAATAAATATTTTTTCTCATGACAAAATTAAAAATTAAAGAAAAAACTACCTTGACCGGGGAAATTCTGGATCGGGTGCTGTCATACACCAACATATAGTAAAACCTCTATAAATTAATAATATTGGGATAATTATATGATTTAGAGAGGTTATTAATTATCGAGAATTAAATTACTAATGTTTAGACCATATTAGGACCGAAAAAAATATTATTTTAGAGAGGTTATTAATATATGAAGATTTTACTATGTGTCTATACATATGTAGATGTCTATCTGTATGTGTATTGGTGTATAACAGGCAGTGGCGAACGCAGGATTTTTGGTAAAGGGGGGCAAAATTTAAATAAACATTTTAGGCCGAATGAAATTTTATGGATAAAAAAAAAAAAAAATTGAGCAACGGGGCTCCCCCTACACCACCCCCCCCCCCCCACCCCCCCCCACTGACTCACTACGCCCTAGATGACAGGACACGATTGACGCCTTTAACCCTCTCATGGACTGTGGACTCCTTTCTATATTTATGGTCACGTCATAATATAGAAAAGACGTCAATGTTACCTATTTTTACGGAAATTTTTGTATGTAATCAGGTGTGGACCTGATATATATACACATACAATTATAGATATATATGTGTATATGTATTGAGACCCATATCCGATGCGTGCAAGAATTTTCTACTTTCTATATATGTGGATGAAACAAAACATAGCCATATTACAACATTGTCTCTGCTGTCTCAAAGAAGAAATAAGAAAAATAAAAAAGAGAGGAAAAAAATTAATGAGCTAACACTTCTTGATCTTAAAACACTGCACAGAAGTTAGAACCCAAAAAAAATATATATATATCAATAAATAAGAAGATTTGGAAAGAAGACAAAATTAGTGGCGGAGAAATGGGGAGACCGCCTTGCTGTGATGCAATGGGAGTGAAGAAAGGGCCGTGGACTCCTGAAGAAGATATCATGTTGGTGTCTTTTGTTCAAGAAAATGGCCCTGGAAATTGGAGGACTGCTCCCAGTAAAACAGGTTTTATTTCTTTTTTTCTTTTCTTCATATAACTTATTAAAGTAGTCTCGTCTTGGTTAGTTTGATATATAACTTCAATTCAAATATTTTTTTGAATTGTATTATTTCCTAGTTTATATATCAAATTCAATTCATTTTTTGCATACTGTAATCTAAGTTGTGAAATGTTGGTTATAGGATTGATTCAATGAAATTATGTTATTTTCAAATGTTTTTTTAAACAAAATAATTTCCTTTTTGCAGGGTTGAAGAGGTGTAGTAAGAGTTGTAGGCTAAGGTGGACCAATTATCTTCGGCCAGGGATCAAGAGAGGCAGCTTCACCGAGCATGAAGAGAAGATGATTATTCAGCTTCAAGCCCTTTTGGGCAACAAGTATGCTAAATTCCTCCTTTCATATAATAATTGTTTTTCTTCTATAATATACCTGATGTTTCGAAGCGATCAAATCGTGGCGTTTTGGCTAATATACGGTTTAAAGATTAGAATTGAACTGTTACCATCAGTTATAAGTTTTTATAAAGCGGCAAATGCTTGATCCTACTTCCATCTTGTGAAACCTCAAGAGATGATCACACAAACCATGTATGAATAGAAAATAGACAAGCCAAAATATGAAATGTTCTTGGCTATCGCATGGGTTAGATCCAATCATTCAATATGTGGTATATTGGATGGTTAGATATATTGGATGGTTGGATCTATTACGTTCTTGACGCTCATGAATCGAGAGAAAATATGTGATTTGAAGCTTTTTGTGTAAATAACTGTGTCAAGAATGACATGCTTTAATGAGACTTATGAGACCCTATTTGTAGTTATAGATGAAATTCTTGATATGTAATACAGAAAGATCTGTACTATATTATATCTTCAAAATATGATAAAAGATTGAACTATAAAAATTAAAATTTTATGTATAATTTTTTAAACAATATTAAAATCTATATTGGATCTCCTTATAACAATTTGTAGCAACTATGTTCTGTGTGCAGATGGGCAGCCATAGCTTCTTATCTCCCGGAAAGAACAGACAATGACATCAAAAACTACTGGAACACTCATTTGAAGAAGAAACTCAGAAAACTCGAAATCGAATTTTCGTCAAAAAATTCGGACTCCATCTCGAAAGGGCAGTGGGAAAGAAGGCTACAAGCTGATATAAACACAACGAAGAAGGCCCTCCAAGATGCATTATCAATTGAAAACAATGCAAGCCATTTTTCTTCAGCCCAGGCTTCTTATGCATCCAGCACTGAAAACATCGCCAGGTTGCTTAAAGATTGGGTCAAAAAAGCACCAACAGTTGAGGAAAATCATTCAAAGTCTTCGAGTACTCCGAATTCGTCGAAATGCGATGCATCGAATGATGATCAGATCCTCACTCCTGGGATTGAAAGCAAAAGTGGGATTGATTTGTCTGAAGCATTTGAATCCTTGTTTGGATTTGGTCAGTCTTATGAATCTTCATGTTGTGGACTTTCGAGATCCGTTTCGGATGGTAAAACCGACCGGATGGATTTGCAGTGTTGGAAAACTGGCTGTTTGATTATCAAGTGAAGGAATATTTGACTAACTTCAGTTTGGATGAAAATCAAGGTATAATTTAGTATTTGATTTCTACTGATTCTTTGTCACAATCCGTGACATTAATCTATTTTTTTCGAATTTTTTTTATTAAAGTAATGAGATTATATGATTCATGTGTTAATCCTCTTCTAGTTTTATTCTTTATTTAACATTAACATATGTTGTAATTATAATATAATATATTAATTATTCATAATTTAGTATTTTTCACTAGAATGTTAAAATAATCTGACATTGCCGACATTTTGTTTAAGGACTTAAACAATTTATTACACTACAACTGTTGGATCAAACATTTATCACTAGATCAAGAGTTATAACTGTTAGTAGATACACAACTTTATTTTCCTTATATCGTGTCAGTGCACAGTCTTATACTAAGTAACAGGAGGACATGAATAGCTACACCATCTGTGTGCTAATAAGCCAGTCTGTCAGATTTGTTATGTCTTAGACTTGCACCACCACAGTCCACGAGTGCACAGATCACTACCAACAAAACAAAATTTTGACTAACTAGATGACTAAAACTCTATATAGACTAAAGTACATGACATTTTTTGTTATTTTTTTTCCAATGATCTAAATTTATCAAAATATGATAAATATTTTAATTCTCTTACATCTTCTTTTTTGTTTCTATATAATTTTGAAAGGAAAATATAAAATAATGGTTACTAATTAATTTACTTTTTCATTTTATTTACCAATTAAAATTGTTTGTAATTACTATTCCCAAACATACACGTATTTCTAAGTTTTAATAAATAATAATAATTCAAATTCTTATGCAATACATTTGTTTATTAATACATTTATAAAAAAAAATAACTTTCTAACAAACCAAAAATTAAAATGTCATTATGCCATACGGAACTTTTATAAAAAAAAAGATAAACATTTTATTTTTAATTAAATACAAATCGAATTTATTACAGATTCGTGGATAAAGACTTAGTGGTGAGCAATTAAATGACATGTTCATAACACATGCATGATGGATGATCATACGTACATACATGCTGGACATAAATGCAAACATGTGCAGTGTTTGAATCTTTTCGCCAGTGAAGCCACGCAACGAAACCCTCAACTTCACGTCAATTTCGTTGCACCTTTATCGGAAAAAAAGTTTATTAAAATTATTCTATAAATTGATCTATTTTATATTTTAATTTTTTAAATTGTCAGAATTTATAATTAGTGTAGCTAGTTGTTTTTTTCTTCTTCACATTTTAGTCAATTTTTATACGTGCACCAAAAAATTTATATTTTATATTTTATATTTTATATTTTTGGCGGTTTGGAGCAGACTTCGGTGGATATTGTTCGAAAGTCAGTGTGGAGCATGTTTATAACAAAGAAAGTCTCGGGTTTTGTTTGGAAAGTGCTTCAGAATAGAATATCAACAAAAAGGAACTTGTTGGAAAGTGGTTTTTAACTTGGATCAAAACTTTATTCTTTGTGTTTTGGGATGTGTTGTTAATGAGGACATATGTTGGGGCACAACAATTATCCTTGCTGTGTGATCGATCGAAACATGGTGATTGTGTTGTTGAACGGTTTAAAAGATTTGACTTGCAACGTTACCATCAGCTATAGCTGTTGGTAAAACGGCAAGCGTTTGATCCTACAATTGGTATCAGAGCCAATGTCACGCTTCTGATTCCCATGAGTTGCATAGAGTGCAATTATTTGGAGGGGGGTTGTTGGGGGTACAAGAATTACCCTTGCTGTGTGAATAATCGAAACGTGGTGCTTGTGATGTTGTACGGTTTAAAAGATTTGAGTTGCACCATTACCATCAGCTATAACTTTTGGTAAAGCGGCAATTGCTTGACCCTACAACATAAATCATCTATTTTTCTCCTATTCCTATGCTCATTTTTGTTGGAAAGAATGTTACAAGTGGTTCAAAATAGCTTCTGTGCTTCATGATGATCCTACAAAAACTTTTTGGCGACATTTGGTTTTGATGCATGGATAAAAAGGCAACGGGGAATGACTTGCTATTTGGGGGTGTGTGATTTGGAGCATTTGACAAGCTCGCAATAAGAATTTTTTTGCAACTTCGAGTTCTAAAGAATCAATAGTTGAATTGGTGAAGTTTGATCGTGACATTGGATTATGACTAAAGAAAAGTGGCACCAATTCTTTCTCGTCTTTATATTGGTTCTGGGAATCAACAATTTGCTTATGTTTGTAAGGACTTGTATCTCTATTTTTTTTTCTGGTTATACTCTTAATGTTGGAAGTGTCATGTTATTTTGACCTTGTATCATTTCGGGTTTAAACACCTTTAGTGCTCCTATCATAAATTTTGCTTACGAAAAAAAGAGCTACATATGAAACTTTTTTCTTTAAAAATTATAAAATTCCAGGTAAATAAATTTTAAAATGCTCTAATATTTAGTTACCATTAAAGTGAATTAAAGCTCCTTTGCTAGAGACTATGCAAATCTTTGGCTCCAATGATTTTAAATGTCACCTTACAATCCGTTGTTTTGAACACATCCGGTTTGCTCGTTGGAGGAGTTAGCCTAACATAAATTATGTCCTTAAAACTTTTAGATATATTTATAGAATTTTATTATTATTCCCTAAAACAATTATTAAAAACTTCACTGAAGTGAAGAACTTTCAAAAATTAAACTCATAACATGAACATCAATCACATCATCTTGAACATTTCACATTTAAGCCACAATTCCCATCGGTAGATCGGTGACGACTGGTTGCTTAGGAACCTATGAGCTAAAATGTATCGTAACAGTAGTATCACACCATTTGTGATTTTAGAAGTCAACAAATTTTACTTCTTTGGGTTTATCCTTAGTTCCCCATTATCAATTAATCTATTTTAACACACAACGACCATAATATGATTTTGACAATAACCTACTGATCGTGAATAGCTCTTAGCATCTACACTTCATGAAGACCTAGATACAAATTACTAGCACCCAGGGGCAAATGCACGTGCATTAGATGGGGGCATCCCCCTCCCCCCACAAAAAATAATTGTTGATTAGCAATTTAACAAAAAATGTCCAGTGGTCTATTGGTGAAGAAATGAGACATTTTGTCCTGAAATCCGAGTTCTAATCTCGTTGGAACCAGGGGACAAATTTTTTTTCTATTGTATAATTTTGTTACTGGATGCTTAACAAACACGGTCAAAGCTCTATTGGTGATGAATTTGGACTTCTGCAACTAGAGTTCAAATCTTGGTTGAATCTTTGTCCCTTTATTTTGTTATTTTTATCTTTGTAGAGATGGATTAACATCTCCAACCAAATTTTATTGTGTGTATAACAAATGATTTCTCAGTATGAAACAATACAGATTTATTGTTCATTTCTTTACAATCCGGAATAACACTTATCAGTGTAATAATTTACAATTCATCATTGGAAAATTAAAAATTAACAGTTAACTACAAAAAAACATATCACCACAAAACTTTCTACTTTTGCACTATTATAACCTCCCAGAAAAAAATGAGTCTCTTAAAGATATAAAAAATATGTTCTCGTCTTTCTTGAAATTGAGCAAGTCACTTCCGTGAATATCATTGCATCGAGTGTTGTAATAATTGTATTATTACATTTAAACTTGATAAGTATATTATTTCTTGGAATCATGCAAATCCATTTTTTTTTGTTGAAAGAATCGCATTGTAATTATTTATCTAATGGTTTTTACCTTTTTTAAACTCGGATGTTAATCAAAAACTTTGATTTAATTTTTATGCACTTAACTTTTGTTCTCCCTCGGTCAAATTCCTAGATTCACCCCTACTTGCACCGTACGAGAACTTGTCAGCCACAGTTGGCGAGCTACACATTTCTTTCACTCGTATGCCCCAATTGAATTTAAGACATTAGTTAGTTGAGGCCATTATGATTATAATATCTATATATTTGTTTCACGTTATATGATTTATTGTGTACGTGTGATACTATTTCGTGACAGTCATACATCAATACATATCTCTTCAAATCCAGTATTTCATGAAAGAACAAAGCATATTGAGATCTATTGTCGTTTGGTACGAGAAAAGATTTCAAGCTTGGAATAATTCGAGTTTTTTATGTTCCTTCATCACTGCCGCTAGCAGACTTGTACATCAAATCTCTCCTACCAGCACACTTTCGAGAATGATTATCCAAGTTGAGAATCCAAAACATCTTCTTGTCATCTGGAAGGGGAATATTAGAGCTGGAAGTTCGTAACCATTAAAAGTGCATTATTGTAACACGTTTATATTAGTTAAATTTGTTCTGCTAGTTCAACATAGGTATAAATAGTGTGTGGCGGTAATTTCGTAAGAAAAGATTTTCAGATTTTGACATCACATCGTTGGTTCTCCAATACTTCTATAATTAAAGTTCATGCTAATCGAAAATCAATGTCAAGACCCTTATTATGAGACTTATCTTTCTACTAGTTAATTTGGCACCACGCAAGGCGTGATGCCAGTGAGCTTATAATTTGGTATATATGTCCAATAAAGCGTCGACACAAGTTCAACAAACAGTTCTAGAGAATAAAAAGATGGTTCATAAGCATTGAACATACAAAATCGTACGTGTATAAAATCAAATAGGTTGGAGTAAACAAAAGTCTTCCCCAACAGCACACCATAGCAAGAGTTGTCATATGATATCCTTGTAAGGCCCAATAGACTCTCTAAACAAAAGTCATCTACGAAACAGTATTAGATGACATCAGATATCACAATAAAAGTAAATCTCAATGAACTCCAAAAAAACAATCAAAAGTTGTTCGCAAGAGTTTTCAAAATGACGATGGTTCATTTCATAATGCAGATATGTGTTCGGTTTCTCATAGCAGTAGCGAGCATCTCATAAGAGGAATTATAGTTTATATTCATTGTTGTAGTTGTATTGTTATTTTAGGATATTGCTCTTATATTACTTGCTATGGCCTCATGATTAATTAACCATCTTACTTTTATAATTATTTATATACTTTCTGACAAAATGAATGTAAATGTGACGTCCCAAATTATTATCAAACAAGTAATATATAATCATCATAATTTAATATTTTCTAATTGTTTTGATATAATCTCCTTGTACATTAAGGGAAATTTTGATGACAAACATCATAACAAAGGTAACCGAGAACAATCACATATTAGCAACGGGTCGTAGGTAAGCCAAAACTCAAAATGTATACAAACAAGCAAAACTGACGACCTGTAATCTACCAAAAATTCATTCGAATATTTTATAAAAAAATATTATTAAAGTTTGCCACAACGAAAACTTATTTTTAACTCTTTTTTTTTTAAATAAGTTCACATAAAAAAGTATTATTAAAGTTTGCCACGACAAAAATCTATTTTAAACTATCTGTTTTTTATTAATTCATACTTGACAAAATCAACAAGGCTTTTTCTAAATAAAAAAAAAAGAAAACATTTTAAATTTTAAAAATTGAGATAAGAGGGATGCACTATTGGGTCAAGGGTTTTGATATAATCTCCTTATACATTAAGGGAATATTTGAACAAAGGTAATACCATATATCAACAATAGGTTGTAGGTAAGCAAAAAATCAAAATGTATATAAACAAGCAAAATCGACGACCTGCAATCTATCAGAAATTTATCATGCCGAATATTTTATAAAAATACAAAAATAAATGAAAACTAAAAGAAAAAGGAAATAAAATAATTTTAAAAAATAAAAAAGCGACGGCAGAATATCACAGGAACAATAACATATTGAACAAATAATAAATAACAAAAAAATGGGAAAAAATGGAAGGGCAATAACCTATTGAACAAATAATAAATAACAAAAAAAAAAGAAAAAATAACAAAAAAAAAGAAAAAAAAAGGGAAAAAGGGGAAGAGGTTACTGTTCATTGGAACAGTAACCTCTTCCCCACTTATATTTGCGAATTCAGCATTTTCAAAATTATAACCTCATCAAAATTTTATGTAGTTCATAACACAATTCTAAGCGTAGATAAGTTACATGCTATGAAGCACAGCTCCTTACGTCTGACTAATCTTTTGGTGACGACCCTGGCCTCTCAGGACCACAACCAGGTAAATCGATGGATGTGCACGGATGGCAGGTATCTGAGAGAGTGGACCAACATGACCCGAACCCATTACAAACCCCCACAATATTTCAGTGGAGAATTTGTAAATTTGTCACACACGAGATTCGAACCTGCGACGTCGGAGGATTTCTCCTCACATCACCTTACCCCTTAACAATCCGTGTATGCCATTGGGGGCCAAATAAACTATTATGAACTCTAGTGTTTGAGGTGTATTAAAATGGTGGGACCACATCTTATAGTGATTTTAGTGTTTGATAAATTTTATTTATAAATCATTGACCATTGAAACTTCTTTTTGAGATAAAATTTTAACGAAGTAAAATATAATATAATATTAAATGAATAGGTATGAAAATGTGTAAAACAAATCTCAACCTGCAATTGGCATGTTGAGCTCCTCCTCATACAATATTGATTATGTATCTAAATTGAGATATCCATATTTTTGTGTGGCGTCTGTTGCACAGGATAGGCTACCCTCTAAAACAAATCTACTAAGACGAGGTGTGGAGCTTGATGCAGATCAATTAGCATGCATTTTCCGCAAAGATCATGTGGAAGACGCAAGGCATGTGTTTTTCGAATGCACGTTCAGCGATAAAGTTTGGAATTCCAAATGGTAGGACATAATCATCCAATGCATAATTTAATACAACACATGGGTTTACCAGACAATGGAATCAAGAATGATACATGGGCAGCGGTTTGGCACAGTGTTACATGGAGCATTTGGAACGTTCGAAACAATATAATATTCAATAATGGTGAAGGCCATTCTGCATTCTAGCGGATAGCATTAAAATTTGAATTTCACTTTGGATTCATGTTCACAAACCATGTGTTTTTCTAAACGATTGGTTCATCAACCCAAGAATCTGCTTAGGTAGGTCTTCACATCAAGGGTTAAAAGTTGTTTTGTTTAGCTATTGGGGATTCATTATTCAGTCATTTTGTGGCATTATGTTGCCCCATTTCCATAGAGTTGGTGGTTGTTTATGGCATCTTTATCCTGAAATAAAATTTTATTTTGCCCAAAAAAATGTACCTAAATTGAAATTGTAGAGTGGTAAATTTAAAGAAAACGTTGAATGCTATGTGAAATAGGGGTGTACATGAGTCTAGTCGAGTTGTAATTGCATCCTAATTGAGCTCGACTCAAAAAATATTCAATACTCAAGCTCTATAGGTGGGGGTTTTCCTAAAAAAAAAAAAAACAGCTACTATTTTGATTTGTTATTTTCTCTCTTATTTGCAATTTCTTTCCTCCTGTTGTGTTTTTTTTCCTCAATAGAGACCAGGCAATTACACTACTTTCTAGTGTAATATAGAAATCTTGATGGATTGTTTTTCTTGGTTGGACTTATTTTGTGATATGGACTGTTTTGCTTGGTTGGACTTGTAATATAGAAATCTTGATGGATTGTTTTGCTTGGTTGGAATTATTTTGTGATATGGACTGTTTTGTTTGGGTATTTTGTGATATCACAAAATAAGTCCAACCAAGCAAAATAGTCCATCCAGATTTCTATATTACACTGGAAATTAGTGTAATAGCCGGTCTCTATTGAAAAAAAACAAAATACAGCATCAGAAAAGAAAGTTGTATTTTGTGATTTCTCATATAAAATTTGGATGGACCGTTTGTTTGTTGGGCTTTCAAGTTTGTGGCAGCAATAATGTTAGAAATATTTTTAGGATCTTCCGGTTAGAAGTAAAGTAGAGACGGTTGGTGCGCACTTTGACATTGTATATCTGGGAGTTTATGGATTCACAGAAAGAATATTATTTTTAACAGCAAAGAGGTGGCAGTTGGGAAGCTCGTAGAGCTCATCAAAATTCGGTCTTGGTGTTGGATTAGGGTACTTTACAAAAATAGTTCTCTCTTTTCAATTTTAAATAGGTTTCTTAACCCTGTTGAAATCATTTTTCAGATGTAATTAGTTTGCCGATTAGTCTTTCCATTGTTAGTTTTTAGTTCTCTTGTTTTTTTTGTTTCTTTTGGGTGTTACATCATTTGTACATTGCTCTGGTTGAGTATCTCTTGTACTCTTATTAATATATTTTTGTCCGATAAAAAAATTTATATAGACAACTTGGCATGTGCATTTATTGCACATGTTGGAGGCATGAATTGAGAATGCCTAATTAATTGTGCATCAGATTAATTGTTTGCAGGTGGTGGGTGGAGGATTGAAGAAAGCGTGTAAAGAATTTATTCTTTACGCGTTTCGGATGCGGAGGGAGCCCCTATAAATAGGGCTCCCCTCCCATCATTCTCAGTATCCAATTTCAGAGTGTTCTTTTATATCTCTATATTTGAGTGTGTATTCTATAATGTTTGTGAGGTAGTTTTTCTTCTATATTGAGAGTGTTGTTCTCTTTGAAAGTAGCGAAATGTTGTAACCCACAAAATATTATAGTGGAATCTTTCATCTTGCCTGTGTTTTTTACCCAAATAATTTTAGGGGTTTTTCACGTAAATTCTGGTGTTCATTTTATTCTTCATTTTCGCTATTTTCTATCTCATGTTGCCGCATCTGGGGCCAACAAGTGGTATCAGAGCCAGGTTGTAAAAATCTTAAAAATTCTAAGTATGCTCTATGGTTGTAGTCTTGACTGATCTTCCACATCAGAAAAGATTTTTTGAGATACTTTTTTTATTGAGGCAATTTTATTGTTGTCAATGGAAGTAATTTCATGCTGTGGGAGATGAAGATGCAAGCAACTTTACGAAAGGATAAATGTTTGGCTGCTATTGGAGATAAACCGATGGATATCACAGACAATGAAAAGTGGAATAAGATAAATGGTAATGCTATTGCCAATTTGCATTTGGCTCTAGCAGATGGAGTATTATCAAGTATCGCTGAAAAGCAAAATGCAAAAGATATTTGGGATACTCTAGTAAAATTGTACTGATTGATACGATCAACTCATCATCAATCCGACCATCAATATCACTAATGATATGTTAGTCTTCAATAATGTTGCAGCCGCGATTCTTGAAGAAGAAAGTCAGCACAAGAACAAGGAAGAGGTTGGCAAGTTCGAAGCATGCAGAGGCTCTGCCGATGATGAGAGGAAGATCGTCGGAGCGTGACTCCAGTGGGAGCCACAAGTATGGTAGATCCAAATTCAGAAGTAAGAAGAAGAATTTTTACTGCTATAACGTAAATGGCACTTCAAGAAATATTGTATGAGTAAGAAGAGTACTGGAAAAGATTCTCATGGAAATGTTACAAGTACCTCAGACGGTGGAGAAATACTATTCAGCGAAGCAGCAACTGTTGCGGAAGGCAGACAAATATTTTATGACACATGGATAATGTATTCAGGATTCAGGAGCGACGTGGCACGTGACATCTCGGAGAGAATGGTTTGACCAGTATGAACCAGTCTCGGGAGGATCTGTATTCATGGGAAATGATAATGCCTTGGAAATCGCTGGGGTGGGAACCATCAAAATTAAAATGTTTGATGGTATTATTTGTATTATACAGGAGGTACGGCATATGAATGGTCTGACAAAGAATCTTTTGTCAATGAGACAATTAGATGGTCTTGGGTGCAAGACCTGTATCAAAAATGGGATCATGAAAATCGTGAAAGGCGCGCTTGTGGTAATTAATGCAGAAAAAGCTTACAAGAATATATATGTACTTCTGGGGGAAACACACAAAAAGGCAGAACTATATGTTGCAACCGACTAGTTCGGGAGAAGAATTATCAGTGTTATGGCATAGGAAGCTCGGGCATATGTCAGAACGATGGTTGAAGGTTCTCTCGAAACGAAAGCTACTGCCAGGGCTTACAAAAGTGTCTATTGTGATACCCGGGAATTATTAGTATTAATCCCGGTGTGATAATAATTCTTAATGGATTTTAATGTGGCAATTGTGTATTAATTGCGGTTTTGGGACTCCCGGGGATTTTTAAATCCTATTTTTGGAGTCGTTGGATCCAAGGGATGAGATTGCATTCTCATCGTGGTGATAACCTTGGAATTTGGTCTTGGGTGGGATTTGGGGTCCAGAGTACTTTGTACTGGGGCTGGTAATGGGAATTGGGGTTGGAGAGATGATTTTTGAAAACAGGTGATATTTAATGAATCATGATGTATTTGTGGAAGGGTTGGTATTTTCGAGCTTTGGTACTATAAATACCAAGTGGACTCGGTATTCCGTCATTTGGATGAATTCCCTCTCTCTCCCTCTCTCTCTATGCGCCCAAACCCTCCCCCATTTCCCTCTTTTCTCCCTTGGAGGAAAAATCGTTGGTAGCTTGGCTCGGGAGCCGGTTTTCTCGAAGATAATCAGGTATTGGTCTTCCCCTCGTCATTGTATTCGATTTAGTAGTAGTATTGTTGATTTTGGTTGAGTATTAATGTTAGATTTGGGTTTGTGGATTTTGGGTAAAAATCTTAAAGTTTGTTGTTGGAGTTTTTTCTTGAGTTTTAAGGGTGTATTTGAGGTGTTGAAGATGTATGGGGTGTTGATTTTGAGTTTGGGTGTGAAAAACACCATGGAAGCTCGATTTTTTCGGAAAATCGGAGTTGGCGATCAATCGCCGAGGAGGGGCGATCGATCGCGACGAGCAGCTCGATTTTTGGTGACGATGAACAGTGCGGGCGATCGATCGCGAATGAGCACTGGTTTGGTCTCTGGATTGAGGAGATCGATCACGCTTGCAATTTTATTTTATTTTTTGAAAATTTTGGAAAAATGTCGGGATTTTGAAATCGAGGTTTGAGCAGCCCGTTTCCGGGGCAATGTCTACATTCCAATGAGAATGCTATACTTTTAAAATGGATTGATTGGAGCCAAAGTTAATTAAACGGAATTCTCGGTTGGGTTTTTGGCTATCTTTTAAACATGAAAAATGGAATATTTTGGGTATTATGCATGCTTAGCCGGGGGGCTTTTATTTTGGTAATCGTCATGGATTGACGATATGTTTGGGGGTTATGAACGTGCTTGGGCATGTGATTGCATGCTTGTGTTTAATTGTGAGCTATTTATGTGTTAGCACATAAGTCATCGGGTCGTGAGACTCAGGTTAAGTCGGACTCGAACTACGGAAGTATAATGTACGTCTTGGAATCGAAGAGGGGGGGTGAATGAGATTCATTGGCTACTTTAGCGTTTTAAAATGAGTTTGAAAAATAAAAGAGTTTTGCGCTTGCGGAAGCCTTAAGTCAATCGATAAATAAAAAGAACAAAATAAATAAATGAGTAAAGGAAATAAAGCAATAAAATAACAAGGATATTTGTTATAGAAGTTCGGCGATGAATCGCCTACGTCTCCTCTTCCCGGTTAGATAACCTCCAACCGAGGTTCCACTAGAATAATTGTTCTTGGCCTTGAGGGCTCCAAGTTAGCCACACAACAACTCTTCCCGAGTTTACAACGCTCTTCCCGAGCACACTACTCTTCCCGAATACACAAGCTCTTCCCGAGCACAATACTCTTCCCGAGTACACAAAGCTCTTCCCGAGCTACCAACACTCTTCACGAGTCTTCTTGGCCTTAAGGGCTCCAAGGATAGCCACAACACATGCACCAACTTCACTTGTTGGCGACTTTACAATTTTCCAACTTGCTTTGGTGTTGGAGAACCTTTACAATAGATCAAATCAAAAACACCTTCACGGTGCACTCACACGAAGAAAACAAGACTCTAACAAAGAAGACAGTTACAAACTCCAATACAACAACAATGTATGGAGATTGCAATACAATTTGAAATAATAATTATCAAGACTCTGTAGAAGTTTGTAGGCTTGTTCCTTAGCTTCAAAATGCTCCAAAGCATCAATATTTATAGTGTAGGAGGCCCCCTAGGCTCCTACTAGCCGTTGCTACACTCAAGGCTTGAATCACTCCTCGATCGCCTCAGCCATCGCCTCAGGCGATCTCCATCGCCGCGCCCCAACGATCGCCAAATTACACGAATCGCCTCAGGCGATCAACAGCAAAAATCAAGGTCGTTGCCTCAGCATGTCCAAAATCTTCATAGCCTCAAACGAACTCCACATCGCCTCAGGCGTTCCAGCCATCGCCTCGGGCGTTCAGCCCATCGCCTCAAACGATCTCCCCTGCGCGCATGCCCGCGCATGGCCTCGGCGTCGCCTCTGTCGATGTGCGGGGCGATGACGCTCCTGGTTGCCACCGCCTCAGGCGATGGCCATCATCGTCTGGAGCGATCTTCCTGGTGTTGCTCGCCTAGCCATCGCCTCTGTCGATGTGCGTGGCGATGCCTCGCCTGGCTGCCATCGCCTGGGGCGATGATCACCATCGCCTGGGGCGATCCAGGCCAGAATATACACACTCGATTTTCTTCATTCCAAACCACTTTTCATCACTTAATCTGCACACTAAGTAGATGCATTAGTATAACAAACACAAGTTTTATTGATCATCAAAACTCAAAGATTGACCGGGGATAATTTAACGCATTAAACGCAACCGTGCGTTTAAGGCTCAACAATCTCCCCCTTTTTGATGATCACAAAACTTGATAAACTTGAATAAGTAATATGCATGAAATGTGAGTACAAATGACTCCCCCTTAACAATTGCATAGCACATACAAGTTAAACAAGTAAAGCATTAAACAAATCACTCTCCCCCTCAAACCATGCATACACAAGCTCTCCCCCTTAAACTATGCATGTATTAAGGTTCAAGTTTATCAAATTCTCCCCCTATTTGTGATAATCAAAAAGCATAAAATTTAAATAAACAGCTCAAATATGTTGACACATAGCCATATTTTAACAATTTTACACATGGTCCTCACCAAGCATGTAATAGCTATTAGATTAAATCAATTAGTGAAATACACATGCGTTTAAGGCACTCAACCATGAATTTTAAACATTGCAAAGTGTGCATATGTTCTACCAAGAGTTCATGCACCTATGCTCAAAAAAAAAATTTATAATTCTCAAACCAACATTTAATAAGATTATTAAGGTCATGATAGCATTATATCAAAGCTTAAGCATTTAAACACTTAGAGCATGCTAAATCACAAAATTGCACAATTCCACATAACATTTTCAAATTTGAATCAAAGACATATCAAGATACTTACTATAAAAGGATAAGCATACATCATGCATCAAGATAATTTAGATGTGCATATTCAAACGGGTATTCCATTTTGCTACAATAAATATTGAGCTTCATTTATTGATCACAATTAATTTGTGCCAATGAATTTTGAATTGCTCTTCTAAAATGAATAAAGTAAATTTTACCCTCGATGACAAGAGTTCGTTCTTGTCATTGGTCCAATGCCTCACGCCTCTTCTATTGAGGTGAATAAGATGAACTCTTCCTTTGAATTGCTTGTGCCTTCATCCATTCCTTTGTTGTCCCTACAAAACAAATTAACAATATGAGGATCTTTGGTACCCATTTGATTTTTGGGTCCTTGATGGTTAGCTTCCTTTGGCACCTTTGGAATCCATTTCCACCTCTTGTTAGGTTGGTATTGGATTTTAGCAAACCTACATTTATTCTTAGTATGCCCATTTTTACAACAATAGTTGCAAGTAGGAGAATCATGCTTGGCTTTAGCTAACATGTTTGAAAATGATTTTGATTTGCTTGAAAAACCTAAACCGGCTTTGTCAAAGCTACAACGTTGCACGCCAAGCAACCCTCATCTTTAAACTACTATCACTAAACTTGGCAAAAGATGTCTTTAAATCAAGCACTTGATTTTTCAAAATAATATTTTCTTCTTCCTTCTTGGCCAAGTCTAGCTTAAGCAATTTGTTGCTCTTCTTGGTTTTACCAAGACAATCAATGAGTTCATTATAAGCATCTAATAATTCATCATAAGATGGTACCTCATCATCATCCTCTTCATCTTCATCTCCAAGAGCCATTAGACAAAGATTTTTGGCTTCTTCTTCTCGGAGTCGCTATCACTCCATGTGGCTATAAACGCCTTCTTCTTCCCTTTGTCCTCATTCTTATTCCTAGGACATTTGTTAGCATAATGACCCATTTCTTGGCAATTATAACAAGTTACCTCATTTTTGGATTCATGTTTGGTTGCATTAGAGGTATTTGACTTGCTATGTTTGTTGAAGAGCTTCTTGAACTTCTTTGTGAACAAGATCATCTCTTCATCATCATCCTCTTCTTCATCCTTGGAATGATCTTTCCTTCCAACCAAGACGATCCCTTTCCTCATGGATCTATCATCCTCCTTTATTTCTCTTCTTGTTGACATTTCAAGCTCATGGGTCACCAATGTGCCATGGAGCTCATCAAGATCATAGGAAGCATTTTCTCCTTTGTTTGACTCGATGATAGCCGTCCTCTTTGCGTCACATTCCTTAGGCAAGGCCCTTAGTGCTCTCCTCCATATTTGCTTTGGAGGATACTTCTCTCCAAGTTGAGCAAGCTCGTTGATAATTTGGGTGAGCCTCCTAAACATTGAATCCACCTCTTCTCCGGACTCCATCTCAAATGTCTCATATTTGAGTTGTAGAAGATCAATCTTGGTCTCCTTCACTTGATTTGTTCCTTCATGACAAATTTTTAATTTGTCCCATATTTCCTTAGCGGTTGAGCACATTGAGATCCGGTTGTACTCCTTCATATCTAAAGCACAATGCAAAATATTAATAGCTTTAGCATTTTGAGAAATTAACATCATATCCGCTTTTGTCAAGTCGTCCATTTCTTTGGGAACACTTATTCCCCCAACATCCTTTAAAGGAGTATGCGGACCTTTCACAATGATTTTCCATAGATCATAATCTACGGATTGGATGTATAGAGAAATTCTATTCTTCCAATAACCGTAGTTATCACCCGTGAAAAGCGGAGGCCTATTTGTCGATTGACCTTGAGCAAACTCATTTGCTAAATTAGCCATAAAAAGATTTTGATTTAAAAAAAAAATCTAATGGCTCTGATACCACTTGTTGGAATCGAAGAGGGGGGTGAATGAGATTCCTTGGCTACTTTAACGTTTTAAAATGAGTTTGAAAAATAAAAGAGTTTTGCGCTTGCGGAAGCCTTAAGTCAATCGATAAATAAAAAGAACAAAATAAATAAATGCGTAAAGGAAATAAAGCAATAAAATAACAAGGATATTTGTTATAGAAGTTCGGCGATGAATCGCCTACGTCTCCTCTTCCCGGTTAGATAACCTCCAACCGAGGTTCCACTAGAATAATTGTTCTTGGCCTTGAGGGCTCCAAGTTAGCCACACAACAACTCTTCCCGAGTTTACAACGCTCTTCCCGAGCACACTACTCTTCCCGAGTACACAAGCTCTTCCCGAGCACAATACTCTTCCCGAGTACACAAAGCTCTTCCCGAGCTACCAACACTCTTCACGAGTCTTCTTGGCCTTAAGGGCTCCAAGGATAGCCACAACACATGCACCAACTTCACTTGTTGGCGACTTTACAATTTTCCAACTTGCTTTGGTGTTGGAGGACCTTTACAATATATCAAATCAAAAACACCTTCACGGTGCACTCACACGAAGAAAACAAGACTCTAACAAAGAAGACAATTACAAACTCCAATACAACAACAATGTATGGACATTGCAATACCATTTGAAATAATAATTATCAAGACTTTGTAGAAGTTTGTAGGCTTGTTCCTTAGCTTCAAAATGCTCCAAAGCATCAATATTTATAGTGTAGGAGGCCCCCTAGGCTCCTACTAGCCGTTGCTACACTCAAGGCTTGAATCACTCCTCGATCGCCTCAGCCATCGCCTCAGGCGATCTCCATCGCCGCGCCCCAACGGTCGCCAAATTACACGGATCGCCTCAGGCGATCGGTGGATCGCCTCAGGCGATCAACAACAAAAATCAAGGCCGTAGCCTCAGCATGTCCAAAATCTTCATCGCCTCAAACGAACTCCACGTCGCCTCAGGCGTTCCAGCCATCGCCTCGGGCGTTCAGCCCATCGCCTCAAACGATCTCCCCTGCGCGCATGCCCGCGCATGGCCTCAGCGTCGCCTCTGTCGATGTGCGGGGCGATGACGCTCCTGGTTGCCATCGCCTCAGGCGATGGTCATCATCGCCTGGAGCGATCTTCCTGGTGTTGCTCGCCTAGCCATCGCCTCTGTCGATGTGCGTGGCGATGCCTCGCCTGGCTGCCATCTCCTGGGGCGATGATCACCATCGCCTGGGGTGATCCAGGCCAGAATATGCACACTCGATTTTCTTCATTCCAAACCACTTTTCATCACTTAATCTGCACACTAAGTAGATGCATTAGTATAACAAACACAAGTTTTGTTGATCATCAAAACTCAAAGATTGACCGGGGATAATTTAACGCATTAAACGCAACCGTGCGTTTAAGGCTCAACAGTACGTATAACGTACGAGCATAGCATGTTACAATATTGCAACTGTGGAATGCATGGTGTATGGTATTTGAATAAATGAGCATTAAAATGCACGGTATATGGCATTTACAATAAATGAGTATTGAAATGCATGGTATGTGGCATCTACAATAAATGGTTATTGAGCTGCATGATATATGGTAACTATGTTAAATGAGCGTACATTGGGAATCATATGGTGCCGCTCTTGAGCAAGCAATGATTGAGATGTTGTCGCCGTTGAGCGACCATCGGTTATGATGCCGCTATTGTTGAGCGTGCGTGGGGTTGAAATGCCGCTATTGTGGAGCGAGCTATGAAACAGAAATATGGAATAATTGGCTAGATACATGTGATATCTGTAGAACCCTTTTTGATGATTTAATCATATTTGATTATGGAACTGGTATAACAGGGATGGTTTTAGTTGATCAATGAGATGATCAACTGGCTTTTGAGAATTTAATGGTTTGGTTATTTTGAGAACAGGGACAATACAGGGGATCCCGGATGAGAATGATACCATCCATGGAGTATCATTTCAATTCATGGCATTTACATTATGTAAATTATGAATTGTAATATTATGATTATTGGATTGGTAGTATTGGTATGCTCACCCCATGTGGGGGCTGTCTCTGTTGGGGCAGGTGATACAGGTGTAGCAGCAGCTTTGGAGTTGAGCTCGGGCTGTTGATTAGAGGTACTTCCAGGATCGAGGTACCAGAGGTGATTGAATAAGTACACAGATCCAGAGTTGAGATCGAGTTGTGCTTGGGAGGTGCTTCCAGGATTGAAGTACCAGTAACAGTATCTGGTAGATTATTTTATACATTAGATACACGCTTATTCATTGGGTGCTCTCATGTGAGTACGTTTTACGTGTATATGAAATGTATAAATGGGCATGGTTTTCTCTCTTCATTTATGGTTTGCATGCAATTAAATACGGAATTGCTAAATGAACTGAGAGTACGTTAGTGTATTATTAGGGTGCATACTATGTGGCTTTAGTTGGGGAAGTTGAATATTATGAGGTTCTAATGCAAGAAATTTTATAGATGGTAAATGATGTTATTTTGTATATGGTTTCCTTCCCATGATAATATGATTGTATGCACTTAATGGCATGGATTAATACACTAATAACGGGATAAGGGCACGGGGTCCTTAAAATATACCATTTTGTGAGCATTGTGTAACCAGTAAACAACATAGACTAAAGCTTGACATATCTACTGCCAAAAGCAGCAGTATATTGGAGCTGATTCATTCCGATGTTTGGCAAGCACCAGTTGTATCTCTAGGAGGAGCGAGATACTTTGTCTCGTTCATTGATGATTTTTCTAGAAGATGTTGTGTGTATCCTATAAAAAAGAAATCATATGTTTTTTCAGTCTTCAAGGTGTTCAAAGCGCGAGTGTAACTTGACTCTGAAAAAAAATCAAGTGTTTGAGGACTGACAATGGAGGAGAATATACCAGTGATGAATTTGATGCATACTGTCAACAAGAGGGCATCAAAAGATAATTCGCAATGGCTTATACACCTCAGCAAAATGGAGTTGCGGAGCGGATGAACAGAACCTTTGTAAGGAACCCGTGTCCTTAACCCGTTATTAGTGTATTAACCCATGTATTTAGTGCATACAATCATGTAATCATGGGGGAAAACCACGTGCTACCATAGCATAATATACCAACAATAAACTTTCTTGCATTATTCCATGTAATGTCCAATTTCTCCCAACTAAGTCCACTTACATAGCATGCACCCTTATAATACACTAGCATGTTATCAATTCACTTTGCAATTCCTTAATTAATTGCATGCAACACGTGAATGAAAAGAGAAAAGCACTTGCCTTTTTATACAAACCATATACACATGTATTAGTGCTCACATGCGAGCATCAAATGAGTGAATGTGTATTTAATGTATAAAGTACCCTACCCAATACCGACACTGGTACCTCGATCCTCGAAGTACCTCCAATCCACAGCTCGATCTCAACTCCGGAGCTACCGTTGTACCTCCACCTGTCCCAACAGAGACAGCCCCCACACGGGCGAGCATACCAATACTACCGATCCAATAATCACAAAATCACATTACATAATTTACTGAGTGTAAAGCTGTGAATTTAAATGACACTCCCTGAATAGTGTTATCCTCATACCGGGTCATGCTGTCTCTGTTCTCACAATAACCGAAACCATCAAATTCCCAAAAGCCAGTTAATCATTACATTGATTAACTCATCCGTTCCGCAATAACAATACCATAATCAATAAACCAAATCATTAAACAATGATTACAGATATTCCATATATCTAACCACTAATTCCACCGTTTCGTTACCTCGCACCCCCAATAGTGGCGGTATCATAACCGATGTTCGCTCCATAGCGACAACATCTTGACCGTTGCTCGCTCCGTAGCTGCACCATATAATTTGCAATAATTACCATTTTATTGCATTAACAGTATATCATGCATTTCACAGTTGCAATAATATAAAAGACTATGCTCGTACGTTACGTACCTTATAATTCCGTAGTCCGAATCAAACATTGCCTTAGTCTCGTGACCCGATGAATAATGTGCTAACACATAAAATAACTCACAATTATTTATGAGCATGCAACCACGTGCCCAAGCACGTTCACAAGCCCCAATTATATCTTCAATCCATGACGATCAACCATTTTAAAAGACCCCGGGTGAAGCATGCATCGATTCCCCAACAACAAAACAATATAAACCACAAAACAGAGCATCTCGATCGATCGGCCAAATGTGTTCGATCGATCGAGAGCTCCAGCAAAATTATGCCCAAAAATCTTCTTTGCTCGAACGATCGAGCAACCATCTCGATCGATCGCCCGACCTTCTCGATCGATCGGCAACTTTGCTCAATCGATCGAGAGTACTGTTCATCATCGTCCAATTTACAAATTACGAGCGATCGATCGGGCCCTCTTGCCGATAGATCGGCGAGCCCTGCAACAACCCAAAAAATGGCGTTTTATGGTTTAAAACCCCCAAATAAACAAACCCAACACCCATTATACCAATATTCCTCAACATAAACTCCATAAAACTCCTTAAACGTTCCAACCCAAAAATCTTTAAAATTCAAAAACTCAAACTCAACCAAACACCACAATACTACTATCAAATCGAAGATAAATGCGAGGAGGAGAATGATACCTAATTATCTTCTAGAAATCTGGCTCCCAAGTCGAGCCTCCAACGATTCTCCTCCATGGGAGAAAAGAGAAGGGTTTGGGGGGAGATTGGCGTGAAAGAGGGGAGAGAGGGGAGAGGGAACAATGACTGAACATCGAGTCCACTTGGTATATATAGTACCAAGACTCCAAAATCCCGAGTCCTCCACAAATACATCATAACTCATTAAAAATCATTTGTGTTTAATAAATACCGCTCAATCTCAATTTCCATTACCAGCCCCAACACAGAGCACCCCCAACCCCAGATCCCACAAAACCCCAATTCCAAGGTTTATTACCACGATGAGAATACAATCTCGACCCTTGGCTCCAACGACCCCAAATACCGGCTTTAAAATCCTCGGGAGTCCCAACACCGCAATTAATTCATAATTGCCACAATAAAATCCATTAAGAATCATTACCACACCGGGATCTACACCATTAATTCTCGGGCATCACAACCTCTTTGGATAGAACAAAAGAGCTTTATCTACGACGGAGGCAGAACATATGGCAGCTACTCAAGCTTGTAAGGAGACAATATGGAATAAAAGGTTATTGGAGGAGCTCGGGTGCAAACAGAAGAAGATTTCCTATTTTGTGATAGTCAGAGTGCCTTGCACATTGCAAGGAATCCAGCTTTTCATTCCATGACTAAACACATTGATGTACAGTTTCACTTTGTACGAGAAGTAGTAGAATACGGAAGTGTGGATATGTAGAAAATCCATACGAATGAGAACACAACTGATTTTCTAACAAAGCCGGTTAATACTGATAAATTCGAGTGGTGTAGATCCTCAAGTGGCCTAGCAGAAACGTAAGCAGCACGGTGTGGCAAGATTGGAAGGATGTGTGGAGATGTGCTTGATTCTCAATCAAAACTCCAAGTGGGAGAATGTAGACAACGTGGCATGTGCATTTATTGCACATGTCGGGGGCATGAATTGAGAATGCCTAATTGGTTGTGCATCAGATTAATTGTTTGCAGGTGGTGGTGGAGGATTGAAGAAAGCGCGTTATTCTTTATGCGTTTCGGACGTGGAGGGAGCCCTTATAAATAGGGCTCCCGTCCCCTCATTTCCAGTATCTCATTTCAGAGTGTCTCTCATATCTCTATATTTTAGTGTGTATTCTATAATATTTGTGAGGTAGTTTTTCTCCTTTATAGTGAAATCTTTTCATCTTGCACATAGTTTTACCTAATAATTTTAGAGGTTTTTCACGTAAATGCTGGTGTTCATTTTATTCTTCATTTTCGCTATTTTCTATCTCATGTTGCCGCGCATGTGGCAAACATTTTCTAGTGTAAGAGGTAGTAATTCCGCTAATTTATTGAATAAAAATTGATTTCTGAATTTATATGTTTTTGGTGCTTTCTAAAAATTAATTTTTGAGAATATAGACGTTGCCACGCTTCGGATTGAAGGCATGGCACAAGTTCGAGCTCGATCTTTTCCCAAGCATCAAGTTGAATAGAATAAGTTAAGCACACAAACATATAGGGGTTTTATTCATTCATTTCAATCCATACTTGTTTTCTTGTTTTTTCTTGTTTCTAAATTCAAAAGGTGCTAATTTCTAGAAATTGGATTTGTATGGCTACAAAGTAAGTTAATCACGCACAAACATTAGGGATTTATTCATTCATTTCAATCAATTCCTGCTCTTTTTTTTGGTTTCCCTGTCTTTCCAAATAAAAAAAATGCTATTTTCCTTTAAAAAATGATTTTGCACCACCAATGACGAGTTAAACTCGTTCATCTTAGCATAATATCATATTGAGATTTTTATTTATAGATAGTGTTGGGGAGCACTAATTGCTCTTAGTGAAAGAGCGGTCGAAATATGATGCTTAAGTTGTTGTACAGTTTTAAAAATAATAATTGCACAATCACCATCAACTATAGGTTTTTGATAAAACGATAAACGTTCAATTCTTTATGTGGTATAAGATGCAAGGTCACATGTTCAATTCTCATTAGTTACATGGTAATGTAATTAATAAAAATTGATTGTCGGAGAGCAATAATCTCCCTTACCTGGAGAGCGATCAAATGTGATGCATAGACTGCTGTATGATTTAAATATTTGAGTAATCGTTACCATCAGTTATAGTTTTTAGTAAAGTAGCAAGTGCTCGATCCAATAATTAATTAATTAATCATAAATAACTTTGCATATTGCACAAAAATAAATTTTTTTTTGTGGATAAGAAATATCTATATTATTCAATTGGAGAAATTAATATTTTGTCCTATATATTTACCTCTCTGCGATTTTAATCCGTTATGTTGTCAAAAATTAGTTTTACTCATATATTTTTCATTGCTTGGCAATTTTGATCCTTAATTTTGCATATTTTAGTCCTTTTTCATGGGAGTGTTTATGTGGCACTGAACACGTCAGCGTTGTGTCAGCACAATATAGAAAAAGGACTGACATAGCTGACTAAGACTGAAATTTGGCAAGATAATATCAAAATCGTAAAATATAAAGTGCCAAAGTAAAACTTTTCCTTATCAAAATCTACTATTCGAAAAAATTAGCTAGATTAGGACAGGTGAAAACACAATTCTAAAGTGTTTGGTCTTTCCTAATTAATGTCCATTAAAACTTTAACACGTCATTATCCTTCCAACAATGAAATAATCTAATTTAAATTAAGATTAGTGAAAGCATCGCACATGACAAATGAGAGTAGACAGATTAATTGTCCACAAAAGATTTGGGACGCTATGTTTACCTTTTCCATCACAAATTAGAATACAATAAAAAATTTTGATGACCATCAACGTCTTAAATTAAGCATGATACGACAATTTATAAGTGAAAATTAAAGGAATATCATTTTTAAAAAAATTTAAAAGTCACATATAAATTTAGGATAAATTATAAAAATAGTCACAAAATAGTATTATTTACAATAGTAGTCACATACGTTTAGCATTAAACAAAATACTCCCACCGAAATTACTGTTTTTTTTCTAACAAAAATGTCCTAAAACCACTTTTCTGTTTTAGAAAATGGTTCAAAGCTCCCAATACAGACATACGCACAATTTGCACGGCACATGTCTATTCCATTTGTTTTTTTAACTATGATAATTGTTTTGCTTTCGAGAAATTGAAAAGTTCTTGTCTCGAGGGAGTGTTTGGAATCGTTGGAAATCATGGATTTTAGATACATTATCTAATTTAGTTGTTTTAATATTTTAATTAAGGGGATTTGGGTTAGTAGATTTGGATTTCAAATCAAAAGATTTAAATACATGGATTTAAAATTACATGTCAATATTAGGGGTTTCGAATTTGCTGTTCTGAACCCACCAACTAGAATCGTTACAGTGATTGATTATTTCACCTTGCTGATTCCAACTAAGTGAGCTGGAATATCTCTGGCTCTTAAAGTAATTTCACCGAGAGATTAGATCGAATTTGGCTTGAGAAACCAAGCAGAAGACACCGGAATTAATCTGCTCTAAAACAGAATCAATGAAGTAATACAGAAAAAGTAAAATGCATATAATGAAAGGATCTACTAAAAGACTTTGATTATAACAACTATTTGCACAAACTCACGTAGATTGAGATCGCTGTGTTCTAAACTCCTAACATTTCAACTTATATATAACTTAATGTCTAATATGCAAAGAAGTTGAGATCGCTGTGTTCTAAACTCCTAACATTTTCGCAATGTGGTTTTCTTTGCAAATCATCAAATTTTAATATATCATATATATAAGCTACATACTTGAAATATATTAACTACACAATTTAACATAAAACATAAGATTATTCGGGTTCACAAAACCCAATAAAATTGATTTCAATTTTTGTAAAAAAAAATTACGTGGGGCCAAAAGTACTTATTTCGAATTCTTTAACTTTGTTTTAGGCCAAACAAATATTATGGATTTAGAGTTTGGATTATCAAATCCATCCCAATCTATTGATCTAAATGTGGTCTAAGATTAATCTGAGGTAAGGAATTTGAAGGTAAGGGGTGATCAAAGTCTGTTTGGTAGGTTTCTCGATGAAATTCAAATTGAATTGCCATGTAGGGTTTCGTTGGAAAAAAAAAATTGTAAATTATTGTTTTTTACAATAAATAATTAGCGTTTTTGAATGGTTTCGGACGACTTTGGTCGGTAAGATGATTTTTCTATAGGAAAGAATGATAACGAAGTGGAAAATAAAAATAAACTAGTAATATCTAAGAAAAAAATATTAAATTGATATGAAAATATCGAATGAAAAATATTAATTGAATGTCTTTCTAGTGAAAAGTATAATCCAATATAATAGAAATAAATATGTCGAATCATGTGGTTTGATCGATGTAGTTTTTCCATCAAATTGCCACTTGTTGAGAGCAATAACTGGATAGCAATCGAAAGATGACCCTTGAGCTACTGTATAATTTAAATATTTCAGTAGTATCATTATGATTAACTATAACTTTTGGTAAAATGACACACATTCGATCTGTATCAATGCACCATTTTATGTGGTACAGTTTGAGAACTTGTTCAAACTGTAGTATATTTAAAAAGAATTAGATACAACAGCATGGTGTAGTTTGATTCAGTCATTTGGGTGGTTTTTAAGAAAAATTGATTGGCCTTATTTAAAAGAATGGATATTAAATGACATGTGTTAAATCAGAATGAAAAAATTTCGAAGTCATGGATTTAAAAATCAACCAAACAAAGTGATTACATTTGTATCAAGGATTTGAAAAATCATCCAAACACAGTGATGAGGACGAGGATGAGGTGAGGTGGATATGATCTCACGAGGTCCTCTAATAACAACCTCCAAGCCTTGTAACTTAAGGAACAAAAGTCGCAAGAATTAAAATTCTATAGTCTTTATTTGGCTTGCCATGGTTACAATGTATTTCGGTTTAGGCTTGACTTTCCTTTGTAGCTTTTGATGCGATTTCGTATGTTTTACAGTACAAGAAGTATGTATAATCTCCCCCTGTTAATTTTGTAATCAATAAAATAATTGGCAACAAGCCACCATTTATTTTATATATATATATATATATATATATATATATATAAAGGATTTGAAATTCAAAAAACCATAGCCTCACATCCAACGGCACAATCAAAACTGCACCCTTCATTTTGATTGAGCCATTTCAAATCCATGATTTCACTAAATTTAATTAAGAGGATTTCAAATTTATCCCATTCAATTTAATAATAATCATTAAGGATTTCAAAGATACTCAATTTTGTGATCATTTGGAATTCAGCCTTCTAATAATTCCTCACATCAAATAGATTCTTTTATAACAAATGGGAAAATAGCCAACTTAGACTTTTCAGTTGACTAGTTTTCTATTTTCGTCCTCTAACTTTTCAAAATTAGGTCTTACTACAATAACTTTGCTTTTTTGGCTTTTCGTCCCGTTTCGCCGGAATGCTGATATGGTGCCGAACGTGTCAGCAATTTTCGGGTGTCACATCATCAATTTTCGCCACCACATCAGCAGCTACAAACCGAACAAAAAAAAAAGCAAATTTACTGTACTAAGACCAAACTTGACTAGTTTGAGAAAGAAAACAGTAAACATGACAACTTACAAGCAGGATTTGATAATTTTACAAATCAAACCGTTCCATCCAAATGCCACATAAATGGATTTCAAAATTATCTCTTATCAATCTCGTATTAACTATAATTAATTTCAAATACATTCAATATCAGTACTTCATAGCTAGCTCTATAAACCAAATCTCTTTAACCAAATTAAATCCTTCGATTTAAACGCAACCTCAAGTTTTGATGAGGGCATTCGAATACTCGCACCGAAAACCAAAGTTGTAGTGTTCTAGTTTATTGCCACACCAATACTAAGAATATATTTTAAAGACAAAGTTAGGGGAGTGCAATTATTTTGAAGTAAGTCAATTAATCTTCATAATGGTTCAAATCATGAAATAAAGCTCCGAATAATGTAGAACAATTAATTAAGCGGCAGATCCTTTCAATTGGTAATCGAATTATTTGTTGTTTAATTGGCAGTTAAGCAATCAAATCACGGCGACCATTCCACTAAACTACCACATTCCAAGAGATAAAAGAGACAGGCTCATTAGTAAATTGTATGCTCTTTGATTAAAGCTAATAATTTTAGTATTATTAAACTATAATTGATTATATAAGATAAATACTTATGATATATTTTTTAAACAATTTTCCCTCACACACTACTGCATTAGGATTTAGGAGGTGTTTGCAATTACTTATTCAAAGTAATTTTATGTTGTTTTTGCTTAAAGTTTGAAAGAGTTGCTTTTAAGCAAAAACATTGAGTGTTTGCTATTAAAATAAAATAAAAAATAGCTTAATGAACTTCAAATTACTACAAAATCGCAACCACATAAGTAAACACAATGAAAACATATAACGACATGCTTCTCTGCTTCTGCTTTTACATATATATTTTTTTAAAAACAATAGCAGAAGTAATGAAATAAAACACTAAAAATTTGTTTTTTTTTTTGTTTGAAAAGTAGATAAACAGTTTTGAAAAACAATCGCAAACACCTCGTTATTCCATAGGTGAATTTTTCAAATATTACTATTGCAAGCCAGCAAAAAGTTCGTTAGCTGTATATATAAGCCTCGCAGCTAGGGTTAGGGTTTCCACTAGATATACACATCTCTCATCTGCCTTACCCAAATTCTTCACATATTCCCTCAAAATACAATAATATTCAATAAAAAAACAAAAATAATAATAAAACACAAATGGAGAAGCATCATGCAGCGTTAAAAATTGTCGAACACGACCAGTTTTCTGTAAATTCTCCAAATTCGGCCTTCACTATAAGGACTGTGAGATATGGAGAATGCCAGAAGAATCATGCATATGAGATAGGAGGATACGCGGTGGATGGGTGTGGAGAATTCATGCCGATCGCGGAGGAAGGAAGCAGCGACGAGTTCACCTGCGCTTCCTGTGGCTGTCATCGGAATTTCCACCAGCGGGTGGTGGCGGTGGAGTGGGTTTCCGAGGGTTCCTCCACAACTTCAAACAACACATCATGATCAAGTATCAATCGGTGGTGCATCTGTACGCTTTCTGTGTGTGCTGTGTGTGTAATATTTTCTTTTAAATAAAGGATGATGAAATAGGTTCGTTTTGTCGCAAGTATAATTAAGGATTTTATGTAAGAAAAAAAAATTTGCAATGTGTGTAAGTAAATACTTTGGTGAATTAGCGTGTGACGTCCAGGATTCCAGTCCGTACTGGGCTGACAATCTCCTAAACGCGCATTAAATTCCCACTTCCTCTCCCATATCCTCGACAAGGCGGCAGCGAGGGTGCGAGACCGGGCTGCAGTTCGTTCCAAGATTTTGTCTCACGAAATCAAAAAATTGTGTTCATAGAGGGCTGAACATAAGTAAATAAAATAAAAAAAATTCACCCGGGGCTTACATAGATCCGCCCTTGTGTGACTACATTTGATGAAAAATTAGGGTTGTCAATATATAATTTGGTTTGTTTCTTAGTGTGAAGTCAGATCTTGTAAGTTTGATGATTTATGTATATGTAAAAAGGGTGAAATTCAATTATATTAATATAATTGAATTCCACAAATATGTGATCCTGTATTATATTTTCATGTTACGTGTAAATTTTAAGATGCTTATATAAATATATACTAATTATGATTTATAATATGGGCAAAAATAATTGTAGAAAATTCGTACTTTTGATAAGTCATATAATTGTTGATCGATTCGGAAAATCATCCGCAAATCATTTTCTATGTATAAAATTGGCCTTGATTTAATTATCGTAATACTGAGCAACGTTGTTATCGCTCCTTTATCCATGAATGTTAGATTTATGATATTAGAGAATGCACATGCCGACGTGGAACTCAACAACTTTGATTAGGGGCGGCCCAAACTTTTTCGGGGCCTTAGACATGTTATAAAAATGATGCATTTACTAACAGAGGTGAAAGTGTTGTATGAGATCGATTACCAAACATACATAATCTCATGAGCTAATATTGATCTAGTCATCATGTACTATAAAAGACCTTGAAAGACTGTGAAAAATGATAATTGCACTAAATTCATCCATATATAAAAACACACACTCTATCTTTATCCATTGAATACACCAATCATCTCCTATCTTGTTTTTCTTCATTTGGTAATCTACGATATAATATTCTTTAGAAAAATATCTATTATTTTCATCATTTGGGAGCTCAACATCATCAGTTCTAATCTGACCTTTCTCTGCTAATAAATCTCTTAATTTTATATTTATTTCTTTCTAATGCCCAGGATGATAAGTATTGGAAATCACTTTATCCAACTCATTACATTGACCTTTTGGACAATTTACGAGTATATCCTCAATATTCTTCAGAAACACTTTGACCAAACGAATATAAATTTATGAGTATATAATATATTTACTGACAAAAAAAGATTCATAATTTTTTAGGGTGTACTTGGTTTGAATGATATGATTATTGAATGATTGTATAATAGAGTGATAAAATCTATTGACTATGAAATAGATTATCTATGGTAACAAAATAATGTGATGTTTGGTATGAATTTTATAAGTGATAATAATAGGGATTTATTTGTAAAAACCCAAAAATGACCCTCATTTAGGGTGATGCAAGCTCCACATTTTGAAACAAAAAAACATACGCAACCTCTCCTTCACTCTCTTTTTTTATCTTCCCAAAAACATTTTCTTCATCTTACCAAACCCTCACGCAACCAACGTGGGGAAACAATTTATGCTCCAAATTTTTTTTCCTTCCAAAATATCTTGATGGGGAATTTGTGGTTACTTTGGTGTGTATTGGAAAATATTGCGCATTTTCCTTCTCCAATAGACAAAAATTGTAGGGGTGCAGAGCGAAGAAGATATTTCCCTGAATTTTGTTGAAAAATCAAACGGGTCTTGCTGTTACCTTCCATTAAAATGTAGCAGCTCGTCGGCTGTGTGAAATAAAATCAAGTAGGGTTAACTTATGCAGCAGTCCAAAAATTCTTCCTTCATCTTCCAAGAAATCGTGAGGTTCAGGTTGCCATCTTCCAAATAATTTCTTTCGATAATCTTCCAAGAAAATCTGTGGCTAGGGATATATGAAATTTGTGGCTATGAAAAATCTGTGTGCGGGGCTAGGGAAAAAGGGTAGTTTGGTTATTTCACCCTTTATCATTGGTGATGTATTTGTAATACCAAGGGGTAGATCGTCTTTACTTTCCTGCTTTTAGTCATCCTTTCTCACGGGCTCTCGGGAAATGGGAGGGTTACATAAAAATTAACCAAACATGTGACTAACCCCTTAACTCTTCTACAATCATGCCTAATCAGACGTAACAAACAGGCCCTTACATAGTTACATTAAGTCAAAGACTCAAAAGGATAGGATAAAAAGTAAATCAAATTGAACAATAGCAGAAGTAGAATGAGAAATGCAACAAAAACTTCGAAAGGCATCACTCATGAATCTCTGAAGATATTGCATTACTCAATTAATTTTACATAAACATCAACGACATCTTTTAAAATTTAGACCTTAAGTTCTACAGCAGTACCAAATGAAACAACAAACAAATAATAGATTACTAACATTCTATTTTTCTGTCTTTCTGGTTATCCCCCAAAACTATCTTATTAAATGGCATTAGAAAATAAGCAAATCTTCAATCTTTGAAACAATAAAAATAGGAAGAAATTTACCTGTTGTGAGAGAGAGAGAGAGACGTTACAAAAATGGTGTAATGGTGTAGGGATTTGAGATTTTATCCCGGCTATAATTAACAAATTAAAAAAATATGGGGTCTTTTATGACTAATGAGCCTAAGGCAAAAGGCTTAGGTACTTTGTCTTTGGGATGCCCTTGCTTTGATAAGAAAATTATAAGAATGGTCTCACCATATAGTGTTTCGCAATAGACAATAGTAGTATCAACTTTTAGGACTAAACAAATATAACCCCACAGAAATAATTTTTTGAACAAAAATGGTCTCAATGCCATTTTTTTCGTTAAAAAACAAACGGAATGGGCATGAATCGTGCACATGTGGATATGTGACGATACGGAGTTCTTTGTCTTGAACGTGCATATATCCTCCATTTTTTTTTAAAACGGAAAATTGATATTAGGAACATCATTGTTAAAAAAGAACTTACGTGGGACTACATTTGTCAAAATAATTTAAGTGGGATATTATTGTTAAGAAAATTCATTTATATGGAACTATATGTGTTTAGTCATAAACGTTTGGAACTACACTGCGAATGACATTATTTAATGAGTCTATTTTTGTAGTTTATCCACTTTAATAGTTTCAAAGAATTTCCTTTTCAATGTGTCTCATATACTCAATACTCACCAAATGACTAATAAAACATAATGAAAGGGGAAATGACAAAAATCATCGCATAATTTGCTCTGTATTGATTTTTGGTTCCGTAAGTAGCCAAAATTTTGTATTAATCCAATAAGTTGATCTTATTTTTACTTTTAGTCATTTGTCATTGGTCTGCTGATGTCAAATGTTGCTGAAATAACACCTAGTAATTGCTGACATGACATCAAATATTTTTGATGTGTCGAGCACCACTTCAGCACGTCCGTGAAAAAGGACGAATTTTTTTAAAAAAATCAACTTATTAGATTAACACTTACGCCAATGAAAGGCAAAAAAAAAAAACAATTTACAAGACTATTTTTGTTATCCTTGTGTCATATGATGTAGTCACTTACCCCAAGCTGGTTTCTTAAGGCTTCTGGAAGGTTCTGGTGCAATTTCCTCTATCAGATCTTGTTTACATGTTGATGTCTTGTGCTTTGGCTCTTTTGTCTTTTGTAAGTTTATTCATTTTTTATAATTCCCTTGGAGGCCCAACTTTTTCTTTGCAGATCCATTAGCATTGAGTCTACTTCAATTTTGATTGAGCTATTATCACTTCCTCGCGAATCTAGCCATACGATCGAGGGAGGCAAAATTGTAGGATTTTATTGATGAGGGTAAAAATGTAGGTATTGTAAATACATGATGCAAAAATGCAATATATATAATATATAACATATATAAAATTTGAGGGCGACAGCTACCACCTCCCCATGAGAATTCTCCCACGTTGCATCATCTGGATATCCATTGGACCACTGAATCAGAACTTTCTTGGCCTTTTTGATTTCTGACTGTGATAATTCGGGTAGCTAAAATACATATAGCAGACTGAAAGTGGTCGATTACTAATGCTAAACTCAAGTAATGGATCATCCTTAATGATACCTCACCTTGGAAGAATTTGAGCTAAGATACATGGAAAGTGGGATGTATACGACTTGTAAGAGGCAATAGCAAAGTGTATGCCACTTGTCCTTCCTTAACAAGTACTGCGAATGTTCCAAAGAATGTTGACAATACAACCCGTAAGCAACTATATTTTGAATGTGTGGTGTGATCTTGACCGACCCAAATCTCCAAATTGAAAATGTTTTTTTTCTTTCTGTTTTGGATGATGGTTATTAGTTATCTGCTTCATTCATTGCTGAGATTGGTACAGATGTTGTTGAAGCTTCTGTAATACTTCATCTCGTGCAAGCAGGGTAGCTATTATATCCGGCTAGGAGGGGCAATCATCGGCTTTCAACCTATCGGTTAGGTGCAATCCTCGGTCTTTACTCCGCCGATAGGTGTGATCCTCGACTATTATCACCATTGGTGGTGTAGAACATATGCTATCAACCGATTCCCAATTCTGCTCATAGCCAAATGAGTATCAACCATTTTCCAAATTTTATAAATATTATCAAACAATTTTTAAATTTAAACATTATAATATTTGGATTTGTAAAAGTATTTTCACATTTACGAATAATAAATTTTTAATGATTCATACACATTTTTTTTCCAAAGAATATTTTTTAATTAGTTAAAAACATCGCTTTATTACAACCGATAAATGATGATTTGATATTATTCCATGATAATACGTAGTTTCGCATACGTAAAACTCAAAATGTCATTTTTTCACACCCATTTGAAGATAAAATGATGTTAGAAACAATAATTGCTCCTACTATGAGAGCGATTGAAGCATGACACTTGAGTTGCTATAAGATTTAATAAATTTAATTTGCTCCTTTAACAGCGGCTATAATTTTTGTTACAGAGCCAATCATTTGATTTACAATTAATATCATAGCCAAAATCACTTGTTTGATCTCATAGATTGTACGAAGTGCAATTATTGGGAGGCTATTGAGAAACAATAATTTCTTCTTGTACTGTTTTTAAAAGATTTAAGTTGCACTGTTATCATGATCTATAACTTTTGGTATAATGAAAAGTGTTTGATCCTACAAATTACCAACATTTTGCTGTAAGTTGGCCTATTTTACATTTTGGTCCTTTAAAAAAGTTAAAATTTGGTATAATGTGATTAGTTTTCTTTTACACCTTAGTTATATTTCATTGGAGTGCTTACATAGCGCCCAAGGGCGGACCAAAAGAAGTAATATTCCCTTAACACGATAACATAATACCAATTTTATAAATTTTTATATACTTCAGCCTATTACCCGTTTGAAGTTTTAAACACAACTCAATAACAGGTGAAAACATAATATTAATTTATCATTGCTCATATAAATTTGAGATTATTGTCTAAATTTGTGTTGCCTTTCATGCTGTTTCTTGTACTTTATTGAACCTTTTTTTAAAATACTAAACGATGTGTTATGAATAATGAGATTAATTTTTGAAAATGTTATTTCGTGAGTATGATTATTGTTATCAATATCTCAATATTTTAATTTACTTTTCAAATTTTTTGTTTTGTTTAGGTACTTTTTATCTAGGTGATTATTAAGCCATGTTATAGTACCCGAGAACCGAAAATTCTATTCGATCGATTGCGGTTTTTAAATTTTTCTTTGATTGAATGCACAGTTTGATATAATAAATGAGATGCGATAAGTGAATGATGAATAGTTAAAAATTATGGATAATCACATCCTTATCAATATAACAAAACGATGAATGTCTTGCTTAACCATCAAATAAATATGAGACTACGGATTTCTCATTAAAGGTCAGTAGTTTTGTGGGGAATGAGTCTATTTATGGTTCTATATAGGTAGAATGTTTGATTTGATTAATTGAGGTTATTGATTTCGTCTTCTCTTCCTAACTAATCTCCTATCAGCAAACAAGTGTCGCAAAGAACCTAGAGGTTCTTCAGAGCCATGTAAGAATTTGGAAGCCTAATGTTTATTAAAAACTGAACTGGAAAATTTAGTCCAAAGAGTAACCATAACTTATTTGCAAAGGTCAGTGCCTTTTTTCTTTATTATTTGTGATTTTGATATTGTAGTTTCATGCTATATAAAGAATGGTTTGAGAATGTAATCTTTCTAGTTGGGTTTAAGTTAATTCATGGATGCTTTTTTTGTCATTAATATTCTGTTTACAGGTGAAGTAAAATGATGGGTTGGGAATTTTTTATTTATATGTAGTATAACTTATTATCTAATCCATAAAATAGTGAGCAATTATCAATAAATTCAATCGCTCTAAATGACTCCCTCTGTCAAGTTCAAGATCTACATTGGAAACCAAAAAACGAAACTTAGACAATGAAATTACTATCTATCCATTAGAAGACAACAATATATATTATGAGCTAGATCCTGGGAAAATGATTGGAATTTGGCAATATCGATGTGATAACAAGACGAGGTTAGGAGAAATAAGTTGGGCAATATCAACCCATATATGATTTTCACTTATTGATTTTAAGCAGCAAAAATGCAGTTTTTAGTGGCTCGAGTTTGCTAAAATAAAGAAAAGTGCATTCGTTTCCCATGTTATCTTTTTTATACTTCTTTATAACATCACTTGAAATTTGTAGTTGAAGGATTCAAGAATGGGAAAGGAGTTAATTGCAAAACTAGTCCATTGAAAAGGCATGGAGGAGATTGTGATTCATCACAAAGTATTGCTATACAAAAATGGGAGCGCTTGAAAAATTATATCTCATTGATAGAAGAACGAATAAACAATCAAAAAATGTTGATCAAATTTCAAGGAGAATTGTGCAAATAAAATCGTGATATTATCTTAGATAAAGTAGCTAAGAATGCCAAATATGCATCACCTTCAATTCAATAGGAGATACTAAAACTTATTGTCAATCTTGTGCGAAGTAAAATCCATGATGAAATTTGGGATGCCAAATTTTGTATTTTTGTTGATGAAGCTGTTGATGAATCTCATTGTGTTCGAAACAGCTCACGACCTCAAGGAAATCGACGTTAGGAGCAAAGGAAGAACTCTCACTTCTTCCCAAATTTCTCGCGTTCTGCTCTTCGATGGGGATGCAGGGTTTGGGGTGGGCTTCTGATATATAGCTACTTCGAGAGAGCTAAATCTCCTACAAGAATTCACAGTTGAGATAACAGAACAGAATTAAGAGAAGAAACACCGAAGAACATGAACGCAATGGAGAGGATTCATTTATTTAGAAGGAAGAATTCATTTACAATAATCCTCCCACCACTCTGTGTCTTCTATTTGTACCACCTTTGCTAACTACCCCCAGCTTGTGATCCTTGACCAATCTCATTTGACTTAAGTGTGATGCCTTGCCTAGTCCCCTCTCTTGTATTGTGGTTTCTTTTCTTTTTAATAAACAAATAGGTTTCTTTTCCTTTTAATAAATAGGTAGGGGGTTGCCAAAGCCCTGGCCACGGCATTGGCGGGCTACAAAATAAACTCAAAAGCTATCTACCTCTTCAAACAATCTGTTGTGCAAAATCCGAGTCTTTTATAAATACCTTTCAATGCAACGGTCTGATCTTGAATCCCGAAACTCCGTACAACTATTTGAACTTGTTTTCTGCTCTTAAAATTGGCATGCATTAAATGCACTACTGCCAAATCAACTTATCGTACTGGTGCATTTAATACACTTACTATAAGTCTATTGACTTTCATCTTTTGGCATCTAACAACTATATTGGCATGCAAAGATCCATTCTCATCTATTTCGTCAAATTTTCTTTCGAGTAACGTCTCTTTATCACCTATCGTGTACCGCATATTCTGAAGACTAGAGTTGTTCTGAATCTCTGAACTGCTGACTTGATCCATCTTGAGTTGGACTGATGACATCGGCTTTCTTGGACTGATTTCCTCGGTCTCTTTCTCTTCACTGATTTTACAAGTCAGCGGCTCTGGTTTATTTATATTGAAACATAGTTTCCTAGCATTTCTCCTTTTTTGTATAAATAAGGTTGTATTGATCTTACAACTGTTCCCAGCTTCAACAATTCTGATATATAATTCTGTCATACTAAAATATAGTTTTCTAACAATCTCTACTCGGTGATATATAATTATTGAGGAATTTTTTTTCAAAGTTGAAGGGGTGATTTACAACGGACTCAAACCCGAGTCAAATCCATTTTTGGAATGGTGAAAAACAATACAACAATGATATGTTTGTTAGTCTGCAACATAAATAAAAATATTCTATATTTGTATGTTTTATATAAAAATTATAAAATAAATGTAATTCTATAATTTGATTTATCCAGCTATATATGTAATCATTACCCACTAGATCTCTGAATGACTGACCCATACTTTTGGTTGTTGAAATGAATCCCATTACTGCACAAGGTGGGATGCACCCCTCTTACAAAACAACACTACTGATTTCAACATTCACCAAATTAATATAATTATTATAGGATAGAAGGTGATTGTGTATAAATAAATACATACAAAATTTATATATATATATATATAATATAAACAAAAACAAAAAGGGTATCGTATTACATAATATATTAATTACTTAATTTTTTAATCCTTCAACTAAATTTTGTGGGGTGATGTTTGATTCATAGCCTAATAATTTAACGAACTAAATCAATGGTGCAGTAGGTGTGTCTGATAAACAAAAATAAATTAAATATAATTGTTATTTGACCAACACTTTGATATATAATCTTATGAACTTGACAATGGTTTGATTTTTTTTTTTTTCAGTAAATATTTGAATGTTGTTTTGAAAAAAAACTAAATTTCGCAAATCAAAAGTAATATTTGATCGGGTTTATATACAAACTAATAAACATTAATTAAATAAAGGAAAAGTAAAATTAAACTTTTGACAAGATTCTGAAATATAATCTTTTCGATTTTGACATTTCTTTTCGGTGACGTTTAAAGGTTGATTTATAAATAAAAATTAAAGAAAGATCATAAATTAGAATTATATATATAAACGGTTAAAGGTTGATTTTAAATAAAAATTAAAGAAAGATAATAAATTAGAGTTATATATATCAATTTTTTTTAGATTTGGCCAATTATGAAACCAATCCACTGCTTCCCTTCAAAGGAAAGTAAAATGCATTTAAAAAGTGCCACATTGTGTGAGATATGCAATCTGTTAGCATATATGCCCTGTAAGTCAAAAGTTGGCCTATTGGACTTTATGCACTCAAAGCTCATTAGTTACTTAATGATCCTATAAATATGTCATTCCAGTTGAGAGACTCAATTCATTCCATACGATAACATTCACTCTCAGAAATGCCAACGCCAAACTAGCATTGGTGTTGGCTTGTAGATCGGGTCAGCTTTGGAGAAATCGTTCTCCATCGCGTGCGCACAATGCTCGAGCAAATCTGGAGCGAATCCACCTCCAGAATCGCGAATCAGACGGCCAGTGCAGGCGGCTGAGCAAGCGGAGGGGAATGTGTTCTCCGCCGTCCAGCTTGCGGCTTGCAGGACCGATGTTCTGGTCTCGCGTCGGCGTGCGAAGGTGGCGAGGCTTCTGCATGAAGCCCGAGTGAAACCCTAGCCGCGCCGTTCGTCTGGAAGATGAAGGTGAATAGTAGGCGGCGGCTGGCTAAGAAACCCTAACAAGGGAAGACGATGAATAGTGCTTTTCGGGCCATTTTTTTTTAAAATTTAAAAAAAAGTTATTTTTAAAAAACCGAAAATATGGTATTTTTGGGGTTCAAAATTGTATTTTTAATTTTGGATCCAAATTGTTTGGAGTCCATAAATTATTTTTTGGTCATTTTAGATGTTTTATCCGGATATTAGTTTTTGAAATAATAAATCATAAACTTAATTAATTAAAAATATGATTTTTAATTTATTAAGTGTAAAATGGAGATTTTACAATTAGTTGAAAATGTAATTAATTGGAAATTGAATGAAAATGTTTCATTTAATTTGTTAATTTTATTTTTGCTAATATTATGATTTGTAGGTAAAATAGTGATTTTATCAAGTAAATGAAAATTTAATTAATTGAAAATTAAATGAAAATATTTCATTTTATTTGTTGATTTTATTTTCGATTATTATGATTAAAAGGTAAAATAGAGATTTTATCAATTTATTAAAAATTTAATTAATTAGAAATTAAATAAAATGGTTTTATTTAATTTGTTATTTTATTTTCAATTAATAATGCGATTAGTGGGAAACGATAGAATAAATTAATTATTGTGATCTAATTACACGTGATGTGATTAGTACAATTACATATGATGTAATTGTTTAGTTTAATGTTTAATGACATATGATGTGATTGTATGATGGATTATTACGGGCCTTGACCAATGTGTTTAGGTGAATGTTTAGGTTTTTAATGTTCATTATAATTGTGATTTTGGTTTTCAGGCCTGCGAGCCTGCTCTCTCTATTTTCTGATGTATCCCACCCCGGATTTGTATCCCTATTTTCTTGTTTGCACGATTTAAATGTAAAATCTTTAGAATTAGTGGGAGATCGAGATTGAAGATGGAGCATCAAGAATCAAGACTTGTATAATGGAAGCAAAAATGTAATAGGATTGCATTACATACCTGCATCACCTTAGACAGACTTGTGATCCACGTATGGCTCGCGTGGATCAATTAGGAAAAGGCCGTAATCGTCCATATTTATTTTTATTATGCATATGATGTATGATAAATGTTTGTTTGTATGTTTTATTAGTACATATGACTACATGAATAAAACATAGTTGTATGAATCCGACAAACAAACAAACAAGTACTGGATGAGATTTGAAAATTGTTAAAAATCCCTCTTTTGAATATGATTCAAAAATTTTAATATCAAATTGTAAAGGGAGCTCAAAGGAGTTTGTTGATTCCTGTCTTCCATCAACAGTTAAGCCATGAGACGCTACTTGTGTCTGGTGTCTTGTCTCACCTTCGTGGGGGGCATTTGGTATGGGAAAGCTGTGTGTTTAACTGCCACTTAATTATGGATAGGGTTCTGTTAACCTTTAAGATTGCTCACCCTCGTGGGGTCTTATTGGCGAACATTACCATCCGTGGGATGGGTTAGTTTGACGTGAGAAGGCATAATTGGCCTGCCTCCGTAGGGTTATGTCAATCACGAGACGAATATCTTGGGGGTTGCATATGATGCAATTGTGAGCTACCTTTAGTATCATGAGGTCAGCTGGACCCTCGTTCGGGGCTATCATGAGCTAGTTGGACTCCAAGCCCATTAAGAAAATACGATTTTCCGTTCATTTGTCATGAGGGTGACGAATTCGAAAAATTTAGTGGGAGCATTCAATAACTAAAGTCCATAGTTTTTGAATTAATTAATAATCAAACGGTTTGCATGTATTTTCTGTTTATTCTCAGTATTGTGATTGCCTTGAATCCGATTGCATCAGTTCTCGATATAAACAAAGTAACCGCACCAAATTATTCTGATTGACTATTAATTTTAAAATAGTGCTTGCTTTAAAAGGTTGCTATATACCTTTGGTGGGAGCCTCCTGTTGAAGTGTCTCCCCGTTCGCCTCATGAATAGATCGCCACACTTGGGAAGTGGTGGGACGACGATCTCTCGGCTAGGTACTATATGATAGCATCTATGTCACCAATGAGTTTCAACATAGATATGCGTAACACGCTCATATTGCTGATATTTTCCAACACCTACAGATGTTGTTTGGTGAACGGACGCGATTACTGAAACTCGCGATTTCAAAAGAGCTATTTTCATTTCACATGCAAGAAGGGACTTCGGTCTATGAGCATGGTGTAAGAAAAATATCTCTTCTTGAGAAATTGGAAAAATCTGAATGTGACAAATCCTCATTAACTGGTTGTAGATTTGATCTTATAGTCAAAATGTTGGAAACTCATGAATCCTTGATTCAAAAGGAGAAACGTGTTCTTCTTGTCGAATCTTCTACCAATGGTAGGAAGAGTTCAAGGATAAAGAAGAGGAAGAGAAATGGTTCTCAACCTCAAAAGCCGAAAAAGGATATAGTAGCAACTAAGAAATGAGAGGCATCTATATTTTCACTGTTGGTCACTGGCGCAAAGTTGTCAGGAATACCTAGACTAGAAGCGTTCTAAAAAGGGTATGTTTTATATTAAAATTAAATGTTTCTATTGGTTCTACTTCTTTGGTATATGATGACAGTTGTGCTCGCATTTTTGCAAAGAGTTGCATGTGACGTGAAGAAGTAGAGAGCCCTATGAAGGTGAAACCTACCTGAGGTTAAGCATTGTAGCAATAGTTGTTGCAAAGGCTATTTGAAACATTTATTTAATATAAAATCTTGAACTGGTTAGGAACTGGTTTGAGCAATTATTTATTTGTTCTAGATTTAATCATGAACATTGTTCCTATTTTGATAGAGAATGATATTCTTTTAAATATGCGAATGTGATTTGCAGTATTTTTAAGAATGCATGTTTTATTGAATCTGGTGAACTTATGAATGATTAGTATGATTATATTCAAAGAATATAAAAAGAATGATAACTTAAATCCAACATAAATTTAGCATGTGCTGAATGTCCATTGAATTTGACTCATATGGACGTATGTGGAGCACTAAATGTTAGTGCAAGATGATGTTGAGTTATCTTAAAGAGAATGTGATTCTCTCTGAGTAACTCTCTAAAGTTACATATTTGTTGAATATAATTCATACCAATGCAGTGACCAAAACTCCATATACGATATGGACTGAAAAATAATCCAAATTTTTATTTTGAGATTGTTCTGCTTATGTGAAGCATCCAGTGGGAGATGAGTTGGATAGTTGATCCATCTTATGTTATTTTGTGGAAATTATATTATCAATTGCAGGCAAAGAGTTTGTTTCGCAAGTGCAATCTTTCTAGAGAAAATGTTTCTATTAGAAAGGATGACAAAATAATATAACTTGAAAGGGTTCAAGAACCACAAACCACTAGAAAAGTGAAAATGGTGAAATTAATTTAGATAATCACAACCTTTGATTTACACACACCAAGGAGATTTGAAAATGTTTCAAGAGCTCCTGATAGAATGAATCTACTCCTTGAAAGTAGTCAAGAAATAGACCATGGATATGATCCTTGGACTTTCAAGGAGGCGATGTCAGATATTGATCGGGACATTGGCAAGATGCCATGAAATCTGAAATGGACTCCATGTACTCCAATAATGTATGGGCCTTAGTAGATCATCTTTGGGAATTGTTCCCATTGGCTGCATGGATTTATAAGTGAAAGCTTGGAGTGGATGGGAAGGTAGTGACCTTCAAAGCTTGACTAGTGAGAAACGGTTATTCTCATAGGCAAAGAGTTGTTTATGAGAAAATTTTCATCGGTTATGATGCTATAGTCTATTTACATTTTATTAGTTATATCTTTATATTATTAATATGAGATATGAGTAATGGATGTGAACACAACATTTCTCAGTGATAGCATTGAGGTAGAAATGTAGCAGCCAGATGTGTATACAACTTCTTGGAGTGAACAAAAGGTTTGCAAACTCCAGAGGTCCATTTACGGGCCTAAGAAGGCATCCCGAAGTTTGAACCTTCGTTTAGATAACACCATCAAAGTGTTTGGTTTTGTTAAAAATCCAGAAGTGACATGTGTGTGCAAAAAGGTTAGTGGGAGCATGGTTATATTTGTGATGCTTTAAGTCGATTATATCATGATCATTGTGAATGGTATTGGATTAATCAATTAAAGCTTGATTATCTACTAATTTCTCCATGTAAGATTGGGAGAAGCGTCATACGTGCTTAGCATACGGATCTATAGGGATAGATCTAAAGGATGCTTGAGATCTCTCAATCTACGTACATAAACACTGTGCTAAAAGGGTTTAGCATAGAATAGTCGAAAAATGAGTTACTTCATAATATGTCATAATATTCATCTCTCGAGTCAATGGGTCTTAAGATTGATGAGGAGAGAGAAAATATGACATTGGTACCTTATATTTCTACTTTTAATAGCATACTGTATGCTATGGTATGTACTTGGCCTGATGTATGTTCTTAGAGTAATGAGCAGACATCAGACAGATCCCGGTGAAGGTCACTGGAAAAACTGTGAAAATAATCCTCAAGTTCTTATGAAGAACTTATGATATGTTCATGGTTTTTGATCTGTAAGTGGAGAAATAAAAGTTGAAGTCTAAGCTAATGCTGGTTTTTAAATTGGTGTAGATGATACCATATCGATGTTCGGATTTGTATTTAAGCTCAATGATGGTGATGTCTCTTGGAAACGTTCCAAGCAAGACACCACATTGGATTCCACCACTGAAGTTGAATACATTGCAGCATACGATGCAGCAAAGAGGCAGTTTGGATATGAAATTTCATCCAAGAGTTGGGTGTAATTTCTAGTGCGGTTGACACGGTCCCTGGTACTGTGACAACATTTGAGCTATTATAAATAGCCAAGATCTCATCAGGATCCAAACTTATATTGAGAAAATACCATCTAATGAGAGAGATGGTAGACGCGCCATTATTATCGCAAGAATCGCTTCAACAGAAAAATATAGTGAATCCACTGACAAAGCCTTTACAAGGATTGGTGTCTGTTAGACATCTTGGGAAGGTGGTCTTAAGACACGTGAGTAGTTGGCTTTGGGAAAGTGAAAGATATTGTTGTCATACATGATTAAGTAAATCAATAGTTGATTGATTGTACTTATAATCTTATTATGACAAATCTTTGTTTGAATATTAATATATATGGCACTTCTTCATCTGTTTACCCATGCATCTTGATGTATTGATGAAGTCCTTGAAGTTGCTATAGTCCATAGAATGTGGTTACGCATATGATGGTTACCATGAAATACATTCTCGACTGCGATTTCTAAATGTTCCTGGTCGATGAGCCTTCGTGAATGGGATGTCGATATATGCTCGTTAGAGACTGGTATTCATGATATGTCTAGTGTAGTGCGCCGTGTTTCATCGGTGTTGGCTTGGAGAAGTCAGCACACATGAATAGGTGCTCATTAGGAATGAGTTCACTGAACGACCCTACTCGGAATTCTATAAGTGGTTACCATTTGTGAGTATAGAATTTCTAGTCATAGTTGTGCACCATTACTCCTCATGACCCGAGGCGTCATTGAGGTCTTGATAGATAGTTGTGTATTTTGATTTAATGACTGATCACATGTAGGTCATAAAGTCATTATTTTGGGTATTCAGTGATGCTGTCAGAGGCCTATGATTGTCGTTGGGGATTCACCACTGGTCTTGATGAACCAGGATGTCCTATGTGTTTTTCTATATATGATTCGAGGAATCTCTGGCCAGAGTGAGTAGCGCTTGTGAAAAATGAGTTTTTCATATACGCACACAAGGAATCATATAACGTGAAACAAATACATAGTTATTGAAATCATAATGGGTCTCGATCAACCAATGCCCTTGATTCAATCGGGACATATTGAGTGAAAGGAATGTACTGCACGCTAACTATGGCTGACAGGTTCTCGTACATTGCTAGTCATTTGTATCTAGGTCTTCGTGAAGTGCAGATGCTAGGCACTACCCACAATCGGTAGGTTGTTGCTGAAATTGTATTTCGGTCATTGTCTATTAAAGGAGTTTAATTGACAATGGGGCATTCAGGGTAAGCCCAAAGAAGTTGTTTGACTTCTAAAATCACAAAGGTTGTGATCCTACTGCTATGATACACTTGAGCCTCGCTGGGTCACAATCAACCGGCCGCCGATCTATCGATGAGAATTGAGACTTAAATGTTAAGTGCTCAAGATTGTGTAATTGATATTCAAGATATGAGTTTAATTTTTGATAGCTCCTCACTTTAGTGGAGTTTCTATGTTTGGAAAGGTTCCATCTATAGAAAGTTCTAAAATTAAAAAGTATGATATATTTATCTCATAATTATGTACGTCATTTGTACATCAAGTAATTCAATTGGATTGACCTAGTTGGATTATGAGTTTAGTGCTCATGTGTTGGCTTTTGGGCAAGTGGGAGATTGTTAGCATATATGCCCTGTAAGCCAAAAGTTGGCCTATTGGGCTTTATGCACCCAAAGCCCATTAGTTACTTAATGACCCTATAAATATGTCATTCTAGTTGAAAGACTCAATTCATTCCATACGATTCCATTCACTCTCATAGAAATGCCAACGCCAAACTAGCACTGGTGTTGGCTTGTAGATCTGGTCAGGTTGATTGGACTCGATGGACTACCACTATCAGATTCACGTCGGTGAACGGTAATCTCTTTTCGTGCATTTATATTTGATATTTGCATGTTTATATATGAATCAGGCGCGATCGTCCGTCCCTGGGTCAGATCTGTTTATTATATTATTTCCGCTGCGTTTGGATCTGGCGCCGGGGTACGGAAACCCAACACAATCAATATAGCTACTATTAAATTTGGATTAAACTCTTGTAATTGTCAAAATTGGTTATTAATCATTGATTTCTCAGCGTATATATGTGTACACACTATTATTGTGGGAGCGTGCGTCATATATATTTACAATGTTTTTTATGTCTAATAAATATTTATGTAAAATGAGATTTTGTCATGATCGGTCGGGGTGGGTGGTTAGTCCATACCCAAACTAGTTTGACCTGTAGTAGTTCGTGTTCTTGAAATTATTGAAAGACTAGATCTAGTTTGCTCGACAAAATCAAGCGGAAGACCCGAACAAATCTACTTTGAAATTGATTAAACAAGTTAAATTCATTTAAACAAAAAAAGCAAGTAAAATGAGATAGAATAAATGCACAGATTTATTTCTGGGAGTTTGAATACTAAGCATCTACGTCACACATTATTCTATTTAAGAAATGATATCCACTAGAAGACTTTGATCTATACAACACTTTGTACAAATCTGATACATTCATCATTCAACTAGAACTCCTATCATTTAACTCATCGGATAACGCGTCTCACAGTTACAAATTCCACTCTTCTATTTAGGTCACTTATACTATGAATATAGGGAAGAAACTTGGCATAAATATCCTACATATGATCTGATATAAGTTTGGTAAGTTGTGCCTAAGTATTGGGGTTAGTCCCATTTCAGCAAGATAAGTTCTTGAAGCTCCCCACTTTGAATCTTCTTTGAAATGGTTGGATTCTTGGTTGAATCGCCTTCTTTGATCTTCAAGTGGTTGTATTTATAGCCTCAAACAATGATATAAACGTTAGATACAAGCATATGGCCATTGGAAATGTTCTGTACGATCTCTGTAATTCTAACAGTCATATTCACGCTTTGGGCTATCTTATGAAGTTCTGCTCGAACTTTGTTGGACCTAGCTGAAATGCCAGCAACTATGTATGTCATTTCAGATCAACTGGGTACCTTCATTGGCCATAAATAGCATGATGCAAAGTTGTCTAACCGGGTACCTTGCTATTTCGCTTCAGCAGTCACAGTTTCTTGAATATGGCTCTTGATTCATTGATTTATGGGTAAAGTAATGACATTAAAGTTCATATTAGTGTATCGTCTTTCCAGATAATCAAGAATAACTTGATTTTGAGTTTGTACGAGCAATATACACTCGAAATACTAAACTCTATGTCTATTGAAAGTTTTCTTAATTCAGTGCAGAACGCGTGATTTCATCGCGATTTTTCACCATTTTCGTATCCGATTCATTCTTTGACTTCAACAGCTCATTTATAGATCTTTGTATTGGCATTCCAACGGATCTGAGTCGATCCGTTTTGATGAGCAAACTGGGAGATATAATCAATATCTCATAACTACTCCAACTTTATTGTTGTTGTTTTACCAGTAATTCATCTGCGTCTTCAAGATGTTTTTTTTCTCATAGTTATAATTTGGATCAGCCTTGTTGCTATGCAGTATGACTTCTAGTATTTTGAGTTGATTATCTAACCCATGTCTTTTTGATGACCTAACAATGATATATGATCGAAGGAATCACCTACGCTCGTCATTCTCTTGCTATTTCAGCAAGATGACTTAAAAACATTTTCTTGCTAATACTCAAGCTCCTAAACATAATCTTTCACTGCACACTTATTGAAATATGTTAGCAACATAATAATAAATTTTGTTGACATCAAAGCAACCAACCAGGTTCCCAAAACCCAACAATCCCTCCTTTTGATTATGACATATTTTTGGATAACAAGATGTTATGTTCTTAAAACATGTTTTTGGGTAACTTACACTAAAATTTTCATCCCTACTTTCAACTTTAATATTCCTCCATACTCAAAAATTATTTTAAGATTCCTCCCTAGTTTTGTCTTCTTTCCCTTTTCTTCATATTTTCATACCATTTTACCATTTATTTAAGAAATTTGCTTAACATTATAACAGGCACATATGGCTTCCATATTACAATAAAATTTTGGCAAAACATTATATATCTTTTTGATCATAACGGCACTGGGTGAGGTGGGTCCTTAAGGCGTAGAGTATAACCAAATATAAAAAGATTTTAAAGAAATCTGGAGATAGATGGGCAACAGCCTTTATTGTATTCTGAAAATACTTATAATATCTATTACATTAAAACGTCTCTTTTTGGTAGGAGACAGACTTGTTTAGCCTCTCATATAGATGATGCTTGACTTAAGAACACATAAACTAAAATACAGAACAATATTACAAATGTTTACAAAAGGAAATAAAAGAAAAGAAATATTATCAAGCTATGAACGTTGAAAGATTTCAAAGCTTGGAGACTACAACTTTTATTTTCAGAAAACTATCGAGAATTTTTTATGTCCTTAGCTTCCTGAGTGAGTGCCCTTATATAGGCATGAATCCGGACTTCAACTTCGGATTCCAAATCTTGATAAGTGTTGGGTGCGCCCGTGATTACCGCACTAATTTTTAATGGTCCACGTCTTTTCTTTTGTCGGGGAATCTTTACATTATTGGTTTTTGCAGTCCCCGAGCTCTAGGAAAACGGACTCTCTTATCAGCAGGTCCTTTGTCTTTTCCTGCCTCCGATCTGTCGGATTTGGATCGGAATCCTTTCCCAAACTCTGGTTTTTTCTGCTCTGGGCATGCTTGGCAAATTCGATCTATCCATCGGCCAACATGTGACATGTTGCGAATTCCGGTAAGTTTCCTTTCCTACCGGAATCTTGTTTCCCAAAGAATTTTCCTCTTTGTTTCGAAGAGTTCTTCAGCAAATCTTGTTGATGTTCTTGTCATTGAATTCAGCATGGAAGTACCGTTGGCTGAATTCTGAAAGGACTTGAATGGGTATTTGACTTTGTCCATTTCGATTAGACAAACCCAAAGACCCATTCTCGTCTGGTTGAAACTCCATCCTATGTGATAGTTCTAGCCAAAACTGGTGTGTCGTACGGTAGCGACATTCTTATATTTTTAAGGCGTTTCCATATGGTCGTATGAGCTTGATAAAATGAAAAGCTTCAATGAAGCCCTTTTTTGCTGGTTCTGGAGCGGCCCTGAAAAAATACAACTCCAAGATATCTCCTCTAGCCAAATGTGGATTATTGGCCCATGTCTCGTGAACAGCTTATATGATCCATTTTGCTAATTTTTAAATTTCAAAGAATGTTGGTGCCACAATATAAACCGAAGCAAGAACACCGAAATTATACCATTCTTGAACTTCGTTTGGATGGCTTCCTGGTTTCATCCAAACCCTTGGATATTTCGGAGATTTCAACAATAGTTTTGTCTGGGTTGATACCCCGTCTGGTTATTAGTTTCTTCCAAGTGTGTTGGTAATCTTGCTTAGGTGAAGAAACTAAATCATCATTAGTTTGAACCCAAGAGGTGTCAGTCGTTGGCATAAGGTTCAACTCTCCCACTTTTACCCCAGAGGTGCTGGGTTGATTTGACGGTTCAGATTGTGATAACACCTGACCCTCAACATTCGTTACAGTTTGTATATCCTCAAGGAATGCATCATCTGCAGCACTCGTGACAGGGGTACTTGAATCCCTTGCCTCCTGGTTAGATGAGTCTCGTTCTCTAAACACTCCTTTTTGCACAGTTGGAGGTGCGGCCTGGAGGATGGGCCCTTTCAAGACTTCAAACAGACGTTCATGGTCCCGAAAGCAAACTCGTATATGATCAGTAACAAGTTAATGATCTGCTCATTGAAGTAGTCATGCGTCCTCCGTATTGAGACAAAGATCTCAAAGTCTCGTTCCAGGATCTCTAGGTTTTTCCTGAGATTCCTAACTCGTTTGAGGGTATCGCTAGTAATGTATCCCTCCATCTCGTGTTAAGAAATCTGTAAGAATATTTTTATCAGATTTCACAATGACAATATCATAATCATAATATTGGCATTCAACTTGCCATCTTAAAAGTCTAGCCTTTTTTGGTTTTGATTCAATTTATTTTTCAGAAAAGATTTAACACTAGTATTATCTATTTTCAATAGAAGCCTTTCGAACTGCAAAGAACTCCTTCTCATTGATGTGCCATCGGATAACTTCGCCGCTGTCGAATAAACCGCTACAATATCTGCATGACACTTTTCCATTTGGTGTGGCCTTCATAAGTATTTCAGCCCACCAACGATCACTGGCATCTGTGTATAATACCAGTTCATCCTCGTCGTTTGGAATTGCAAGCTTTGGTAGTTGCCTGCAAACTTCTTTAAGCTGTTTGACAGCTTGTCTGTGATCTCCATTCCACTCGAACTTAACATCCTTTTTGAGTAGTGGACTGCACACTTTCCTGTGGTTTGCTAGGTTATTGATGAACATCCCAGCAAAACTAACAACTCCCAAAAAACTCTGAAGTTGTTTTAAATCCTTGAGGTCATCCGGATATCCTTGCACTTTTCAACAATATGGTTTTGCAAGATGATTCATGATTCGTCGATCTCAATTCCAATGAACTCGATTTGTCTTGTGGCAATTACCGCCTTCCTTTCGGAGAGCACTAATCCTTCCTTGTAACAAACATCTGAAAAGATTTCTAAATGTTTAAGATGTTTCTTTCATGTTTCTTGACGCGATGAGGATATCGTCAATGTTCACGAACATGAAGCTGAAATAATCTTTGAAAAGATTGTACATCTTCCTTTGATATATCTGGAGAGCATTTGCCAATCCCATTGGCATGACATTCCAGATGTAGTGTCATTGTGATGTGAAGAATGTTGTAAACCTTTTGCTTGCTTCCTCCATTTTAATCTGGTATAATCCAGACTTACAATCGAACTTAGAAAACACTTTGGCATTCTTGATGCTATTTACCAAACGTTCTCTGCTTGGGATATAATATCCATCAAATTCCAAGATCTCATTGATACATTTGTAATTGATCATTAATCTTGGTTTTCCTATTTTAATTTCTCCATGATTCCGTACGAGAAATCCCAGACTGTTGTATAGAGAGACACCTGCTGAGACTAGCGTAAGGTCAAGATGTTCCTTAAGTATCATCTGCATATCTTTCCGATCTTCCTGGTTCATGAGGATCGGTTTGTATCTTACAAACTCATATTCTCTTCCAGTTTTCACCTTCAAAGATGTTGTAAGCTCGTTTCGGTCCCACCATGCTAAAGGATCCTTATTGTAGTTCCTCTGAATCTTCCTTTTTTACTTCCTCCAGAGTAATTTGCTATTCCAGGGTAGCATCAGGTTGCATGGCTTCCTCATGTAATGCCTTTTTTCAGTAACAGTGGGATGTCAAGATTAACTTCATCTTCATCTTCATCCAGGTCTTCATTCTGTTCTCTGAATGACATTACATTTATACCATCAAAAGATATTTTTCTCTTTTGGCCAGTTCCTTGTTGCCTAAATTGAAGAATCGCTTCACCAAATCTCCGCTGATCCTTCATCTTAGGGTGTCGAAGTTTTCCTTCATCACCACGCTTGTTACAAAAACTAATGGGGAATTTTCTGTGAAACACCTCCCGTAGTCGTTGCACAATAATCTTATGATCACAAAGGGTTGTGAAAATAAGTCTCCTTGTTTCGTTCTCCTGAGTGAACTGCTTGAATGTCTGTAGGAAATTATTTCATAGCAGCATATCAGCAACTGTATCATGAAAATAAATAGGTGGAGTCTTGACTTTGTACCATGGGGTACCGCCTGCTCCTCGGATTATTATTTCCGCTCCATGGACTCCTTCATTAAGGATAAGGATCCGCTTTGAAAAGTCTCTTCCGGTAATGGCTGGTAATTTTTCACCAACTTCTTGGGGGTAGATATCACACCTGGCAGTATATATTCCATCTCCGAAATCAATATAGGCTGCAAAATATTATTCCCGATACTTCGCATATAACATCCCGATGGAGATGTATAAGAAAAATGGATTGGTGGTCATCTGATCCTACATCGCTTTCCTTCCACCGTGAATTCCATTCCATCTTGTAATTTTCCAAGGTTTATGTTCCTCGAGAAACTCAATCCCAAGAATGAGTTGTTCTGGGATCATCCCTGCAGTTCCTTCAAGTGTCAGGTCAATTTCACCAATATGAAGGTTTCATTGATACTTGGCAACTGTAGGTTGTAGCAAATAATATAGGACATCGCAAGGGAAGATATTGTTCTTCTCGGTGATGTTGAAGATTATCTGCACTTCTCTCCAGCCTTCTAGGCATTTCAGCATTCCTGTTATTTTGAATACATCAAGAACTTTCTGAATTCGGCTTGAGACGGCTTCTGTTTTCCCCGGGATAGTTACTGATTAACCTATCCTGTTGGAAAGACATCCTTCTCAGCTCTATCATAAGGTTCTTACTTCTGTTCAGAACAGGCTGGTCTTGTATCCTAATGTCGATGAATTTCTTTCTCAAGAATACCTCTGAATGATGAGTATTCGAGAGTGTGTATGACACTTTGTAGGTGATCAAGTAAGGCCCATTCCCTCCCTTCATTAAATTGATTCTTTTAAAATATTGATGAAGAGTTAGAACCTTGTTGAAATCTCGATCTCCCAAATTGTATGCAATTCTATGATAGATGTTGAAAGCCATATTTCCAGCATACAAATTTCCTGCAACTGCTCCCAAACAAGAATCTTTGAGGTTCGAGATTCTTTTGTCGAAGATTGTTAGATTGATGGCGAATCGATTCATTCCTTAAAGTTGTCTTGATGATTACTCTAATGGCTCCAATATGAATCCATGAAAGAGTGTTATCAACTTCTCTTTTTACCTTGCTCTTAAATCTCATGGATTTCTCTGTAGGGGATTAACTCCATTTCAATTTGGTTTCCTGAAAACTCCATGGGGATAACAAATTCGCTTGTTGTCACCTTATGGATAATCTGATGATTCGTACTTCGAAGACCAATCATATCCATAGCTTTTTCCATTGCTCCAATTGTAAACCCATCATACATCTGAAGCTTTGGCTCTTCCTTCATGACCCTCATAAGAGTTTTATGAGAAACAGTGGTATGAGAACTTTCTGCTTTGACAAGAACTTTCTAGGTCTCCATGAAGACCTGCTTTTTCTTGAACTACTTCCGCGGGCATAAGGATGAGCTATGTGCTTATTCATCTTTCGCCTTTGGGGATAGTTCCCAATTATTGTAGGGATATCATTCCCCGTACAGCAAAGAGGGGTTGTTTTGTTGATTCCTCTAAGCTTCTTGTAATTCTTTTGGAGTTTTGCTTGGTAGAACCACTCCGCGAGCTTTACCTTAAGAAATGACATTCTCCTGGACACCATTTCGATTGTATGAGGTGTATATTCATGGATAAGCATTTCTCTCCATGGGCTCGGTATTTTGGCAAATAACATTCTGATGCATCATTTTCTTCTATCTTTGCCTTCCATCTATACTCTGTAAAGAGTTTGATGTACTCGTCTACATAACAGATATCGGGTAGTTCCAATCTAATTAGAGCTTGTCTATATTTTTTAGCCTTCTCTTCCTCCATTCCCTCGAAGTAGCTTACTCCAATGAAACATATTTTAAAGAATTTTGCCATCTTGTCCACAATTACTTTTAGGGACTCTCTAGCTAAAACTTCTTCCTTGGTTCCTGGGTCTCCCATATCCCAGGCAATCTTGACTGATACTTCCAGACTCATTTTAAGAATTAAAATGAATCCTTCTTTACTTGGATCAAGCGTTCATGTTGTTATCCTCATTGCTGAAGCCAATTTATCAATAAGAACTTCTCTACTTTTGAAATCCAAGATATCCATGTTGAGCATAAGTCCATATGGATAGATTGGATCTAAAGGTGTTTGATGTATATCTAGCCTGAGAGAACAGTTCCTTGTTCCAAGTGGGGGATCCAAAGTTGCTGATGTGAAATCTTCCATGTGCGGCATGCTTTGATCACCTTCGGGCGGATTGTTTGACCTGAAACTCTCTTGTGGTGGAGGTCTTGTTACAAGCTCTCCCGTCTTAAATTCTACAAGATTTAATCTCACAAACGAATCAGCAAGATCACGCAGATCTTCCAGGTTGGTTATTTCTATTACTTTGTGGGAAGTATAGGCTCTCCTCGTAGGACTGCAATCATTTTTCAGTCTCCGTCAAAGGTTTTCGACCTCCTCCGCTTTCCCTTTTGATGTAAAAGGGGTTATGTTCCATATGACGGTGGTAACCATCCTCCGTTCCTTCTTCATGTCGGACTTGGTCTTGACTCCAACTCCTTAACTCGGGTTTGAACATCTCGAAGGTTTCAAGAATTTCCTCCTGATGTTTAATCATAATCTCCATCTGACTCTGAATCTGATGGATCTATGTAGGGACATGATATTGTACGTAACCATAACGCTGCACTGTCTTCTTGATTTCTCTAAGATCTTGGGATATCTTAGAAGACTCTGGTTCGATTTCTCGAAAGGTTGGTTCTCCCATCCTAATCATCTGGTCCAGACCCTGTTGGATCATTGGTGGCTGGAACCACATCTTCATGTTCAGGATGATCGTCTTCCTGAAGTTCGGCTAACTCGAATGTAGTTTGAGGTTCACTTGATGGAGTCTATTTGCCATCCTTTCGAGTTTCTTGTAATGACTTATGCTGGGTGTGCATAATCCTGTTCCTCGTAATAGTTTCACTTATGGTTGAAGCGTTGAGCTTCTGTCATATGCTTCTGATTTAGTGCTTCCAATTTTTGGAAGTACCACATGTATGAATGACACTTTGAACATTCGTTCGGGTCCATAATTTTCTTGAATCGTCTCCTCCGTATAGGATACAATTAATATTCAAGATATTATTATAATATTTCCAGAATAAACATAGGCTCTGATACCATTTTAAGGATCGCGGCTTAAACTACGCAAAATTATGCTTAGAATAAACAAAATGCCAAAAACTTAAACGTATTAATTTTAAAATTTTCTCTCTCCAATGAGTAAATATAAATGATAAGATAAAAGTAGGCAGGAATCTTTGAAAAAATTTTAGGTGGGAAGTAAAAAGAAAGTTAAACTTAGGATTAGGGATTTATTCTAATTTTCCCCATGATTTTTCCACTTTTTTGCGTGAATCAAAAAGGACAATGAAAAAAAAATAACCTCCCTCTCAAAATTAATTCTCCCCTTATAATAAAAACTTTCTTAATTTTTAAATGTTTGAAAAATATATTATTGAGAGGTAATTGGATTATGCTCAAATATTTTGAAATTTGAAATGAAAATATTCACGCTTATACAAAAATTCTTTAAAAGATTTTCTACCTAAGAATTAGTTAAAATGTTATTTTAAAAAACAGCCCACTATAATACCAATTGTCAGGATTGGTCGGAGGTGGGTGGCCAGCCCACATCCAACTTTAACTAACTTATTGTAGTAACTCGTGTTCTTGAAATATTTGCACCGAGATATTAGATCGATTTTGATTGACAAACAAAGCCAAAGACACCCGAACTAATCTGTTCTAAAACTATTAAACAAGTTAAAATTATTTAAACAAATATATATATATGATGTGATTCGAGATTTTGACTATAAGGTAAAATAACGTGTTAATGCAAAATAACGATAAACACATCAAGATTTTTTACGTGAAAAACCCTCAAATTGAGAGAAAAACCACGGGACCTAGTCCAGTATAAAACTTCACTATGAATATTGATGACTTACAAGATTTTCTAGACACACAAAATAATCGCTCAATGACTTACACGAATATTTTTAGAGAAATAACAAAAAGAACCGAACAGACATAAGTTTGCTCTCTTCGGAGTCTTTTTGCCCAGAAAAATCCAACCCCCTCTATGAGGTTATCTAAGGGTATTTATAGGGCTGCCCTCAGTAACTAACTCGCGGAAAACCAGCAACATGATGTCCTTTGATCGTGGCTTGATGGGAGCCAAGCGTGTCCGAGAAATCCGCCCCATTAATGCACGTTCAATCCCAGCCGGTTAATTAGTTTTAATTATGACCGGGTCTTCCGCTACACTTTGACCAAAATCCCGAAGAGGGTAAAGGATGCTCGATAATATGCTGATCAGTATCCTGTGTTCGGTAACCATCTCTTCGGTCTAACTTCTGCTCGGCGTTTTTAGAGTTTGTATCTTCATAAATGGATTTTACCCGAGAAAATCAATATGTCATATGACATCAATATATATTATTATATTTATACTAAAATAATTAGAAAAAATAGAAGTTAATAATTTTTAGAAATCATCTTTGGCAGTAGCGAGTTCCAGTAAAAAAATGACATCGGAAGCACAAAAATATGCCATTAAATTAAATTAAGTATACGTGAATAAATATTTTATTAAAATCTTTAGATAAGTGTGTATTTATATCTTCTCCGCACAGATCAATAAAGAATCGTATAATATAATCTTTCTCAATAATTTATTTAGGGCAAATTTCTCTCATCATCCCATAATTTTCATGATATTTCACTTACTGTCCAAACTTTAAGAAATTACACTCTACATACTAAGTAAATATATATATTTTTAAAAACCTTTTTGCTTGAATTCGTAAAAAGCCCATCATGATTTTATATTACAATATAATTTTGACAAACCGATATATATCTTTTGACCAAACTACCATCGGGTATCTCACCAGATTTTACGATGGCTTCTCACCATCAACCACACGATCGCAACCGATGGTTACTGCAATGAGGCCTTCAACAGTAGGCAGCATAGCGCTAATTCGTTTCCTACCTTAGTATAACCAGCTATATGAAGATTTAAAACAAATATAGGAGATAGATGGATAAAAGCCTTCGTTTTATTCTGGAAAAACTTAATATTTATTACATTAACATTTCTCCTCCTGTGAGGAGACTAACTTGTTTAGTCTCTCATATGATGAGACTGGACTCGAAACACATTTACAAACTGAATTACAAAATAAATAAAGAAAGCAAGAAAAATTATTACCAAACTATGAAAGTTGATAAGATTACAGTTTGGAGACAATAATATTTATTTGTGAGAAAACTATGAAGAACTTTTGATGTCCTTAGCTTCCTCAATGCTTCGCCTTATATATACATGAATCCGGACTTCAAATGCGGATTCCAAACTCTTGTTGAATGTTAAGTGCGCCTTTATCTCGTGGTCTGGCATCTTTGTCTGAGTGCGCCAGACTATTCTCTTGAGTGGTTCTACCATTTTCGTTTCTTTTGATAATGGTAGTGGTCCTCGTCTGAGTCACATGACTCTTGTCTCCCTGTGGTCCTTAGAAATTTGGTTTTTGCGGTCCGCATGAGAATCTTCCACGTTTCCCTGGTTCCGCTCTGTCCACTTTCTTCTGGTCCTTTTTGACAGGGAATCCTTTGCGGAACAGTGGCTCCTTTTGCTCTGGACAGATGTGGTCCTGCCATCTTCCAAAGTGAACCATGTTGCAGATCTTTTCGGCATGTGTCTTTGGTCGGCGGAATCTTGTTATCCCACAATACCTGTCTTTTCTTTCTAAGATTTCCTCGGCAAATTTCGTGGTATGGCTAGTCATGGAGTTCTCCATGAAGGATCTGTTCGCTGTTTCTGGAATATTTTGAATGGATACTTGACTTTGTCCATCTCCGTGAGACAGACTCATAATCCTCACGCTCTTCTGGTAGTGATGTCGTCTTCGGTGAGCGAGGAAACTAGTGTAGTTCCTTCAGGCGGTGGCTTAATCTGATCCATCCCCTTCCAATTCGGCCTCCTTCAAAGGCCTTCAGACCTCCTCAGCTTTCCCTTTGTAATGTAAAAGGGGTTATGTTCCATAGGACGGTGGTAACCACCATCCTTTCCTTCTTCCTGAAGAACTTGGTCGTGACTCCAACTCTTTGACTCGGGTTTGAACATCTTGAAGATTTTCAAGAATTTCTTCCTGATGTTTAATCCTGATTTCCATCTAGCTTTGAATCTGATGGATCTGTCCAAGGACATGGTATTGTAAGTATCCATAATGCTGCACTGTCTTCTGGATATCTCTAAGATCTTGGGACATCTTAGAAGTATCCAGCTCGATTTCTCCAAAGGTTGGTTCTCCCATCCTATTTATTTGTTCCGGATCCTGTTGGGTTAGTTGGATCCGGAATCATGTCTTTGTGTTCAGGATGGTCTTCATCCTGAGCTTCGGATAACTTGAACCGAAGTTTGAGGTTCATCATATAAAGGTTCCTCGCTAACTTCTCTGACTGTTGAAATCGGTATATGCTAGCTTGACTAGCACCGACTTCTTGTAGTATTTTTCATTTCTGGTTGAAGCATTTATCGTCGGCCAGATGTTCTTGATTTAGTTCTTTCAATTTTTGGAAGTATCACCTGTAGGAATGACACTTCGAACATTCGTTCGGATCCATATTCTCGTGTATTGTCTCCTCCGTTCAAGGATAAAATTAATATTCGAAATATTATTTTAATATTTCCAGAACAAACATAGGCTCTAATACCATTTTCTTGCACTGGGTTAGGATCATTTTTATTTTAAACTAAACTTATAAATATGTTCAAGGATGTAAATTATTACACATCTTGAAAATAAATTATGTACAGTGTAATTATTCAAAGAATAGTTGGAGAGTGAAATATGAAAATTAATTTTCTCATTTATTTATTACTCCCACTTTCTGCTTCTTCATCTCGGACGTACCACTAATATGTTCCTTAAACTAGACAGAAATTTTATGACTAACTTTATGGATGAAAATTTGAAACAAATTCATAAATAAATCAGTCGAATAATTAACAAGGAATTACTTGAGAAAGTAGCAGGAAAATTCATGGAGTTCAAGACTTGGGGATGGAAAAAATAAACAATAAATAAAACATCCAAGTTCCTCAATGGCGATCCCAAAAACTGGATGGATATATTAATGGCTAGTTAATTAAAGAAAGATCAAGAAAATAAAATATATTAACCATAATTCAAGAAACTAATAGTTGCAGCCTCCATTGATGACACTCATTCAAGCTTTTCTCAGTATCTAATGCTTATATTCAATGCATTAAAAGGATCAAGAAGTTGAAGATGACCCATTAGTGCCAAGAACATGAGCTGTGGCTCAAATCTTGTCCATGGATGCTGTGTTTCATGTCATTATTGCTTTCACGGTGGAGGTGGTGGCGGGGGGGTTGAAGTGCACGGCGGAGGAGGCGGTGGCGGCGGAGGTTCCACCAATTGAACCGTACCCAATGCCATTAGTGTGTGTGGATTTATCAGTAAAATTGTTAGTTAACTCGGGTTGAAGTTGATCTTTTTTGCCGAAAGTGTTCTTGTTGTTATGCATCCACACTTTGAAAACCCCTCTGTCAACTCCGGTTTCGGTACAAAATTCCGAGATCAAATCTTCGTCTTTCTTCTGCATTTTCCAGCCTATTCTTTCAGCAAATTCGAACATTCTCCCCTTCTGATCATGCTTGAACTTCGTCCGGAAACGCTTGCGGGCGTTTGGGCAGGAAGAAGTTGTGTTTATGGCGATGGGAATCGGCGCGTTGCTGTCCGGCGGCTGGCCGGAAAACCCATGATTGAGCGCAACCAACATGGGGGGCGCCAAGGGGCAGTACAAGGTAGAGATCGGCAGCGGAGTCGGTGAATTATTCGGGCTACTGCTGCTATTCCCACGGTTGGACCCAACCGGGGGGAGAGGGTGGTGGCGGTGTCGGGGCTGATATTCCAAAGCCGGAATAGCATTCGGCGGCGAGAGTTGGGGTTCATCAGGCTCCCGGCGGTGGAAGTTCCGGTGACACCCGCACGCCGCACATTTCAGCGAAGTGGAGTCAGCCGGGTTGGACGCCGTCGACGGCATGAACTCCCCACAACCGTCGACGGCATGTCCGCCAAGGCTGGCTGCGTGGTTCTTCAAGCATTCCTTGTAGGTGACCACCACCGGGTGGTGGGTGTTGAAGCCACCACCGTGGTGGATGTGCAGCGGCGCGTGGCGCTTCAGCACGCCGTTGCTGAAAGGCGACGGCTTGGCTGGCGGGATCCGTGCCAGAGTTTCTCTGTCAGCTTCCGGAGTTTTGAGTACAGTGGCATTATTGGGTGTTGAATTACTCAAGGAATGATCCATGGAAAAGCTGAAACAACATAAAAAATTATGGAATCTTTGGTAAATTTGCTAAGAATTTTCTGAGAGAATCAAGAATTAGGGTTTTCAGAAGGACTTGAGCCTGAAAATGGAGGGGAGAAATGGCGAGAAGAAAGATGGGGGAGTGGGGAGTGTAACTGTAGACAATAAAAAAAAAATCTTTGTTATGTGGTTGTGCTTTTAAACTAAACCTAGTTGGTGTTAATTAAATTAACCTGAGTTCAAATCTGTGGTTAACTTTTAGCTCAAGGCTAACCATCGGTCTATATATATATATATACATATATATATATATAAATATATATATATATAGAGATTAAATATAAAATATTGAAAACATCAGCCTAAAAAAAAAAATTTACACATAGGTACTACTTATCAAAATATGTTCAACTAAATCACCCAAAAAAATCTTCTTTCAATTAAATACATCTTTTAAAAAATATCTTTCACATAAGTCTATTTTATGAAACCTTAATCTAATTAATACATTTTTATGACTTAAACAACCCTAATCTAATTAATCCATTTTCTCAATGGCAGATTGTTCGATTGGTTGAATTGCTTTAAAATTTCAGAACGAATATCGAATTTTGTTCTTCACAAATTGAATCTTGTTGTCGTTCTCATCCTCATCTTCAATCAATTTCTCTGTTTTTTTCCGATCTATTGCTTTGAATTGGTTTCGTCTTCTTCGTTGCGAGCTGTTTCTGAATTGACGTATGATCGCACCATAGCATTCACCTTCAATTGTTAAATTTTTTTGCTTCGTGACGCATCGTCGCTTGCATTTGTGTCAAATTTTTCTGCGATCTTGTGATGTTTTTGCTGCGTGAATTCTGGAATATGGCGACGCAAAGGACAACTGTTCGTTTGCAATTGAATTGTACTCGTTCATTGTGCTCTGGAGGTGTTCGATTACAATCACGTGAGTAGCTGGTGTGATTGTGTACATCTTCGGTGTATGAATAAAATTTAATCATGCTGTGTATGAAAATTAATCATGCGATGCATGTAAAAATGTATTCATGTGGTGCATATAAATTACATGCGCCCTAGTCTACCGGTGCATGTAATTACATGCACCGCTAGTCTACCGGTGCATGTAATTTACATGCACCGATAGGTGGAGATGTACTAATATACGATTTTTTTTTATCTAATTACTAAATAACAATGATCAAATCAAAAAAATGTGAATTAATTTTTCATTCTATAATTTTTACAATTGATCTTATAACAAATTAAAAATACAATATATTACTGTAGAAATTAAATTTTATTATGGATGAGTACATACTATATGATAAATTATTGCATAATCTCATAACAAAATTCTATTATTTTTCAAATGATAATATATTACACAAACATGTATTAATTTTAAGTGTTATTTGTGATCGTCTTTAACACTTACTATATGATACTTATTTATTATGTAATTTGAGAACCAATGCAAATGTTAAGTCTACCGATGCATGTAATTTACATGCACCGGTAGACTAACGGTGCATGTAATTACATGCACCGGTAAACTAGGACGCATGTAATTTACATGCACCACATGAATACATTTTTACATGTATCGCATGATTAATTTTTCATACACAGCATGATTAATTTTTATTCATACACCGAAGATGTACACAATCACACCAGCTACTCACGTGATTGTAATCGAACACCTCCAGAGCACAATGAACGAGTACAATTCAATTGCAAACGAACATTTGTCCTTTGCCGTCGCCATATTCCATAAGAAAAACGATATTTTTTTTGCAGATTTGATATTAGAATTCACCTAGCAAAAACATCACAAGATCGCAGAAAAATTTGGCACAATTGCAAGCGACGATGCGTCACGAAGCAAAAAAATTTAACAGTTGAAGGTGAATGCTATGGTGCGATCATACGTCAATTCAGAAACAGTTCGCAACGAAGAAGACGAAACCAATTCAAAGCAATAGATAGGAAAAAACAGAGAAATTGATTGAAGACGAGGATGAGAACGACAACGAGATTCAATTTGTGAAGAACAAAATTCGATATTCGTTCTGAAATTTTAAAGCAATTCAACCAATCGAACAATCTGCCATTGAGAAAATGGATTAATTAGATTAGGGGTGTTTAAGTCATAAAATGGATTAATTAGATTAGGGTTTCGTAAAATAGACTTATGTGAAAGATATTTTTTAAAAGATGTATTTAGTTGAAAGAAGATTTTTTTGGGTGATTTAGTTGAAACGTATTTTGATAAGTAGTACCTATGTGTAATTTTCTCTTGAAAGAATTTTTTTTGGGGTGACTGGGCCGAAAAATCTTTTACCAAGTAGTACCGGCCCGAAATTTTTCCCAAAAAAAAGAATATATCACATAAATAACATTCACCATTATGAAAAAAATCAAAGTATAATTATACTTATTTGAAAATTATATATTTATAAGGACAGTATAATTTACCTCCCTGTAAAATTATAAAAGACCAATTTATCTTTCTATGAATAAATCTTGATAAAAAAACTCCCTATAAAACTAAAAAAAGAGTGATTTTATCTCCTTTAAAACTCAAATGAGTAATTTAGCTCCAGATGAATAAATAAGGGTCAAAACACTTCCTTATAAACCTAAGAAGAGCAATTTTATCTTATAAAACTAGAAGCAATTTAGCTCTCTGTCAAATTCATGATCTTGTAATCAAAGCTTCTTTCATGGTGGGATTGACGTTAATCTGATCCGGGTTCTTTCCGAAAACCTGGTGCAACTCACTTTTGTTATGGGTGAAGGAATTTGTTTGTTAAAAGACAAAGCATTTGTTAACGGAGAAGGAGAAGGAGAAGGAGGAGAAAGATTTATCAAACCAACAGTTGTACTGTTGCCGAAGAGGGGGAGTTAATTACTCAGTTGTAGTTTTACAGTGAGGTGTTTTGGTCTTATTTATTCACAGGAAGTAAATTGTTTTTTATAGTTTTATATGGTGGTTGTTTTACCCTTATTTATTCACAGAGAGTTAAATTTGTCATTTGTAATTTTACCAGGAGCTACATTGCATTTTGACATATTTATAAATTGCAGGCACATACATCTAGGGGTGGACACAGAAATTTTGAGAAGGGAACAAAAAATAATAAATAAAAATGTAGGGAAAAAAATTTTAAGAGATTAAAATATAATTTAGCCGGGGCAAAATTCAATTTTTGAGGGTAAAATAAATTTTTTTCTAAATTTTTTTTTTTTTTTGCAATGTGCCCTCTGCCAAAAGGTACGTCCGCCCTTGCGTATATCCATTCATAGCATTTTTAACGTGAAATGTTTATTAAAATCTAAAAAATTACAAAAAACATTGATAATAAAAGATACATGCACAACTTGAGATGTGAAAAGATTTATGCTTGTATAGGATTTGAAAAATAAAACTGTAAGATTTACATAAGAAGTTTGGTATGTTTTTTACTTGTAACGAAAGCAATTTACCTTTATATCATAAAAATATTGAAATGCAGATAATTGATTATTTCAAATGAATGTACCCATAATTTAATCAACTTTAATTTAATTCTCCTAAGTTTCGACTAATTATTATATACTAAATAAATGAAATTAAATGTTAGAAAATCAATAATAATTTCAGAAAAACTGAAAAAAAAAATACTAAAAAGTACAAAAAAATTCAGGAATTATTGATTGCGTGAGAGTTACATACAATTATTTACCATATAAATGTAAAGTTGACGGAGTCAGAGCAGGTCCCGCTGAAGTCGCTGAATCCGACCTTAATTTGTCAAACTTTGCTGTCCCTTTACACCGGAACAAAGCCCGGGCCCCTCAACACTTCCTTTTGGCCGCACCTCTTGTATTCGTGTTATGATATTGTCATAATAATTAAAAAAAAAATTTACATCGATATCATTTAGTGAATAATAATTCATCATAGTCTAATAATAAAATATTAGTTCATCTAGTTTCATTTTTGGTTAAAATGACATCAATAACCCTATGTGGTCTGTGTGATCCAAATTGTTAACGCGGTCCAACCAACTTTTAATTTAATTGGATCATTACCCCTTGAAAATTGTTTAAGATCAAATATACCTCTATATACTATTCATTATCTTCTTCATCCTATTATTTTTAAACAGTTGCATTTTATGAATATGAGATCCTCCGGTTGCTGTCATCTTGAGAAGAACTCAAGAGCATATTTTTGCGAAGGACTCATGATTCATCTTTAAATCCTTCTAAACACGATTCAAACCCTTATTCGAAGAACATGTTAAAAATAAAGAACAGGCTCATCATTTATCTATATTACAATAAAATTTTAACAAACTGATATATATCATTTTGAATGTAACGGCACCAGGTGAGATGAGTTGCAAAGCCACCAGTGGAAAAATGACTGCCTCTAGACTGTTTTATGAATGCCTCCTCACCATCCAACTTCAAACCACTCGGGTGAAGTTAGTCTACAAGTTATTCGGCTCCTTCAGAAAGCGCACAACACGGCCCTAATTCGTTTCCTACCTTATGGCGTAAGGTATAACAAGATATAAAATAAAGTTAAAAAATCTGGGAGATAGATGGGCAAAAGCCGTCGTTGTATTTTGAAAATACTTATAATATTAACACATTTCCTCCTGGGAGGAGACTAACTTGTTTAGCCTCTCATATGATGAGGTTAGACTCGAAATACATATACAAACTAAATTGAAAAACCAAAATATTACAAAGAAAGAAAGACAATATTATCAAGCTACGAAAGTTGATAAGTTTACAGCTTGGAGACTACAATATTTATTTGTGAGAAAAATATGGAGAATTTCTGATGTCCTTAGCTTCCTCAATGTCTGACCTTATATAGGCATGAATCCGGACTTCAAATGCGGATTCCAAACTCTTGTTGGATCCAAAGTGCGCTCGTGAGTGCGCCTTTATCTCGTGGTCTGGCATTTTTTGTCTGAATGTGCCAACTTTTCTCGTGAGTGGTCCATTATTTTGTCTGGGTACGTTTAATGGTCCACGCATTTCTCCTTTGTCAGGAAATTTTTATGTTATTGGTTTTTGTGGTCCCCGAGCTTTAGGAAAACATACCCTGTTGTCAGCAGGTCTCTTATATTTTCCTGCTTCATGTCGATCATGCTTGGGCTGGAACCCTTTTCCGAACTTTGGCTCTTTTTGTTCTGGGCACGCCTGGGAAACCCGATCTTTTATCAGCCGATGTGTGCCATGTTGCAGAACTTTCGATAAATTTCTTTACTCTTAGGAATCTTGTTTTCCCAAAGAATTCTTGTCTTCGTTTCGAAGAGTTCTTCAGCAGATCCTATAATAGTTCCTGTCATAAAATTCAGCAAGAATGTTCCATTGGCTGAATTTTGAAAGAACTTGAATGGTTTGTCCATCTCAGTTAGACAGACCCGAAGTCTCCATGCTCATCTAGTTGAAGCTTTGTTTTCTGTTATTGCTCCAACTAATACCTGTGCGTCCTCTCGTAACACGGTCTTGATATTTTTCAAGGCATTATTGTCTGGTCGTCTGAGCTTGGTGAAATGAAAAGCTTCCATGAAGCCTTTATTTGCTGGTTCAGAAGCTGCACTGATAAAATATAACTCCAGTACTTCTCCTCTGGTCAAATGTGGGTTATTCGACCATGTCTCGTGAACAGCTTCTCTAATCCATTTGGAAATTTGAAAATTTCAGAGAAAGCTGGTGCAACAGTATAAACCGAAGCAAGAGCCCCAGAATTATACCATAGATGTACATTGTTTGGATGGTTGCTTGGTTTCATCGAAACCCTTGGGTATTTTCTGGATGTATCAACAATTATTTTTTCTGGATTGATATCCCGTCTGGTTATGACTTTCTCCCAAGCGCGCTGGTAATCCTGCATAGGAGAATAAACTAAATCCTCGTTAATTTGAACCCTAGAAGTGCATGTCTGTGGCATAAGGTTCAGAGCTCCCTCTTTTACCCCAGTGGTGCTGGGTTGACTTGAAGGTTCAGATTGTGATGACACATGACCCTCAACATTCGATACATCTTGTATATGCTCAAGGAATGCATTATCTACAGCACTTGTGACAGGAGCATGTGAATCATTTGCCTCCGGGTTAGATGAGGCCCGTTTTCTAAACACTCCTTTTTGCACCGTTGGAGATGCGGCCTGGAGAGGCCCTTTCAAGACTTCGAACAAGTGTTCTTGGGCCTGAAGGCAAACTCGTATATGATCGAAAACTAGGTCACAATCTGCATGTTGTACTTGTTCTGCGACCTCAGCATTGAGACAAAGAGTCCCAAAATCTCGTTCAAAGATCTTCAGGTTTTCCCTGAGATGCCTAACTCGTTTGAGGGTATCGCTAGCAATGTGTCCCTCCATCTCGTGTCAAGAAATCTGCAAGAACATTTTTATCAGATTTTACAATGACAATATCATAATCATAATATTGGATTCAGTTTGCCATCTTAAAAGTTTAGCATTTTCTGGTTTTGATTCAATTTTATTTTTCAGAAAAAACTTAACACTAGTATTATCTATTTTCAAGATAAGTTTCTTTGCAAGTAAAAATAGTGGCCATTTTTTAAAAGCTTTTTGAACGGCAAAGAACTCATTCTATTTGATGTGCCATCTGATAATTTCGTTGCTGTCAAAACCGCTGCAATATCTGCAGGGCACTTCTCCATCTGGTGTGGCCTTCATAAGAACTGCAACCCACCAATGATCACTGACATCTGTGTATAATACCAGTTCATCGTCATCGTTTGGAATTGCAAGCTTTGGTAGTTGCCTGCAAACTTCTTTAAGTTGTTTGACAGCTTGTCTGTGATCTTCATTCCACTCGAACTTAACATCTTTTTCGAGTAGTGGACTGAACACCTTCATGTGGCTTGCTAGGTTGTTGATGAACATCCCAGCAAAATTAACAACTTCCAGAAAACTCTGAAGTTGCTTTGAGATCATCAGGATATCCTTGCACTTTCTTAACAATATGATTCTGCTAGATGATTCCAGATTCGTCGATCTCAATTCCAATGAACTTGATATGTCTTGTGGCAATCACTACATTCCTTTCGGAGAGCATTATCCTTCCTTGTAACAAACATCTGAAAAGATTTCCAAATGTTTAATATGTTCTTTCATGTTTCTTGACGCAATGATGATGTCTTCAATATACACGAACATGAAGCTGAAGTAATCTTTGAAAAGATTATCCATCTATCTTTGATATATCTGAGGAGCATTTAAAAATCTCATTGGCATAACATTCCAGATATAGTGTCCTTGCATGCGTGGAGAATGCTGTGAACTTTCTGCTGGCTTCCTCCATCTTAATCTGGTAGAACCCAGACTTGCATTCGAACTTAGAAAACACTTTGGCATTCTTGATGCTATTTACCATATGTTCTCTGCATAGGATAAAATATCAATCTAACTCCAATATTTCGTTGATCCCTTTATAGTTGATCACCAATATCGGCTTTCCTCGTTTAACTTCTCCATGATTTCGAACAAGAAATCCCGGACTGCTATATGGATAAACACATGCTGAGATTAACTTAAGGTCAAGATGTTCTTTAAGTTTTATCCGCATGTCCATCCGATCTTCTATATTCATGAAGATTGGTTTGAATCTGACGAACTCATTTTCTTTTTCAGCTTTCACCTTCAAAGTAGCTTTGAGCTCATTCTTGTTCCACCATGCCAGGGGAGCCTCGTTGTAGTTCCTCTGAATCTTCATTTTCACAACCTCTAGAGTGATTTTCTCTTCGAGGTAGTTTCAGGTTATGGAACTTCGTCTTGTAATGTCTTCTTCAGTAACTACAGTGTTTCTAGAGTAACTTATTCCTGCTCATGTTCTCTGAAAGACGTAGTATTAACCCGGTCAAAAGTTTGGGAATCCTTTTCACTGGGACCTTGTGGTCTAAACTGAAGGGCTGCGTCACCAAATTTCCGCTGATCCTTCATCTTCGGGTGTCGAAGTTTTCCTTCATCACAACGCTTGCTGCGAAAACTAATGGGGAATTTTCGGTGAAACGCCTCCCTAAGTCGCTGGACAATAATCTTATGCTCACAAAGGGTTGTGAAAATAAGCTTCCCTATCTCGTTCTCCTGTGTAAACCGCTTGAATGTCCCTAGGAAATTGTTTCCTAGCAGCAAATCAGTTGTTGTACAATGAAAATAAATATGTGGAGTCTTGACTTTGTACCAGGGGATATCGTCTGCTCCTCTGATTATTATTTCCGTCGCCTGGACTCCTTCATTTAAGAATAAGAATCCGCTCGGGAAAGTCTCTTCCGGCAATGGCTGGTAATTTCTCACCAACTTCTTTAGGGAATATGTCTCTTTTGGCCATGCATATTCCAGCTCCTGAATCAACATATGCTGCGAAATATTCTGCACTATATTTCTGGTATAACAAGACGACTGAAATGTATATTGAGAATGGACTGGTGGACATCAGATTCTATATCTTTTCCCATCCTCCGTGAATTACATTCCATCCTATAATCTTTCACAAGGTTTTTGTTCCTCAAGAAAGTCAATCCCAAGAATAAGTTATTCTGGGATCATACATGCAGTCCCTGCAATTGTTAGATCAATTTCACTAATTTTAAGGTTTACTTGATACCTGCCAATTGTAGGTTGTTGCAAATAATCCTAGGACATCGGAAGGGAAGATATTGTTCTTCTCCGTAATGTTGAAGATTATATGCACTTCTCTCCAGCCTTATGGGCATTTCAGCATTCCTGTTGTTTTGAGCACATCAGGGATTTTCTGAATCCTGGTCGAGACGTCTTTCTGTTTTTTTCCAGGGATAGTTGCTTATCAACCTATCCTGTTGGAAAGACATTCTTCTTTCCTCGATCATAAGGCTTCTGCTTCTGTTCAAAACAGGCTGGTCTTGTATCCTCATGTCGATCTCTCCAATCATCGGATATTAATATTATCCGGCAACATTGCTTTTGCTAAATCTTCGAAGATTCTGGGGACTTCATGGAATTCGTTTATCAAGAATACTTCTGAATGGTGAGTATTCGAGAGCTCATAAGACATGTTATAGGTAATCGAGTAGCATATTCCCTTCTTTCATCAAATCACTTCTTTTAAAAACTTGATGAAGAGTAAGAACATTGTTGAAGTCTCGATCTCCCAATTTGTATGATATTCTTGGATAGATGCTGAATGCCATCTTTCTGGCATACAAATTTCTTGCAACTGCTCCCAAACAAGAGTCTTTGAGGTTTGAGATTCTCTTGTCAAAGATTGACATGTTTAATGGCGAATCAATTCCTTCCTTAAAAGTTGCTTTGATTATGACTCAATGGCTCCAATATGAATCCATGAGAGTGTGTTAGCAACTTCTCTTTTCACCTTGTTCTTAATCTTCTGGATTTCTCTGTAGGGGATTAATTGCATCTCAAATTGGTTTCTCGTGAATTCCATCGGGATCGTAAATTCACATGTTATCACCTTATGGATAATCTGATGCTTCCTGCTTCGAAGACCAATCATATCCATGGTTTTTTCCATTGCTCCAATTGTTAATCCATCATACATCTGAAGCTTTGGCTCTTCCTTCATGATCCTCATAAGAATTTTATGAGAAACAGTGGTATGAGAGAAAAATCATGACGTCTCTTCTCTGATCATGTGTTGAAGGAACTCTCCTTCACTCTGATTCTGAACTGGATTCACCTCCATTATCAGATAAGATCTCTTCTTCATAAATGCTTTCATCTGTGGGAATATCCTCAAATTGATACACCTGCACCAAATCCTTGAAATAAACAGCATCCTCGAACTCCTTGGTATGCTCGAACTGTCTTATTCCTCTGTTTTGATTTTCTGGACAATATGTAGAGATATGTTCTCTTGCTCCACATGTCCAGCAGTTACAATCTTTGAAACTCTCATTTGCACGAGTGTGAGTGCTTCTGAAATTTCTCTCTGTCGGTGGTCTGCTAGAACTTGTTCGATTAGAACCTGTTGAAGAGATTCTACTCCTGATTGGTCCTAATCTGTAACTTTGGGCTTTCTGCTTTGACCAGAACTTCATGGGTCTCCATGAAGACCCACTTCTTCTCGAACTACTTCCTCGGGCATAAGGATGACTTCTGTGTTTTTTCATCTTCCGCCTTTAGGGGTAGTTTCCAATGATTGTAGGGATATCATTACTCGTACAACAAAGAAGAGTTGTTTTGTTGATTCCTCTTAGCTTCTTTTAATTCTTTTGGAGTTTCGCTTGATAACACCACTCCGCAAGCTTCATTTAAAAAAATGATGTTTTCCTGGACACCATCTACATTTCCTACGGTGTATATTCCTGGATAAGCATTTCTCTCCATGGACTCGGTATTTTGTCTAAGAACAGCTCGGCTGCATACTTTTCTGTCATCTTTGCCTTCCATCTATACTCTGTAAAGAGTTTGATGTACGCGTCTACATAACAGATATCATGTATTTCTAGGCTATATAGAGCTTTTCTATATTTTTTCGCCTTTTCTTGCTCCATTCCTTCGAAGTAACCAACTCCAATGAAACAAATTTTAAATAATTTACCCATCTTGTCCACAATTGCTTTTAGGAACTCTCTGGCTAGAACTTCTTCCTTGGTACGTAAGTCTGAGAGTGCCCGGACAATTTTGGCTGATCCTTCCAGGCTCATATTAAGGATTAATATGAATCCTTCTTTGTTAAGATCAAGTGTTCCTGCTGCGATTCTCATTGCTGAAGGTCATTCATCAATAAGAACTTACCTATTTTTAAAATCCAAGATATCCATGTTGAGCATAAGTTTGTATGGATGTATCAGATCTAACTGAGATTTCTCGTAAGGCATTTGATGTATGACTGGCCTGCGGAAATGATTCATTGTTCCAACTGGGGGATCTAAGTTTGCTCCAGTGGTAAAATCATCTTGATGGGACATTCTTTGATCTCCATCGGGTGTTGGATAGTTTGACCCGAAACTCTCTTGTGGTGGAAGTTGAGGAATTCCGCCAACTTGATTTGTATTAAAGCCTATGAGATTTAATCTCGCAAACGAATCAGCAAGATCACGTAGATCTTCCATGTTGATTCTTTCCATTATTTTGTAGGAAGTATTGGAACTCCTCGTATGACTGCAATCATTTTTTCAATCTCCGTCAAAGACCTCCATACCTCATCTGTTTTCCCTTTTTGATGTAAAAGGGGTTCTGTTCCATAGGACGGTGTTAGTCACCCTCCTTTTTTTCTTCCTGTAGAACTTGATCGTGACTTCAACTTTTTGACTCGGTTTTGAACATCTTGAAGGTTTTCAAGACTTTCCTCCTGATATTTAATCATTATCTCCATCTGACTTTGAATCTGATGGATTTGTGCAGGAACATGGTATTGTAAGTATCATTAACGTTGCACTATCTTCTGAATCTCTCTAAGATCTTGGGACATCTTAGAAGTATCCGGCTCGATCTCTCGAAAGGTTGGTTCTCCCATCCTATTCGTATGGTCATGATCCTGTTGGGTCGATTGGATCTGGAATCTTATTATTGTGTTCAGGATGGTCTTCATCCTGAGCCTTGGATAACTCGAACTGAAGTTTGATGTTCATCCTGTAAAGGTTCCTCACTATCTTATCTAGTTGTTGATACTGGTTTATGCTAGCTGGGCTAGCACCGACTTCTTGTAGTATTTTTTGTTTCTGGTGGAAGTGTTTAGCTTCGGCCAGATGCTCCTGATTGAGTTCTTCCAATTTTTGGAAGTACCACCTGTAAGAATAACACTTCGAATATTCATCCGGATCCATATTCTCTTGTATTGTCTCCTCCATTTGGGATAATATTAATATTTAAAATAATATTTTTATATTTTCATAATAAACATAGGCTCTGATACCATTTTGTGTCAATGATCCAAAAATAAGGGGACTCGTAAAAGAAGGGGTTTAAAACGCATCTTCTTGTAGATATAAGGATGTAATAGGTAATATAACACAGAGAATCATTCGTTAACAAAATAAAATTCAGTGGAGTATAATGTAATTTACTAAACCATCGAGGGGTATAAGAGTCAAAATAAAACACCAAAATGATTTGAAATTTTGAATTTGGACCTATTTGAATAAAGATTTTTTAAAATTGGATTTTCTGTAATATTGTTTTTTCCCCAAAACTTAAGTGAATTATGTTTCCCGGAAGTGCATCTCCTTGCAATTTTCCCTAATAATTATTGTTGTTCTCAGAGCAATTTTCATATAAAAAAATTTGAAAGTTGTTCTGCAACAACAAAAATACTCCGAAGATAACATTTTCCTTTAATTTATCGTCATCCTGCACAATCACCCCCCTAATAGATTACTCATCAAATTTTAATGTCACCTAGCTTCAAAATAGATTGAATTTACTCTTCACAATCATACCCCTAATAGATTACTCGCATCAAATTTTAATGTCACCTAGCTTCAAAATATATTGAATTTACTCTTGCGATATTAACAATTTTCTTAGTTAAATAATTTTACCTATCTAAAACAGATATGCAAATATTAGTTATTTCTATATAAAAACTATTGTTGGACCATTTGCCTTTGATGACACAAATAAGCTTACTTCTAAAAACTCTACTATGTTATTAATGGGTCTAAGGTTGTTGCCAGCAAAGTCGAGAACAACTTAATTCATATCAGCAGAGTCCAAATGACAGCTTAGTTCAGACCAGGAAAGTCTGTGGCCAACCTTCAGAATATAGCAGAGTTTGCAAGCAGGCTAGCAAAGTTCAAAGATGTAGCAGACTCATCAATCCAGCAAACTGCTAGCAAATAGTACACTATCAATAGTACTATTGCACAGCAGAGAATATAAGGCCCAACTAGCCGTTGTTAACGGATTTGACAATAAGAGAAAAGGAATGTCAGGTGTCTGTACGACAGCTAACATAATAGTATCATGGGGCCAAATGCAGTAAAGTTTATGTTGCAAAGCTTAACTACAAATAGCCCCGAGTCAGACTCATGCAAAAAAATTTGCTCCTACATAACATATTTTATTCTAGACCAGATTTCATTTTTTGAAATAATAGTACATCCTCTAATTTTTTTTCATATCGGTTTCCTCCTAGAGATAAGGTAAGAACATTGGTTCACTCCCCGGATAAAGGGTCTGACATTCCAAAACAACTGTTATCCACGTATCATGTCAGAATATCTTCGGGACTTCCCTACCAATTGATTTCAAAATTTATAGTTCTTCAAAATCATATTTTTATCACAGAAAATCTCAGAATTTCATAGTTTCGATTTATCGCACAGATTTCATTGAAATTTAAGGCATACGTATGATTTTAAAGCATAAGTCTACTTACATATAATTTTAGAAATTGCTTTAACAGATTTGGGTGCTAGAAGCTTTGAAATCTCTTCATCTTCGTATTGAAACCGACAGAATTGATGGGTCTCTTCTGTGAATAATTCGTAGATTTTGCTGCAGAGTTTGTGTAACTCTCCCATTGTAATGATTCTAATATTTAAAGAGGTGGAAAATTAGGATTTACTTCCTTCCACATATTCAGCCATCTCCCGCATGTTCCTTCCACATTTTTACTTCCTTTGATTATAACAATTTAACTCCATTTCTCCTATAAATACAGCAGTTACAACTAATGAGGAGTAATGCGTTTTGACCGATCTTCTTACGACAGATTTATATTGATCAGCTCTTCCCTTATAATTGATTTGGTTTGATAAGTTCTTCGCACAAAACCGATTTGACCCCTTAGAATTGATTTGATTTGACCGATGAAACCGGTTCTTCACAATAATAACATCAAACAATAATATGGTGCATTTTAGTTTCAAGAATTAATACTACTAATGATAATAACATTAATAGATTTTATAAATTGAGTGGGAAAAAGTGTTATTTGAGCAAGTCCAAGCAGATCTGTGGGCGAGAGACACGATTGCCACATCCCGTTAATTAAAAGCACTTTTATCGGATTCTCATAGAATTTTGGGACGTTGAGCGTTTTGTTTGAATATCTGAAAAACTATTTTTTCAAAAAATATTATTAAGATATATACATATATGAATATGTATATATATTCTTTTATCCCTGATTAAAATATACATACACTGAAACTCTAGACTTAGATCGTTAAACTCCTCAGAAGTGATAAGAAAGAAAGTAAAGAATTACAGAAAGAAAGAAGAACTTTATTGACAATGAACTTGATTACAATTATCATCATTTTCTCCTTATATACATCACACCTTCAGTAACTAACTGCTACTATTTTCTAACTGTTCCAACCAGTTACAAAGATATTTGTCTAACTGTTCCAACCAGTTACAAAGATATTTGTCTATTTTTTTCAACTATAAAAGTATTCTAACTCTTTTTGTTTCTGACCACTTCTTCGACAATCTCTTCTGCCTCATTTTCCTTCTTTTCTTACAGAGTCTTACTTCTGTTGTCTTCTATTTCTGCAGCTACTCCTTTCTTCTTAGTCGTATCATTATTTTCTAATTCGGCAAACACCTTGTCCTCAAGGTGTAACACTAGTGAAGTGCTCCAAAGCCACCCGTCTATTTGAGTGATCGACCCTTCTTCATCTTGTTTGATTTTATTTTCCAGTGGTGCCCCTTCGGAAGTATCACTATGAACACCCAGAATTTAACAGGTCTAGCATGATACTTCTGTATAAACACAAATGTATTCGCCTCGAGACTATCTTCTCCTTTGAGCATGTTTAGAGAACACTGAAGTTGGATCTCCAAATTCCTAGACTCTGGACAGCTAACAAATCCAATGATTCTTCAGAAAAAAGAAATGAGATACTTATCGAGATTCTTGAGGTTCTTTTAGCCACAACAAGGGCTCTAACTTCAGCTTCCTTTGATTCTGCTACTTCATGCAGAGCAACTCCCAATTTGTTTTCTGCTTCTTCGAGTTCAATTGTGGATGTTTCAGCCACTCCCTTAAGCTCCTCGGTGATCACACTTTTAATTAATATACAAAATAATTACCCATTCAATTCAATGTGCGCATAGACCGCCAGTGCACGGCATCAAGTTTTAGTATAGTAGAAAACAAGTAGAGATGTCATACCCAGAAAGACTAGAAAGTAAGTACCAAATTCCTTTAGTTCACTATGAATTTGAGATGAATAATTGAATAATTAAAATCTAGAACTCAAGAATTAACCAAACGATAAAAAGCTGATTAAGTAAACAGTAGAGAAAACTATCCAGACATCTGTTCACTTATAGCTAAGGTGACGAGTTTTTCTGGAATATCTAATATACAATCTCGAGCTATATTAAATATAATACCAATTTGCGATAAGTAACTCTCGCTCACTTATTTAACAAATCAATATTGCATACAACTTTGTGAAAACTTCTAACCTTCGATTACTAGATATCTATAGATATCACACGTGTATTTGACTTCATCTCTCGATCTAAGTCTGAAATCCACAGTATGTATTACTAGTTCCGTATCATAAAATTATCTCTCGATCTCAGTTATAATACTAAGATCATTGAAAGTGGCCAATCCTTTTAAAAGCATTAAACTCATAATACATACGCAAATATAGCAATAACTCAATTAAAACTAGAATTAAAATTGTGGGTTCATGCAAAAGATCCCCGAGTCTCGATAAAATAACTTAGCCTAGCATCATAGAAAAAACAATGTTTTATTATACCAAACAACATAATAAACATTGAAAATTCAAAATAAAACCAAAACAAAGTGCAGATTTATGGAAAATCGCTAGGCGTTGACTCCTTGCGTTGATCCAATGTTCCACCTCTAGCTGCCTCGTTTTAGATCTCCAATCTTGTGTATGGCATCTCCTCCAATCTTCTAGGGTTAAAAATCTGATAATCCCCTTATTTTCTGGCCGAACAATCACTTATATAGTGTTTATATCGAGCCCATCAAAACCTAGGAACCAAAAATAGCCCAAACTCTTAAAAAATAAATTTCACGCTGGACTCCGTGGAAATCGATTTCCTCCTGAGTGGCGATCGATCGCCTAATTTCTTCATGACAAAAAATCGATTTCTTCATTTCTCTGCCGAAGGAAATCGGTTTCCTATCATCTTTTCATCCAAACTCGAGATTTCTCATCCTCTTTCCAATGATTTGGCTTGTTTGACTCTTTTTCCACCTTTTAGTCAATATTTGGGTTCTTTTGATAAATTTCGTCACTTACATGGATCCCCACAAATAACAACCAAAAGCATAATATCGTCCAGGAATCACTATCAAATAGTAGGAAAAGTACGGAAATATAACACTCGGAATGTTGCGTCATCTCGTAAAATTGATGAAATTCAATACAACAATGCACTGATCGTTCTTCACAAAGACCTCTATGGCAGCGCTCTCCATCTTTTCTTGATCAATAATGTTATCTTCTGGATCAAAATTTTTTAGTGTTGTCATCCAATTTCGGCTCCCAGTACTCAGAGTTTTGAGGAATTCCAGCATCATAATTCTAAGCATGGCAGCTCAAATTATCATTGGATCCCAAGACTATTTCTTCTATTGGAATGTCCAACATAGCAGCACCAAAAGACGAGTCCAATTGACCAAATCGTTTCTCCATTGCTGTTATAAATGTTTTCCAACAAGGAACTGAGTGAGAGTTTTGCATCCATTCATACCACTCTAATGCCATACCATCCGAGGCAATGATTAGTCGTCTAGGATCCCGAGTATTGTAGAAATCGAAGTACCTTTGAAGTCAAAAAATCCACGCTACAGGATCAGAGCCAGAGAATCGTGGAGGTTGCGGCTCCATCGAAAGTTGTTGTGTGTTGTAACTTGAGTGGTAAAATGAAAATGCTCTTCTGGAGTTCTGTGATCTGCTTCTGCCTTGAATCTCTTGGACAATTCACGGAAAACTTCTGCACAATTGCAACAAACTGGAAGAATGCAAGTCAAGAGAAGAAATTTTGGGGTGCGGATTGTAGAATTAAATTTGTAAACAAAAGTTCCTCGGCTTTCGAAAGTCGAGTTCTTCTACTTCAATTCAATGCTTTAGAAAACAACGAATGAAGAATTCAATGAAAGCACATCAAAATTTGATCGGAAATTTTTTTGATACAAAGATTCAAAAATTGATACTAGTTCCTTCCGCTCTAGCCAACTCGAAGAAGCACAGAATTGAGGAAAAAATTTGACACAATTGCGACGTAGTCGACGAAATCGCCAACGACACTTCGATCGAAATATTCAAAAGGAATACAACAACGAACATAACAAATCAATCGCAATACCTGAAGAAATCAATTTAAAATTTTTGCATTTGAAAAAAATTCAACGAGATCGACAACGAGAGCATCAAATGCTAGAGTGGCAGATGTGAAATCGCTAATCTCCTAAGAAGTGATAAGAAGAAGATAATGAATTGCATAAAGTAGAAGAACTTTATTGACAATGAACTTGATTACAATTATCACCATAACTTCCTCCATATATACATCTCACCTTTAGTAAGACAGTAACTAATTGCTACTCTTTTCTAACTGTTCCAACTAATTACAAAGAAATTTATCTATTTGTTCCAACTATAAAAGTTTTGTAACTCTTGTTTCCGGCCACTTCTTAGACAATCTCCTCTGCCTCCTTTTCCTTCTGAGTATTGCTTATGTTATCTTCTATTTCTTCAGCCACTCCTTTCTTAGTCGTATCACCCCATTTGGGACGACTCGAATTCGAGTCCGGGCAGTGGCCAAAAATTATTGTTTAAAAAATAATAATAATAAAATATATATATGTATATATGTGAAAAGTCGATGTGGGTAGTAAAATTGCTTTCTAAACTGGAGGTTAACTCATAACATTTCACAATAATAGATACCAGCTTATCCACTAACTCTCTTGTTATATACTGCATTCAGCGTTGATTTCAGCTAATCGCAGTAACAGATGCTCAAAAAGTCCAGATGCTATTTTTTTTTTCTCTTTTTTGTTCACATAGACATACCTTTGTAAAGAACATACAAAATGTTAAGATCGACAAGGCAGATTACAACACAGGTTATAATAGATAGCAAGAATTCCGAAAGCCAGTTTGGCAAGTGACTGTCAATCAAGAAAAAAAGTGGGTATCACCCAGTAATCACTGGATACCTTGAAATTTTGAAACAAAACAAAGAAAAAGGAAGGAAACTCATAACATAATTAAGAAAATATAAATAATAATACGAAATACAAAGCAACTGCTCACATATCATCATACAACATTATTTATATCCCGAAAAAAAAAATTAATCTATTTTTACCTAACTTATATCTGGATCTACACGAAATTAGTAAATCTCGAATCTAGAATCAGCTAAAGTAGACAAAATTAACAAAAGTGGAAGAATGATTATTTTTTGGCAGATCGAAGTGAAGTACAGCCCTCCATTGTCAAAATCTGAAAGAGTAAGTGCATTACCAACATTTAGAATATACAAGAATGGATCAGGAATGACAGAAGTCGAAGGGGACAGGTATGATTTGTGAGAAACTCAATCAGAATTTGCTCAGGTTTTTTCGCTGGGCTGGAGAGGAATTTAGTCCAAGGTTTGCCCTGTTCATGACTGAATCAAATTTGGAAGACAATGAAAGATTTCACTAACATAATGTTTTTCGAAATTTCATAGTAAAAATAATGCAAATTATCTCATGAGGACCTGTAATTAGAAAAACCTTAGTAGTGGAAGATGAATTTAACCAGGAGGAATGGTAGCAGCCAACCAGAAATTTTCTTTTGTTCAAACAGGTTAAATTCATAGTCTGCTTCCACCTAACAGAACGCAAAGCCAAGAAGAGAAGCAAAACAAACAAGTAATATCATCGGTAAGGAATATTAAAGTTTCTTCGAAAGAGAATGCACACAGCCGATTCATTAATTGGCACAGTAAAGACCAATGAATAAGGCCCTAAATCCACCACACGGGAACAAAGCAAAAGTAAGCTCCAATTGTGCCAAGAGCAGACGCCAAAATAGCAAAGTAATGAGGCAAATTGAAGGTCCCTGGTAATTAAGAAAAATAAATGAAAGGGGAGTGGGGGGAAAATGCAAGAATGATAGATCATAAAACTAAATGATATATCTCCTTGACCATTCACATTTTTAATAAGCCACTGAACGAAAATTCTCCACATTCAGGTAGTTTAGAATTGGGGTAATAATAAAAATCAAGGCTGTGTAATGAAACCATCGTCTTTCTGCTAATGCAGCTTAATTATAGCCTGAAATTGCCCATATTAAGGAAAACTACACCTGGAAAAGAGAGATCACGCAACGCGGCTACGCCATAACTAAAACAGAGATCTGAGCATGTAACACGCGACAAAATGCTGGATCAAAGATAACAATGAATTGGGAAGAAGCAAGCCGATCGAGAAATTGAAGCACAACAATGTAAAACAAAAACTTACCAAACTGCAAGCAATCTGAAGACGCCTCTCTCTCCCCTTATTGTCGAAGAGAAGAGATCGCGCGATTGTATCTGAGGGCGGCTTCTTCGTAGTCTTGGGCGGATCCTAGGCTGCTTCAAACGCTCCGAGCCAGCCCCTCGTCAAAGGCGCGGCGGATTGAGTGGGAGATAGGGTGGTTGACGGTGGTTTTGCATATTAGATTAGACCATATATATATAAGCGACTTGTTTCAATGAACAGTAACTTTCGTCCTTTTTTTTAAAATTTTTAAATTTTTTATTTCTTTTGTTTTTTCTTTTGTTTTTCTTTTATTTTTGATCATATATATATTAGACCCTTGACCCAACTGTACATCCTCGTCTCAATTTTTAAAATTCAAAATGTTTTCTTTTTTTTTTTTAAGAAAAAAACTTGTTGATTTTTGTCAAATATAAATTGATTTTAGAGAAAACAGTGAGTTCAAAATAGGATATCGTTGTGGCAAATTTTAATAATAAGTATATATAAAATATTTGGCATGATAGATTTGATTTGACACTTGACCCAACTGTGCATCGTTATTTCAATTTTTAAAATTCAAAATGTTTTCTTTTTTTTTTTAGAAAAAAATTTGTTGATTTTTTCAAGTATGAATTGATTTTAAAAAAACAGGGAGTTCAAAATAGGATATCGTTGTGGCAAATTTTAATAATAATTATTTATAAAATATTTGGCATGATGAATTTTTGGTAGATTACAGGTCGTCAGTTTTGCTTGTTTGTATTTGATTTTTGGTTTACCTACGACCATTGCTAATATGTGATTGTTCTCGATTACCTTAGTTCTGATGTTTGGCATCAAATTTTCCTTCATGTATAAGGAGATTATCAAAAAATTTAGAAAATATTAAATGTTGATTATTATATATTACTTATTTGATAATGTTTTGGGTTGTCACATTTACATTCATTATTTGTGAGAAAGTATATAAATAATTATAAAAGTATGATGATTCAATAATAATGAGGCCATAGCAAGTAATATAATAGCAATATCCTAAAATAACAATGCAACTACAATAATAAACATAAACTATAATTTCTCTTATGCGATGCTCGCTCCTGCTATGAGATACCGAACACATATATGCATTATGATATCCGATGTCATCTACTACTTATAATGCACTTTTGTAGATGACTTTTATTTAAGGGTCTATTGGGACATACTAGGATATACTATGTTGACTTTTGCTATGGTACACTGTTGGGAATGACTTTTGTTTAGTACAACGTATTTATTGTTATATATGTATGATTAAGTATATTCAATGCGTATGAACTATCCTTTTATTCTCCTGAAATGTCTATTGAACTTGTGTCTACCCTTTGTTGGACATATATACCAGATTATAAGCTAATTGGCACCGCGCCTTGCGTGGTGCCAAATTAACTAGTATATATATATACTAGTTCTTCTTGGCACCGTGCAAGGCACGGTGCCCGTTACCAGGTTATTGACCAGCCATTTTCTAGCTTCATTTTTTGAGATCTAACATTCATTACCTCGAGCCAGTTAGCAGCAGGTGTAAATGATATGCAAGAACTTTTTTTGATGAAAAGCACAAGACATCATGGAGTAGTTCCATAAATCTCAAACTGTCACATAAGCAAGCACGAAAGAAGCAAGCATATATGAGTAGTTTCATAAACCTCTAACAGTACCAGAAGTAAGCACAAAAGAAACAAACATAGAGTAAAGCCTAACATCAAAACAATTCTCGAAAGTTCCTAACTAAATAAGAAGCAAAAATAGCTAAAAGCTAAGTTGGGCAACATGAAACTAACCTGTTAAAAATAGGGAACAATCACAAAGACTCCAAATCCTTAGACAGATCTGTGAGAACAAAGAAAAGAACAACAACTGTTCAGACTAAACTTTACAAGTCGACATCGAGGACATACAAAATAAATCGACACCAAGAAGAACCAAAACTTGCCAAATTCAAAATTTGCATTTAGAGTCCACGCTAAGCATGTATCTCAACTATGAAAACCAGAGTTGAAGTAAATCAAATCAAAGATCTATTCCCCAAAGAACAAGGATCAAAAGACTAAGTGCATGGAAATATAAATAAGGGCACATTGCATCATCATTTGAATAATTACCTTACGTTATAAAATCTATTTAATACTTAATTGGTGTATACTAAAAGTTTCTAATGGATCACATTGTCAGCGAAAGAAAGAGAAATAATATGATTTAACAAATTCACGATATATAAAGCGTAAGGATAATAATTACCTCAAACTACATGCAACTCCGTCGGTGATAATGGCAGATGAGTCTGATGTCTAATATTTGTCCACTTTGGCAACATACCAGATGTTAGACATCTATCAAAAGCACAACACATTAATATCCAGTCAAAAGAAAATGATTTTCCAGGAAAAAACTCCACTGTTGCAGACTCTATCCCTTCCACTTGTTGTCCAGCAAGGTATCTTTTCTCCACCCTTTCTACATATCATAATCTAGGAATAAGAGTAATAAGGAATAAGAATAATAAGATAGATACCAAAACGTAAACATATTACAAAAAGAACTGTAAAATAAGATATCTAACCCATTCATCAATAGTACTGTTGCTTTCAATTAAACTGAAAATTTTCAATCCGTTAGTTCAGATCCACGAAGGAATACAATAATAGGGAACAACCAATCCATATCCAAAGGTACTAACCAAATCTAATGCAATAATCAAGCAAATGTAAATATAAGAAAGGAATTCGACAAACCAGTTCGGTTACATAGTCCATTGGTTCTTTCAATTCTAGACTTCACATTGCTTTTCTAGTCCACTGGGTTTTAATTGTTTTCTGGATGCTCGACAAACCTGAACACTTATGAAAAAATCGAAGCCAAATAAAATGTTAAATACATCAGTCAATATTTTCCTAAAGGGATTGAAACAAAGTATCCTCATCTTTGCAACAAGAGGTTATGCAAATTTAAATTTTCACACAGAATAGGTGCAAAAATCCTAGGGTAAAAACTCACCAGTTGCTATGATTCTCTCACCAGGAGCAAGAATGGCCCCAATAGAGGATGCACGAAACATTTTTTGGTGCAGTTGTTTGGAACTATGACAAAATCAAGTAACCAACAATAAACCCCACTCGATTGACATATGATACAAACCTTCCAACAAGCAGAAAAGACAAGCACCAATGTAATAAGTCAGTGTTCTCTCTGGGTAGTTCAAATCATCAATTGAAGGAATAAGGGTGGGTAACAAGCAAAAGACGATATTAGAGCTATATTTGGCTAGATAAGTACAGCATCAGACCTTGAATGTGGTGAGCAAATGTAAACAACAGGTAAAGGAAAGGAAGCATAGGCATATTTATGCTAACCAAAATCACACGGTCTCGACATTCATTGTCTGAATGTGAGACTGTACATAATAATGAACCTGAAATGAAGATATATATAGTCAAAGGCAATGGAAACATAGCAAACTCTTCGTAGTGAACTTGTTAACAACATGGTTTACCGATGCTTAGTCATACGTGCTGAGAAATACTCCACCAGCAAAGACGGGGAGACCGTGTTATTAGAAATAACAATGAATCAGAAAGAGCATAGAAAAAAATATCAAGAAAACGGTAAGAAATATGTGAACTTAGTATTGCTTGTTTCAACTTCTCCTTATCTCAAATAATGCACCAGCAATGAAAAACAAGGGACAATAGGTTTCTGCAGTATAAATAATTGTGAAATCCAAAAGTATGAAAATAAAATTTCGCTCCCACGAAATGTAGACTATAAATTAGTCAAAACACGATCATTCAGCACAAAAACTAAGCAACAACGTGAATCAAAGTTCATATGCACGATTATATTCATTGATACCACTACTTAACGCTAACATATTATCAATTTCATTCTGCACTCTTCATTCCAAGCAATCGATCAACTGTAAAAAAAGACCAATCAGCAATATGTCAAGTAAGAGTTCAGCACAAATAATTGTTTCACATTTTAAATGGGCAAAAGATTTTAGTCTGACCATATTTCTAGCCTTAGTACCATTTCCTTCCTTGCCTTCAGTAATCGCGTCAAAGTTTCACGAGGATATCCTTGCTGGACATTCTGCATATTGAATAGAAAAAATATGAGTACAAAAATGTAAACAACAGGTAAAGGAAAGGAAGTATAGGGATATTTATGCTAACCAAACACGGTCTCGACATTCATTATCTGAATGTGAAGTTGTACATAATAATGAGCCTGAAATTAAGATATATATAGTCAAAGGCAATGGAAACATCTTTCGAAGGAGATTATTCAAAAGGCAACCTTTCAGCAACATGGGCATCTCTTTATGCAACCAAAGATTCATTTTTGCAGTAATTTTTAAAGCTGAAAAGCTCCACAGATTTGTGCCTCCCATTATTGCAGTAGTCTCTGTATAAAAGCCCAGCATTTAAAGCCAAAGAAATCACCAATAAGTGCCCAAAATAATAGTTTTCAACTCTATATTTCACCTTTCACCAACCAAAAAGCTCGAAGCTACTCCCCGACTCCAATTAGATGAGCGGAAAATTCCTTAAAAAAAACCATAAAGCGGAACAGAACATACTCAGAGTAAGAAAGGAACCACCAATTTATACCCGAGAGATCTAAACGACTCCTTAGAGAAATCCTTTGAGAAGAATGAAGTGGGAGAAGTCGAGGTAGCAGTGCTACAACTGCTTGCACCTAGAGAGAAAATATGCTAGTGAACAACGGAGAAGAAGAGTTATGAAGGATTGGTTTTGCGGCGGCGGGAAGCAATACAAGTGAAACCAAAATAATCTAGAAGCAACATAATAGATAGAGATGGGCCAAAAAAATGACTGAATAGAAATAATAAAAAATTTGGCAAGAAGATACTGTTCCTCGCTACAGTAAACTACGGGAAATCTAGACTTAGAGTACTGTACAAGAGCTTCCTCGCTTATTATATTGTCAAATATATATATATATATATATATATATATATATATATATATATATATATATATATATATATAAATGCTTGTATGAGTACTGGTGTTTGTAAAATCGGGTATATAGAAGTGGGTCCGATCGTAACCCCACTAATTCGATGTCAGACATCTTAAAAGTGTTTTGTATATAATATTCCTACTACTTGGTTCAATTACATTAAATGCTTAAAAATACATCAAAATTATATTTTCCAGAATTTAAGCTTTTAAACATACAAGTATCTTCTTTCCGATTTAAAATAGAAATACATGATTTTAAAGCAGCAAACATACGTACTGGATGACGCTAGATTTCTCTTGTATATGGGAATGGGATTGGAAAGCAAGAAAGAAGTTCGAAGAGCTGGGTTTTCTGGCATCTTAACTGCATTTGCAGTAGTAGAGTGGAATTGGAAAGAAATTTGAAAGCAAGAAAGCGTGAAGAGCTGTGTTTCTTCTTCCTAAAAATGTCTTTAGCTGAAACTTGTGGCATTTTAACTGAATTTTTTTAGATGATCCTATCAATGCTGTTTATAGGGATAAAATCTTAAAAAATATATTCATTATTTTTGCGGAGAATGAATGTTTTGGGCAGTGGCTCATATTTGCAGCCATAACCTTCTTCAATTGCTGTTACTATTTCAGACCTTCGGCCCTTCATTTTCTTAACAATAGGGAGGCGAGAGTCAGGGCTTCACATTTAACTGATATAGCACTGCTTGATAATTCTCATCAAACTTTGCTCAAAGCAAATGATAGGACATTTCTGCAACAAACTAGTTCAGCTGAACTCAACAGGAAGGCAATATGCCTCATCACATTAAATAGAAATAGTTACACATTATGTAATAGATAATACATCAGATTGATCCACAGTCCATCCTCATCACATTAAATAGAAATAGTTACACATTATGTAATAGATTATACATCAGATTGATCCATAGTCCATCGTGGACTATAGAAGAAAACCTTAAGAAGCCTGCTCACAAACCCCGAAGCTTCCGGGGTTGATTGTAATACTCTTGGTGCAATTATCGGTTTTGTAGATACCAACAAGTCGATCAGCCAGCTCAAACATGTTATTTCGGAGGCTGGAACGAAAGAAACAAATATTAGAAACTGTCGCAATTACGTTCGATGTGAAGGAAAATCTGATCCCGAAGGGTTGATTATTTTCACCTTATGATGATGAATTGTGCATTCTTGGTGCGGTCTTTCACATAATGTCCGACAATCGAAACATTCTTGAAATCTAGTCGTACAAGAAAAGACGTGGCAGTGAAATGACATTGGAAACCAAAGATGGCAAATGAAAAGGGGTAAATGAGGAAAATAATTTCAATAATAATCGAACCAAGTGAAGGGATAAATTTATGACATACCTAAAGCGGCGTCAATTTCATCCATCACGTAGAGTGGAGTAGGTTTGTAGTGGTGCAGGGCAAACACAAGAGCTAACGAGCTGAGTGTCTGAGGGCGGACATCGAAAAGACCAATCAAGACGTTAAAAACTGAAGGCTGGTTTGGAAGGAAATTTTTTGCGGAACCATATGGTTCAATGCAACTCATAGCCGTTGGTTCAAGGAATAAACGTGATAAATAATGACAAATGTAAAATAATGGCACGCACGATTAGAAAAACTCAATCCGATGAAAAACAGAAGAAAACTTTTGCTATAATGATTGAATATTTTAGTACGTAATATTTGCATGGCTCTAAAAAACCTAGAAACCGAAAACAGATAGATCGCTTCGAGCTTTTCAAGTCAAACCAAATAAAACTTGGGTCACCATAATCTAACAATTGGAGTACCTTTTCACCACCAGATAAGTTGGCAATATTCTTCCAGCTCTTTTTGGGAGGTCTAACACTGAATATAACACCTTCGGAAAAAGGATCCAAGGAGTCGACTAACTCAAGTTCTGCATCACCTCCCAGAGTAATCATCTGTAGCAGGAATTTAGAGAGCTACTATAAATATGGTAAGAAATCATCGCCATTTAATGGAACAAGAAAGTTTCACCTGTTACATACTTCTATGGTTCTACCAAAAATGTTACAAACTGAAGTAGTACAACAGAAAGGCACGGAATAAACAAACTTTTGAATACAAGGATGTATTTATAATCTGTCCATAACACAGTATTATCGACATCATACTTTAATTGAACAAGAACATCCATGGTAGAGATAATCAAAGAAATTATATGGTTATGAGTAAAACATAGCAACTCCAAAAATCATAACTAATGAAGTAAGCACATCTAAAGGTCAGGATAAGTACCAGGTCACTCAGATGATGCAAAAAATGGATTACAAAGTCCTGAGCGGAATACAAGACAGAGCTAGAGAAAAAGGAAATAAACTAATATTTAGATTATTATCTTGTTAAACCTGATACATCTCTTTCAGTTTCAGTGATATTGTGTTGAAACCAGCCATAAACTCATCTAACCTGAACACATTAGAAGATAGATGTGATTTCCAATAGGCGTTAAGGTCTGGAACTAGTTTAAGAAATATATAAGCTAAATCAAATATTTACCTCCTCTTCCTCCAATCATCATATTGCTTCTTTATATCATCACGCTGTTGAGTAACTAAATTAAGTTCTTCAACACGCTGATTGTACGAGGATACTTTATTCCGGTACCTGATGAATATCATTATTGGCTAGATATTATCCAACAGAGATACATCCGTAATCACATTCTTGCATATAAAATAACCAAAGTCATTGCCTACTCTGAAATCGAGTCAAGATTAGGATTCATTTCTTTAAGTTGAGCTTCGATGAGTGCCACCATCTCAATTGCCCTCTTAAGGTCACATGTCTCACAAAGAGTAACGTCATTCAATGTTGCTTGAACCTTTTCTGGCTCCACCATATCCTTCTTAATCCTGTAAATTATCGTAACTAATATTAAGAGTGCAGCAATATAACAACAGGCAGAAACAGGCAACAAAAGCAGGAAAAGAGGGTTGGAAAGATCCAACATCGTTGGAACTTTAATTCTGGGATCTGGACTAATCCTTACTGTTCCAAGTGCTTCGAAAAAGAAACTTGTAGATCATCAACTTTTTTCTTGTATCCTTTCCCCTTCATATCTAACTCTTTACAGGTTTTCTTCATATCTTGTAACTTGTAGTCAGCATCCACCTGAATCATCATTTCTAGAGAGTTTATAAACGATTTAGTAAAAAAGAAAAATGAAAGAAGTAATACAAGCTACGTAAACCTCAGTTGCCCGCAGCTCATCCACAGTTTTCTTCAGTTTTTCATAGTCGGATTTTGCTTTATCCAGAACATCTTTGTGTTGATCAATTAACTAAGCATAAACAAGTAAATGCTGTAAAAACAATCCCTTAACAATTTCATCGGACTAGCCAAACATCCATTGCCGCATGCGCACACAAACAAAACGCTAACCTCCTGCGTTTTCTTATAATTCTCTTGAACGGCAAAAGCTTTTTGTTCAATTTCTGTAAAGGTAGAACGTAGCTTCTCCCTTTCCTGAGTAAGACGTTCCTTCTCATTTTTGGACTCTTCAATTCCCTTTGTCAATTGCTTCATCATTTTCTGGCCTGTTTTTATTTGAACTTTGCGACGGTTGATTTCAGTGATACTTTTATCAATATCCTGTTCAACCAATAGAGTGTGGCAATGAAAAATGCACATTGAAGAAAAATTGTGGATTATTACTCGATATACATCTACTTTATTGATCACCAGCCATTCTTATACTTACAGATTGAATTTTGCTAACCGTGGACTTCTGGTTTTTCAATTTTTCTCCGCCAGCATTTTCTATTTTATTTTGAAGCTCCAAAGCCTACAAAAGTGACTTAAGCTATTATGGATTCCAGAACAAATAATTGGCATGGAATTTGGTGTGAGCATAAAAGGCATTTCTTGGGATATTTATAAAGCAATGGCAAGAATAATTGCAAATTACAACATGTAATCCAGCAAACAAGGAAAGCTGTTTTCAAAATCCAAATAAAAAATGTTAAAAGAAAATTGCCTACGGACATCCGAAAGCAAAATATAGGATGGACGAGGTAGAATCAGTACAGTGCCAATATGTTTGATAAGAGTTGGTGAATAAAGAGAATGTAATTTGCATAAATGCTACCTAGCCATAATATGCCCAAGTGACGAACCTTCTCCTTCAGCTGTTTTGAACCATGCGTAAGCCTATTGATTTCTTTCTCTTCAGCACGGAGGATGTTTCCCAGCTCCTTTAGCCTATCAACCTCATCCTTGATTGGCACCGAAGCTACCTTGAGGGAATCCATTTGTTTTTCTAGATCATCAAGTAGCAATTTCAGACCGTTGACCTGTTAAGAAACAAATAGTTAGATTTAGCATAAATTGGCATAGAAATGATGACGTGAGAATAATAAAAAAAACTACAGCACCGCATTTTGATTTTTTGCTAATTCCATTTCCAGGTGTGTAATTTTTTTCTCTGAGGCCTGATAACTCTTCACTGCACCAGCAATTTTGTTGCGAAGATTACTTAGGCTTTCAACAAAAACAGAAAGCTCCTTTTCAGCATTTGCCACTGCTTCTCCAGAGACGCTGGCAACCCGAATAGATGAACCCATTTTACCTCCACGTTGCTTGCTTCCCCCACCAGTCATCGTACCAGATTTTTCGAGAAGAGAACCATCAAGTGTTACGACACGCCAGAATTCCGTCTTTCGACCATAAGCAATGCGAGTTGCCTACAGGGGCAGGATAACAAAATTGCAACAGAACCATTTTGATGCAAAGTATTCTTACAGAGTTCCATGGGTACTAACGACTTAAATGTACACAATTTCAAGATGTTCTTTATTAAAACATTCGTTTAAAAATAAATTTGTATAAAAACAGTGACTATTGTGTATGTTTTCAAAGTTACTAACTTTTTAGCAGCATAGGATATTGTTTTACCAGAGTTGGATTTCTTGGGTTTGGACAGTAAACTCTTGCTGCAAATACTTAGAATCAAGAAATAGCAACAGGAACTGTATCACCAGGTAAAAAATTTACATCATCAAATTGGTCTAATCTTCATTATAGTAGATATTTCTAACAGTTTATATTAAGTTTATACCACCAAAAGAAAATATCTCATTGAATGTGATGGCCATACTTGATCAATATCCACAGCTACAACTGTGTTCCTTAGTGCTGCATAAAAAGCAAGTTTCATCCTCTCATCCTGAACCTCAATCAAGTCAAATAGGCGTGGAACTCCCTCTGGTGTAACCACCTTTTCCTTTAGCCTGGCCATATGTTCAACTTGTTTCTCCTGAAAACAATCAGCAGCAAATATGTTAGCATGCAAGAAGTTCCTGTGCATACTTTTTGGTTTATACACATTCAACTTAGTGACATGGTAATTTAATAACGTTGGGAGCATGAAATAATAAAGCCCTTTACTTTTTAGACAACAAACGTTTGGTTTACATTCTCTTCTTCCAGCCTAAGATTAAGCTTGACTAACATGATGGAAGGTACAAACTTCCAAGAATTCACGTCAGCAACACAAATAGAAATCGCTAGGTTAGCTGTTATTATTACAATCCTTGATGGAGAATTGCAGAGTCTACCTAGCAAGAAATATAAAAGTCAATAAAAAGCTTCTTTATCACATCAATTGAACCTCCAACACAGAACTCTAATTAGATTGATTCACAGAAACTGACAGAGAACAGAACCTAGGTATTTTGCAGAGGAAATAACAGTTCCAAAAGGAAATCAACACTACAACTCAAGAGCCCAAGTAATTTAATTCTCGCAGAAATTTAAGATTATAGTGTCGCAAAAAAACTTGTATTCCTTGTGTAACCCTAGGGAAACAGCATCTAAGTCACATTTGCTTCATTAAAATCTGTTAATGTACCAGCAGATTAATTTGTGGCAAATCAATATCGAACTTCAGACTTCTTAAGTGGAATGACTGAATATACCAAAATCATAAACGTTGCAACACCGAGGTTTTGGCTACGAAGCAACTCCACACATGCTTGTGCTGCAGCAGCTGTCTCAACAACAATATAATCTAATCCAGGACATGCAGTTGATATGGCGACATCATATTTTGCTGCAAAAGGCTCTCGATAGTTAGAAGTACAATCAAGCAAGATTAAAGCGAATTGAACAAAGCAAATGCTCCTCCCTAAAAGATAATGCAAGGCATTTAGTATACAAAAGAAACATATTTCTGAATTATATGCATTTTAAGAACTTAGATAATGATCAATTCTAAATCATAACTATCACAAAGCTACTATGAACATTCAAGCAAGTGGAATCATTGATGCGAATGAATAATTGGAAACTCTTGACCGAATAAACAAAAGCTCATCTTAACTTTCGGAAGAAGTGATGAGTTCCTTAATTTCTCGATTATTGTTCGTACTTCAAAATGAAACATAGGGGATCAAATTGATATTATCTGAATTATGCAGTTCTAACAATTTTCATCATCTTTCAAAAGTCCTAATTATGTGGATCTAATCATATGAACACAAAGAGTAGGTAGAATTAGTTCAGTTATAAGTGTGAATGTTTCAAGAAAATGTGGGAATAATTTTCAACATTGCATCTAAATTTCAGTACATTTTTAATAAACAAACATTATCAGGAAACAAGCACCATCCACAATAATGTGATGAGAGATTTCATGAAGCCAAACCAAAGAAAGAATTGACGGCCGCAGCTCAAAGATTGTAATACAACCTCTTTTAGAAGTTAAACAAGGTTGAAAATGCAACATTAAGATGCTAAGTAATAGCGCACCACAACATGAAACAATGGAAACAAGAAAGGGTCGCCATGGAGGCAGTTGAATTAATAAAAACATGATATTTAACACTCAGTTCTGTAAAGTGGATGCTTCTGGTGTCAAAGAGGGTACTTTTGTGTGCATATTTAGCATGTAGCCATCTTTAATGAATTCAGAGATGCCTTTTCTCCAGAGAAAATTGCAGTAATCTCAATTATGTTTTAGCTTAATATTTGCACACCCACGTTTGATGCTCACCATTGATAGCTCCTAGATCTCCCATTCGTCCATAGATTCCATGTATATGGTTTGATTCCTTAGCTTGCAGTATTGCCTTTAAAACAGCTCCATGGTTCTTTTCAGATTCCATAATGGATAAAAGGTCAGCAACCTTTTGTCTTGCAGTTTTCTCTAAAGGAATCAACATTTCTTGTTCTTTGATACATGCCTGCCAGTTCCCAAATGGATCAATAAATGACAACAAAAGATGAGGACAAAAGTGCTATCAAGTAGCCTACTTCCTCTGTTTTATGAGCTTCAGATGCTTCAAGCGTATGACTATCTAGATCAATTTGAATACTCTTTACAATTGAAGACTTAGTCTCGATACTCCGCTGCAATTCACCAATCTGTTTCTGTGCTTCTTCATAAGCAGCCCGACCAGCTTCGTGCTGTAATATGAAATGATCATTCGGTAAGGAAGTTGGAGCAATATATCCCCAAAAGGAGCTAAATCAAAAATCATAAAAGTTTTCTGTTTTCTAACAGAACTTTGTGGCCATTACGCATCGTTGCTTACAATGACATAAAACATTGTATCACAATTCATAGCAGCTTAATAAATTTTAACTATCGATCCATAGGTGAAATCATCATCTGGATACTCTCACAGTAAGTTGTCACATTCACTCGAAAGTTTTTCACCAAAATGTCTCAATTGGGATGCCAACCTCACCTTTTTATTCAACAGATTTTTCTCGTTCATTGCAACTTCGAGTTTTCCACTACACTCAATCAATTGTTTTTCCCAAGGTTTTAGTTCTGCACGAACATCAGCAAGCTCACTGCGGAAAACTTCCGTTTCAGCTGTTTGTAACCAAGGAAGGATCAAAAACAAAGTTACTTGCACAATGAGTGGTAAGACTAGAGAAATGCATTATCCTTATCTGGAGCAAATTTGGTCAATATTTCCAACACTACATTATTATCACCATCTCCAGAAGATGACAAATATTTTTGCCAACAGAATGATTATGCCATATCCTAAAAGACACATTACAAATGTTAATAATAACCTTCGACCGTTTTACCGAATTCAAATTGACATCACTCATCTGATAATGATGTTAATGTGCTAGTTAATATGCCCACAACACTGTATACACATATATGAATGAAGGTTTCAAAAGTTAACAAAAACAACAGAGGTTCAAAAACACTGAGATTTCATGAAAAGGTGGAAGATGCTAACATTCTAAACTTCGTTAACATTATCCATCTAAAAACTTATAAACAAAAAATGAAATACATTCCAAATTAGTTCAAATGTTTAGATTACTACAATAAAACATGTTTGAAGTTAAATATGGACCTACCTTTAGAATTTTCATTGATTTCTTCTAAGATTTTCTCCTCATCAACTAAAAGCTTCTGAAGTTTGGGAAGGTCTTCCTCAAGCTGAGGGATCAAAGTTTTTGATTCCTCACACTCTCGAGTAATGTCAACAATTTTGGCAGAATCCTGCAGGGCATAAAGAAATAAAAATATCTGTTCAAACAAAATAAAACTACTGCTTCTCATACCTTGTCCAGCTTATCATCATTTATTTTTATCTTTTGCTTCAAATGTTTAAAATCTTCACGATACTGTACATCCTGCCTTTCAAATTCCTTAAACTCGTCCTTGCAATGCCTGAGTCCACTATCTAGTTCCTGAAATTTCCCGCAATGGTTATCAAACTAAAACATTTAGAAAGTTGAGCATGCTTTCAGAAAACAAAAGAAAATAAATAAATTTTAGAAGGAATGACAATATCACCATGCAAAGCGCAAAGAGACCTAAAAACTCTGTCAAACGAGCTTTTAACTCGCCAGCATGTGGGAGCATTGGAAAGATAAAAGTACAAACCTCTTGTATCTTCATATACTTCAAATGCAAATCTTCAAGTTCTTTCAGTGTTTTGGTATTTTCTTTAATTTTTCCCCTGTCAAGACAACCCCATCAAATTTAAGGTTTAGCATAATTTCCTAGTAGATGTAGTAGTCCGACCTCGAGTGAACAGAACAGAACAACCTTTCAATTTTTACGTTTTCTTCCAGGCTCAAAACATTTTCCTGCAGCTTCACTAGTTCAGTTTCATTATTTTCGGAGGCCATCTTGGTAGCTTTCTCTTGCCATTTTAACATCGACAATTCTTTAAGCATGTAGCGTTCTGCCTCATTCTTCACTCCCTGGCATAATCAGCAACACAAATATAACACTTAAAGAGAAAACTGCAAAACATATACCATCTACGCATCAACATAAAAATTACCTCCAAGCTGTCTCTTTCTTTGTCAGCTAACTTTACCATTTGAACCACTCCAGACCTTTTCTCATTCAGCGTTTCCACTCTACAGGTAGGAAAGAGTATGTAAAAAATGAATTAAAACATTGTGCGCCTTTGTACAATGTAGAGATTTAATTTGGAAGGGTGTTGAGAACCAAAAACATTATTACAAAATAGGCCATATCAGTGGTTAAATTAAAGGACAGTTAATAAAAGATTCATCGCCACATTTAAGGAGCACGGGTGTTAACACAAATGATCTGGTAGTGTGAAGATAACGGTCTTTGTAACCAATAAAGGTTTGAGAAAACCCTACGTGGAATACCATACAGACTTTGATTTGCTGTTTACTTCTGCACAGTTTCTCCATCCAATTAAAACAAAAACACAAAAATCACGTGCCACGTGTCACAAGCTACATGAGGCTTTTAAGATTCTAGCCAATAACTCACTGCTATTCATATACTTCTCTACTTAGCACATAGCGCCAATCGGTATTCAGGTTAGTGACAAGATCTTGGTTGTGAGTTCTTAAAGCATGGAAAAGCTACATAATTATCAAATCATAATTTTTTTCCTGAAGAATTTCGACTAAAATAGCATCACCTAGACTATTTGTCTATTCCTTCAACTCCATTACGAGTTAATCTATCCAAATGTATGGAAGAACTAATCTTGACGTTTTCAAAATCACATGTGAAATGGTATGTGTGGCTTCAAGAATGGAGCACATAACTTACTCTTTAAAAGATTCATCAATCTTCTCTACATATTTGTTAGTTCCAATTATATCCTCAAGATACTCTAGAAAACCTTCATCGTGGGATCCCTGTGCCCTTGGCTTCATTAATGATATTTGCTCGACTTCACCCTGAGAAAAGGCAGCACATTGTTCAAATTACATAAAGCTTACCAAGTAATTCAAACTTGGCATACTCTGAAAATCTTCAGGGATAAAAAAATTGAACCTGAAGAATTAAGAAACGGTTGTTATCAAGGTCAACACCTTTTCCTTTCAACAGCTTGGTCACCTCTGTAAAGTTGCTTGCTCTATCGTTAATGTAGTATTTGGACGAGTTGTCACGGAATGCCACTCGAGTGATTACAAAATCACTTCCAGGAACAGCTTCATAAGTTCCATCATCCTATATTGATATAAGTATAATTCTTTCCTTAACTAGAGCAGCATAACTAGAAAACTCCATATATCACAAAAGCAATACAGCACAACACCAAGGAAGGGCCAATATGGGCGATACCTTATCGATGATATCATGGAAGTGAACCGATACAGCAGCGCTGTCCAGATTCTGGTGATTTGTGGAGTTATGAATAAGCTCTGACACTTTATTAAGACGCATCTGCAGGCATAATAAACAAATTCAAGAATATCGAAAACCAGATCAGCAGAATGATAGTAGATAAACTTTGTTGCCTCGAATTCTGAAGAATAACATTCCGCATTCTAATTCGGCAACAGAAATGCACCAGGACAACTGATGGTGAACTGTATTGAATTCCAATACACAAGATGAAAGAAACATGACCAAGATGTCCCTTAGCTCTAACTTGAACATTCTACGTGTGATAATAAAGCTTACCTAGCTTGTAAATGTAACATTCTAACATAGAGCTAAAAAAAATCACATTATAGCTTACCTGTTTAGCTCGTTTCCCAAAAACGAACAGCATTGCATCTATCACATTGCTCTTCCCGCTTCCATTCGGACCAACCACCGCCGAAAAACTCTAAGCATAAATATAAAATAAATTTCAACTAGTGCAAAAACAGTAACAGAAATGACGCATCGTAAGATTATAAAATGAAGAAAAATTCTTTAAGGAAACAGAAAAGAATTACAAACCTTGTGAAAAGGCCCAACGCGCTGTTCGCCCGCATAGGATTTGAAATTCTTCATCACCATCTCCGAGATAAATAGCCTCGGAGCTCGGGATGCGGAGTGAGTGGACTCGGCCATGAACTTGTCCGTGGTCACTGTACTTGATTCAATCTCTATCCCCATCAGTCTCGATTTTGAGATAAAATCTCTGGATTGAAACACAATTTTGGCTCCCCCCGTCAGTTGGATCGTTTCCTATCGCGGTCAAAGGAGGTTTAAACGTTTGGGAAAAGGGCAGATGTTTCAGATTTGGGCGGGAATTTAAAATTTAGTCTGGGTTTTGAATCGCACTGTCTCAAGCGCGTCGGCAATACCTGTTGGGCCCATTGGACATTAAATTGGATAAACTAGGGGGAATCATAATCCAAGGCCCAAGGGTATGCCAACCCGAAGTATTTGATGCTAGCCTCTTCACGTGGCTGGTGTGAGGGTTGGAGACTAGGGTTTTGAGTTTGAATGATGTGATTCAAGGAAGACAGAAGACTATTTTGGTCATTTTGACCAAAATAGTATTTGATGCTAACCAAAAGTGGACCTAGTTGAAAGAATTTTTTTTGAGGTGACTGGGCCGAAAAATCTTTTACCAAATGATACCGGCCCGAAATTTTCCCATTTAAGTTTAGGATTAGATTTGGTTTGTTTTAAAAAAAATTATAATTCAATGTTAATTAAACACTTTTAAAATAAGTGGTAAAGCCATGTATGTCCTTTTTCCACCTTTTTTAATATTGTAAAATTTGATTTTTCTTCCAAATATTTCAATCTACTTCCTTCAAAATTTGAGATTTCCTCCATAATATCTTTAAATTTTTTTATTTAATATGCATAAATTAAATTATTTTTAGTTTTAATAAAGTATTTTTATAAAGTATTTAATTATTTATCCAATTATTTTAAGAATATTAATAATAAATACATGATGGAGAAATAAATTATCTGAGCTTATAAAAATTTTGATCCAAAAAATTAGCTTGAATTTAAAAAACAAATATATGTAGTTTTGAAGATATAAATTTATCAACTTATTCAAAACTAACAAAATTATACCATTTTTCTTAAAAATTGGAAATATAAATTGTTGTTAATCTTGAAAAGAAATATTTCTTCGATTTTGAGTGTTGAGAGCTTTCTTCATTCTACTCTTCGACGTATTTATGCACTTGAAAGTCTAACGGTAACTATTCTTCAAATGGAAAGAACCGCGCAAAATCAGCTTCCTGATTTTCATCCAAATTCCTTTTGTCTTCTTTCCAATTTCGTTAACCAACGGCTAGTTCATTCTGACGAGATTGGTGGCACTGATATGATAGAGTGGCGCTCTGTTGTACTTTTGTCATAGTGAACATGTTCGAGTTTTGTCATTTTGCCTTATATGTCTGATGAATTCTCCTTGAAGAATTTAGTCTGCTGGACTAAAGACAACTGATGTATTTTTCATCATCTGCTGGTTACTTATTAGTTACTTAGTGTGCTGGACTAAGATCAACTAAGACCTTCGACTGTTTGTTGGTATCTCTTAGATATTTACACAATGAACAAAGATACTATGTTCTAGTAGACCTTTATTCTCTGCATCCAATAGATGATGACTTCTACTCTTTGTTCTCGGTAGATGATATATTATATTATTTGTTCCCGGTAGGCGATATCTTCTACTATTTGTTCCCTGTAGACCTTTGTAGAGTAGCTTCTTCGATGCAGTAGACTTCAAACAATAGATGTTTGTTATCACCAAAACTGTTGGGAAAACATTTCTAAGTTTTGGTTATAACAAATGTCTACTACTTTGTATAACCTCTTACACATAACAAATACACATGAGACATATATCATAATATTTAATGACAGCAGAACTTGCAATTTCATATTATCCAATCAAGACTTTTAGCATATTATAATTTACAATGCATATAGAGATATGTATGCCAAAACATAACCAAGGTTGTACCCCTCACAACCTAATCAAAAACATATACAGTATATGCAAATGATGAGCTGAGGGAGAAGGACTAGAGCCAGCCAGCCGACCTTGGATCCATGACTTCCAAAGTACGTACAGACACATTGTAGAGTCAACTTTAATTACATCAACTGAAAAACAACATTTGCATTTGGTGAGTTGCATTCTCAATGAGCATATTCAAATAACGTAGTATTTAACATCACATTAGCATATAATTCATATCCACATAAGCACATGAATATAATCACATGATTCATCATAATCTGTACATCATGATTCATATAAAATGAAATGATGCACATGTATGTCTGTATTGTTATTGTTTTATGCACAAACTAATACCAAGAACAATCCGCAATCACGATATGGCCATTGCACTCTTTAGATCCCCTTTTGAGTTCTCAATTAACTCGGGATCGATATTCTTTGATTTTGTAATTCTGACCGTGCTCAGAATGCAATAACACATGGTTCAAGGTCATTAGTGGTCATAACATAGTTCTTTAATCTCTTATGCATGCACATGTCATAATCATATGCATAACATCGTAATAATATGGTAAATAACATCATATAGATCGTATAACATCACGTCCCAACATGTACATTTTAGAACTCAATTTAGTTCTTGCACATCATATTGCATTTATCGCAATTCATTCACCAATTCAAGGTACTTAGATAACACAAATCACATATTCATATAAAGTTAAATGTCAAGTTATAAGGATATACTCACAAGTTGTTGCTCATAGCTCGATGATTTGCTTAATTTGTCTTATATGTGTCTTTGTCGAGATTTTGACCTATAAGCGTAGTAAAATACATAACCAAGTTTAATATCATATGTTTCATATTAATTACTATATATACGGGATATATATGATATGTCCTTTTTTTTTAATTATCATAACTTACTAAAATAAGAAGAATTATATTTCATCAAACCATGCTGCCTTTTTCTCGTAAAAATATACCAGTAGGAGTTAAATATTTCAAGTTAATGTGTCAACTTATAAAATCTAATTCACAAGCTTGTAGAAGTATGACTCAACAATACAGTGCCTAATTTCAATAGCTTTCACATACTTTCACACAAAGACCTTTATACAAGGATTAATTTAATAGTTTGATAGATTATTCATAAGACTAATAATTATATGACTAAACCTATGTATTTAATTTAGGGATATTGTACGTCCTTCACTAAATAATTTGCAATAAGGGATTCAAATAACTTGATTCTATGAAAACCTAGTAGAAATATCACATTAACACTACACACTTTAATTTACAGCATTAAGGAACTATGTTTCTCATTTTTCTTTTTCTGAATTAACAATAAATAAATTTAGGGATCCTCACCTTGAATGGTAGTTAGCAGCACAAACCAGAAAATTTTACTGTTTTGAATTCTACAGAAATCTGAAGCTTAAGAATAGTAGAAACAAAAGACGTAGGTTACATTTTGGTTTCTCTAATTTTTTTGGCTAGGTTTCGTTACTTCTTATCCGTTCATTTCCTTTCATTCCCTTGTTTATAAGAAATGACTAATCTCTTCTTACCTTTTTACAAGGCACGTGTACATGGAATCCATTTCTGTAGGGTCTTCCTACCTTAACATCATATTAATAACGTATTATGAATAGAACATGCATTAATGATATTCTAAGGGTTCCGGTTGTAGCTTTGAGCTAATAAGATTACAGGTCAAGAATAAAATTTCAAAAGATATTTAATTACATTCTCAAAAAGAATATAGTAGCGATAGAATTAGACTACTCCTAGAGTAGAGACTATCCAAAATCCTGCATCCTATCTTCTATCATGCTCCTTTAGCTCACCGTCTCAACCCGACCCTTAGCCCTGGTTCAAAAGTGTACCTACAGGAACAACACATCGTGAGCACATACATATTTACTTAACATCATAAAAGAGATATAACAGTAAATGTACGAAATCTTGGTTAAGTAAACTTGTTGGTTATTCGTTAACTTCTTTCTGTTGACCCTGATTCACATTCATCCATATAGGCATCTTACCCTATAATATGGCATCTTACCATATTACAAACATCTCGTGGCATCTTACCACGTGGGCATCTTACCCCTTCTTAACATCGTATGTCATCTTACCACATGGGCATCTTACCCCTTTCGTAAATATCGTATGTCATCTTACCATATGGACATCTTACCCTTCTTAACATCGTATGGTCATCATCATGATCGTACTTATCATAATCATCATCATAACATCATTATCATAAACATCATCATAATCATCATCATAATCATCATCATAAACATCATCATAATAAACATCATCATAAACATCATCATCGTAAACATCATCATAATCATCATCGTAAACATCATCATCATAACATCACCATTATAAACATCATCATCGTAAACATCATCATCATAATCATCATCATCATAAACATCATCATTAAATGTAGGAGTATGGTTTACCGTCCGATGCTCGTACGTTTCTTACGTACCTTAATTCCAAAAGAAGGAGAAATTGCAGAGCTTTATCTCCTTGAAGTTGTGGGTACCTGGGATGGTTCTACGTGACCAAACAAATCGATATTAGAAGCTAAATATAATCCAATATCCAAAATCCCACAAAATAATCAAAAATACCCATTTTTACATCTCGCGATCGATCGCTGCCCAGGCGCGATCGATCGCGAGATCACACTGGACGGGGGTGAAAATTTTGATCTTCGGCGATCGATCGCCATACATGGCGCGATCGATCGCCCAAAAGTGGCGATCGATCGCCGAAGGCTTCTGGAGCCTACTGTTGGCTCGCGATCGATCGCCAAAAACGGGTGATCGATCGCCAGCCCCTGCACTTCGAGATTTCACCATTTTTACACCTTAAAAACTTCACCAACCTCAATAACTCTTACTCCAACAACTCAACAACATAAAAACATTCAAAACCTTCATTAAACATCCTCAAACCACTCAAAAATCCAACATCCTTCCTAAAATCACACCAACCCAAACAAACCCATTTCAAAACTTTACAATGCCACCCCAAACTCAAATCTTACACTTCAACAACAACAAGGAATGATATACATACATCATAGGTCTTAAATCTTACCAAGAATCACAAAAGTGAAGCTTTTACAAGGACTTCTTGTCCACCTTGAAGCCAAAAACGAGTTTGGGAGGAAAAGAGGGTTTGGGAGATGATTTGGGGATTTTGGAGTGAAAAAGATAAATGAGGTAAAAAGGGGTGGGGTAAAGGTTTAAAACCCTTTTAAAATTAACTTGAACCCCAACACTTAGCATGATGTATAAAATACCCCCAACATTTCATATTAAAAGCATTACACCACAATGCTAAATAAATCCTCATTCCTAATTCAATTATCATCATAATTGAACACGCAACATAATTAGTGCCGTAAATGCAATTAATCATTTCGGGGACATCACAATACTCCCCTACTTAAAAGATTTCGCCCTCGAAATCGCATGCACTTACCCAAAAAGAAACTAAACATGAATCATACCAGAAAATAGTTCCGGGTAGTGCTGCACCATATGCCGTTCCGTCTCCCATGTAGCCTCCTTGACACCCCGACGGTCCCACTGAACTTTGACCATTGGTATAACTTTACTTCGTAATCTGCGATCCTCACGATCCAGAATTCTGACCGGTCGTTCAACGTAGGATACATCTGAATCCAACTGCACTTCAGTAGGCTGTAAAACATGAGACGGGTCTGGCTCATACTTCCGTAGCATAGAAACGTGGAAAACATCATGAATCCCAGATAAAGACGGCGGTAGAGCCAAACGGTAAGCCAATGTACCAATACGCTGCAACACCTCATACGGTCCGACATATCTCGGAGATAACTTTCCCCGCATACCAAAACAGACCACACCCCTGAAGGGTGAGATTTTCAAGAAAACCTTGTCTCCTACTTGGAATTCTAGCGGCCGTCGCCGCTTATTGGCATAGGCTGCTTTCCTATCTTGGGCCGCTTTCATCTTTAAACGTATCATCTTAATCTTTTCTTCCATGTCCTTAATCATATCCGGTCCTCCGACCTCTTTACTCGTCAATTCCTCCCAATACAACGGTGACCTACAGCGTCGACCATAAAGAGCTTCAAAAGGGGACATTTGAATGCTCGCCTGATAGCTGTTATTATAGGAGAACTCCACTAGTGGCACTGAATACTGCCACGGAGTATCAAACTCCAAAACATATGCCCTCAACATGTCTTCGAGCGTCTGAATGGTACGCTCTGTCTGGCCGTCTGTCTGAGGGTGATAAGCTGTACTCAGTCTCACCTCCGTGCCCAAGGCTGTCTGAAGACCCTCCCAGAAATGTGAAGTAAATCTTGGGTCTCTGTCAGACACAATCGAGACTGGAATACCATGCAATCTCACTACATCCCTCACATATAATTGAGCCATCTTTAGGTATGTGAAAGACATACAGTAAGGGATGAAGTGAGCCACTTTCGTCAGCCTATCTACGATCACCCAGATCGCATCAAATCCTGAGGTCGACCTTGGCAAGTGGGTCACGAAGTCCATAGATATATGCTCCCACTTCCACTTAGGTACCTCCAAGCTCTTCAGCTCACCACCAGGCCTCTGTCTTTCTGCCTTTACTTGCTGGCAGATCAAACATCTCTTAACAAAAGTGATCACATCACGCTTCATGCGTCTCCACCAGAATTGACCACTCAAGTCCTTATACATCTTTCTTCCTCCGGGGTTGGATACTGAACCGGCTACTATGAGCTCGTTCTAAGATTCCTTTACGCATTCCCGGCGCATTTGGGACTACCCATCGGTTGTCCAGTCTTAAAGAATCATCTTCAACCACTCTAAACTTTGTTGGCTGACCTCGAAGTGCTATCGATGACCATCTCTGAACCTCCTCATCTGACCTCTGGGCTTTCCTGATAGCCTCGAATATGTTCGGCTCAGCCAATAAGGTCGACACCCGCACTGGCGATGTGTCCACATCAAAATCATAGCTCAGATGGCAATAAGAAGTCATCATAGCCGATAAACTCATGACATCTTCAGCAGTACTCTTCACCTTTCGACTCAAGGCGTTTGCTATTAAATTTGCCTTACCTGGATGGTACTCGATTTCGCAATCATAATCCTTGAGCAAATCCATCCACCTCCTTTGGCGCATATTCAAATCAGCCTGAGTGAATAGAAACTTCAGGCTCTTATGGTCCGTAAAAATGGTAAATGAAGTACCATACAGATAATGTCGCCAAATCTTCAAGGCGAAAATGATGGCCGCCAGTTCCAGATCATGAACTGGGTATCTGGTCTCATGAGGCTTCAACTGTCTCGAAGCATAGGCCACCACTTGCCTGTCCTGCATCAATACACAGCCCAAACCTTGTAATGATGCATCCGTGTACAAAACGAACTTCTTATTCTCAGAAGGAATCACCAAAATAGGAGCCGTAGTTAAACGTCGTTTCAATTCTTGGAAGTTGTCCTCACAAGCTTCGGACCAAAAGAATGGCACTCCTTTCTGAGTCAGCTGTGTCAAGGGTCTGGCAATCTTTGAGAAACCCTCGACGAAACGTCGGTAATATCCTGCCAAACCGAGAAAGCTCCGTATCTCGGGTACAGAAGTGGGTGCAGCCCACTCCAACACAGCCTCAATCTTCCTGGGGTCTACTGATATCCCGTTGCTCGATATAACGTGACCCAAAAACACTACACAGCTCAATCAGAACTCGCACTTGCTGAGCTTTGCATACAACTGATGATCCCTAAGGATCTGGAGTACTGTCATCAAGTGCTCTACATGTTCTTCTTCAGTCTGGGAGTAGATAAGTATATCATCGATGAAGACTATGACAAACTGATCCAAATATGGCTGGAACACCCTGTTCATCAAACTCATGAAGACAGCTGGGGCATTCGTCACCCCAAAAGGCATGACTAAAAATTCATAGTGCCCATATCTGGTCCTGAAAGCTGTCTTCTGCACATCATCTTCCCTTACTCGAATCTGATGGTACCCCGACCTCAGATCGATCTTACTGTAGAGTCTCGTACCCTGCAACTGGTCAAATAAATCATCGATCCTCGGAAGCGGATACTTGTTCTTTACTGTGGCTTTGTTCAATTGTCTGTAATCGATGCACAAACGCATCGAACCATCTTTCTTTTTTGACAAATAAAACCGGTGCACCCCAGGGCGATACGCTGGGGCGTATATAGCCCTTATCAAGGAGTTCTTGCAACTGAACCTTTAATTCTCTTAGCTACGTTGGTGCCATCCTATATGGGGCACGAGAAATGGCTGACGTCCCCGGTAGTAACTCAATCCCAAACTCTACCTCTCTTGTCGGTGGGAATCCGGGAATCTCCTCCGGAAAAACATCAGGAAACTCAGCCACTACGGGCACATCCTCAACCTTTAATTCTTCATTCCTTTCATTAGTATCAATCGCATAGATGAGATATCCGGTATGGACCTCGTTCCAATAACTGTGCCATCTTGACAGCGGATATCAATGGGATCTTAGAGCGAGAACCATCCCCATAAAACGTCCATGGAACTCCCATATCAGATTTGAATCGGACAGTCCTCTGCCTGCAGTTCACAACTGCCTGATACCTGTTCAGAACATCAATGCCCAGAATGCAGTCAAAGTCTGACATTCACATAACAATCAAATCTGACCTTAGTTCGTTATCCTCAAAATAAATGAGGCCGTCATAGACAATCTGATCAGTAATCATACTTCTTCCAGCGGGGGTCGAGACTATAAGAGGTGTGGGCGACGGAGAAGTGCATATGTGGTGCCTTTCCACAAAACTTGTCGACACAAAAGAGTGTGACCCACCTGTGTCGATCAATATAAAAGCAGGGTGCGTAAATAAAAGACACGTACCCGCTATAACCTCCTCCGGAGCCGCTGTAGCCTGCTCCCTCGTCAATGCGTAGACTTGCCCTTGAGGTGGCCCCATAGGCTGACCTCCGTACTGTCTCGGCACGAATGGTGGTCTATGCTGTGCTGTGCTATCCGCAGGCCTCCCCGCAGAACCCTGTTGACTTCCCCTGTTGGGACACTGCCTAGCAAAGTGGCCCTTGTCGCCACAAACATAACATCCTACACAATCTTTCGTCAGATGTGGTTGCCCACAAAGAGTGCACTGGACCTTCCCGGATCTGTCTCCCTGAGACTGCCCCCTTCCATATGGGGCATCGCTCCTACGGTTTCCTTTCCATCTATTGTCGGGCCTCTTATCACTGAACCTTGACGCCGATGTGTTCCCCCTTGACTTGAACTGATCACTCCTTGGCTTCAAATTATCTGGAGTGGATTTCTGAGAGGGTGCTGACGGTGGTACAACATCAGGGTATGCACCCACTCCCAGTTCGGCTAGCTCAGCCCGTGAGAGTGCATCGTCAAAACAAGTAGGGCCATAAGTAATCACCCTATCGTACAGCTCCGGCCTCAAGCCCTTCATGAAGTTCCTCATCTTTGCTTGAGTGCTCGTGGCGATGTGAGTCACATATCTGAGTAAGGAGCAGTAATGAAGAGCATAATCTGACATTGACATATTACCTTGCTTGAGGTGAGTAAATTCATCTTCCTTAGCCTATCGTGCAGCAGCCGAGAAATAGCGGTTCAGAAACTGAGTTCGAAACATTTTCCAATTAACTTCATGACCTTGAGCCTCTTGCTCTACCACAGTGGTCTTCCACCACATTAGTGCCTTCTTGGCCAATTGGAACTCTGCTAACCGTATCCATGCTGTCTTCGCATATGGGGCTGCCACAAAGATTTGCTCTATTCTTTCTAACCATTCCTCAGCTCGTTCCCCTGTTTCGGTTCCTTCAAAGGTTGGGGGTCGGTATGCAAGAAATTGAGTTAAGCTTAGCTCCCCTGGCAACAATTGTTGTTCGGACGGTTCATCATCAAAAGCTGGCGGGGGTAGGGGATTCGTACGTCCCGCACTTGCATTGACGCTCACTGCGTCACCTACCTCCACGTTTGCTGCCATACTGCAACACAAGGGTTAACAACAAGACCCAAAAGCAGTTCATATACACATCGTTGTCATAACATGTTAGCATAACAGTCATATACTTCATATGTAACATATGCACACAACATGTTTACAAGTAAGCACCTAGCCAACTTATTGCTAAGGCTACCCTTCACTCATTCCCGGGTTCTATATCCACTGCTCTGATACCACTAATGTAGGGTCTTCCTACCTTAACATCATATTAATAACGTATTATGAATAGAACATGCATTAATGATATTCTAAGGGTTCCGGTTGTAGCTTTGAGCTAATAAGATTACAGGTCAAGAATAAAATTTCAAAAACTATTTACTTACATTCTCAAAAAGAATATAGTAGCGATAGAATTAGACTACTCCTAGAGTAGAGACTATCCAAAATCCTGCATCCTATCTTCTATCATGATCCTTTAGCTCATCGTCTCAACCCGACCCTTAGCCCTGGTTCAAAAGTGTACCTACAGGGACAACACATCGTGAGCACATACATATTTACTTAACATCATAAAAGAGATATAACAGTAAATGTACGAAATCTTGGTTAAGTAAACTTGTTGGTTATTCGTTAACTTCTTTCTGTTGACCGTGATTCACATTCATCCATATAGGCATCTTACCCTATAATATGGCATCTTACCATATTACAAACATCTCGTGGCATCTTACCACGTGGGCATCTTACCCTTTCTTAACATCGTATGGCATCTTACCACATGGGCATCTTACCCCTTTCGTAAATATCGTATGGCATCTTACCATATGGACATCTTACCATTCTTAACATCGTATGGTCATCATCATGATCGTATTTATCATAATCATCATCATAACATCATTATCATAAACATCATCATAATCATCATCATAATCATCATCATAAACATCATCATAATAACATACATCATCATCGTAAACATCATCATAATCATCATCATAAACATCATCATCATAAACATCACCATTATAAACATCATCATCGTAAACATCATCATCATAATCATCATCATCATAAACATCATCTTTAAATGTAGGAGTATGGTTTACCGTCTGATGCTCGTACGTTTCTTACGTACCTTAATTCCAAAAGAAGGAGAAATTGCAGAGCTTTATCTCCTTGAAGTTGTGGGTACCTGGAATGGTTCTACGTGACCAAACAAATCGATATTAGAAGCTAAATATAGTCCAATATCCAAAATCCCACAAAATAATCAAAAATACCCATTTTTACATCTCGCGATCGATCGCTGCCCAGGCGCGATCGATCGCGAGATCACACTGGACGGGGGTGAAAATTTTGATCTTCGGCGATCGATCGCCATACATGGCGCGATCGATCGCCATCTTCACCGATCGATCGCCCAAAAGTGGCGATCGATCGCCAAAGGCTTCTGGAGCCTACTGTTGGCTCGCGATCGATCGCCAAAAACGGGCGATCGATCGCCAGCCCCTGCACTTCGAGATTTCACCATTTTTACACCTTAAAAACTTCACCAACCTCAATAACTCTTACTCCAACAACTCAACAACATAAAAACATTCAAAACCTTCATTAAACATCCTCAAACCACTCAAAAATCCAACATCCTTCCTAAAATCACACCAACCCAAACAAACCCATTTCAAAACTTTACAATGCCACCCCAAACTCAAATCTTACACTTCAAAACAACAAGGAATGATATACATACATCATAGGTCTTAAATCTTACCAAGAATCACAAAAGTGAAGCTTTTACAAGGACTTCTTGTCCACCTTGAAGCCAAAAACGAGTTTGGGAGGAAAAGAGGGTTTGGGAGATGATTTGGGGATTTTGGAGTGAAAAAGATAAATGAGGTAAAAAGGGGTGGGGTAAAGGTTTAAAACCCTTTTAAAATTAACTTGAACCCCAACACTTAGCATGATATTTAAAATACCCCCAACATTTCATATTAAAAGCATTACACCACAATGCTAAATAAATCCTCATTCCTAATTCAATTATCATCATAATTGAACACGCAACATAATTAGTGCCGTAAATGCAATTAATCATTTCGGGGACATCCCAATTTCTTTCCTTTAATTTTTAATTTTAATGTATTTATATATAATAATATATATTATCCTTATTAATTTTGTTTTTAAATTTTATGCAAAATCTATCTTCTTTTCAATGCACATATAACATCTCAAAATATATGTACGTATGCTTATGAATGATTTCATATATGCCACGATGTGTATGCATGATCATGTAAAATTTTGGGTCATGACAACTTGAAACATTTATTACAGCAAAGAAGCCTACTAATGAAAAGAACGGTGATTGATTCAACAAAGGTCTACTGGGTACAAAGAGTAGTAGATATAATCTGTCGGATGCAAAGAGTAAAAGATATAGTCTATCGAGTCCAAAGGCTAAGAGTTATCATTTTCTGGATGAAGAGAATGAACGTCTACTGGTACAAGAGTGTTTCAGTCCAATGTACAAATCCGTATGAGACACCAGCAGACGATTAAGAAAACGTTAGTTGACCTTGGTCCAACAGACTAAGTAACTAATGACTATTCAAGCAGACGATGGAAAAGACATCAGTTGATCGTTTGTCCGGCATACATACAGTCAAGGAGAAGTCAGCAGACGTATAAGGCAACAAGACAAAACAAGTACAAACTCACTCTGACAAAGGTACAACAGAGCGCCGCACTGTTATATCAGCGCCACCAAACACGTCAGATTTAACTAGCCGTTGATTAACGAAATTGGAAATAAGACAAAAAGGATTTGGAAGAAAATCAGGAAGCTGATTTTACGAGGTTCTTTCCAATTAAAGAATAGTTGTCGTTAGACTTTTACGTCTATAAATACGTCGAAGAAAAGAATGAAGAAGACCTTTGCTCATTCAAATTCAAGCAAAACATTCAAAAAACATATTGAAATATTCTGAAGTTTTTTGCAGAGCAGTACAAAAGCATTATTGTGATCTTGAAGATCAAAGTCTACTAAGTTTGCTGCTCAAAGAACACTCAAAGATCATTAGTTTTACATTATGTGTGAGTGTTGTAAAAACACATTGTAAACAATTGTGATTGTTGTATTGCTAGAAGTTTAGGCAAATCTGTGTGGGTGCCTAGAAATGTTGTATACTGAAAAGTGTAAATCATAGTCTTCTACTGTAACCTTCCTGCAAAGAAAGAATGGTGCAGAGAAAGAAGGGGAGACGTAGAAGCGTCGTGCTTCGAACTTCCGGAACATATATTGTGTCATTTACTTTTAGTACTCTATCTTTCTATTTCTTAATATTTACCTGTCAGTTCTAATCTCACAAGTCCAGTAGACATCTTTCTTACTATTTTTAGTGTCTGCTGACTTGCTATCAATTGAGATCCTACCGCTGTACGTAACAGTCTGCTGTACTTAGAAGAATCGAGAAATTGACTCTAGTGTTTATTCAAACCCCCCCCCCCCCTTTCTAAACACTACCACAATCCTAACAAGTGGTATCAGTGCAAGGTCTTCTCAATTGTAAGAAATTCCAAGAACTGATGGCCTCATTCAGCAAGATTCCTATGTTCAAGAAGGATGAATATGATGACTGGAGAATTCGAATGCAAGCACATCTAAGTGCTCAGGATGATGATATGTGGTACGTCATCACTGACGGACCTATGAAGATCTTGAAAGTCAACACAACAGTGGACATTTCCAGTCGTGAAACTCAGATGGTTGAAAATGATAGAGCATCCTGGACCAATGAGGAAAAGAAAAAGGCAAATTTGGATAATATAGCTAAGGACATTTTGTTCAAGACATTGGATAAAAATATGTTCAATAAAATCAAAATGTGTCCTACTGCTAAAGATATCTGGGAATTGAACATCAAAATGTGTCATACTGCTAAAGATATCTGCGAAAAGATCACACAATTGTGTGAAGGAAATGATCAAACCAAGGAGAACAAGCCCACTGTCGCTCTACAAAAATTTGAGAACATCAAGATGATGTCTGAAGAAACTCTAAATGAATACGATGAAGAGTGACAGGAATAGTAAATGAACTCAACAGCTTGGGTAATGAACTGTCAAACAGAGAAATTACCCTAAAAGTCATGAGGGGTCTTCCAAGAGAATGGGATGTGAAGACCATGGCTATGAGAGAATCCAAATACATAAACATGATAGATCTGCACGATCTATTTGCTGACTTAAAGGCGTGCGAGTTTGAGCTAGGCATTTGGGTTGAAGATGAACCAAGCACAAATCAACCAATGAAAGCCCTTGCTGCATCAGAGTCCCTGTCCACCATAACAGAGATGACCATGAACAAATGTGTAATGATGCAATGATTATGTTTGGCAAGAAATTTGTCAAGTTCATGAAGAAGAACAGATGAAATACCAGTCATATCCAAGGAAGCAGAACTTCAAGAATAGATCGGAAGAAGATGATCGTGTCTGCTTCAACTGTCTTAAACCGGGACATTTCATCGCCGACTGCACAAAACCGAAGAAGGATTATCAAAAGAGTACGTCCAAGGACTACAAAAAGTCTAAGGAGAAAAGAGATCATCCAGGCGAGACAGATCAAAAAGTGCATGTCGCTGAGGAGAACAAAAGTAAGTGGGCTGATTCAGACTCAGAATCTGAAGAATCTTCAAGCTCCTTAAGTGAAAGTGGAGATGAAGGAGTCCACTGTCTCATGGCAAATGACGACAGCGAGGTAACTAATTCAAATCTCTCTGAATTTACACATACTGAACTCACTAATGCATTACAGGACATGATAAATGAGTATCAAGTGTTGTATGAGTCCTTTGAGAACTACAAGACTGGACATACTAGTTCAATCAAACAGCAGGATAGTAAACTTGATTGTGAACAATCAAGCGAGCTTGAATGTTTATTGGAAAAAGTAAGTCTACTCGAGAAAGAAAATGACGAAGTTAATTGTGCACACCAGAAACTTATCAAATTGATTCGCACATGGAACACATCAACCGCCAGAAAAGATGAGATATTAGAGTCGATAAGGCTTGCTGATGATCTTGCCGGTATAAGCTATATCAACAATGATAGTAATGCATCTGGCACTCAATCTCAGTTATGTTTGTCGAAGAACAATTCTCAAACAATGAACTTTGTTAAATCCAGCACAATATATGAACCAAGTGAGTTGGGTATGGAACATGTCAAGCCAACACTCATCAAGGAACGAGCATCACACAAGGGTAATTATGTCAAGCCAGCAGAGAAGACTAGACTAATACAGCAGTCCAATCATGGACATAAGTATGCTGGTCAAGCAATTCGAGAGGCGATGCGTAACTGGTACTATAATTGTATGCCTGTCCAGAAGAGATATATACTTCCTAACAGGAATCAAAAACCAAAACAACATGCATACACTCAATACCACACGCAACACCCTAGAACACCATCACCATTTATTGCACACACATTTCAGGACACACACAGACCCAAGAGATTCAGGATTATCCAAGTGTGGGTCCCGAAAGGACTAATTCTGTCTGGACCCAAGTAGGATTGGGTACCAATGATTTCATCACTTTAATTGCAAAGATCTATAATCCAGCAAGTTCGGAGCTCAGAGTGGTTCCTGGATAGTGGATGCTCTAGACATATGACAGGAAGTGCTTGTCTACTGTCCGAGTTAATAGAATCCGCCGGACCAAGAATAACATTTGGTGATAACGTGAAAGGTAGAACCGTGGGTAAGCGTAAGATTATCCATGGTAACATTATTATTATTAAAGATGTACTGTTAGTTGAAAATTTATGTTATAACTTGATTAGCATTAGTCAATTATGTGATAATGGACACTCTGGTAGAATTCAACCAGTATACCTGCACAATAAGATTTGCCGATGATAGTGTACTACCTGTAGGTAAGAGGCATGACAACACTTATAAGATTGATTAGAATTTTGATCAGCCAGCCTCACATACTTGCTTTGCTGCTTTGAATAGCTACAAAAATTGGCTTTGGCACAAGCGTTTGAATCACTTAAATTTTAAAACTATTGTCAGTCTTCGTAAGCTTGATTAGTTGATGGATTGCCCCATATAGAGTTCTCAAAAGACAAGATTTGTTCAGCATGCCAGCTTGGTAAGCAGATCAAATCTACATTTAAGAACAAAGGGAGTAAATCTTCTTCTCGGTGCCTAGAGCTGCTGCACATGGATCTTTTTGGTCCTATACCAGTAACAAGTCTAGGGGGAATGAAGTATACCATAGTGTTAATAGATTTCTCTCATTTTACGTGGGTCCTATTTCTAAGTGGCAAATATCAGGATACTCCAAAGCTAATCAAACTACTGAAAAGACTACAAAACGAGAAGTCGTGTGGGATAGATAGAATTCGCAGTGATAAAGGTATTGAGTTTACCAATCAGTCACTCGAATCATATCTAGATGACCTTAGTGTTAAACACAAATACTATGCTGCCAGAACCCCGCAACAAAATGGAGTTGCAGAGCATAGGGACCGCTCTTTGAAAGAAGTTGCGCAAACTATTCTTGCAGAGTTAATCTCTCAGAGATTTGGTCAAAAGCAGTTAATACAGCTTGTTATATGCAGAACAGATCGATGAGTAATAAACGGGTGAACAAAACACCGTATAAGATCTAGAATGGCAGTAAATCAAATATTTATTATTTCCATGTGTTTGGTTGCAAATGTTTTATTCACAACAATGGAAAGACTCATCTCACCCTTTTTTATGCTAAATATGATGCGGGAATATTTATTGGCTACTCTGCTGTTAGTAAGGCATTTATAGTATTTAATAATAGAGCACTTACAAGTATTTAATAATAGAGCACTTACAGTAGAGGAATCTATTCATGTGAAATTTGATGAATCCGTTGATAATATTGCATCTAAACTGCAAATCAATAACTTGAGTAATCAATTAGAAAATACTCATATTGATAATAATAATAATGATGATGAGTTGGATTGCAGTAGAAGGGTCGACTGCATTTTAGAGCCAGAAGTCCTGGAAGCACAAGCAGAGGAAAATGCTGGTCCACAAGAGCTAAACCCTGCTGGAAAGGATGCTAATGTATATAACCCTACTGCAGTAGACATCACAAATACCAATGATGAATCAATACAGTCTACTGAGCTACCAACTCAAATGCCTACCGACGCAGTACCAAATACCTTGGACCTCCGCTCCGATGGAAGAAGGATCATCCACCTGGGTAGGTAATAGGTAACCTTACTGCACCTCTACGCACCAGAGGACAGATGATTAATGATTTTCTTCACGGTGCTTTCGTCTCTCATATAGAACCCAAAAAGATAGATAATGCTATTCTAGATCCAAGCTTGGTGGAAGCTATGCAAGAAGAACTCAGTCAATTTGAAAGAAATAAAGTTTGGCACTTAGTACCACGTCTGCCGCATCACACTATTATAGGTACCAAATGGGTATTCAGAAACAAATTGGACGAGAATGGTAATATAATAAAAAATAAAGCAAGATTAGTTGCACATGGATACATACAGGAAGAAGTCATTGATGAAACTTTTGCCCATGTAGCCCTATTAGAAGCCATTCGTATATTTCTTGCATTTGCTGCATTCAAAGACTTTAAAATCTATAAGATGGACGTTAAGAGTGCTTTTCTTAACGGCAAACTTCAGGAAGAAGTTTATGTTGAACGACCTCCTTGGTTTGAAAGCCATCATCAGCCTTCCTCTGTTTATAAACTGAACAAAGCTTTGTATTGTTTCAAACAAGCTCCCCGAGCATGGTATGAAACTCTGTCAAAGTATTTGACTGAGCACAACTTTACCATTGGCACGATGGACAAGACCTTTTTTAAGTTCACAAAGGGTTACCACACTCTGCTGGTTTATATATATGTTGATGATATTATTTTTGGTAGTACTAACCCAAAAGTTTGCGAGAGATTTTCAAAAATCATGAAGGATCAGTTCGAGATGAGCATGATGGGAGAGTTGTTTTTTCTAGGATTGCAAGTCAAGCAGTCTGCTGAGGGAATTCTGATCAACCAGTCAAAGTACACCAATGAGCTGTTAAAGAAATACGAAATTAGCACTAGTTCAGCAGCAACCACTCTCACGAGCTCGTCTGCTAAACTAGATTTGGATGAAGTAGGCATACCAGTAGAAGTAACAATGTATCGTGGTATTATCGGATCTCTACTGTATTTGACAACCAACAGACCTGACATAATGTTTGTTGTATGTATGTGTGCTCGCTTCTAAGATAATCCTAAGCAATCGCATTACTGCCACTACGAGGATTCTTAAGTATCTAAAAGACACTGAGAATGTTGGCCTCTAGTATCCCAAGGATTCAACGTTTAACTTAGTTGGATATTCAGATGCTTACTACGCCGGCTGTAAAATTGATAGGAAAAGTACTATTGGATACTGTCAATTCTTAGGAGATAAATTGATTCCATGGGGTCAGCGTCTACTGCAGAGGCAAAATATCTTGCTGATGGAAGCTGTTGTGCTCAAATACTATGGATTCAACAACAACTAAGAGACTGTGGAATTGAGTCCACTGAGGTACCAATATTTTGTGATACTACATCTGCAATAGCTATCACGTATAATCCAGTTCTTCATTCTCGGACCAAGCATATTGATATTCGTCATCATTTTATCTTAGATCATGTATTGAAGAACGGTTGGAGTACATATCTATCCCTATCAGACGCTAAGTTTTCTTATTTTTGCAATATACTTGGCTTAATTGATATAATTAAGTGATTTTAATTATTTAATTTTTCCTAAATGCTCAATTAAGAGGGAATTACATTTTAGATATTGCATGAATTTAGTGGGAATATTATTTCAGAGGGAATTTGCGCTTTTCGAAGGTCTACTGTTGCTCAGCTGGTAAAACAATTGTATGCTGCAGTAGATACTACTTAAACAGTAGACTCTATATATCAGTAGATATTACCATATGCGCTAAGCTATTAATTCCTTATCTAATTATAAACCAATTGGAACGTCGGATTTCAAACTTAATGATTATTAATATTGAATCATTTCGGTCCCGCTTCAATCGTGTCCGTTTCAGTTTTATTTCAAAAATTACTTTTGCTTAGATGGGCGACGTGTGTCCATATGTTCTTTCATCTACAGTACGACGTTACATCTACCTCTTCTTTCACCGCCATCAACTTTTTTTCAATTTTCATTTTCACCATTTCAAACCTATTGCGCTAACATATTTCCGAAGCAATTTTTTCAGACTTTTCATTTATCAGAGTTTCAGAAATCATCATGTCGAAGACAAACCAGCCAAGTTTCTTCACCAACGGTGTCCACATTGACTTCGACCCGGTCTACACCAGCACCAATGGATATTATCACTACTGCGCCAGTGCCTGCTTCTCCTTCTACTGCCGAATTATCACTCAGTTCTCGTAGAGGGGTAGGATCTTTTGCATTCAGGCTGAGAACATCAAGGACGACCTGAACTTACTACTTTCCTCTTCAAACTCCCGGAGGAATAGGAAAAACTTTAATGGAAGCAGTGTCCATAGAAATCAATTTGGTTCTGGATGAAGTGGAAACACAGGTGCAAGAGCAGCTGGAACATTTTGATAAATGGGTAAAGACCCGAATGAAGATCCGGCTGAACTATTTTAACAGTATCTTAAACAAGCCATGATAGAAGAGAATCAAATTATTGAGTTCCTGCAGACCATGATGTTGAAGTGGGTCTACGTCAGCGAGAAGTCTACTGACTAATGCACTACATCAGTGGACTCACAAATCTGGTAAATTCAAAGCATAAGGAGTTTAATCCAATTTCTGGCTCCGCTACCAACAACATAGCGGTTTTATACTCATTGGAAGCCAAACTTACCTTGGCTGAGAGAACTTTGCATGATCTCAAGGTCACCTTGGGATTGCACTCATGCTCTAGCCATCTCCTACCATCTCTATAGCTGTAGAACAACCTTTTCCCTCTTCTGAAACCCTTGATGTGTCCGATCAACAGCCACAGCTACCGGAGATTGATCCCTTAAATTTTGACACCGTCATTGATTCAGTAGTTCATCAAGCCAACTTTACAACAGAGGATGGTGATTCTACTGATCACATGACTACCTCAACCAATGCCTTAACCCTCATTCCATCTCCTCCTCAACCCATACAACCCCAATTTACCATTGCACCCACTATTGCCCATTTTTTTCCAGCCCCACTGATTGAACCGCTGAATCAAATTCCATTTAATCTTACAAACTTTTCCATTCCAACAACTCACATATCCCCACTGCCTTCTTGCCTGGAGATCCCTGCTAGGGAGTTAGTCATCAATGATGATACTACTGATTCTACTATTTTTGTTGAGATTGTTCTGTCTGCTAATGTTCATGTTGCTATAGCTGCTGATGTATCTGCTGCTCTTCCTCCTGCCTCACCAGTCAATGTTGTAGCTTAATCCGATCGAGCTGGCTCATCTACTTTTGCACAGACTCTCGACAGCGATCAACCCGAGGATCTGTTTGACTTCCCTGAACTTGAAGCTGAAGATATGCCTCCTTCTGTGACTGGTCAGCTAAATCAGTTGTCAACAAACATTTCCAATCTTGCTAGTGAAATTCAAAAGCTGAAACATGAAGAAAGAGACGCTTGTCATGAGATTGTAAATTTACGGCGACATCCTGACTCACAGTTTCAGGATATCACTTGAGATGTCACAAGTCTATCCGAGAAGGTCACAAGATTTCAAAAGTTCATCATAGACACCTTCTTAGAATCCTTCTCCAAGCTGGGACAAGTGAAGCTCGAACTCAGCCAGCAAAATGAATCTCTGCATACTTCTACATCACTGGAGATTGGAGGCAAGATTGAAGACATGCACAAGAAATTCTCAGAGCATATGACCAACATGCAAGCATCCTTTGCAACCCAATTAGAATATTTGAGCAACAATCTGCCAACTGTTAACCGCTCAGGCCAAAGGCTGCCGGTATCCAGCAGACAACAAGAGCAATCCAGAAGAGATCAAGTTCCAGAGAGGCAATCCTCTGCTAGACGAGGACAACCAAGCCATCAGAGACCTTCATCCTAGCAGGTAACACAAGGCTCAAGGCAACAACCACCTCCTGACACCTTTCAAGACACTGACCGTTCCATACATTGGTTTTGGCGCAAGTAGTAAAATATTTTTATCTTGACGTGTATTTATTTACTTTTTAAGAATAATATACTTGTCTTCACTATTTTAAATCTTATCTTATGCTATTTACATTCAGAATTGAATCACCACTCAATGTGTCATATCAATCCAAAATAGCTAACTTTGCCATATTTTGGCTATAAATAGAACTCACATCACTGCATACTTATCTAAACCAACCCTACATCGGTTGATTACTTATCTAACACACATATGCTAGCTCTAGCTCGAAATTCAGGTCTTGGTGTTGTTCGTCCCACCAGCCTGAAATATCATAAGCAGATGAATGGGTGTTCATGACGGGGGAAGACAAGGGGCTATGATGAACAGAGGATTAATTTGAAGATAACTTAGTTTTTTTTTCTAGGTTTCTTTGTAAGAAATCTCTGTATTTTTTTTCTCCCCCTTTGTAAAAACCCCGAAACTAGCTAGTTCGGATCATTCTCTACTGGCTATGTTTCTTAAGTTAGCTTTGCCTTCTTGAACAGATTATAAACATATGATTGTTGTAAGGATTGTAAGTTGTAAGAAGAAATCATTTTATATAAAAATTATACTCTCTTTTAAATGTCCAGTTTGATTACTACTTGTAATCTACTTATTTATCTAACATATTTTGTTGCTCTCCACTGTTACGTTTTAAGTCTTAACAGGTATCTGATGTTCAACGTTCAAGCCAGAGTCTCCACTACTAAGTTTTGTCATCACAAAAAATGGGGAAATTGTTGGGAAACCATTTCTAAACTTTGGTGATAACAAATGTCTACTACTTGAAGCATCTAGTGCATCAAAGAAGCCTGATGAAAAGAACGGTGATTGACTCTACAAAGGTCTACTGGGTACATAGAGTAGAATATATTATCTACCGGATGCAAAGAGTAAAATATTGTCTATCGGGTCCAAAGACTAAGAGTTGTCATCTACCAGATGAAGAGAATGAACGTCTACTGGTACAAGAGTGTCTCAGTCCAATGTACAAATCCGTAAGAGACACCAGCAGACGATTAAGAAAATGTTAGTTGACCTTGGTCCAGCAAACTAAGTAACTAATGACTATCCAGCAGACGATGGAAAAGACATCAGTTGATCGTTTGTCCAGCAGACATACAGTCAAGGAGAAGCCAGCAGACATATAAGGCAACAAGGCAAAACAAGTACAAACTCACTCTGACAAAGGTACAACAGAGCGCAACACTGCTATATTAGCGCCACCACACGCGTCAGATTTAACTAGTCGTTGATTATCGAAATTGGAAAGAAGACAAACATGATTTGGAAGAAAATCAGGAAGCTAATTTTACGCGGTTCTTTCCAATTGAAGAATAGTTGTCGTTAGACTTTTATAAATACGTCAAAGAAAAGAATGAAGAAAACCTTTGCTCAACTCTCAAAAATCCAAAATCAACTTCATTCAAATTCAAACAAAACATTCAAAACGCTTATTGAAATATTCTGAAGTTTTGCAAAGCAGAACAAAAGCATTATTGTGATCTTGATGATCAAAGTCTACTAAGCCTGCTGCTCAAAGAACACTCGAAGATCATTAGTTTTATATTCTGTGTGAGTGTTGTAAAAACACATTGTAAACAACCGTGATTGTTGTATTGCTAGGAGTTTAGGCAAATCTATGTGGGTGCCTAAGAATGTTGTATACTGAAAAGTGTAAACCAAAATCTTCTATTGTAACCTTCCTGCAAAGGAAGAATGAGAGATGTAGAAGTGTTGTGATTCGAACTTCCAGAACATGTATTGTGTCATTACTTTCAGTACTCTATCTTTCTGTTTCTTAATATTTACAGGTCAGTTCTAATCTCACAAGTCTAGTAGACATCTTCCGCACTATTTTAGTGTCTACTGACTTGCTATCAATTGAGATTCTAATGCAATACTTAACAGTGTGTTGTACTTAGAAGAATCGAGAAATTGAGTTTAGTGCTTATTCAACCCCCTTCTAAACACTACTCCGATCCGAACAGAAACATAGAAATGTTTTCCCAACAAAAAAATTAACTAAATTTATTAATTATCAGAATATAAAAATATAATTTATATTTTAATACTGATTCAAATTTCAACTTAATCAATCAAATTAAATAATGGTAGTTAGTGTGTTTTGGACATTACAAAAATTAGATAAAATTAATTCAAAATTTTGAAGTCATACCACACAATATATACATCATCACACTAGAAGATTAAAATCATACAACACACTATATACATCATCACACTTGATTATCTATACTCATCTCATTTTCTAATTACTCTCGTACTTATCCATCTCACGGTTCAAACTGACCATGAAAGTAGAATCAAATAAACTGTGGACCCATTATGCAAAATGATTGGGGACCCTTTGTAAGGCCCCGTTACTAACTAAATATGTTTAACCTCGAGTTTGTAAACCCGGGTGATTAAAAACGAAGAATTCGAATTGAGTAGTTTCAGATCACAACACCTTATTTTTAATCCAGATAAAATACATCAAAATATATAAATTGGCATGCAATTTTCGACCAAGCCATGCAAAACACACCATCATACATCATCTTATGACACATGGACATGGTAGGATAAAAATTGACTAAAAATCCCAATTTCCCACCTTGTTCCCATCGCCCATCACATTATTTAATTGCATGGGTGTTGTCATTTGTGTGTTAACTTTGATTTTCAACTCTCACCTCACTCCTCAAAATTCTCCCCCTTCTCTTCCCCAAAATTCGAAACCCACACCTCTTATTTTTCTTCTTCAACCTTGCTTAAATCAAACATGCAAGCTTAGAAATTGGTAGAAATCAAGAGGAACAACAAGGAGTTGGGAGTGTTTGAAAGCTTTGGAGGTATATCATCATCTTTATGTATTTAACTTAGAATTTGTACTTGTTGGGTCGATTTTTAGAGTTCTGATATGAAATAAGAAGTGAAATTCATGCTGTCATAAACTGTAGCAGAAACTATTGATGCCTGCAGTAGATTGTTCTGTATTTTCGATTTTCTTAACTTCCGAATCTGACTTTGAGCCTCAAACAAAAGTTGTAGATCTTTCAATGTTATGCATTTAAAAAGAAGAAGCATGCAATTTGGGTCTTGGAAATAAAAGTAATGTCGATTTTACTTTCAGTGCTCATTTTTGACTCTACATGTCCATGCATGTCACATGCAGACTGTAATTCGACTTTCTGGGCATTTTCTCTTGCGAATTTGATTTTGATCTTCAAATAAAAATTATATATTTTCATTCTCTTGAGTTTAAAAAAAAAGAGGACTCAATTCGGACTTATTTCCGAGTAGTTATGAATTTTATACTTTAAGTGCACAATCTATGTCCTGCATATGGACGAAAATCCCATGCAGTGTGTTATCCGAGTTCCTGAGCATTTTTGGCTAGGAATTTCGGCAAATGTCCATAAATAAGTATTTTAGTAATTTGTGTTGGCTGTCATTTGCCACTCGAATCACCCCATTTGAAGTTACAATGAAAGCGATATGGCGATTTTAGTAAAACTGTTCGAGCTGGAAAACAGAATTTCAAAAGCTACGTTTTAGTGTTTTTACTACATTTAAATGGAGGAATTAGCTCAACATCATTAGATAATAAAATGAAGTCCTTTGAGTTTTTGAACTTTGAGCATTGATTTGGGTCATTTGACATCTTATGAATTTATTATGATTTTTGTACGAAAACTGGCCAGTCTGAATTTTGAAGGAAAATCAGTAGGAACCATCCTTAAAACTTGTTGTAGATTTTGTGCCTACTTAAGCACTTAGTGATAATTTGTAGTATATATGACCAGTTAATAGATTCCGAGGTTGATCTGAGAAGTCTCGGTAGATTAGCTTGGGTCGAGGTACGTTGAAATGAATTTTATCATGACGTCTGGCAAAGACATGTAATGATGCTAATGTATGGCCTTATATGTCATTATTTGATTTATATGACTTATTTGTCACTAAATGATTCTTGTGTGACTATATAATAAATGGAGATGCATAGAATTTCATGACATGTGAATTACATAATATGTATACACTTTCACATGAGATTTTATGACATGTTGAATTGCATATGTCATATGATGCATAGATGAATACATGGGCATATCATATTGATCTATCCAATCCTTTGATATCCTTGTTGATGATTGAGTTGATTTACTCTGAGTGTCGGGAACGACGAGCACGACGATGACATGCAGTATAGGTAGCAATTGTAGTCACGCGCGTGTCACCGGACCTAGACACGAGGGATGGAGGAGCACAACACATAGGATGAGTTTCCTAGCGCAATGTGCGTGTGCTGTCACCCTCTGCTCGAGCTGATATTATTTTATGATACCTTCCTTTGGACTCCGATATTTGGTATCTTGAGATTCTATTCCCATTCATACATCACATTCATACATGGTATGCATTGCATGATACTTTGTCATTCTTGATGTGATTCTATTTATTTCTCGTACTGGGTTCTGACCCCTTCGCGGGGGGGGGGGGGGGGGGGGGGGGGGGGGGGTGGCTGTCATGTTTTGTATGGGCATGACATATGGTACAAGTAGACGTACTACGGATGCTCGAGGTGAAGCATCGATGAATACCGGAGATCCTTGAGAACGAGCTCAGGTTATGTTTTATGTTTTGAGTCTCAGTAGTTGTTAGAGTATTTTGACTTCTGTTTTAAATTTATCAGGGTATGCCCTGAGTATCTGTATTTTTATTATGCTACTACCGATTGATGTTATACTTGGTAATTATGTTATGATCAACATGTTAAATTGAAAACTGGAATTATATATTTTCAGTATCAGTATATATGTATCACCTAAAAGCGAAATTTCTTTAGGGCCGTTTGACAAGACATTTGAAATAAATCTTCCGCTGTTTACGCAAATAATCATTATGTGTTCATTAAACACCACATTAGGATCGGTCACTCACACCCTTGGTTACCCCATTGATAATTTTTTGACAATGTTTTAAAACCGACTGAGTAGTTCAATTGGTATGGTCAGGTCGTTCAACATGGTCCAGCCGGTGACTTAGGTGCCAGCCCGATACTAGTCTTTAAATCTAATAAACTAGGGGTGGAGACGAACCTAATCGAGCCGAATATGCAGAAAATTTTAAGGTTTGAATTCGGCTCAAAATGGTTATATTCGAGCTCGAGTTCGATTATAAGTTCGAATATTTTAAAATTTTGGCTCGAGTTCGGCTCGAATCAAAGTTCGAATTCGAGTTCGGCTAGAAAAATTCGAACATGATCGCGAGATATTCGAACTATTGCTCGAAAATAAAAACCCGAAAGGTTATATTTATTTTATATATAATTATATTATATTAATAAAATTTTAAAGTCCGTGAGCGTCTCACGAACTATCGAACAATGCAATTTTGGCTCGAAAAAAAGTTCGAATATGTTCGAGTTCAGCTCGAATTCGAGAATTTTGAATACGAATCAAATAATTTTCGAGTCGGCTCAAAAAATTCGTGAACATATTCGTTTACACCCCTGTAACAAACATAAAAGGCCAAATAAATTAGCCTCAATTTGTTAAAAATCTCTTGGGTGGGGTTATTTCTAATTATTTTAAGTGATTTGGATATAACTCACATTTTTTGACAAAAAACACCGATTTCACGAGGCGTATTTTCCTTCACAATACTCTATTTTTTGAATTGACACTTAAAAAACTTGAATTTTTATTTTTTATATATTAGTAATTAAGTATCACTTTTATATTGATATCATAAAATTTTAGTGTTAATAATTATATATTAGCTTGGAAACAATTTCTCTCGTACATTTTTGTATGACTATAATTGTATTTGATTGAAAGTATATGGTATATGTTGTGCCAACATACCCAAAATAAAGTGTAAATGTCATATTTATATAAGAACACGAATATTTACGTGGTTCGACAATTGCTTACGTCTACGGGAGGCAAACATAATTTATTAAAAAATTCAGACGAGAATTACAAACTCTCCAGGATCACCTCATAACTCACAGAAATTGTGAGTATATATTATATTGTCATGTCGATTGACCCCTACTTGCTGACTGTTTTCCCAAACACTCGCCACTTACCCTCCTTTCCCAGATAAGAACGAGGAAGAAATCGAAGACGAAGAAAAATACCAATTTTAGGGTTGTGATCCGCTGTGTTCTTTGAGTTAAAGACTATTTTTATTCAATTAGGCTTCCCGTTGTTTTATTTTGTTTTATGACCTTTTAGGAATTTGGGATGCAATTCAAATTTCAGTTGTAAGATAATTATTTTATCGAATAATATATTGGTTTTTCGTTGAATTCGGTATCGAGACTTATTGATTTCAAGTTGTTATTTGGAAATCAATGTCGGTGTTATCGACTGCGGTCTCAGGACGTAGCATTATTCAAATTATATTCAAGTTTAGAAATTCGGAACTTACCAACCACTAGATGTAGTAAATTTGTATTTTATCTACTATTTTGTAGACACATATAAACTGAAGTGCCAGTATTAATTTATCATGTAATATAGTCAAGTTGATTATGTGACTAGATCATATTGATAGTAATTCAAGAAACGCAATAATATTTAAAATGGAAATAGAAATATAGTCAAGTTCGAGTCCCACATTGTGCAAAAAATATTTAGCACATCCACCTCTCAAAAAAAAAGAAAAGAAAAAGGAAATAGGCCTATATATATAATTCTGTCAGGGTGATTTCATCTTTGAACAAAATTACATGTTGTAGATTGTTGAACTAATTAATTAAAAAAATAGAGGAGAAGCTCAAAATTTCGACCAAGTTGACGTATTCAAACTTGATGAAGCTATAATCATTAAATCGGATAATTTCCTTTTTAAATGGATAATGTAAAATTAGGAATTTACAAGAAAAATCTTGGAAAATTCATAGTTTATTGAAAGGGAATTTACAAGAAAAATCTTGGAAAATCCATAGTTTATTGAAAGGGAAAATTCGAAGCACTTTAAAGTCCACAAAAGCCATGGTTAAATATTGAAAGTTTAAGAGGGCTTTTTCCAATTAAAATGATAGTATACACATTTAGTCCGATTTTACCCGAGTTCTCAATTCACCTGGACATGTCAACATTGTTCGATGCTAGAAATATCAGCATTGTTCGATACCATATTAGCACTCCGGTAAAAAAAAAAAGGATTAAATACAAAAGAAAAGCCAATTTATTACACGAATATAATTTTTTAACTAAATAGATGACTGATGTGATTCGATTTTTTCCGTGTTCGGTAGATTTAAGTGTTTACGAAAAATAAAAGAAAAACACCAAGATTTTTTACTTGAAAAACCCTCGAATTGAGGAAAAAACCACGGGACCCAAGTCCAGTATAATTTGTACTAGTCACTCTTTTTATTTGTTACATGGCTTGAAACAATATTTAATGAAAAATCAACACTCAAGAATATCTGGAAAAGTAACAAGAAATGACCGAACATAAAAAATAATGTTATCTTCGGATTCGTCTTTTCCTAAAAAAGTCCAACCCCTATACCCGCCTCTATTTATAGGCTTGATCCTTGTGATTATTTGGCGGGAAAGCTAGGATCAGATCTTCTTTGATAGTGGCGCTAATGTAGCGAGTGTGTCCGAGAAATCTGCACCCCACTAATGCACATATATCTCCGCCGGTTAATCTGTTGTTTACAGCCGGGTCTTCCGCTAATCTTTGACCAAAATACCGAGCAGGGTTTGACAGTCGTTCAGCTATAATCTGTTCGGTGTATTGTTGTTCGGTTATAATCTGTTCGGTGCATTGTTGTTCTGTTATAATCTGTTCGGCATCTGTTTATTCGGTTTCTTGCAGGCAATTTTACCCGAGAATGCCAATATGTCATATGACATCAATGACTAAAACCTTATTTAGGCCAACTTAAATGATAGTTTCTGAAATTTTTCCTGTAATTTTTCTAAACCTATATTACGATCTAATCCTCACTACGCTCAATAAATGAATTAAAGGTGGGGCAAATGCTTACAAATTGAAGAGGGTAAAAGAAATTAAAGATCAAGAGATTGACAATATGAAGTAAAGCAAGAAAAGAAATATTATGCATGAAAATTCAAAGTGGATCAGCTAAATGAAAATTCAAGATTGATTATACTGAATGGGCTTATAAACTTATTTAGTTTATTATTAGATAGGCTTGTTTATGTTGTAATGAGCCTCAAAATTGTATAATTTTATTTAAATTTTTATTTCTTTTTAGCATGTATATCGTATGGGCCAATAATTATCATATTTTAAGATCATTTACAATCCTTAAGTACGTTAATGTCTGTAAATATGTTTTTTTCAGGAGAGATAATAATAATTATGAGTTTTCTCATACTTGAGAGTTTTTTTCTTGCTTTCGAAATCTTGGCTTATTGTCACGTTGTATTTTGCATATGTTGGTGTGGCATCTTCATTAAATCCATCTTATACCTCATGCTTTTTCTAAAAATTGGATCGAGGTTTGTTCCATCAATCGAATTCGAAAGTTTCGAGCCCGAATTCAATCTATCTTATTTTTGTTTATTTTATGTTTTTTGTGTCTTGTTTAATAAGAAATAGATATTGTTCTTTGGTTAACCACGTGTCTTGCTTGATTTTTAAGTTCTAGGGAAACAAAGTTTTAATTATAATTCTAGTGTATTCAAACGACGTCGCACGAAAGTCAGAATAGTGCTTGAGTTGTTGCTATCCTTAAGGGTATGCAATACCATTGTATAAGAATATTTTCATCCAATATGGGATCCACCCTCAACCTCAAAGGCACAACCCTTGAGAGTAGCAAAAACCTAACCCAGATTACATTTGCTCTAAATTTTTTACAGAATGACAAATAAAAGATATATTAGGTATTTGAAATTTGATCTATACATATGTAGAAAGCTTGTGGGTAAGGTCAAACATTGTGTTCTATACATCAGTGGCAGGTAGGCTTAGGTGAAGCCTTTAATTTAATTAGGAGACTAATTTATATGTGTTAAAGACGTAGAAATGATCAAGTGACTTGATACGTTCTTATCCTCTTATAGCTACTGAATTAAAGCACTTATTTGAGGGAGGCAAAACCCAAGACAATTAAAATAGTATAGATTCAGTTTAATATTGAAAAAATTGCTAAAATCGTCTTTGTAACTTTGATTATTTCTATTCCTAACGTCGAATTGCTAATGTGGTATCGTGCACATAGAAATGTCTGATGCATCATCAGCAATATGTGATGTCACATTAGTGTCACGTCAGTAATTTATGATGTTATGTCAATTCTCTACCGAAATAGTACTAAAAGCAAAAAAAAAAAAAAAAGGTAAATTAAAGATCCAATTTTAACTAGCTAATGACGAATTTGAATATTTTTCCTTGAATATTTTATCATTTATAATATGATCCAAATTTAACCAAAGATACATATTAAATTCCTATAAATTATTTTAAGTCATAAGCTTAATTTGTTTGTCAGAATACTGACTATCATTGCTAATAAATATATTTTTAAGTAATTAGAGGGGGAAAAAATCCCATTTAGGCTACTTATAGGATGAAAATTGCTTTTCTCCCTCCCTATAAACTATTTTTTGTCATTATCCTACTTGACTTCTTATTGATTGACGACTTGACCTTTGTTTACTCGCAATTGTTGGGTATTAATCAATAGTGTATATATATATATATCTCTTAAAGTGATAAATATATGACTAAGTACTAGGCCAAAACATTGTTGTCTAATCACTAGTATATATAGTTACATATAGACTAATTCTTGATTAATATATGCGAATATAATGGCTTTGCTTGCATTTTGTTGGTTGATTATCGAGCCTAGAATCATCCCAAATGGATTTTTAAAGTGGTTTTATTTGAGCTTTTACATCCATCCATTGTTCTTGTTCTTTTGCCAGATTTTTCTATGGTTAATTGTACTGCAAAAGTGGGCTTTACTTTTCATCCTTTTGCCTTCCAAAATCACCCTTTTTGTAACTTTATTGATCTCCAAATTCTTGAAGAGGGTTGCGATAATTTTGTTCTCCTTTGCAATAAAAGAGAGCAATATTATCGAATTCTTCTTTTCTGAGGCCAATAAGCAAGATGGTGGTGTTGTCAATTTACAGGAGTTTCAGTCAGGAGTTGCTACTAGTAACACTGACTGTTGTTCTACATTGATCATGATTCGACCTCGATCATCTTCTTTAATTCAGAATTCTGATCTACAATGGAGAGGGAACTCAGCTCGGACGGATCTTCAATCTAGTAAAACATCATGGTTGAATGAATTCTTGTCGTCTGATTATTACAACGAGTACCTATCGGTATATGACTCGGATAATGCCGAAAATCTATCTTCTGATGGACGTGTGAATTATTTGTCTGATAATGATGTTTCTCAACCGAGTATGAATCAAGGGTTTAGCCTTAAACTCCAAGATTTTGAACAACCGTCGTTTCTTGATTTGGAGATGCTTAGCATGTCGTATGGAGGTGACGACTTGCCCGATTCTAATGCCTATTTAGCCTCTGATTTGTCTGAAAATAACTTGTTTGTTGATGAGTATTCTCCATCACCTTGTAGCTCAGATTCGGCAATAATCGCATTGGAGCAAGAACAACAATTAAGTAGCAAAGTCTCGGATAAAGATGCTTATTCTTGCTCATTCCACCAGAAGTACACAGAAAGAATGAGATGGTTTGATGTCCTCTATTATGACAGATTGTGTGGAATAAGTAAGTACTCACAAATTGCTCAATCATTTCATTTTTAATATGAGATACTGAATTCTAACATTAACTATTAACTATAAGCAACCCTGGATAATTACAAAAATAATCCCGTTAGTTGGCCTATTTTGAGTTTTGGTCTTTCAAGTAGTCAAAATTTGGTCTTAGTACAGTAAGTTGGTGTTTTTCCACATTTGGTTTTTTTTATCTGAGTATTGGCATGGTGCTGAACATTGTTGACATGCCCGATGTCACGTAAGCACATAGCCGAAAAATGACTAAAAAACAAAACTAACCTATTGGACTACATCAATATTTATTATTTAAATGGCAATGCACTAAAATGGGATGATAAGTTATAAGATAATTTTTTTTGTAATTTTTTCTATATATTATTTATGCTAACAAGGTCTGATTTACTAGGGCATCCCATTCAACACATGATGATTTCAAGTGCAAAAATGGCAAGGAAAAAGATTTTGAGGAGCTTAGAAAGTGATTTGGAGTTGGTTTATGTGGCTAAATTATGCTTGATTTGGGAAGCCCTCTATTATCAATATCAGAAGGTTGAGTCACTTGCGCTTTCTATGGACACATTATTTAATGCTAATATCTCAGAGGAATTCCAAACATTTAAAATTATATTTGAGAGATTTATGGAGGACGAAAAATGTCAAGAAGGCAAGAAATATTTGGACTTCATCTGTGACAGAATTGCCTTCAAGGGTCGACTCCAGATTCCTGATGTTACAGGTAACTAAAATTTATTTAAAAAGAGTAATTTAATTGAATTTTCTATAATAAGGTCAAACTTTTCTTGTATGCTTTTTAAAAAAAATGATGTTCATATCACTATAAACTGAAAAAAACAACATTTGAAGTTGCGCGCATCAACAACCGATTAAAAAATATTTTTTCCTAGTCGGTTCAGGTCAAACCCGCGAATTAACAAAATAAATTAAAATGAAGATGCTACTGTAATTGAATGAAAAAAATAACCAAATGGCTGACTCTAACTTTTTAAAAAAAAAAAAAATGATGTCCATCTTACTATAAAGTGAAAAAATTAATATTTGAAGTTGCGCGCATCAACAATCGATTAAGATATATTTTTTCTAGTCAGTTCATGCCAAACCCACGCATTAGGGATGCTTATCGGACCCACCGGACCGGTTTCGAAACCAATCCGGTCCGATAAAACATCCGATCGGATCAGGTTCCGGGTTGGCCGGTTCCAACCCGGTTTCGTGTTGAACCGATTTGAATTTTTTTTTTTTTGCAAAATTTTGATTTTTTTTTTGTTGCAAAATTTTGTCAAAGGCAAGGTTTGAACGCGCGACCTCATCGCGTTCAAGGGAGAAACTCTAACCACTGAGCTAATTGACATCAATGTTTATAAGTTGAACTCAATTTTATTTATATAAAATCAAAAATATTTTCTTTTTTTTTTTGTAAAATAACGGATCCGGTTCAGTCTGGAACCGTATTCGTTTGGTCCGGGATCGGTAAGATTCCGGTTCCAGAACCTTATAACCGATCCGGACCGGTATCTTACTGGTTCGGAATCGGGGATTCCGGACCGAGTTAACCGGTCTGGTTTTGGGCCGGGTTCGGATTAACCCGACCCGATAAACATCCTACCGTGCATCAACAAAAATAATTTTTGAAAAAAAACATTTGTTGAAGGAAAAAAAATTATAATGAATAGTGATTTATTATTTATTACAATAATACTATGCATAAGCGTTTGTTTGACACTTATTATATAGTAATCAAGTGTGTATGTGAAATCATAATAGAAATTAGATGCCCATCATTGAGATAAGATCAGTGACGATTCACCGATTGAAAATGATCTCCTTTTTCAAGAAATAAAATAAAAATCATATAATTTTTATAATAATGTAAAATAGTTAAAATTCTAAGTTATGTCTGGTCAATACTGACTTTTGGCATGTGACTTCCCAATTACATTAAACAATCAAATATTAATACTTTTATCGATTCCGATTATTATAATAGTTTCGCCAACTCAGTTGGCGGAATTATTTGTGCTATAAATAAAGGCCTCCGCCTCTCATTTCTCCCACACAGAATACTCGAGTTTCTTTTAATATTTATGTTATATAATAAAATTCCGATTATGCTCTGTAGTTGCAGCTTTAGTTGATCTTCTACATCAAAAAAGATTTTATTAGCTACTAGTAATATTTAATTATCTATAGTTATCAAAATATGTCTATTCAAGTTTTATTTTATTGGGGGGTAATATTATACAAGATTCTGAGTTCGTCCGATATGATCGTGGTCCATCAAGAGGTACAACGATACGGCGTACAATTAATTTTCTACAATTATTAGATAAAGTATATGATATCACTGGGTTCGATCGCAACCAGTTTCTTTTGAAATTATATGCTAGGCATATGTTCAAAGATTTTTCGGGGTTACGTCAGACTATTTTACCCATAGATGATGATTACAATTTAGCATGGCTACTTGATTCAGAACAGGGTCATACTTTCTTGGAATTTTATATACAAGCAGAACCAAGGAATTATGATTATATTCCAGAAATGCCAATGAGTGGCAGTTTTTCAGAAGGATTGACGACATCTGTTATTCAAGAGACGCTTGTTGCTCGACATCAAGCTGATGGTTCATATAGTGGTAGAGACCGAGATGATCATCCAGTAGATGTTGATAATGTTGCCGATGAGCCACGAGCAGACAGTTTTGCTGATTTTGGTGATCAAATTAATTCTGAACCAGAGGGGATTCCATCTGATGATGAGACTGATGCTGATGATGATGATGTTGATATTGGTGTGATGGCAGAAGCAGTTGAAAACCAAGAGGAGGGGGCACCAATGAGACGAGAAGTGTCAGTTACAACCATGACAAATGATCATACTCTTTATCCAACAATCTCATTATTTTCCATGACACATCCAGAAGTTTTTGGAGATTCGATTGACAATCCAACAGGCCGTTGGGGGAGTTTCTATGATTACTCCAAAGGTGAAATCCATCGCAACATGGTCTTCAAAGATAAATTTCATCTGCAGGCAGTAGTGAAGGATTATTCAGTACGTGTTGCAAAACGTGAGTACCACGTTGTTAAGAGTACAAAAACATTGTGGAAAGTAATATGCAAACAAGGTACAGAGGATATACCTTGCAGATGGTACCTGCGTGCATGTTTGGATAAAAAAGTTGGGTTATTCAAAATAACCAAATATGGTGGTCCTCACACTTGTCTGCTGAGTGAGCTGTCGCTTGATCATTCGAACTTGGATAAGAATATGATTGCTAGCTTGTTATTGGGAATCGTTCGTCGTGATCCAGCTTATGAAATCAAGTATGTGATTCAAACAGTGAAAGATAAGTACGGATTTGAAATATCATATGCAAAAGGCTGGCATAGTTTGAAACGTGCAGTACGGAACGTGTATGGAACCTGGGAGAGCTCGGTCAATAAATTACCTTTCTATATGGGAGCTTTGCAAAAATGGAATCCAGGCACAGTCGTGGAGTGGGATCATCTTGATAATGCAAGACCAAGAGAAAAAGTTTGAGTTATGTTTTTTGGGCCTTCCAACCGTGTATAGATGGTTTTCGGCACTGTCGTCAAGTTATTACAGTGGATGGCACACATCTGTATATAAAATATCAGCATAAGATGCTGATTGTTGTCTCCATGGACGCGAATAATCAAGTGTTACCGCTGGCATTTTCAATTGTCGATGAAGAGAACTTTTTGTCATGGAAATGGTTCTTGGAGATGGTTAGCAAACACATTATTGGAGAATCTGGCGGCGTGTGTTTGATTTATGATCGACATCCGGGCCTTATTGCAGCAGCCGAATGTATCCCCGACTTCAAACCCCCCGTGGAGTGCATCGATTTTGTTTGAGACATCTTTGCTCAAATTTTAATAGTCGTTTAAAAAACGTGCACTTAAAAGACTTGTGTTGGAAAGCTGGATCAGAAAATCAATTGATAAAATTTGAGCGTACGATGGAAGAGATCAAAACCATTGAACCAAGGGCTTTTGATTACCTGAATCGGATTGATAAGTCTCAGTGGACACTTGCTCATGATGAAGGATGGCGTTGTGGTATCCTAACAACAAATATGTCGGAGTGCATAAATGGAGTAATGAAAGGTGCACGTCGCCTTCCAATCATTGCCATTGTACAATTAACATTTGATCGTTGTGTGCTTTATTTTTTCGAGCGAGTGAAAAAAGCGGATAGAATGATCCAAAATAATCAAGAATGGCCGGATTATGCTTTTGAAAAATATGCTCGGGCTGATCTTCACTCCATTCATCATGAAGTTCAGATGTTTGATCGAAGGCATCTAACAGCCTCAGTTATCACAAGAATTTGGCATTCCTTGCTCACATGTGATACAAGTATGTCGAAATTATCGCATAAACGCAAAAACATTTGTCAAGGAGTATTATAATATGCAAGAATAAGCACACATCAAGGTCAATTTGAGCTATTATGGAGAGAGCAGTATTGGGAAACCCCGTCATTCGAACTGTACCATAATTCCACCTTGCGTACTATAAGAAGACGAGGTCGAGACCGAACAACACGCATGCAAAATGAGATGGATTGGCCTGAAGCCCGGGCAAGACGACATATGCATCGAGTTCCCAAAACCAATAAAGTTGTAATTGTTTTTTGATATTGTTATTGTTATTGTTATTGTGTTATTGTTATTGTCACATATCAAATAAGACATTCATATGGAAGTACATTCATTACATTTAATAATAAGATTGACAATAGGCAAACATGACTACATATATTAAGGCTAAAACTCTATAATGCCCCTCCAGTACCACAACGATGCGGCTGTTTTCGTCTCTGACCGCGTCCTTCCTGAATGGCCTGGTCATCTTGCACTACAGGTACATCGTCCAGCTGAAAATCAGGTGACAAATTAGGGAACACAGCCGGTGACACGTCAAATTGTGGTGACATCGATGCATATATTTCGGGGAATCTAATATTAACATCTGGGCTGGTTTGTTCTTGTGAGTACATGGGTTAATGAGGCGTGAAATGCGTTTGGTCATACGACTAATGCAGTGGTCGAGGAGTATAATAATCTCCGTACATGTCGCTGGCATATGACGAAGAGGGACCTGACATATATGTCGGGACATAGCTTGATGGGCCAGCATCTCCAAAACCCGCATGCATCGGCTGTACTTGTTCTTCGTCACTCACATGCATCGGCTGTACTTGTTCTTCATGAGTAGCATATCCCTCTTCATAGGGCGGAAAGTTTCTATCGCCTCGTTCCTGCGCGACATGCAACACATTTTGTATGACATTTCTGACATCACTAAATGCATCCATGTACGCCGCTATGGATTGTTCCTCAGCGATATTACGGTCGCAGGTAACAGTTAATTGCGACAGCTGATCAATCTGAAATGAGTGAACAATTTTTATTAAGTACTTAAATCTAAACACAATTTTCAAATATGAACTACATATGTAATAAAGCAACATACCACATGTTGCCATGCGGGGCCATCTCCATGTTGATAACCAACCTCCACAAATTGTCGTTGCTGGCCAATGAATCTACGTGTTACTCGTCCATACCAGTCATTGTACCCGACAATTACACCCTGTCCAGCTGACTCATATCGCGGGCTGTCCACGGTATGAGCATGTGCATTAACCCATATAGTCATGTACCGCCTATGGTGTGCAGACCAGTCATTATTTGTTTTACCCCTGCGGTTAACTGCATGTAATATATCATCCCCTAACCGTGGATCTAGTGGGATGTTTTGTACCATGCCGAATTGACGAAAAACCCGCTCAGGACGATGCATCTCAACTATGTCATACAAAATCAGTGGGCCGCTGTATGTCCATAACTCAGTATGCAGTCCTTCAATATAATAATCAGGGTACGGCTGCCAATTAAACTACAAATATAGTATTACATCAAAATAATGTTCAAAGACTATTATTTTTTATACATGAACATAAAAAAATAAAATTACTTGGCTTAATGGTTGCTGGTCAAGGATGTCCCTAATAATTCGTAATGAATGTGTGCCAGTTTCTGTAAATCTTACTTTACATGTCCACCTGTGTACTCATAATCATCATAAAAAAACATAAATTATGTAACAAAATATTAAATATAATATTATACATTGCAACATAATTTGTAATATATCACCTTGCACCATATGGAGCAACAGGTAAGTAATTATCCTCGTCGATTGGTATTGGCCCAATATCAATTCTCGGGCGTCCTAGTTGAGGAGCTAAACTTTCGAGCCGGGACCATGCCAAAATCTAAAACATTAACATGAAGAATATAAATTAAATATGCAAGATATATTTTTTCAGTATTTTAAAATAAAGGTAACGATTACCTGTAGGAGTTGTAATGCACCACATATTACTTTTTTCCCTCTCTCCGCTGAAGTGCACAACTCACGATATAAGAATGCCAGCACAGCACTACCCCAGCTAAAATTACCAATAGAACTGATATCTTCTAATTTCTGTATGTATAATAATTTTACAATATTGCCGGAGCTATCAGGGCACATAATCTCACCTATCATTAATAATGCACAACCTCGTGCATATTTAGCAACCTCATCCGCCGTACTATGCAAATGGAGGCGATTAATTAGTAAATGATGACTCAACGCAAACATTAACAAACATGCACCTTTAAAGTGACCCGGATCTGGTGTAAATCCCAAATGACGATCACAATATTCTTGCCACTCGGGTATTGTCTTATCAAAATTGGTACCTGACACTGCAAGACCATTTATTGGTAGACCCCAAATAACTGCAATGTATTGCAGTGTAATAATATTTATGGTTTTTTTAAAAAAATAATTCAAAAAAAAAATTGCGACGGCTGAACATATATTGAGGGGCCGCTTCAGTGTGAAGCGGCCCCTTCACCTTTGAGGAGCCGCCCTTACTCCTCCTATTTTTTTTATATTTTATGTATATATATATATATATATATATATATTATTAATATAATATATTATTATTATTATATATATTATATACGTTTATATATATTATGTTTATTATTATTATATATAATATATACGTATATATATATTATTATTATTATTATTATATATTATGATTACAATCTAAAATTTATCATCAATCTTTATGTAAGAAACTTTTGATGTAAATACACATGTCATAAATTGCATTAGTTCTAACTCTCTATTCACCTAAAATTACTAAAATATCCTCGCTTTCTCACACGTAAAGTTGGTATGAAAAATATACAATTTTGGTATTCAGTATACATAAAATTAGTATGAAACCTATACAACTTTGGTACTAAGTATACATAAAATTGATATGAAATCTATAATAATTTTGGTACTAAGTACATATAAAATTGATAAGAAACTTACAGTAATAAAAAATTGATAGCGGCTGCTAAATGATTTAAGGGCCGCTATGTAATATTTTTTAAACTCATTTTTATACCAAATAATAATATAATATTAATTATTTAAAATTATTATAATAATGCAATTTTAGAAACATACACGGTAAGAAAAAATTGGTACCAGCCGCCCAATACAAATGAGTAGGCGGCTGCCAAATGATTTAAGGGCTATGAAACTCATTTTTTATACCAAATAATAATATAATTAATTATGTAAAATTATTATAATAAATTATTATTAATAGTTATAACATATTATAATATGTTAATTATATTATATTATTATTAATTTAATAAATAATATTTATTACATTACTTAGATTATATATATTTAAATAACGTGATAATATTAATTTATTATAATAATTTTAAATAATTAATATTATATATTATTTGGTATAAAAATGAGTTTAAAAAATTATTATGTAGCGGCCTTTAAATCATTTAGCAGCTGCCCACTCGTTGGGCGGCCGCTACCAATTTTTTCTTACCAGTATGTTTCTTATCAATGTATATTTAGTACCAAAATTATTATATGTTTCATACCAATTTTATGTATACTTAGTACCGAAGTTGTATAGGTTTCATACTAATTTTATGTATATTGAATACCAAAATTGTATAGGTTTCATACCAACTTTATGTGTGAGAGGGTATTTTAGTATTTTTAGGTGAATAGGGAGTTAAAACTAATGTAATTTATGACATGTGGACTGACATCAAAATTTTCATACACAGATACTGATGAACAATTTTAGATTGCCTTTGAATAGTTAAAAATTTACCCTAATAATAATATATATGTACATATATATATAATAATAATAAACATAATATATATATACTAATATAATATATATAATAGTAATATATTATGTTAATAATATATATATATATATATATAAATTAAGAGGAGCCGCTTCACGCGGCTTCACAACATTCGAGACCTCCTATGAATTCATCAGTAACCTAGGACTTCTACAGAATATAAAAACCGTCAATCCTTGAACTATAACAGTACAAAAACACCCTAATCGACACACCTCGTCATAAGCGGGCAATAGTACAATAGTTCTTAAATGCCAGTTTTACTATTCCAACCTAGAATGATTTATTCATAAGATACATAAGGACCAATTCAAGGCATAAGTAAGTAAATGAGATTTAAGTTAACACAAATAAGTATTTAACCTATCATAATTTTATGATAAAATAAAAATAAAGATAAAAGAATACTTACATAAATGAAGAGCAGAATAACAGTAGTTGTAACCAAAAGCAAACTGTTTATTAATATGAACGAGAATATTACAAAGAGTGGATGATTTTCAGTCTGCTAAACAAAGGAAATAAAAACTCCTTATATAGGTGTGAAACATCGGATTTCAAATCCGGACTTCAAATACAAAATAAAAACAGTACAGACTAATAATAAAAAAGTACAAATAGAAACCACACTAATTTACAACAGTAGACGCACTAACATATAAAAATAAGACAGTGGATGGAATATATTCCATCGTACAATTCTTTATTAAAGAAATATTCCATTTTAGTCATATCCACTAAAGTTTGTCTGCCATTGAGCCGGATTAATGCGGGGAATCAGCATCTTCTTTTTATAGTGCTTTGTCTTTATCTTTTGAGGTGGATCCAGTAGACCCAGTTTTCATCATGGTGACTTTGAATGTTTCAAAAATATCATCAAAAGGAATATTGGGATCCTGTGCATCCTGTAAATCTTCAGAAATTGATTTTCCAGACATGTTATCATCATCAAATCTGGTTAATATATTCTTCTTCATTGCTTCCAAATATTCTTCAATTATTTTCTCCTTAGTCATTACCTCGGATTTCATTCGACATTTTCGAGCAATGTGCTCAAATGGTGAAGGTTGCTCAAACGAATTTTTAACAAAGTTATCCGTCTGATAAGTAGCAATGGTATCCGCAATTAGTTCCAAAGTATCCATTCCAAACACTTGTTTGGTGTCTGGGTTTTCCTTTAACATTTTATCCCAGAATTTTGAATAAAAATTCCTTTTAAGGCAGGGGATGTGAGTATCAGTATAAGATACTTCTGGCGACCATTTCCAAATCCAAGGAATAGAAAATTCAACAAGAAATAGAAAGATGCTATTCCTGTTATACCAGAACTTTGTTGTTGCATTTGAATTAATTTAGGAGATAAATCAATCCATTCATCAAAATAGGTTTTATAAATTTATGGTAAATTTTTTTGCGTAGTGCCATATTTGCCCCACCAATTTATAAACCAATTTGGAATATCATGTTTATAGACTCAAATTTTAATAAACCACGAATGTCGTTTCTTATGATTTTCATAGAAGAAGACTTTATGAAAGGCTTCAACATAATCCCAATAATTATATTTAATCATCTGATTATTAGGAAAAGCAAATTCTTTTTCCTTAAGAGGTGATATTCCCCATTCAGTTGGAGTTATGACTCGCTTAATAATGATTTTACTAAAAGTAAAATTTTCCTTTTGTCCTAAAGGAAATCGCGTAATTTCGCATGAATTATTTATGAGTAATTGCTCATAATAATTTCGAGACTTATATGTCCCATAAGCAAATGATGCAGTGTCAATATACCTGTTCATAATCTTCCAGGGTTCATTGCCCCATTTTAGATCAATATCTTCAAGGAAAAATATGATTTCCTGAGAATCATTTTTGATAAAATTATGTGATTCTCCTTCATCGTTATTAACGATATTAGCATATGATGCTGTTGTTTCTGTTTCAAGGATATTACCCTCTCTCTGTTGTCTAAAAGCAAGGAATTCCTGATATAAAGGATCCTGCTCTTGAGATAAATTCCTGGCTATAAGCTTACGTGGTCCATTTGCTATAGTTGCATAATTTTTCTGCCGGTCATTCCATTTGCCAGAATAAAATCTAATTAGAAATTCATTTTTTGAAATAGGATCTATTTGTTTCAATATTCCTCCATAACCAATATCAGAGGCATCTGTCTCAATAATTTTATTCCAATTTGGATTTGCTATCATTAAACAGGGTAAGTATTTTACCTTTTGCATAATAGTTTGAACTGCCTTGGTATGTTCATCAGTCCAAGGTTTAGGAACCTTTTTAAGTCTATCATATAGAATAGCTGAATCTTGAGTTAAATTCTTATAATAAGCAGAAATATAATTTAGACTTCCTAAAAATCTTTGTAATTGAGTTTTATCAATTATTTTATCTGGAAATTTAGAAGCAAATTCTATACTTCGCGAAATAGGAATTATATTTCCTTTATTAATAATATGACCTAAAAATCTTATCTCAGTTTGAAATAAAGACATTTTAGGTTTAGATATAACTAAGCCATTTTGAATAATAATTTTCCATTTTGAATAATAATTTTCTTAAACATATCTAAATGTTTTATATGTAAATCAATTGTCTTAGAGTATACTAAGATATCATCTATATAAACAATTATAAACTCACTATAAGGAGTAAAAATATCATTCATAATTTGTTGAAATTCAGAAGGTGCATTTTTCAAACCAAAAGGCATTACATTCCACTCATAATGTCCTATTGGAACATTAAAAGCAGTTTTATAAGTATCACTTTGATTGACTTGTATTTGCCAATATCCTGATTTCAAATCAAATTTTGAAAATATGAGAGAATCATATAATCGATCTAATAAATCCTTTTTATTAGGGATTGGATGTCTTATCCATTTTAAGACTTTTTTAATGGTTTATAATTTATAACTAATCTTGGTACTCCACGTTCTTGTTCACTCTTTTTATTAACATAGAAAGCAGTACAAGACCAAGGAGATTTAGAAGGCTTAATTAACTTTTTCTGTAATAAGGATTCTATTTCCTTTTTACATAATTCTAAATATTCAGAGCTCATTTGACATGGTCGAGCTTTTGTAGGGATTAATTTTTCATTAAAATCATCCTCATAAGGTAAATAGATAATATGCTTTTTTCGATTCCAAAAAGCATTGGGGTGATCACTACAAATCTCTAAAGAAAATTGTTGTGCTATTAACTTAATTTTTTCCTTTAATCTAGGATTTTGTAACTGATCACTTATGATGACAGTATTTATTTCAAATTTTAAATATTGTAATTGGTGAATTTTCTTTTGAATATGATCATGAATAATATTAATGTATCGTGGTGAAGGAGCATCTAAGAATTTTAGAAAAATAGCTTTTCCTTCAAAAGTACCACGAATACCTAAATTATCAATATAAGTAATTGGGTATAATTGGGTAATAAATGGAGAACCAAGTATTACTTGATTAGTAATATCTTTAGCTAATAAAAAGCTAGTTTTTATGCATGTTCGATTAATGCAAATATAAACTTGAGGAAGTTTATATTGGATATCCAATTTCTGTCCACCAGCATGAGATAAACTATGAGTTGTTTTGGTGTAATATCTAGTAGGAATTAATCCTTCCTGAATAACATTTAAATCTGCACCACTATCAATAAGTGCCGTAAATGTTTTGGAAAAATGATTATCTATTATAAAGTAATTTGAGTATACCATTTTTGAGCAACTAGAATTTCTAATGTTGCAAGAAAATCATGTTCAGGTGGTAACTGAAAATTGTCCTTAGCAGGAAATTTTGGAGATGTAATTGGAGAACTAGAAATTTGATTATCTTCTAATTTAAAAATTCGAGTATCAAATAATTTATTTTTGTGTTGAAGAAATTTAATTTCTTGTTTAAGATTATCAATCTGTATAAACAAATCATTGATTGAAGTAGGAGTATCATATGATTGTCTTTGTCTAGAAGTTTATAAACTTCTGTCATAGAATACGGATCATTGGTACTGACAATATTCTTCCGGGGAATATTATTGGAAGTTGAAGTGGAAGGTATATCTTCCATTTGATCAATTAATTTATATCTTAATTCAGGGTCTTTAACTAATTTGAGAAATTCTAATATATTGGTATTAGTTAAAGTATTTATATTTAAATCCTGAAATTGTGATAATATTTTATAATGTAAATCATTTGATTCATATGAAATAGTCTTAATACATGGTTGTCCTATAGAACAAGGTTTACAACAATCTGTTTCTGAATGACTAGATTCATTCTCTAAAACCTGAAGATGTTTTTATTCATTTGAATCATTCGAATCATAAGATGAGTCTGATGAATAATCAGAACTATCAGAAGAATGTACTAATATTGTATTAAGAGCATCCTTAATATTATCAGGAATATCTAAAGTATTAATTTTTTCTTTCATCTTGCATCTATTAGCATAATGACCTGTATGACCACATCTAAAACAAGTTATATTTTGTTTTTTAGGTATTTTAGTTGATTGTCTAAATTTTTTCCTTTCACTTTTGTGATCTAATCTTTTCTGAGAATATTTTCTCCTTTTCTTATAATAAGGTTTTTGAAAATTTTTCTCATTTTTGTATGTTTTATTTTTAGTATAAATCTTATTTTGTGATGGTAGGTCCATACCAAATTGCTCACAAAATTGTCCTAATTGTTTTCGTTCAGACAAATTTTGTCTTTTAATTTGTTGATTTAATTTAATTTCATTACATAGGGCTAATCCTTCTTGGATACATGTGCCAATAAGTTTTCCATATGTATAGGAATCATAAGGGATATTAATATGATCCTTTCTAAGATTCTTCCTAACTCTTTCAGCAAAGAGGTGAGGTAATCCATCAATAAATTTGGATTTCCAATGTGAACTATTACAATCTTGTAATTCCATAACTCTATTGAGAAATGTGTCTTTATACCATCTAAAATCAGTTAATGTTTTACATCTTAAATTCTGTAAAAGAGTTCGAATATTTTCATTTTGTTCAGAATATCTACCAGTAAAATGATCAATAATATTAACAACTAAAGTGTAGACAGCATTTTCTACAATGGTGTTATTTTCTTGTTTAACTGTATTCATGATTTCTTCTTTATTAGCTAGGGTTAAATAATTATCCCACCAGCCTTTTAGTTGGCCAGTAAATCCAGCAATAATCATATTAGCAATATTTTTATCCGTATTGCCATTACTTTTACAAATAGTGGAATACATAAGCATTCTATGAGCCAGATTATAAATCTGTTTGTCAAGATAACCATCAATATTCCATTCATAAATATGTTTACCACTATAACTATTATTTCCATTAAGGTCATTTTCTTCATGGAGAGTATCCATTGGAGATGGCCTGCTATAATAAAATAAGCTTTGAGTGGGTTTATTGGCCCATCTACTTTTTAATTTATTTATTTGATCACCAATGACTTGTTTGTGATTGCCATGAGATAATTGATCCTGGAAATCTGTATCTAAAACTGAAATAGATAATTTCAAATCTTTAAATTTATTTTCTAAAAATTGTTCAAAGTCTCCCATTGATTTTAATTTAAAATCCTTGATTTCAGGGGGAGGTTGGATATTTGGAGTGGTTAATACTATATCCGATGGTGGTGTTATTCCAACTAAAGGTTGAATTTGTGCAATTTTTGTAATAATATTTTCAATTCTATTATGTAATAGATTAATTTGTTCTCCTAAAATAACTAGGAAAAGATTTGTATAATTTTGTTGTTTTAATAATTTATTAATATGTTGACATGTGAGTTGTAAAGTCTCATTTTCTAATAATTTTGAAAACGCTGAAAAATTAAGAATTGTTCCGTCCTTTTCAATCTCAAAAGCTTGTTGAGGAGGATATAAATTTCTCAAAATATTTCCATTAGAAAGTTTATAATTTCTTTCTAATATTTGTATATATGGTTCAACATGTGTTGATATAAACCATGATATAAAAGGTATGTAAGCATTTTGTTCAGAACAAAATTTATAAAATTCATTCTGTAAGATAGTTTGTTTTTCTTTTGATATATTATCAAAAAACCATTTTCTAAATTGTTCCCATTTAGGTTGATTAAATTCATTTTTTATTTTTTGCCTGGCACTCGATCCAGGGCTAAAATCTATTTTGGGTGTATTATTCATAAAGAAAAATTCATTTCTGATTCAGTTATTTCTGATTCTTTTAATCCTCTGACAATATTGTCTGGATTAATATATAATTTACTTATTCTTTCATGTTGTAAATTATCAGGTAAATTCGGAACTGCAGATGTTGAAGCTCTATGTGGAGAATTATTTTCCTCCATCGGAGAGATATGAGAAAAAGATGAATATGACTTAGATGATTTAGATCTTAAAGATCTAGGTATATATTGTAATAATTTTTGTTGATTATTTGGTTCAAATTGTAGTTGAATTGAACCATCATTTGTTTGTATAACATCAACTAAATTGTTTTGAATTCTGGTTTGAACAGGAATTGCATGTTCAATTGTCCATTTATCAGGGAAAACAATTTCATCCCATTTAATAGCTCTTCGTGTTGTAATGTTAGATCGACTAAAATTAGTTTCAATCAATATTGTTTCATTAATGGGTTTATCCATTTTCCTACATTGAGGATTTAATGTATGCAAAGGTTTAAAATAAATACGATAACAGATACAAATTATTTCTGTTCCTGGAGCATAATTATAACCATGAGTTTTAACATTTAATGTTAAAGCATCTAATATATTAATATCAGATAATGATAATTGTAAATTTGGATAAACATCAAAATAAACAGGGCCATGAGCCAAAGTAGATTGAATAATTCCAATCAAAGATTGTTTCCAATTTAAATTTCTTCCATCTCTTAAAGCTGCTATAAAGCTTTCTGGTAATCCTTCTAAAGTTAAAGGTTTAAAAGCAATTTGTACTAGTCCAATGTGAAGAAATTTATGAGTTTCGATATAAGGTAAAATATCATTTTCACTAAGTAATTTTAAAACCATTTCATCATTATTTAATGATACTGCTTCTTCAGTAGTTTTAACAATTTGTTTAATTCCTAATCTTTCAAAAGCTCCTAACTTATATATAAGTTTAGGTTCAATTTTAGGAATTGTCCATCTATTTAATGATTCTAAATTCTGGGGTACATCATTTTCTTGTACCATACTGTTCTTAACAGTATTTTGTTTCTTAACAAGATTTAAATTCATTTGAATAAGGCTACTTGTGTTAACTCTCATCATCTTCTACTTAACTTAATACCTAATTGGCTCTGATACCATTCGAGACCTCCTATGAATTCATCATGAACCTAGGACTTCTACAGAATACAAAAACCGTCAATCCTTGAACTATAACAGTACAAAAACACCCTAATCGACATACCTCGTCATAAGCGGGCAATAGTACAATAGTTCTTAAATGCCAGTTTTACTATTCCAACCTAGAAATAATATATATATATATATATATATATATATATATATATATATATATATAAATTAAGAGGAGCCGCTTCACCCTGAAGCGGCTCCTCTTAATTTTTTTATTATATATATATATATTATGTTAATAATATATATTTTGTTAATAATATATAATAAAAAAAAATTAAGAGGACTCTAAAGCGGCTCCTCAATTTTGGAGGTTCAGTATTTTTGAAAATAAATTTTTTTTTTATTTAAAAAAAAACCTATATATACATGTATATAATATATATATATAATAGTAATAATAATAATATATTATATTAATAACATATACATATAAAAAAAATAAGAGGAGCCGCCCTTTGTAAGGGCGGCTCCTCAGCAATGGAGGGGCTCCTCAAGGATGTTCAGTCGTCGTTTGAAGCGGCGGTTTGGGGTATATTTGCCATGTTTTTATTTTTGAAGTATTTCTGAAAATAATTTTTTTTTTGAATTATTTTTAAAAAAAAACCAATAGTCGTCTCTCCAGATCTAAGATGGAATGTGTGCGTTTCACGACGCCATCTCTCTACTAACGCCGTGATTAGATGAGAGTCAATGGTAATCTTATTACACCTATATACATCATAAAACCCAAACTCATTTAACATACTTACAACACGTATGTCAAATGGGCAAAGATCCCAAAAATAGCTGCCCGGATTTCTCACACGCAAGGGCCGATCAATATCACCTGACCATACATCTTCAGAACGATGACATGACTGCAATGACAACAGATGATCATCGATTGGGCCTGGTACGGTCATCGGATCCATCCTATTATATGAAACAAAAAATATATTAGTACATATAGACAACATAAAGTAAACAAAATAATTTAAAACTGATAAAACATTACGAAGCATAACAGCCACCGTCGACAACCACCAGCCATCAGCAACCGGCGACGGCGGCGGCGAACGACAGCGACAAACTGCGATAGAAATTAATACACGGCGACATGATTTTTACCTCTAAATTCTGAAACTATGAAGTGACTGGAAGCAAAATGAGAAAAAAACGATTGTAACTTGGAGGTTGTCGAGGAAGAAATTTAGACTGTAAGTTGGAGGTTGCCGAAGAAGAAGGGGGCGGGCAAAATTTATAACACCAAGTCACGCCAATCAGTTGGCGTGACCATTAATTGGTCACGCCAACTGAGTTGGCGTGACACGTGATATTAATTGGTCACCCCAACTCGGTTGGCGTGACCAATTATTCATGCCAACTTGGAAAAGCTGGAACCAGTTGGTGTGAAATAATGGTCACACCAACTGGGTTGGCGTGACCAATATTTATTATGGTCACGCCAACTGGGTTGGCGTGACACATTGAACACGCCAACTCAGTTGGCGGCTAAGGTCAGTTTTTAAATTTGTTAAATTTTGAGGTTATTTTGTTATTTCTTTACTTAATTAAGGTTATTTAATTAAATAACCCCTTCTTTTGGCATGTGACTTCCCAATTACATTAAACAATCAAATATTAATACATTTATCGATTCGAGTCGTACAATGTGGCTCAAATTTTTTGAAGGCTTAGACAAGTTATAAAATTAAACTTTTATTAAAAAATAAAAATAAAATAAATAGTAAATTAAAAACTTATTTTTTTATATATATATTTTTATGTAAAATTACTTATTAAATTTTTGTATTCAAGTTTAGATGATAAGTCATTTTCGATTGCTAGAACTGCAAATTCATTTAATCAATCTTGAGACATAGTTGTTCGGAAACAAATTTTTATAAATTTTAGTTTTGAAAAATATCGTTTTTGCAGATACAACTGTAACTGGTATAATATGTAATATTGAATACGCTATAAAATAATCAAATTGTTTTATTAAATTTAATATTCTACTTTTGCAACTTCTTTTAAAACCGTTAACTCCAAAAATAAATCTAAAAAATCAATATCGAATGGAAATCATGTTTACTAAAATATTCATGATCAAGACATTTTTTCAAATCATAATCTACGTAGGAATTTAAAATGCCAGAACCAAATAAAAAATTAAGTATATCATCATATTTTGAAAACAATTCGTTACAAGGGATGGAGAGTGAGAGAGAAGAGGAATGGTGTGATTGAGTATAATTACAAATTAATTTGAAGTATTAATTAAATATAAGGATGTAATTTTTTTTAGATCCGTAACTCTATAATTAATAAATCTAGCGGCTAGGAATTGGAGACTTTATTCTAATTGAGGTCATAAAACAGATGTTTTAAGCGCTTAGTTGTAGATCCGTCATTGTCAATCATATAAGGTACCGTTTGGAGTTATTGATATGATAAGTACTGTAAATATTAAATATCGCTCAAACAATTAAGATCAATATCGCTCAAACAACTAAGAGGACTGGAATTAGAATTTAGATGAGCATACAAGGCACTATGGTCGATCTGTTGACCCAAAGCAAAAATGATAATAGAGGGTTCAGGGTAAGCCTGACCCAACCTCCCGAGGTGTTCAGTTAGATTTCTAGTGGTCCCACCAAGTTGAGCTTGGGCTTTTGGGCCAACCTTCCGATCTCCCATGTGTGGGTAGTGTTTTTAAAATCGGACCGGACATTAAATTGGTGCCCTTACTGGTTAAAGGTTCGATCTGTTCAATCAGTTGAACCATTGATTTAACCGGTGATGACGTCAACATTATGTAATATCTATTTTAAGTTTTGTAAAATATATATACCATATATTTTATTATAGTTTCAAATTATTCACAATAAAAAAATATCGTTACACCAACATAACATACCAAACTTAAAAAATCAGATAAAATGAAATGTCTAACATAAAATAATAATAATAAGAAAACATCGAAAAACAACAAATAATGCCAAAAAGATCAATATCCCAAAATTATAATAAAATATTTAAAATATTATGAAATTATTCACATATATTATAATTTACGAGAAACTAAGCATGTTTATATATAATACACAAGACATATTTATTGAATTATATAAAATTTTTGATAAAAACACGCATAAAATATTATTTTGTAATCATTTTAATAACAATAAATTATATATAATATATTTTGTTCTACAAATTTGATTTATTATTTTAAAAAAATAAAAAGAATTAAAATTATAAAAAGGAAAGAAAAATGAAGGAACATACTGGTTCAACCAGTCAACCGGTTCACTGGTTGAACCGGTTTTTTACCGGTTTAATCCGGTTCCCACTGGTTTTTTATCAGGATGGTTTTGAAGGGTCAATCGGACCGGATCAAGCACTGGTTACAGGTTAAATCGGTTGAACCGGCCGGTTCGGACCGGTTTTCAAAACACCGGTCTTGATGATAATTATCATATTCTAATAAAAGAAATCATAAATCTGAGAAATCAGAGATACACATAATCAATTCTTTTCCAAAATTGTGATAAGGATGAACAGAGCCTTAGTATGAAGGAAATCTTCCACGATCACTGACTAGCCGCTAAGGTTTGCCTATAGAGACTAGGTTTTCCTCATGCTTTTATTGATTCAGATGATATGGTGTTTTTTCTTCTGCTATATTACAATTTATTCTATTTTAACTTTAATATTGGAGGGACTACGTCAAGACACTTTCATCTCCCTTCTAAAAGTTCTGCACTTTAGAGAGAAATATCTCAATATTTTTAATAATATTGATCTTACTTAGGGCTTCTCCAACCCTACGCCAAAATGACATCCAACGCCATTTTGGCGCAGGGTTTACCCCTCCAACCCAGCGCCATCCCCAACGCCAGGGATGGCGCTGGGTAACGTGCTGCGCCATATGCACATATGGCGCAGCACTGTAGCTGCGCCATTCTGGCGCAGCATATTTCTTTTTTTTTTTTTTAGTTTTTTTTGTTTTTTTTAAAAATTATATTATTATTTTGTTTTGTTTATTGTTTTAACAAATAAATTTATAAAAAATTATAATAATAATAATTATATATAGTAAAATAATTTTGTAATAAATATTTATAAAAATTAAATTTAGTAGTTATTATATGACATTAAATTTTGTTTAAGAAGTAATTAATGATTAAGTTGTTTAAATATTTATATAAACTGAATTAATTAAATTTAAATGAATTAAATTAAATTAATAAATTATTTAACATAAATATATAAAGGAATAAATAATAGTTATAAATGAAATTAAAAGAATATTCTAAGGAATGTTCTTTATAGTGTAAAGTTTGAAGTAGATGGTTGGAGATGAGTTTTGTAGTTGGTGTAAAAATTGCACTATTTTTGTGTAAAAGTTGCGCTAAAATGAAGTTTGTGGTTGGAGATGGCCTTAGAGATATGACGCATCAACCATTATATTTTCTAGTTATTAGACCTATGACTCTAAAAATTAGAGTCTAGACCAAAAAATTTAAATAATTTACATTAAATATTGAAGTGTAACTTTCTTTCCCATAATAGTTGTGCTCTATATATTATTTGGTGAATTAGAATTGTTGTGTTCATTTAACTATTAGTCTATCACTAAGTTTATTTTAAACAGAATATTATCTTATCAAACAACATATGTAAAAGATAAATAAAGTAATAATTTTAAACGGTAAAAAGGGAAAAAGGGCAAGATTGGTTGTTTATATAAGTTTTTTGATCTTCTAACTTATCAAGATTTGATTTTAGTACTATAATTTGGTTTTTTTTTTGGCATATTTAGTACTATTGATATAATGCCGGATATTGCTAATATGTATGGTTGGAATTGAGAACTTTAGCTAAAGTCGGATTAATTATGCAAAAAACTAATTTACTGCACTCAGACTAAATTTTGACCAATTAGAGGACCAAAACACTTAATTCACCGAACTAATTTTAATTTTACTTTTTCCTCCCAATTTTTTCAAGATTTTAGTTATACACATAGTGCACACAACCTAATCAAAATATGAATTGAATTTAATTCCAAGTTTGAGTAATTTATGAACTTTGGATTAGGACGTGTGAAGAAAGAAAGTAATAGGAGAACGATCGGAGAAGCCATGACGAGGGCAAATGAAGTGTTGGAGGTGATTGAGAAATGCGTTCATATGTTCTGGTCATATGTTGAAAAAGATCGTAGTATTAAGAAGAAATATGTGAGGAAATTTAAGCTAATGTCAAGGAGGACCCGTCCGCCTTTGGAAGACCCCATAGATTTGGACCTTCTATATGACCTAACCAACGCTCTTTCAAAGGTTAGTTGCTCTAACTATTTTCTTAAATAACAACTGCCTCTACGTGATCAAGCTTACTTGGTCACAGAGAAAATTATAAAGTGGTAGATATTTGCAATTATTTTTTATCGAAAGAATTCTCACATAAATATTATTATCAAATATAGACCCACGTAAATTATTATTTAACAAAAGCGGTTCTTAAATCCTTAACAAAACTTGTGACTTTTTTTTGTTAAAAAATAATTTTATTGAGATTATATTTGGTTAGTCCTAAAAGTTTGGAACTACTATCACAAATATCTATATTATATGAGACCATTTTTTTAATTTACCGTTGATAATAATAAAGTAAATGGTAAACAATTTATGTGAGACTATATTTGATTATGTCTAAAAGTTTGGACTAGTATTGGAAATGTCCATATTGTGACACCATTTTTTTAAAATTTACCCTATTTATTATTTTTACAATTTCTGTTAAATGAGTTAGCACTGAATTTATTTTTTTACTTGAAGAAACTACGACTATTGAAAGGCATGCAACCGGAGAAAAAATGTTGGTTTAGGAGAAGAGAGAAATCTGTGCAGGGAGAGTGTGATGACAAGAGCATGGACCTTGTTTTCGGCACGATCGATTTGGAGCTCGTGCGAAAGGTCACGAAGATGTCGATAATTTCTACGTCTCACTTGATATGGTGCCAGCACAAACTTAGCAATGTAGAGTTCAAACAAGGGAAAATTTTTAGGACACCTACAACTTACATGTTTCCTTTTTCATGAATGTCTGAATCTGCACATTGCAACCCCATACAAATAAATGGTTTTCTCAACATATTTATAGGGTAAGAAGCACAAGCTCAAAAAATTTAAGGGCAATGGCCCCCTACATCTACTGTTTTCACCTAGGATTTGGAAGACGATTGCAGGTTGTGTAATCTTTTAAGGTTCATGTTCCATATTTCTTTAGAATCACCCAACAAGTTGGTGAATGCAAACCAGCCGAAAAAAGTGAAGGCTAGCTAAATAATATTCTGTAATGTATTTAAATTGTACGTCAGCCATGTATAGTCATAATAAAATATGAAGTTATACAATATAGTCTTTTCATGTCTTGTTCTCTTCTTAATTCTAACTTGGTATTAGGGCTGCTTAACGGTCCGGAACCGGTAAGATACCGGTCCGGATCGATTCCACCGTTCCGGAACCGTTATCTTACCGGTTCCGGACTAAACGGATCAGGTTCCGGGCTGAACCGGAACCGAATCCTTTATTTTAAATTTAGATAAATATATTTGAGGTTAGTTTAAAAACACAAAGGCCCATTAGCTCAATTGATTAGAGTTGTAGAGTAGAAGACGATGGCCGGGTGTTCGAATCCTCCAAGCTACAATTTACCTTGATTTTTTGCAAAAAAAAATAAAATTCAAAAAAATCGGTTCCGGTTGGAACCGGTCCAACCCGGAATCGGTAGCCCCGAAACCGGATCCGATCCGGTTCCTTACCGGATTGAACCGATTTCGGAATTAGCGGATTCGGAACCGACCGGTTCCAATTCGGATCGGGTCGGATTAACCCCTTAAACATCCCTACTTGATATCCCAAGCTTGGGAATGACTAAGCCACTGGGTCACATCCCCACTATCATCAGATGTGCATCAGTTACATTCAAATTATTCATTAAATTCATTCACAATGAGAGGTTGTGTCCGATTTAACTAGCCATTGTTAACGGATTTGTCAAAAAGATAAAAGGAAATGTCAGGTGCTTACAACAACCAACAACAACGTACTAAAGGACCAAATGCATAAATGTTTACGTTGGAGGGTCATCTATAAAGAGCCCTGATTTGGAATGTTTAAAAGACTTTGACACATCATTAACATATCTGTTCTACATCTTTGCTACATTATTTCCGACCAATTTATTGCACACTCGAAGTACTTCAAGAATTGTATCTTGTAAAAGAGAATGTAAAACGTTATATTTATCAGATTAATTCTGATTGTGCGAAGTGTGCTACGAGTTTAGACCATAATAGTGAACTTGGTATAGAAGGGTTTGTATTGTTGTGTTGTATAAACAAGATTTTGTAGTTAATACCTTTCTGAAAAAAGAAGAAAGAGAGACGTAAAATTTTAAGCTTGAACTTTCATAAAAACATTGTGTCTGCTTTGATGGATGTTTGGATAAAAGCCTTTAGATTTCTAGAGGTCGTCTTTGAGGGATGCAATGAATAGTTCTTTAAGGCCATCGTACCGTATTATTGGAATCATGTTAAAAAGTTTAATAATTATGTGACTAGTCATTTTATTAATCATATAATTGAGAATGTACAAGAGAAATATCGAATTTTGATGATGTCACGAAATTGTGCTTGAGTTTATTTTTGACACGGTACTATTTCTAGCTAATTAATTATCAAGTGAGTAATAAGACCAAAAAGAATTCACCTCACTTTAAATATTACAAAATGTATTAGTTAAGCAGGTAAATTACATAACTAGAATTATTTATCTTGTAGTTAAATGTGTCAATTATCGTGTTATGTAAAACATAACACAATTATCGTGTTATCACCAGCCTTTTCCGCCCGAGGTCGGTATAGATTGGTCTAGGGTAATCATCTCTGATCAGGCCCTCCTATTCATATCATCTCGTGTCTTCTCGGGTAACCTCATATTTTGTTGTGTTCAGTTCTTACCTCGAGTATCATCTTCCAAAATAAAATCAACCCCTAACCAAGACAACCGATGTTCTCACAACACAACAGGATGGATGTCCTGTATCATTTGACTATAGGTCAATTTTCTGTGTTATGTAAAACAAGTGTACATGAACTTTATATATTCATAATGAAATATCTCTATACAATATAGAATTTTAATATTTTAAGCTCTCAATCTTTTTATTCATTAGAAGAGGGATTTATACAATTTACAATTGTTGGAGATAAGGTAAGATCTCCTAAATATGCTAAGAGATATTTAGTTTACAAATAAAGATGATATGGGAAGATTTGATACAATCATGTAGGATCTTCCTTAATATACAATAGATTGTTCTCGTGAGCCACAATCTCTTTTGAGTCATCGTTTACTATGAAAGATAAGACTTCACAATCCAATGTTAAGCTCGAGGTCCATAATAATTGGAGTTATAAATTATTTTCTTACTGACATATGTCATAGGATGAATCCTTTTCTTCGATAAAATCTCTCGCAAACACCGAGCAAGAGGTACCCCGAGCAAAAAGACTCGAACGCAAATTGCTTGAAGAGCATCAAACCCTGCTCGGCATACTGGTCAAAGGATAGCGGAAGACCCGGGAATAACTGACAAATTCACCGGCGCAAACAAACGTGTAATGATGGGCGCGAATTCTCAGACACGTTTTGAGTCAATAATGCCACGATAAGAAGAGATCGTGTTCCGGATTTATCGTGTGTCAACCACCGGGATCAACACTATAATTGCATGCATGCGGTCTCATTGTAAAAAAGGTTGAACTTTCTAGGCAAGAAAATACTCCGAAGAGAGCACATCATAGTCTGTTCGATCTTTTACCCTTACGCTGTTTTTCAAAAGTTCTTGTTTTGTGTTCAGGTCCTGTAAATCAAATTAAAAGATAGTGAAAATTTATACTGGACTAGGTCCCGTGGTTTTCCTTTGATTTGGAGGTTTTTCACGTAAAAAAATGTGGTGTTTTTCTTTTATTTTCCGCAACACTTAATTCTACCGAACACGGAAGAAATTGAATCACATCATTAGAGTTGTATATGGGAAACTCAAGCTAAGGAAAAGAATTTTTGCGTGGATTAAAGAAAGAGAGACATGGTTAGAAGTAAATGTCGCGGACAACGTTCAACGGGGCATATACCAAACCCCTTCATCTTCGTCCCCGTTGCGTAAAGGAGAAGAAGATGATGTGGAATCATCTCAGAACATTTTTCAAGTATTTCCTACTACTATGGAACAATTAATTGAAGTGATTACAAAAACTGTAGGGAAAGTCATGAAGCAATTTATGACCCCGCCCCAGCAAGAAAGAACAAGCGAAGAAGAATAAGAAGACCTGGCTTCTTCAAAAGGGTAGCAAGAGGATGCGAAGGAGGTTAAGGATCTTTCCGGTCAGATGCGCGAAGAAAGTAATAAAACTTTGCATCATCAGATGGAGGATCTGGAAAATGAGTTCTAGCAGATGCGCAACATGATAGATGGGCATATCTACTCAGTTCGGAGGAGCACACCATTTGCTCCTGGAATTATTGATGATCCCCTGCCACCTAACTTCCGAACTTTAAATGTGTGAAACTATGATAGCAACGCAGATCCTGAAGAGTATTTGTCAAGATTTGAGAACCCTTCGCTCCTTCACCAACTTACAGATGGGGTGAAGTGTAGGGTTTTTCTGACTACCCTAGCATGAGCTGCTCAATCTTGGTTTAACCAATTGTCACCGGGGATCATAGATCCATTCTCGAAGTTCAGCTCGTCGTTCTTGCATCAATTCGTGAGCAGCATAAGTTGCAAGAGAACAACCCCCAGCCTGTTCGGACTTAAACAAACGTAAAAGGAGTCTCTTGGGGATTTTCTGAAAAGATTCAATCAAGCATGCCTCGATGTTCCTCATGTCACATCGAAGATACTAATCAGAGCCTTTACCGAAGGGCTACGGGAAGGAGATATGTTCAGATCTTTAGCTAAAAAACCACCCTATGATTATGACGAGTTGCTGGGAAGAGCTTCTAAGTATATCAACTTAGAAGAAGACCATAGAATGAAACAAAATAAAGATGTGAACCAAGGAAATGAGCCAAATCGGAGGGACAAAAGAGGGCCAAAGAGAAGTCGAGGAGGACATTTTGAGGAGGACAGTCCAGAGGAGAATATTTCCGAGGAAGAGGAGTTAACAGATCTTGGGGAAGGTCAGAACCCCATGATGGACCAGTTTTCAATGATCTGCCCCTTTGAATAATTCAAATCTGGGAAAGGGAACGCCCAAGCCAGTACCATGGGCGAATAGAGGAGAAAGGCAAGAAGAAAATAATGTTCATGCAGTAGGGGAACCTGCCCCAGTAAACATTCCAAACCGAGGAACCATACACATTATCTCTGGAGGAATGTCAGGAGGAGAATATAATCGAGCGAGAAAGAGCTATGCTCAGAAATTGCAGGTTACGTCAATCACATCAGAGAACGCCCCAGTAGGACCATCCATTGCCTTCGGACCCGAGGTCTGCCCATGATGATGCACTAGTTATATCAGCCAGTAACTATTTATAACGTGTAGATGATTTTATCGATACAGGAAGTTCAATCGACGTGCTCTTCTTAAACAAGTTGGCCCAAATGTAACTGGGGAACGTACCTATGCAAAGGGTAAATACTTCTTTGCACGGATTTACTCGAGAAGTCATAAGTTAAGTGGAACAAGTTTCACTGCTTGTCACGATGGGAGAAGAGCCGGGGATGAAGACAAAGATGATTAATTTTCTGGTGGTGGATGCTTCTTCTTCGTATAACATCATTCTAGGTCGACCGGCCTTGAGTACGTTTCAAGCGGTGCGTCCACTTATCATTTGACAATGAAGTTCCACGTGGGAGAGGAGGTCGGACAAGTTTGAGGAATCAGACTTCCTCGAGGAAGTGTTATGTTCAGGAGCTGAAGCATGACAAGTTGAAGAAGAAGGAATATGAAGGCCTTGGAGCATGTGGTAAAACAAGAAGAGATGAGGAGGATATGGCCTAGGAAAGAATAGCCCCAGTGGAAGAGTTCCTTACTATTGACTTGGGACACCCAACTAAAACCACAAAAGTTGGTTCCCAATTGCAACCAGGGATAAAACAAAAGTGATTGAACATTTGAACATGAATGTGGACATATTCACGTGGAGTACCAATGACTTGACTGGAATATTTCCAGAGGTCGCCGAGCATCACCTCGATGTGGAACCTGATGCTCGGGCCATCAAGCAGAAGAGAAGAGATTTTGGACTCGAGAAAGATGCCAGCATTGCTCAGCGAGTGAATGAATTGCTGAGAGCTGGTCATATCATTGAAATCAACTTCCCAACATGGCTCTCGGATGTGGTTCTTGTACCAAAGTCAGGAGACAAATGGCAAATGTGTGTAGATTTTCGGGATGTGAACAAATCTTGTCTGAAATATTACTAACCTCTGCCTAGGATTGATCACCTGGTGGACTCGACCGCTGTACATGAACTACTATGCCTAATGGATGCGTACCAGAGATATCATCAGATCCCTCTGGCCAGAGAAAATCAGCCTAGAGTTAGCTTTGTGTTGAGCCTTCAACACATGGTTGTGTTTAATGCGTTAATTTATCCCCGGTTTATCTTTGAGTTTTGGTGATCAACAAAACTTGTGTTTGTTATACTAATGGGTGTACTTAGTGTGTAGATTAAGTGATTAAAAGTGGATTGAAATGAAGAAAATCAAGTGTGCACAATCTGGCGTGGATCGCCCCAGGCGATGGTGATCATCGCCCCAGGCGATGGCAGCCAGGCGGGGCATCACCACGCACATCGACTGGAGCAATGCCGAGGCTGGCGCGCGGGGGAGTTCGCCCGAGGCGATGGCATGAACGCCTGAAGCGATGGACTGATCGCCTGAGGTGATGGCTTGTTCGTTTGAGGCGATGGAAGGATTTGAGCTGCTGAAGCTACGGCCTTGATTTTAGCCTTTGATCGCCTGAGGCGATGCGTGATTTTTGGTGACCGTTGAGGCGCGGCGATGGTGATCGCCTAAGGCGATGGCTGAGGCGATCGACGAGTGATTTCAGCCTTTTGTGTAGCAACGGCTAGTAGGCGCCTAGGGGGCCTCCTACACTATAAATATTGATGCTTTGGAGCATTTTCAAGATAAGAAACAAGCCTACAAACTTCTACAAAGCTTTGATCATTCAAAATTCAAATAGCATTGCAATCTTCATACATTGTTGTTGTATTGGAGCTTGTAATTCATTCTTTTTGTTAGAGTCTTGTTATCTTCGTGTGAGTACATCGTGAATGTGTTTTGTTGAGTTTATTGTAAAGGTCCTCCTACACCAAAGCAAGTTGGAAATTGTAAAGTCATCAACAAGTAAAGTTGGTGCATGTGTTGTGGCTATCCTTGGAGCCCTTAAGGCCAAGAAGACTCGTGAAGAGTGTTGGTAGCTCGGGAAGAGCTTTGTGTACTCGGGAAGAGTATTGTGCTCGGGAAGAGCGTTGTGTACTCGGGAAGAGTAGTGTGCTCGGGAAGAGCTTTGTGTACTCGAGAAGAGTATTGTGTAGTGGCTAACTTGGAGCCCTCAAGGCCAAGATCTTTTGTTCTAGTGGAATCTCGGTTGGGGGTTATCTAACCGGGAAGAGGAGACGTAGGCGATTCATCGTCGAACTTCTATAACAAATATCCTTGTCATTTACCGCACTATTTCATTATGCATTTATTTATTTATTTACTTCTTCATCTCTTTTATTTATCGATTGACTTAAGCCTTCCGCAAGCGCAAACTCTTTTATTTTTGCAAACTCATTTTAAAAGGCTAAAGTAGCCAAGGAATCTCATTCACCCCCCCTCTTCGATTCCAACACTTTGTTCTAGCTCGTTCAAAGTGTTATTGGTTTATTTAAGTGTTTATACTCGGGAGGATCGAGCTTCTTTATCATTTTTGCTAATATATGCAGAAATAAAGAAATGATAGAAGTTCCATTCATTACGGAAGAAAAAGATTACAATGACAAAGGAAATAACAAAAGAGTACAACCATACTCTATCATTTAAAAAGATCCTCAGGAAGACTGGCCATGGTTGTTTCTTGGTCCAGAAAGTCCGAAGAAGTGCCTTCTGGTCCTTCATCTCAAATCGTCGAGCACAAGCTTCAAACCCATGCTCGAAAAATACGGAAGCGCGGTCAGACAGCATGTTGCCATATTCTCCAGACTTTAGAAAGTCAGCCTTCCTCTTAACCAAATTTCTTCTACCCAAGCTTTGAAGGAAGCTTTTTCTTGAGCATATTGCTCGGATAGAGTTTTGTTGATCTCTTCAAGGTCAGCTGCCTTTTTCTCTAGCTCCTCGGACGTTCTTCGCTCTTCGTCAAGAGCCTTCTGGACCACTTCCTGAGCCTTCTTATCAAATTTATGTTGTTCTTGGAGAAGGGCCATATTCTTCTGTAAGTCCTCGCACATCTTATGAAACTGATCCCGCTCCTTGTGCCGAGTAGTGCACGCCGCTCGGGTGGAGTGGAATCAGTTTAGGATTTTGTCTGTCAACATGTGGGCTTGCACAAGAATATAACGAAGTAAAGAGCAAGAACAAAAATATTTGGAAAATTTGTGGAAAGTTAGTTGACTTACCTTCACCAAAGAGGTGGAGAAATCGTTCGCTAAGTTGCTGAAAGCTAACTCCCCGAGCAGCTTTTTATCTGGACTGTTCGGAGAGAAAGAAAGGATGGATTGAGAGGTTCGAGGATCGATCTTCTGAGGAAAGGGACGTGAGGAGAGTAGTCCCAGTGAGTGACATGTTTTTGTGGGGAAGGGCGAAGGTTGCTGGGGACAGAAGAAGAGGCTGGTTGGGAAGAGGCTCGGGGTTCAAGAGGGGGAATTGCAGGCATGGTTTTCTTAGCAAGAGGGGTTTTGGAGGAGGAATCTGGGCCTTCGGGTGCTGCTTTCTTACAAGGATGGGCAACCAATGGTTTCTCCTCGTTTTGACCAGTAATGTCCACGATGAGGGAAGTAGCAGGGTCTCCACAACCGAAGGGTGCTGGATCCTTCGATCCCAACGCATGCCCCTAAGCCCGGCTCTTCGAGGACTTACCCTTCAGGTTGGCCAACATCCTTGATCTGTTCATTTTATCCTCTGCAGTAAGAAACAACAAGTTTAGTCCGAGCAATAATAATTATTTGCGGGAAGAAGAAGGTGCTCTAGTCACTCATCGAGGGCATGCGTAGTGATGCACTCTTCGGGCTCAGCAAGAACAAGTACAACAGCCCGTCATCAATAAGCTCTGCCAGATCATAACACTGGTCACCAAGTTTTCGATGAACGGACATATACGATTCTTTTTCGAGGAGACCCTTGATGGATTTGGGCCTCGGGAGCTTTCCTCCAGAGCATGGGACAGTCACAAGGCTGAGACGTACGAGAAAAAATGTAAAATTTCTTCAACTTCTTTATTGAAGAGGGATAATTCTTAAGGAAACCTACCCCCGTTCGGGAAGAGAAGTAAAAAAGACCTACTTCATTTTTATAGACTTGGAAAAATAATGAAATAACTCAGGAATGGGGGTGAAACCTAAATAAGAAAGAACAATGAAAAAACCCGCCAAAAGCCTATAGCTGTTGGGGAACAGTTGGCTGAGCGAAACAATAAAATAATTCGCAACAGCGAGGAAGAAGGCATGAATGAGAAAACATAAGCCCCCTTGGAATTGGTCTAGATAAAAAGGAAAATAACCTCGGGGGGGCAAGTGGGGGCGTGATTCCGAAGAAGGGGTGATAAGGGTGGTGCTCTCGGAGATCTCCCATTTCTCCCGGAGGGGGGAAAGTTGTTGACTAGTACGAATCCTTGACTCGAATACTTCGTACCGAGGGACTTTGGCAGCAACCAAGCCCTCTACTTTAGTTTGTTCGTTCTCTAGACGAATAGCCGAGGAACTAGAAGAACTCAATGTCTCCTCACTATCTGAGGATGTCGGTAGAGGCGGAAGGTTGGAAGATTTTTCCCCCATAAAACTTTTGTATTCATTGATTGCCCTCATAGAGGAATCGTGTGATGAAGAAGACATACTGGTGAGCTGTGCGCTGGAAATACTGAAAGAAAGAAGTGCTCGTTTGTCTGATGCTAGCTCGGAAGCAATAGTGGAGCAAGTTAATGAAATGAAGGGGAGTGACGGAGTATTTATAGAGGGTAGGGGTGCTTAACGGGCCGGGACAATCCGGACCCGGCACGAAGTTGGACCGGTTAGCCCGGTTCGGAACCGAAACCGGGCTAACCGGTTTCAAACCGACCCGGAACCGGCAAGATACCGGTCCGGATCGGTTCTACTGTTCCGAAACCGGTATCTTACCGGTTCCGGATTAAACGAATCCGGTTCCGGGTTGAACTGGAACCAGATCCATTATTTTAAAAAAACTAAATTTTTTTTTAAAATTTAAATAAATATATTTGAGGTTAGTATACAAACACAAATGCTCATTAGCTCAATTGGTTAGAGCTTTAGAGTAGAAGACGATGGTCGCGTGTTCGAATCATTCAAGCAACAATTTCCCTTGATTTTTTGGAGGAAAAAAATTCAAAAAAAAACCGGTTCCGGGTTGGAACCGGTCCAACCCAGAACCGGATCAGATCAGGTTCCTTATCGGATCGGATCGGACCGGTTTCAAAATTAGGGGATCCGGAATCGACCGATCCCGGATCGGATCGGTTTGGGTTGCCCCGTTAAGCACCCCTAATAGAGGGGACCAGGTGAACATTCTTTCGATCTGCACAAAATAAATCGAATGAACGATCACAGATGAGCCAAGGAAATGAAAAGTCACGCGACGATTTGAAAACTTTAGGCTGGAAAAACCCCGAACATGTCAGAATGCGGATTTTACCTCGATGCGATAAATTGAGACTTTATTATTCTCTTCCCACTTTACTTCAGGGGGATGATGTGATGTCATAGGATGAATCGTTTTCTTCGGTAAAAAATCTCACGTAAACGCCGAGCAAGAGGTACCCGAGCAAAACCCGCGGACGGAAATTGCCTGAAGAGCATCAAACTCTACTCGGCATACTGGTCAAATGATAGCGGAAGACCCGTGAATAATTGACAAATTCACCGGCGCAAACAAACGTGTAATAATGGGGCGTGGATTTCTCGGACACGTATTGAGCCAATAATGCCACGATCAAGGAGATCGTGTTCTGGATTTATCGCGTATCAACCACCGGGATCAACACTATAAATACATGCCTGCGGTCTCATTGTAAAAGGTTGAACTTTCTAGGCAAGAAAAGACTCCAAAGAGAGCACATCATAGTATATTCGGTCTTTTACCCTTATCATATTTTTCGAAATTTCTTGTTTTGTGTTTAAGTCCTGTAAATTAAATTAAAAGATAGTGAAGATTTATACTGGACTAGGTCCCGTGGTTGTTCCTTCGATTTGGAGGTTTTTCACGTAAAAATTGTAGTGTTTTTCTTTTATTTTCCGTAACACTTAATTCTATCGAACATGGAAGAAATCGAAACAAATCACCAATATCTTTCGTGTTTATCACAATATCATAGATCCTTATTATATCATCTCCCGAGTCAAACGGTATCGATGATCAAAGATGAAATTCTTTTGTGCTGGAATACCCCCAACAAAATTAAATTAATCAATAGTACTCGAAATTTATAGAATTAAAGATACATTTCTATTTTCTAATGTTTTTATTATATTCAGAATAATATACTCGACTATTAAGAATTCCAATTTTGAAAAGTTGAACCATGAAGAATGTCTAGTATTTTTTTTTTCTTGTTCCGACAATTTATTTTATCCAAAAGAAAATATTGAAAATCAAATATATTTTACAGTAATGTTTTTATTTATTAAGAGGTAATATACGAAATAATAAACTAAAGGTAAAAAAGTAAAAATATTTAAAAATCATTACTCTAAATTTATCTTTTTCGAATTAGAGTAATGTCTTGTTATGAGGATGCTGCATACATTCATTAGTTTGAAGTTGAACAATATGTTGTGCCTCACATTGTTACGAGGAAGGTGACGAGATAATTATATAAATTTTATGTTGAATTTATTTACAAATATTCCACGACGGCCATGTCGGTAAATGCTTATATGGTGATTTATGTTTGTATTCAATTCAAGAATTAGGAAATCTTCAACCAGCAGCACCATTTTAATTGGGTCAGTGCCTTCAAACAAGCACCATTCCCTACAGCCGCAAATGCTTTTATATACCTGGTTTGCGTTCAACTTATACACCAACTAAAAACAAACTTATTTTAAAGAAAAAAATATAAAATAATACATCAATTAATTTAGACTAATCATATTAAGTTGATTTATGAGTTATGCGCAAACCAAGTCCATACAAATATTGGACTTGTATATATTTTTATTGTATTTTATTTTAAATTTGTTCTTTTATTTAAAAAAAAAAAATGGAAGTTGCTTTTGGAAAGTTGGCGTGTCCAAATTTCAAAGTTGGACACACCAACTGGGTTGTCGTCTTCTACTGAAGATGTCAACCCAATTGACGTTTTGGATCATTTTACTAAATTTTTATATTTTAAGTTATTTTGTTATTTTTTAAATGTAAGTTATTTTACCCCATCTCTGCTAGGAATGGCAACGGGGCGGGTATGTGACGGGTTTGGCCAATCTCAGGCCCCGCCCCGCTACACATAAAACCCGGACCAGCCCCGCCCCACTTAGACCCACGAATCCGGCGGGTTTTACCCGCCTCGCCCGGTTCCAGATTTTTTTTTTATTTTTTATTTTTTTTAAAAAAAATTTAGTTAGAAATCAATTTTGAAACATAAAATTTGAGTTTTGTGATTAAATTTCATATTTTCTCTAGTAAATATTTATAATAAGCATTGTAAAACTATCTTAATCTACTAAATATTTATTAATTTGCTCTTATTTCCTTCAAAATGTCAAACTTCTTTAACATGAACACATGAATTCTGATATAAAATTAAATAATGACACTTTATTGTTCAATCAAAGAAATAAAATGTATAATCAATATCAATTATTTTTTTAAATGTATAGCGGGGCGGGTTCGGCCAATCCTAGGACCCGCCCCGCTTCCAAACCCTGTTGAAGCGGGTCCAGACCCGCCCCAACGGGACGGGTTCAATACGAATTCGGGTTTGGATCCGTCCCATTACCATCCATAATCTCTGCTCTCTAGGCTTCATCTGGCAAAAACCCAAAATTAAAGAATTTAAACCACCAACTTTAATTTGTTGGGTTGATCTCCTAAATTTCAAATGTTCCAAACCCATAACTAGCGAGGCCCACAAACAGGGAAGTGATCCAATCCATATAGTATTTTAGACCCTTTAATAACAATTTTGTTTACAAAAAAAGATGGGAAATTTACATTTAAGTGCTCTTACAAAACAAGTTTTTGATATAAATCTCCATTTTTAAAAAGTGTATAAATAAATGCAGGGAGGAAAAATATCTTTTCACATAAGTCCATTTTCCAAACTTTGTTTAAAAAAAGGTCTTTTTCCATTCCCTAAATACCCTTACTTTATGCAATCTCTCTCCTACTTTTTGCATTCTCTCTCTTCCTTTTTAAATTGTATATACTCTTTTTTAAACCTACGTTTTGTTTCTCTAACCTACTTTTTGCATTCTCTCTCCTCTATTTGCCATTAATTTTTTTTTTAAATGATATTTACGATTGCCATTAAAATTTAAAAAATAACCGGCGCATGTAAATTATAACTGGTACAAAATTATAATTAAAATTTAAAAAATAACTTGCGCATTAAATTATAACTGGTAAAAAATTATAATTAAAATTTAAAAAATAACCTGCGGATGTAAATTATAACTGGTACAAAATTATAATGGTACATGTAAATTATAATTAATGCATGTAATTTTATATGTTGGAACGGAATCATAACTGATGCATATAAATTATAACTGGTGCATGTAATTATAACTGATACATGCAAATTATAACAGGTGCATGTAATTATAACTGGTGCATATAATTATAACTTATACATGCAATTATAACTGGTGCATGCAAATTATAACTGGAGCTTGCAAATTATAACTGGTGCATGTAATTATAACTGGTGCATGAAAATTATAGCTCCTGCATGTAATTATAACTGGTGCAGCAAATTATAACTGGTGCATGTAATTATAACTGGTGCGTGTAAATTATAACTGGTGTATGTAATTATAACTGGTGCATGTAAATTATAACTGATGCATACAAATTATAGGTGGTGCATGTAATTATAACTGGTGAATTGAAATTATAATGGGTGCATGTAATTATAATTGGTGCATGTAAATTATAACTGATGCATGAAAATTATAACTGGTGCATGTAATTATAACTGGTGCATGCAAATTATAACTGGTACATGTAATTATAACTGGTGCATGCAAATTATAACTCGTGCATGTAGTTATAACTGGTGCACGTAAATTATGACTGGTGCATGAAAATTATGACTGGTGCATGTAATTATAACTGATGCTTGCAAATTATAACTGGTGCATGTCATTATAACTGATGCATGTAATTATAACTGGTGCGTGTAAATTATAACTGATGCATGTAATTATAACTAGTGCATGCAAATTATAAATGGTGCATGCAAATTATAACTGGTGCATGTAATTATAACTGGTGCATGTAAATTATAACTGGTGCATGTAATTATAACTGGTGCATGCAAATTATAACTGGTGCATGTAATTATAACTGGTGCGTAAATTATGACTGGTGCATGAAAATTATAATTGGTGCATGTAATTATAACTGATGCTTGCAAATTATAACTGGTGCATGTCATTATAACTGGTGCATGTAATTATAACTGGTGCGTGTAAATTATAACTGGTGCATGTAATTATAAATGGTGCATGTAAATTATAAATGGTGCATGTAATTATAACTGGTGCATGTAAATTATAACTGATGCATGTAATTATAACTGGTGCATATAAATTATAACTGGTGCATGCAAATTATAACTGGTGCATGTAATTATAACTGGTGCATGTAAATTATAACTGGTGCATGTAATTATAACTGGTGCATGTAATTATAACTGGTGCATGCAAATTATAACCGGTGCATGTAATTATTACTGGTGCATGAAAATTATAACTGGTGCATGTAATTATAACTGGTGCATTTAATTATAACTGGTGCATGTAAATTATAACTTGTGCATTTAATTATAACTGGTGCATGTAAATTATAACTGGTGCATGTAAATTATAACTGGTTCATGTAAATATAACTGGTGCATGTAAATTATAGCTTGTGCATGTAACTATAACTGGTGCATGTAAATTATAACTAGTGCATGCAAATTATAACTGGTGCATGGAATTATAACTAGTGCATGTAATTATAACTGGTGCATGTAAATTATAACTGGTGCATGAAATTATAATTGATGCATGTAAATTATAACTGGTGCATGCAAATTATAACTGGTGCATGTAGGTGCATGCAAATTATAACTGGTGCATGTAATTATAACTGGTGCATGCAAATTATAATGGGTGCATGTAATTATAACTGGTGCATGTAAATTATAACTGGTGCATGAAAATTATAACTGGTGCATGTAAATTATAACTGGTGCATGTAAATTGTAACTGTTGCATGTAATTATAACTGGTGCATGTAAATTATAAATGATGCATGTAATTATAACTGGTGCATGTAAATTATAACTGGTGCATGAGAATTATAGTTGATGCATGTAATTATAACTAGTGAATGTAAATTGTAACTGATGCATGTAATTATAACAGGTGCATGTAAATTATAACTGGTGCATGTAATTATAACTGGTGCATCTAATTATAACTGGTGCATGTAATTATAACTGGTGCATGTAAATTATAACTGGTGCATGTAAATTATAACTGGTGCATGTAATTATAACTGGTGCATGTAAATTAGAACCGGTGCATGTAATTATAACCGGTGCATATAATTATAACTGGTGCATGTAATTATAACTGGTGCATGTAAATTATAATTGGTGCCTGTAAATTATAATTGCTGCATTTAATTATAACTGGTGCATGTAATTATAACTTATGCATCTAATTATAACTGGTGCATAAATATTATAAATGGTGCATCTAATTATAACTGGTGCATGTAAATTGTAACTGGTGCATGTAATTATAACTGGTGCATGTAAATTATAACTGGTGCATGTAATTATAACTGGCGCATCTAATTATAACTGGTGCATGTAAATTCTAACTGGTGCATGTAATTAAAACTGGTGCATGTAAATTATAATTTGTGCATGTAATTATAACTAGTGCATGTAAATTATAACTGGTGCATGTAAATTATAACTTGTGGATGTAATTATAACTGGTGCATGTAAATTATAACTGGTGCATGTAATTATAAGTGGTACATGCAAATTATAACTGGTGCATGTAATTATAACTGGTGCATGAAAATTATAACTGGTGCATGTAATTATAACTGGTGCATGTATTATATAACTGGTGCATGCAAATTATAACTGGTGCATGTAAATTATAACTGGTGCATGCAAATTTTAACTGGTGCATTAAATTATAATCGGTGCATGTAAATTATAACTTGGGCATGTAAATTATAACTGGTGCATGTAATTATAACTGGTGCATGCTAATTATAAGTGGTGCATGTAATTATTACTGGTGCATGCAAATTATAATGGGTGCATATAATTATAACTGGTGCATGTAAATTATAACTGGTGCATGAGAATTATAACTGGTGCTTGTAATTATAATTGGTGCATGTAAATTGTAACTGGTGCATGTAATTATAACTGGTGCATGTAAATTATAACTGATGCAAGTAATTATAACTGGTGCATGTAAAGTATAATTCATGCATTTAAATTATAACTGGTGCATGTAAATTATAAACTGGTGCATGTAATTATAACTGGTACATGTAAATTATAACTGGTGCATGTAATTATAACTGGTCCATGTAAATTATTCCTGGCGCTTGTAATTATAACTGGTGCATGTAAATTATAACTGGTGCATGTAAATTATAACTGGTGCATGTAATTATAACTGGTGCATGTAATTATAACTGGTGCATGCAAATTATAACTGGTGCATGGAATTATAACTGGTGCATGGAATTATAACTGGTGCATGGAATTATAACTGGTGCATGTAAATTATAACTGGTGAATGTAATTATAACTGGTGCATGTAAATTATAACTGGTGCATGTAATTATAACTGGTGCATGTATATTATAACTGGTGCATGTAAATTATAATTGGTGCATGTAATTATAACTGGTGTAAAGGAAGAGAGATAATTCAAAAAGGAGAGATAATGCAAAAAATAAGAGAGAGAATCTGAAAAGGAAGAGAGAGAATCCGAAAAGGATGAGAGAGAATCCGAAAAGGATGAGAGATAATGACAAAAGTATGAGAGATAAATCAAAAAGGGAGAGAGAGAATGTAAAAAGTAAGGGTACATTTGTCTTTTTGGTCCAAAGTGGACCTAAGTGATTTAATGTTTTTTTCCTTGACTAGGATCAACAATTTTTCACCCCATTGTACCGGCCTGATTTTTTTCCAAAAAAGATGGGAGACTTACAAGCCGGTCTCATTTGATCAACAACAATCCAATCTAGTCTACCAAAAAAATCAATTCATTTAAGTCTATATCCTGTTGAAATGACATTAATAAACCTCGCGGTTACTGTAGCACCTGCACCACGCCATTGTAGCGCGTGCATCATCGTTACTGTAGCACAAAAATATTGTAGCACGTGCACCAACATGGCAAAAAATCGTTCACCCCCAATACAAAAATCAAGTGCACCAACATGCCAAAAATCGTGCACCAAAAGGCCAAAAATCGTGCAAAATTCAGAATTTTTTGGCAAAAAATTTTGCACCCCCATTACAAAAATCAAGTGCACCAAAAGGCTAAAATCAAGCACCAACAGGCCAAAAATCACTAAAATTTAGAATTTAAGTGCATCCAATGTCCAATTTTAATGTATCGATATCCAATTTTAGGTTGATGCACGCTCATTGTAAAAAAAATCATGCTACACATGGTTAAAAAATTGTGCATGATAAGTTTAAAAAATCGTGCACCACAAGCTTAAAATCATGCACCAAAGGTTAAAAAATCAAGTGCACCATCTTGACAAAAATCGTGCACGCCATTAAAATAAATCGTGCAGCAACATGATAAAAAGATGCACCACAATGTTAAAAATTTTGCACCCCCATTACAAAATTCAAGTCCACCAACAGGCCAAAAATCGTGCACCAACAGGCCAAAAAGCACAAAATTCAGAATTTTTTGGCAAAAAATCGTGCACTGCCATTACAAAAATAAAGTACACCAACAGGCCAAAAATCGTGCACCAACATCCATAAAGCGCAAAATTCAGAATTTTATGGCAAAAAATCGTGCACCCCCATTACAAAAAGCATGTGAGCCAATATGGCAAAAATCAAGCACCAACAGGCCAAAAAACACTAAAATTCAGAATCGGGGAGATAGAAGAAACAGGCTACCAAAATAAAGTAAACTGAATTGGAATCAGATTTTGGGTTGGGGGGTAAAGTGAGGGATAATTTAGTCCACAAAAGGTTGTTAATAGACTTAAGTTTAAGAACTAAACCTATATGAATTGTGTTTTTGAGAGAAGTACTTTTATGTACTGTTGATATTTTTCATGACTTAGTTGAATTATTATTTTGCTATTGACAACTTTTTGCAATTTCCTCAAAAAAGATTAACACACTGATTCTGATAAAAATTATAAATTTCTGATTAAACTTCTCTTTTCGTTTTCTTAATCTTAGATGTCATATTTGGCTAGCAGACAACTCAGGGCTAGCTTATAAATTTCTGATTAAACTTTTATTTTCATTTTATTAATGTTAGATGTCATATTTGGCTAGTACACAATTAATGGCTAGTCTGGTGATTTGTCACCCGACTCCCCTCATATTGACGAGTGGTCGAGCCCCCCTCCCCAAATATTGTGGTTGTAATAGTGAAAAAAAGAAGATGAAACAAATTAAACAATCGGCAGTTGATTCAACTTTATCGAATTGTATGTCTGCATACAGACGATGATCGAGGAAAATAAGGAAATATAATGCTATCTATGACACCACCAGAATCTGGGAAGGGGCCGGGATTGTCAAATTGGGTTTCGATTATTACAATTCTAACAGCATTTAAATCATGAACATGACACAAAATATGTCGCCCATTTAAGTGAAACAGGACTCTTGAGTTTTCCTGGATCGATCAAACTGAGAGCTTCCGAAAAACCAGCAGTGTTAAAGCATCAATTACTAACCAAGTTCTACTAACAACCAACAGGCGTTGCATGACTTTACGGATTAAACTCATGATCGAAAGGAAGAGAGACTTCATACCATGGAATATGAATTTAAAAAGAAACAAGTCCAAATCATCAAATATGTTCAGACAAAAGAGAAAAAAAATCGTCCACAATCAATCCTTCAAGATTAAGAACATGGAAGTGAAACGTGACCGTGACCGTAGTTTCCGAAAGGGTTGAAGCATTCAGATGAGTTGTGAGTAGCAAAAATAAGTATTCAAGAAGTGTCCAAGTCTATGTCTTCAATGCACGTTTATGGATTCAAGCAACAAAAGCAACCGAATGCCAAAGAAAATGGATGAACTTTCAAATCACAAGGTGCGTGACTTTACGGATTAAACTCATGATCCAAAGGACGAGAGACATCATACCATGGAATATGAATTTAAAAAGAAACAAGTCCAAATTATCAAATATATTCAGATCAAAAGAGAAAAACGACATTCGTCCACAATCAATCCTTCAAGATTAAGAACATGGAAGTGAAAGTGAGACCGGGACCGTGACCATCTCCATAGTTTCCGAGAAGGTTGAAGCATTCAGACGAGCTTTGAGTTGCAAAAATAAGTATTCAAAAGTGTCCAAGTTTCTCTCGTCAATTCATGTTTTACAACTGAATGGCAAAGAAAATGGCTGTACTTTCAAATCACAAGTGGTTGTCTAGCTCTTAATAGACTGGAAAAGGATCTAAACCAATGAGAATTCAACCCCTCGAGTTCATAATGGATGAAGCAATAATTTCTCTTAGCATAACAATCTTACACTGAGGAGATAAAGTATGCATAGGATTAGAGTATGTTAATAGAATACAATGAAAGGTGAAAAGTAAAACAAGAGGAATCATCTTTTGAATTTAAAAATTATCCAGCAATAAAGCAAAGGACCACAAGAAGAATAAACTTCATGAACAGTTAAAGAGTCAAAATAATAATAATAAATCACAAGCCATTGACAAAAATGAATTCCACGTCCTTCAATCAACCCCTTTGTATTTTATTGAGATGATTTATTCCAAAGATTTTAAAGTATTTCTGTGAATGTATACTTCAATATCTAATATGTCCCTTAAAGAAAAGAAAAGGTAAAGTTCAATATAAACACTACTTCTTAACCTTCCCAGATTTTCTAGGCCCCGGAACCTCCATTCTGCCAACAGAACAACCACATCTAGCTCGGAAAACCAGAACCGCCCTCCCTTTAGCCGGCGCCATTTTCTTGAGCTCCGCCTCCAATTCCCTATGGTGATCACGAGGCAATTCAAATAGTCCCTTCTTTATTGCATTTTTGGCTGCACAGTTTGCCTTCTTTACATACTCTTCCGTCTCTAATTGAATGTCGAATTCAGCTGCGTTACGAAGCCCTCTACAGCCTGATTTTCCACACTTTCTATCCATAAACATAGTGATCGCCAAGAGTGCTGTGGCTGAAAACAACATGCTAAGACCTAAGCATCCAAACACCATTGGAGCAGCAACAATTTCCTCACTCAGAACTTCAAAGATTTCTTCGCCGAATTCGATGGTTTTGTGCACAAAAATCTTGGCACAGGGATAGAGCAAAACCCCAATAGAACCGATCACAGCAATCAAGATTAAGACATCAACCAGAGCAGAGCGTGATTGCTCACAGGTGGGGATTGTAACATGATTTGGGGAATTAGGATTCTTCTTATTCTTGTAGAATTGATTAATTGGCCTCATTTTCAAACAAGAGTCGGCCGAGTTCACAGAATTAGTGATGCCCATATGCTGGTCATCCGAAATCGAGCTGAGGGCCATTTGGATTGAAATCGCAAACAATAAATCTAAAGATTGAATCTTTATCAATAACCCACCAATTTAATCAGACCCACAGTGTTACAAAAAATCTTTAAACAACCCACTTCCAAAAAGGGAGGGAATAATTGATTTTGAGTGCACCTGAAGATCAGGAATCGCCGGCGGCTGGCTACTTAAGAAACCTGATTTTTTTCCACAAAAACAGCTAAAACACAATCTCTAAATAAAGAACATGTATGATCAAATAATAAAAATCACCAAGAAAAGAGAATTCTGGCCGGCGATTCAGACAGGTTTTGATATTTGAGAAGAGACGATAAGATAACAATTTAAATAATCAGTTAGTTACATGTCACGATAAGATGAAGCGCCGTAGGATGAACGGCTCACAATGGAGAGTCATACACGCTAAGTAAAATTCTTTCTGTAACTTTTCTTGGAGTATTACGGGCTGTAAAGGGAAACTCGGAAGACCATTTATCAAGTTGTATTTTTATCTTGTACGGGATCATTTATACTTTGTGATTCAAATTCTATTAAGCATAGCTATAAAATTCGTGATACAATATATGTAGTGTAATTTAATTTATGAGTATTTTTTCAGGTTTGTGTTTGAGTTATGGGATTGGACCTGACAGCTGCACGCGCACAAAAATGAGCTAGTGATAATTTACTTCATTGTGATATCGACAATAGTGGTTTGCAAATAGATATTTTATCCATGAACTTGAACCCATATAATATATAAATAGACAGTTAATCCCGATGTGGTTTTCAAAATATGCATTTTACCCGTATCGTGGTTTGCAAAGTATAGCACATATGAGGTGGTGTTTTGCAATATTCACAAACTACATGAGGTAAACTGTCTATTTTTACAAACTACATTAGATAAACTGACTATTTTCACAAATCATAGGGGGAGAAACAACATATTTTCAAACCACAAAATATAATCTGTCTATTTAAAAAAGTACAGGAAGATTAAGTGCCAATATAAAGAGAGAGACTACTCACATTGGATTAGGATTTCCAGGATGTTGAATGTGCTATGACCCTTTTTTTTACTCAGCTTCGATATGATGTATTTTCTCATTTCTTTGTAATTTTGAGTCATCAAGAGTTTTTCACATAGATATATGTGATATTCATCGCATATTATTGTTATAGAGACATCGATCGTCAGCAAAACAACCTCATGAATTGCAAGATGATTGATTTTCAACATATAGAAAGTCTACTTTTGAAGTAAAAATTAAGTTTTTATATGGAAGTGGTAATTCTTGAATCAGCTTTGGACTTGATCGGATACATTTTTTTGTTCATGTTTCATTAAACTACTTTTCAAGATAATTGTTAATAAAAGCAAATCATTATTGAAAAACCAATATATATATATATATATATATATATATTGTATCTTAGATGTCAATTTTTCAACATGCCATAAGTAAGACTTTAGTGAACCTTTAGTTGGTTTATCTCTTTCTTCCTAAAAGTATTTATGGTGACCTCATTGTCAAAGAGAGATGAGAATTAGTCGCCCTCCCCATTGAAGTTTCTTCAATGCCACTTTTATTTTTAGCCATTGAATAAAATAAAATTTCATTAACCATTTGATGGGTCAAGAAATGAGGATGATGACGTGGGATAGTTGACTTAGAATATTGACACCATTAAGTTTCGAATTTGCTATATTTGTTACCTTTTTCATCTTAGAACCTAAATACTTTAGTTTACAAAAAAATTGCAAATCTTTAAACCATTGTTGAATAAAATTTTAAGCTTCTATTTTGTTATGAGGTAGTTTGAAACCTAATTTCAATTTTAAAAATAGGACTTTTTTTTTTTGTAATATTGTCCTATGCTTTGTTCATGTACTAATACGATGTAGTCAATTGTAAGCAATGTACTATGCATAGTACCAAATTGAAATCTAAGTAGATATTTTTAGAATATTAGTTTGCTCGAAATCGATCTCGGTTGCATAAAAGATTAACTATAAAAAAAATAGAAAATAGCCAAATTAAGGCCCATATTGTGATAATAGATGGAAGATAGAGTCTTGTCCACATTGGAAAGCAAAACCCTTATATATAGATACACACACATTCATGTTCATTGTAAATAATTAGTTCAAGTCAACCCATGCCCAAGCCCTATGATGGTGAGGGAGGTGTGTATAACCAACTGAGATCGCGTCTATTGTAGTACTCCAACTTCTAATTTTGTCATTAGTGCATTAATATGGTCATTTATTTATACATTTGTAGCGAGAATTTTCACAATATGTCTCGCACTTAAGACATAACCTCTATAAAAATTTTCACTGGAAGTCCCCAAACACAAAAGACAAATAACATACGCATACACTCCGTAATGCACATTAATATGTTCTCAATTCATTATGCACTTTTCTCTCAATTAAATTGCATGCAATATACAAATGAGAAGAGAAAACCTCAAGACATTTATACAAATCATAAAAACGTACCAAAATACTCACATGCGGGCATTTAACAAACAAGTGTGTATCTATTTGTATAAAGCGTATTACTCTATACCATACCTGGTACCTCGCCCTTGGAAGCATCCTCAGTCAACAGCTCGGACTCCATTGCAGAACCCAAGTCGTACTTGTTCTACATGTTTCAACAGAAACATCCATCACACTGGGAGAGCAAACCAACAACAAAATCTCAATATCAATTCATACGAACTTAATAATTTACAGAATCTAATGCTAAAATTTATAATTTAAACAAAAACTCCATGTGTATACCACAGCCATACGAGATCTCTCAAGATGTTCCTATTATCACAATATCCAAAATTATCAATTCCAAAGTCATTTACATCATCACCACAATGATTTTATTTACACATACTCAAACTTTGTCAATTCCATAATCATCAATAACAAATCCATAATTGATAATCATGTTAGATCATTTCAACAATCTATTGTAATCACGTGCATTTCGATTATCAATCTACATAATAAATCTCATAATATCACATCGTTCTCTCAATGGCGGCGGTACTCTAATCCATCGCATGGTTAACAACAGCGGTATCCTAAAACATCGCACGCTCGCATCATCATAAACCATTGCTCGCTCAATAGCGGCATCATCATCAACCATTACACGCTCAATAACGTCATCATCTAAACCATTGCTCGCTCATGAGCGACATCGTAATATGATAGCAACGTAATCCATGGCCTATGCCAATTCAACACACCAATAACAACAATAGAATATTCTTTAAGCATAATGATCATGTAGTTACATATGCTTGTACGTCACACGTACCTTAAGGTCAACGTTTGATTTGAACATCCTCGACAACCGAAGGCTCGGACAATATCTATATTGAATATCAATTCAATATCAATACCTCATTAATCCTTTAAAACATAGATTTGCCATGCCTCACAACAGAATCAATCACGATTCAACATACTCCGTATACTCCTCAAACCATCCAATTCTATCATTTATTCTAACAAGTAGTACACTCATTTCTATAGTTCTATAAGAATTTATCGATCCCAAGAACTTATAATTAAGAAGATTATTCTTAGAACCCCAAATTCTTAGCACAACATTTATGCTTACACATAAATCTCATGTCCAATAATTAATCAATAATGGACCAAGAAAAGCCCCTCAAAATTCAAAAGAGAAACTAATTTCATTTTTTAAAAAGTCCACCTTACCGGATCGATCGGTGAGCCCCTACCGATCGATCGGTAAAAGTCCAAATTTTTAAGCTTGGCCACGACCTACGACTGATCGATAGCTCGCCTCCACCAATCGATCGGTCGGTCCTCCACATCGATCGGTAAACGTCTGGAATCTCTTCCAAAGTCACGGCCTTGCACCGATCAATCGGTATAATGTTACAGATCGATCAGTCGCTGCACAGACCCAAAAAATCACCGTTTTCATTTTTCAAAACCTCAACCATCCATACCACAATCTCATACAACTCGAATCCAACAACAAATAACCATCATTGGACACCCAACACGGATTATAACACATTTTATCTCAAGAAAAACAACAAGATTCAAGATTCTTCGAAATCTACCAAAACTCAACCCAACTCAAAACTTTAGCCAAAACCTACGAAATTACTGTCAAAACAACCACAAGGAAGAGATGAAGGAATTTACCTAAATATTAGCTTGAAATTCCAGCCCAAAATCGAGCTTTGCTCAATTTTCGTCCAAGAAAATTGAAGAGATGGGGAAGAGAGAGAAAAAAGGTGGGAGGCGGTGATTGAGTGAGGAGAGAGAGGAAGCGAGTGAAAATGATTGAACACCGAGTCCACTTGATATTTATATTGTATCAAGGCTCCAAAAACCCGAGTATCAAATACTCGTACCAAAACTCTTTATTAAAACAAGTGTTCAATAATTCATCTCCAACTCGCTCAAATGCACCCTAAACCTCAATCCAAAACTCACAACTCAAATCTCACTACTAACACGATTCCAAGGTTCAACAGAACACGATCATAAAATCTCAAATCTTGAATCCAGCTAATCCTACACTGGGTAATAATCCCTTAGAATCTCAGTTCCCGCAATATTCCATAATTATTGCTCGACATTAATAATTACCCTTTATTAATACATACACTCCATTTAATTAAGGTAATTAGTTTCCAGGCATCACAATTCTCCCATACTAATAAAATTTCCCCAAAATTTAAACAAACAAGTCATACTCTTCACACACAACACTCCAATTCCCTACGTAGCCTTGATTCAAGACACATCCTGAATACTATGCTACAAGAGCGCAAGTACGAATCTCGAATTATATCTCTGGAATTTGATATTTCCCCAACACAAAATTTCACACTGAAATTGATAACATCCATCGATGTTTGATGTGACTAGAAATAGACGCATCTATTTAGTTTAATTGCTTACGATTTGGTATGTTTGATGGATGAATTGATACATATGCTAACTAATCGTATATTTGTGTAAATGTAGGTGGAATCGAAGAAATTGAGCTAACAAGGGCAAATAAGGATCAAGAAATGCATTGGAGTTGACAAATGATCAAAGTAGACCAAGAAAAATGCATAAACATGGACTGAGGCTCGCGATTGATCGCCCAGAAGAGCTCGATCGATTGAGCAAGGCAGAAATTTTGGCCAACAAAATTTGTGAACGAGAGATCGATCGCCTGAAGTCAGCGATCGATCGGCGAAGCGAATGAAAAAAAATAACGGGCGATCAATCTCCAGAATCATCGATCGATGGTGACCCAGAATCCTCAAAATTATGAAAACTCGATTTTTCCATCTTTGGATAGATTTTTACCCATCATATCAGATTCTTACCATAATTCTCGAAATTGGGGGCCTTAAATCAAATAGCAAGAGTTATTCATTACAGTTTTTAGACCTAGAATATATTTTTCTCTCAGCTTTTGAAGAACCACTTGGAGGATACAAGCACGAAGAGGAAATTGACGAGCCGGGATCGTGCCATCTTTTAGTAAGTTCTTCTTTAGCGTTTGTTTAAAGCTTTCTAGATTACTTTTGATTGTTTTTAATTTAGTTATGAGTAGCTAAACTCTAATACTTGGTTGAGGGAGACAAAACATTGGAGTTTATTTCATTCATGAGACTATTGTTTTGAATTGGTGATTTTTCTTGAGTATCATAAGTTTTTTATGATTCTTGCCATGATTGTATTGTTTGGTTGTTAGACTAGCTACCTAATAATTTTTCATGTAATCTAATGCTAAGTTTGATATCAAATCCTTAATTGTTTGATTAATCGAATTTGTGAATCAACTAGGATTGATAATTCTCCATTGTTGAGGTTATTAAATTCCTAGGGGAAACTTATGACTAGATTAAATATAACTGTTGTTGTTTATATTGTTTAGCTTCATCAATCTCACTTTTTCGCATGCTATCATTAGTTTAAATCTTAACTGTTGTTGTTAAGGTTGATTAATCGGTAAGGGTTAAATTGAATGTTGTCTTTGATTTAACTAAACTTAAGGTGAGATAGGAGTTAAATCTTCAATGGTGAGTATTCATGCATAAAAATTACATCTGTGAGAAAATCGATGAATGAATGAATGAATTTCAATGGTAGAGTCGACTGAAACCAAGATCTCTCTTTAATTGCTTGAATCCTCTTTTTATTTAAATCTTGCATCCTAGATAATTTAGATAAATAATAATCTCAAATCCCCCATATTTTAATTCTTGTTAGCATAAAAGTACTCACTTCCCTGTGGGATCGATCCTTACTCACACAACTACATTTATTTGTTATTAACTGAAAGGGTTAATTTGGGCGTACACGATAAGCGCGACCAAATTTTGGCTTCGTTGTCGGGGAAGGCGTTGTTATTTTTGTGCTAATTTTTGTTTACTAACACTGTTATTTGTCTTCCTATACTACTCTTGTTTGTTGATGCACACAGGATATCATTCGGAGGGAGACGAATATCAATACGATTCTGAGATTGAAAGAACCCTACATCAACATAGGAGAGAAATTCATAGGAGACGAGAAGAAGAAGAAATGATTAACATGGCAGAGAACCAAAGTCTAAGACATCTAGCGAATCCTACCTTGGATCAGCAGCCCCTCTGCATTACTTTTCCTACTCTTGCTACTAATATCAACTTTGAATTAAAATATGGTTTAATACAACTCTTGCCCTCTTTTCATGGTCTTGCAGGTGAAGATCCTCACAAGCACTTAATGGAATTTCATGTGGTATGCACCACCATAAAACCAATTGGGATTATCGATGAGCAAATCAAAGCTGAGAGCCTTTCCCTTCTCCTTAAAGGATGCTGCGAAGGACTGGCTATTCTATCTACCATCATGCTTGATTACCATGTGGAATGAATTGAAGAGGATTTTTCTTGAGAAATATTTTCCAACATCGAGAGCTGCCAACATATGAAAGGAGATTTACAGTATTAGGCAATACACTGAAGAGACACTTCACGAGTATTGGGAACGTTTCAAAAAGTTGTGTGCACGTTGCCCACAACATCAGATAAGTGAAAATCTCCTCATTCAATAATTTTATGAAGGTTTGTTGTCTAGTGACAGGAATTTAGTAGATGATGCGAGCGGTGGAGCTTTTGTGGATAAAACACCGGGAGAGGCGAGAAATTTGATTGCAAACATGACAGTCAACTCACAGCAATTTGGCAACTTTAGAGATGACCCAGTCCAAAAGAACAAAATGAGGGAAACGTATCTAACCTTGAACAGCAACTTATGTGAGGACTCATTCCTAATCAAGTATTTAATTATCACACAATGATTATGTATTTGTAAACAGCGGAAGATTATTTAAAATTCTACCAACAATTGATCCTAAAAATTTCGGCATGACCTACCGCACGAGGGACATACAAAAAAAAAATGAAAACACAATAAAAACATCCCCAGTGCAGAAAGTAAATACACAATACCATATCATGTACAATTGGCATCCAACACATAATCCGTACTAAAAATATTTACATCGTATCATAGCATGTACAATAAGTCTCCAGCACACATTTCATACTCAAAATATTTACATAATACCATCAGCGGTAAAGAAACATCAAATATCCACAAATAATCAAGACTGGATGGAAATAAACTCCATTTACATAGTTATACAATCCAGGACACACATTGGTATATTTAACTATCCTATGATTGTGATAAAAAAAAGAAAACAACCTCAGGATGGCTTTCATCGAGCATTCCCTCTTTAGGATCTTGGTTACATGTAATACCTGTCATTGTCCACACACAAAGACAACAACAACCCCCTTGGGGTGAGCCAAAGCCCAATATGAAACCATCAAGTAATTACAACATGCATCTATAAAATGTGATATGATGTAATGCAGTGCAATGTAACAATGCATGTATTGTACGAAGAATCGAATGTTAAGATACCAAATATCGGAGTCCAAGAAAGGTATCATCAATCAATATTAAGCTCGAGCATAGGGTGGCGGCATCGCGCGATATAACTCCTCCATCGTCTTGCCCAGCATCCCTCGTGTCTAGGCCCGCGACAACGCGCGTGACTACAGTTGCTACCTAAACAGTCTGTCATCGCCGTGCCCAGCGTCCCCATGTCACTATAGATATCAATCATAATCAAATGATATCAAAGGATTGGTAATATCAAAATGAAATGTCCAACTTGTATGTCATGTCTCAATATATATTTATCAAAATGATGTGTGTTAACAAAACAGTTATTTTCATACATCGATATGCCAATTATGAATGATATGAATGCTCAGAATTCAATTTAACTCACATAGTACACGTAATTCACGTAGGTTCAGCAAATTATGTATCAAATAATACAGATATATATGTCGTATGTTACCGATCGCAACATACCTATATCTTGTTGCCTTTCAGTTGGTTTACACCCAAATTGATGCACGATCACTCTAGACAAGTCAACAATTCAACTTTCAATATTGATTCTTGTAACTAGATTGATAGCAATTTATACGCAGATCATTAGCTTACTCTTCAAATTTCTCATTTACTAAAATTTAATAGAAATACTTAGATTCAGACTTGTACTATCAATAATATTTTAAATTCCAAGCTAATTCAAAGCAAGAACTTTGAAACTCCTTATTTCTCATAAAAACTATCCAAATACAATGTATTAGTCTTAATGTGATATATCTGCAAATTTTATTAGCCCGTTCGAAACTCTTATTTTATTTACTTTTGATAGATCTATGATTCCAATAATTGAATCCCAACCAAACAACTATCTCAGAATGAGAATGAAATCACATTATTATCCCATAAATCAATCAAGACATGAAATTACAATCTCAGATTTCAAATCACGCATATAAAACCTAGATCCAACTTTCTTGATTATATCTAACACAAATCAAGATGAATCATGTTCATCCATCTAACTAAGGATTAATTTAGCTTAAACCCACGCACATTAGCTCAAACACTGTACACGCACGTGCACTTCTATAGCAGCAGATTTTCAACCCATGTAGCATGATTTTTCCAACATTAGGATGCTCCAACACTATTAAACAAACATGCAATGCAAGAAATAACATCAACACCCAATTTGAAGACCAAATTTCGAATTAAAAGACTAGAAAAGTCGAACTCACAATGCCCCGTTTTTCGTGAACAGTAGCCGTGACCTTCATGTGCGATTTCCGGCGGTTGTGTCGGCAGTAGGAGCGGCGGCGCTGCAGAGAAATCGTCCAAGGTGAGGGAAAAGAGTTTCAGTGCATGGACTTCCAAATATCCCTGGATGAATCGAAGAATCAAACCAAAAAATGTCAAGAACCCTAATCGCGCATCGTCGCTATTTACAGAGCTAAATCGACGGATTTCCGAAGCACTTACCATGGATTCTTGGTATGGATGAGCGTCGAAGAGAGGAGAAGGTGGTGGTGGGTCGGAATCGCTGAGGCGGTGGCTCAGGGCGGCGGGCGCAGGCTTAAACGGGTGGAGGTCGAACGCGAGAGAAAGGGGCAGAGAAACGGGTCGCGTTTTTAGTAGGTGAAAACATGTATCTTGTGTGTAAATGTCTGATACACGCGAATATTGGTATTCCAAAACAGATATGTACATCCGAATGTCATCGATGTACTGATACATTAAATGAAAAGACGACACTTGGGATTAATATCGACTACTAAAACATAAATTTAATTCTTCATTTTAATAAATTATTTTCAAAATATTACCAGAGTTTATTTGACCAAGTCAAAAATATATCTTTCGATTCAACTGTCAATTGACGTTCATATTGTCAATTTCACAATTAATTAATTCTCAAATTATATTTAATTAACATTAAACAATTCTGGCGTTTTACATTTCTTCCCCCTTAAACAAATTTCGTTGTCGAAATCTCAAATATAGACCCAGATCAATGCTGAAAACAGCATGTGGATCAGAATACACGACATGATATATTGAATACAATGGAACATGCATCTATCCTTACGATCCAAATGCAAACAAGATGTTTGATATGATCAAGTTCAATCTCATCAGGCTGAAAGACGTGATAGATTCAATTAGTATATTCGCAACATAGCAACATGAATAAAAACGTGAGTGACCGATAAAGCTGGTGACAATGTAAATCTACAGGCAAGATTTCCAACTTGATCTCAGATCTTGCACAACCAAAGTAACAAGGTGATAGTTTGCCTCACATGCCAAAACAATTAGTGTCTCTAAAGGAGAAATTTTCAGAAACATACGATCTCCTATCTAAAAGTCTATGGGTCATCTTCGTTTAGAAGCATAACTAGCTTGACGATCCTGGGCGGCCATCATCCGTTATCCGAAAAACTGAATCTTATCATTCGTTTCTTGTATAATATCAGATCCAGTCAACTGGTTTTTCACCGATTTCTTTCCAGACTAGATGCACTTCTTCTAAGAGGTTTCAAAAGTGTCAAACCTATGCTCATTTGGTAGCTAATACTGAAGGAAATTTTGATTAATGGCAAAGCTTCCTGCCCTCCAAATTTAAAATCATTCGCCACAATACGTAATATCTCATCGATAAACAACAGAGTCATATTAAGAAAAAAAAATATGTACGCTCGAAAAGTGCAGACTTAGGAAGTCGATCAATAATGATCAAAACAACATCATAGTCTCTGGGTGATCGAAGAATACGGGTCATAAAATCCATATCCATATGTTCCCAATCCCATTGGGGACTTTCAAAGCCATGAAGCAACCCTCCAAGCTTTATTCATTTGGTTTAAGCTGGTGACAATCTCAACATTTGAAAATAAAATAAGTAACGTCTTATCTCATGTATCTCCACCGGAAATGAGGTCTCAGAGTCATATGCATCTTTCGTCTTCAGGGTAGCTATTGTCTTTACAGTCATGAACTTCATGAATAATGACAGAGGTCAAATCAGAATTATTAGGAACAACTTATCAACTATTAATTCGTAAAAAAACTATCAGAAGATATCTAAAAGCAAGATGGATGTCCTATAGATACACATTGTTAAGATTTCCGAGTTTGAACATCATTAGGTTTTTATGATGTTTAGAATAAATTCCAACTCAACTTGAAATGTTGAGACAATGATAGAATTCCTGGTATGAGTGTAAAACTCAGGCAGATGTATAAATATTAGCATATACTTGGTGCTACGAACATAAGCTAGAATAGACTCGTGGACTTTATGACTGAGTGCAGCCGCAGCGACATTTGAGTTTCAGCATTGTAATCCTTCAAAAGATCCATCAGCCTGCGTTGCCTCGTATTCAAATCGGGTTGAAAGAATAGATATTTAAGTTCTTGTGGTCCAAATAAAAACAAATTTTCCCCCGTATAAATAATGACGTCAAATTTTTTTAAAAAAACACAACATTTATTACCAATTCAAAACTATATACATGGTCTCAAGAAAACTAATTTCATACTCATCTGACCAAATATATTTTCAACTTTTCTGTGTCAGTTGAGTAATAGGTTTAGCCATTTTTCAAAAACAAAACCTTTCAATAAATCGACATTTGGAATCCTGCTAAACTATAAAACATCGAACCTCATGAACATTGGTAGGTCTTAGCCAGTTTAACACTACTCCGAACTTGGTTGAAGTAACAGAAATTCTACGTCGAGAAATGTTGTGGCCCAAGAGTATCATTACGATCATTCAAAATTCTAATTAGATAGCTTGGTATAGAATCATTTCCTAATAAGGAACTGAGATATCGATTACATACATCCTATTTTCTTTGGTGTCAGAAGGAATAACAAAGACAAATTCAGTGGTAAATCAAAGAACCAAAATTACTCTCGTCTGATCTAAGAAATATCTGATTCGCTTGAGTTAATCGCATAAGAGATGTGATATACATTTTCTTCGCTATTGATGAAAAAGATCAATAGAAGTATCCCGCTAAAATAACATGGTAGATAGATTACCATCCTATGCAATCCACATTCAGGCTGGATGGATTGATCAAAATTATTTCACATCTGAAATCTAAGATCTTTGTTCCTAATATTCAACACAATTTATTTTCTTCGAGAAAGACCGAGATAATACTAATAGAAGTAATTACAATTAGATTAGGAATTGTCAAAAGATTCAACTCATCGAGTTCAAGAAAATATAAAGAATTAGAAGTCTCGTATGACATAATCATATGTCGAGCATGCAAAATAGATTTAGGTAGATCTTGGTTTTGGATTGACACCTGATACTATCAGAATGCAGATATTTTAGTAGATGGACAGAATTGTGCTACAATAATGAATCAGGTAAATCCTTAACATAAGACAATCATTATTCAACTGTCTAAATTCAATACCGAGTCAATGTCTCTATATCGATATGGTTACAAATCGCATTGGAAGTATCTTCGAAAGTTTTACCAGTCTTAAAAATTTTCTTAAAATTTTACCACAAATGCACGAAGCCTGTAACGAGTTAATATTCAGTTCCATGCAAATTTTATTCTAATATACCCGACATTTTTACTTCAGTTAACCTGAGATCCATAATAGTTCTGAGTACAGTTTCGTGCACTGCATCCGCATGACTTCCAGTTCTGAGTTCGTACCACTTCTAAATTTTCAGAAAATTAAACTTTGCTTGAAAACGGATTCTATGATACATTTATGCAAGATCTATATGTAATCATTTAATTACTGGTTTTAAAATATATTGAACCATTTTTAGCATTTATTTAATTATTTTTGCGCATAGTTCGAATCATATCAGGATGTGCATCTGTACATTCTCTTATTGTGTATGTTGATGAGTCACAACATTTGTGTTATATCTCTTTTTATTAAAATTGATACTTTAGATAATCGCGAGTTAGGTCATAACTCATAGTAATCAATCATACTGAACCACTCAAAGCAAACGAGTACTAGTAGGTTCGATCATTAATCAAATAATCATATTATCGTTCTCATCGTAATGAGATATCCAATCTATACATATGTAAATGTCATCTCATCCAATAAGTAACATCCCCAACTTAAAGAATAATGTGAGTGGTCAGTTAAACTGAATATAGGAGACAAGTTATGACAAAGAAAGCTATTCGTCATTATTAAGACATAAGTTGAAGGGTAATACCTCAAGTGTATTCCCAAAAGTTCTCGATCTATACTTCATATAATTTATTTTCCCAACATCTCATGATGTTTTTATACAAGTCATTCTTAGTTACACTATTGGCACAACACGACTTGAGAAAAGCATGCTGTCTTATTCCATATATGCTTCATTCAATCTAGAACACTTGAGCAAAATTGGTGTGATTATCCAATAGCTGATAGGTCCACAGTCCGTCCTAGGGGGATATTAGATGATGTATTGTGCATATTAATGAATTGGTTTTGCCCGCTGTTTCTATGTCTTAGACATGGGAAATGGTGACCCATCTAGCCCCATCTTATTAGGAAGACCATTCTTGAAAACATCAAAAGCAGTCATAGATGTAAATAGTGGCACATTAACAATGGAGTTTGATGGTGAGATTATGAAATTCAATATCTATGAATCCATTACAACTCATGAGCATTCAAGTTGTGTTATTAATGTCAATGACAAACTTGATTTTGAATTTGAATTTGATGACTTGTATGATATGGAAAAAGTTTCTGAAGGCCTTTGGGACAAATGAGGTACGAACTCAAATCTTATGCAAAATTTTCATACTATCGCTGCTTTTATACTGATGATATTGCTGACCCTAACTCTTCTCATTTGCAGGATCCTACTGTTGAAAGGAAATATCCTCCGGATCAACCACGTCAATCAACAAACAATGGAGGAGGAACAAAGACTAGTGATGACATCTCAAAGAAGTGCAAGACGAACAAGCCAAAGTTTAGAGGAATCAAGAAGATATTGAGGTGGAGAATGAAGGATAGAGCGACACCGCATAACCCACCTTAATCAAAGATCGGCGTTGGGCCACCGACGTTAAATAGAGGCGCTGCTTGGGAGACAACCCAATGGGAGTTAGTTTCCCTTTCTTTTATTTTTAGTTTTTATTGCTTTAGTAGTCTAATTTCTCTTTCCTTACACTTTTGTCTTACATTGGGGACAATGTAAGATTTAAGTATGGGGGATGGATTAGTAGTGTGTTATTGCTTTCTTATTATAAACTACAAAAAATTTGAAAAATTTGAAAATTTAGAGCTCATAGTTAGTAATGAACTCATGCTTAGAATCACTAGCCCATGATGAAACCTAATTGATATCATGCATGATTTTGAACATAGGTGAATTGTTAACCTTGGAACACTTTGAATTCTAATGCAAATTATGCTTTGACTTAGTAATTGAATATTTTGAGCACGAATTGTCATGACTTGTGAAGTGTGCATAGCGTAGTGAAGATTGTGTGAACTTTATAATAGTCTTAGGAAGTCTCTGATACATGCTAGAACTTAACTACATGCTCTTTGAGGCATATGTCTAGACTACTTGCGATCATGAAAATGGTATAGGAGATCTTTGATACGTTTGAGCCTTTCAAACCTACCATGTAAACAAAATCATCACTAGTACCACTTTTTAAGCTTTAAAGTAAAAGAATGGTTGTGTGCTAAGCATACAAACAACGCCCATTCAACATTCTTTGACTAGCTTATCATCTTTCCCTAAGGAGCCTTAATATGTTTTATCCATACCTTTGAAGGGAGTATGGTGTATTTCATTCACATGCACTTGCTATCAAAGATTCTTTTGTGAAATTCATTGTCAAAAGAATGTAATGCATGAAAGAAAAGGGAATGCCTTGAGAAAAATTGATAAAATATGACTCCAAGGGGAGCCAATGCACAAAAGAAAAAAGAGCTTGAAATAAACCTTGCAAAAATAAACAAGGTTTGAAAAATCATGCAAGAAGAGAAGCTTTTATTGTGCATACCACCATACTCTCTTGTTTGATAAATCTTTTCATTTCTTTCATAAGCCAATACCTAGGCCAAGCTACAAGCTAATAAAGACCTACTTGATTTGTGTTAGCAAATGGCTAAGATAGTGGAGAAGAGTGTGCGAGTGAGCTTATACTTGTTTTGGTGTACAAATTGAGCTATTATGAGTTTATATTTATTGGATCTATAATTTGTACTTGACACTTGTTTATGACCACACACACACGTTCGCTACTTTGTTAAGTATGAGATGTCTAGGGATTGAACTTGTTCCATTGTTAAACTTTTCACCGTCTTTCATTACTATGCATGTTTAAAATTGTTGAGGCGTTAAAGTGAGAACGCGTTAGTTTGTTATGATGCTATGAGCCAACAAAAAGATTGAAGTTTTATCTGATTTACTCAAGGTCGAGCAAAGTATAAGTATGGGGGAGTTTGTTGTGACTAAAAATAGACACATCTATTGCGTTTAATTGCCTACGATTTGGTACGTTTTGATGGATATTGTGTAAATGTAGGTGGAATCGAAGAAATCGAGCTAGCAAAGGCGAATAAGGATCAATAAATGCATTGGAGTTGACAAAGGATCAAAGTAGACAAAAGCTGCATAAAAGTGGACCGAGGCTCGTGGTTGATCGCCCAGAAGAGCTCGATCGATCGAGCAAGGAAGAAATTTTGGGCACCAATATTTGTGAACGAGCGATCGATCGCCTGAAGTCAGCGACTGATCGGCGGAGCGATAAGTTAAAAAAAATAACGGGTGATCAATCGCCAGAATCACCGATCGATCGCGACCCAGAATCCTCAAAATTATGGAAACTCGATTTTTCCATCTTTGGACATATGTTTACCTATCATATCAGATTCCTACCATAATTCTCGAAATTGTGGGCCTTAAATCAGATAGCAAGAGTTGGGGGCCTTAAATCAGATAGCAAGAGTTATTCATCACAATTTTTAGACCTAGAATATTTTTTTCTCTCAACTTTTGATGAACCACTTGGAGGATTCAAGCACGAAGACGGAATTGACGAACCAGAATTGTGCCATCTTTTAGTAACTTCTTCTTTAGCATTTGTTTAACACTTTATAGATTAGTTTTGATTGTTTTTAATTTAGTTATGAGTAGATAAACTCTAATTCTTGGTTGAGGGAGACAAAGCCTTGGAGTTTATTTCATTAATGAGATTATTGTTTTGAATTGGTGATTTTTATTGAGTATCATAAGTTTTTCTATGATTCTTGCCATGATTGTGTTGTTTGGTTGTTAGACTAGCTACCTAATAATTTTTCATGCAATCTAATGCTAAGTTTGATATCAAATCCGTAATTGTTTGATTAATCGAATTTGTGAAGCAACTAGGATTGATAATTCTCTGTTGTTGAGGTTATTAAATTCCTAGGGAAAACTTGTGACTAGATTAAATATAACTGTTGTTGTTTATATTGTTTAGCTTCACCAATCTCACTTGTTCGCATGCTATCATTAGTTTAAATCTTAACTGGTGCTGTTAATGTTGATTAATCAATAAGGGTTAAATTTGAACGTTGTTTTCGATTTAACTAAACTTAAGGTGAGATATGAGTTAAATCTTCAATGGTGAATATTCATGCATAAAAATTACATCTGTGAGAAAATCGATGAATGAATGAATGAATTCCAATGGTAGAGTCGTCTGCAATCAAGATCTCTCTTTAAATGATTGAATCATCTTTTTATTTAAATTTTGCATCCTAGACAATTTAGATAATTCATAATCTCAAACCCCCCTATTTTAATTCTTGTTAGCATAAAAGCACTCACTTCCCCGTGGGGATCTATCCCTACTCACACTAGTACATTTTTTTGCTATTAACCGAGAATGGTTAATTTTGGCATACACAATAAACACGACCAATGTTCGAATAACAAAACAGTTTGTCTACCTAGAACTGTTCAAAAATCTTGAATCATTTTAGGTTCGCTTACCAAGTCTATACTGTAACATCTCAATAGAATTAATATTTACTATAATAGTTACATGATGCTTCCAATGAAGCCAACATTATACTTGTTTATTGACACACATGCCCTCAACAACTATACAATAAATCAATCTTGCTAATCAGCATGTAGATGGTATAGCCACTTAGTCTCATTCTGGTCCCCTTTTCTTGAATCTCTATTACCGGTAAAGTTCTACAATTCGAATACAAAATTAAGTCATAAACCACTCAAATTGGGCAACCCAACTCATCAAACAAACACATATCTAAACAGATATTCAAAGTGCAATTCAAGACATGTCTTTGTTCAACACAGAGACGACTACACTGGCGATATCAAGATATCACACACAAAATACATATCACTTAATGTATTCTCACAAAATGTATCGAACTCTCAATACACGACTCACCAATACATCACTTGCTTACATCTCATAATCTAATGAATTCGAAGCAATAATCATTATCACACTACGCTTGTCATCAGATTAACTGATTCACATGAGCCGAAAATTATTACAAGTAATAATTCAGATAGTCCATACAACAATGTCAAACACTGCTAACATCAGGATCAACTTAGTAATTGGATTGCTATCCACATTCTCCACCCATGTCCCCATGGACAAACTAATCCTCCAATAGAGCGAATAATTACTCCTCTACTTACGTTGGATTATTGTTACTTAGGATAACCTCAATCTCTACACAAGAGATTTAATAATAAAGTCAAACTTAGTTGTTTGTACACCTCCATCGGTATATACATATATATACTCAATTATCCTTCACGTATATTAAACGGCATACTCGTTTCATATGCCTAAAAAATGAATTGAATACCAGAAGAGTTCAGTTACTCATTAATCTCGCACCCTAGAGAATAATGATCAACCAAATTATCAATCATTCCCACAGTCCAAATGCATCCATGTTATGATGCATTACAGAACCATCATATGCACACATCAATACATGATAATACATAAGTGCGATGATCATATGCATACTCTCATATATGTGTACGGAACGTACACAAACTTACGCTATCAAACACAACTGATATTCCGTATTGACATCATAACATATATCACCCCAAACTGATTACTAATCGTTAACCAACATCTCACTAGGAGATACAATCAACATAGTGGTGTTAGCACACCGACTATATCTCACAAATACTGGTATTTCCCATCAATATCTCAAGATATAAATCAACGGATATAATTTACAATAACACATAATCTAGTATGTTAACAAATTACAACTTTTCATTATCTCCTTCAGTTATATAAATTTTCTCTTGTGGTTTATATCTCGAATTACAAAACCTCAATATAGCGGTTACGCCACGCCTACTATATTCCAACATCGCATCTTCTTGCGTCCATACTCACAAAATATAACTCAATTACACTTCATAGGCTCATCCCGTGAATTACTTAATAAGATACTTTTTAATAATCAAAAAGTTGCTTACTTACTGATAAAAGTCAACCCACAACATTTAGAGATAACAGATCATCAATCACATTTTTTTTTATCAACACCAACGGATATCGTAATGTCCCCTACTGATTTTGTTTCAATCCCAACTCAATAGGTCTAAAGAAATCAAGATCGTGTCAAGCAACAAATAAACTCTACTCTCTTCAGAGTAACGTAGCACACAAGCTACCTGTGGTGCATCCACCACATATACATATAGCACACGACTACTCGTTGTATATCCACCACATCACATATGTAGCACACAACTACTCGTGGTATATCCACCACAACACATACGTAGCACACTGATACTCATGATATATCCACCACAACACATACGTAGCACACCGCTACTCATGGTATATCCACTACAACACATATGTATACTCATCATTGGTAACCACTTACCCAAATCTCAAAATCATAATTGTTAACAAGAATATGTCCATGCAGGAACAATCAATTATCATTTTAACAAGAACTCATCTCAAGATGACAATTCATTTATCGCATAATGATTTAACATTTGAACAATGATCAATACACTATGCGGTATACATAACTGCATTCTTCATAATTTATGTCATATCTCAATATGATTAAAAAATAATTACATCGGTGTCCATCAAACACATGCTATACTAATAGTACTAGTAAACACAAAACTCGTCGCCAACAATGGCACACATAATCTCATCGCTAACATGATAGCGGTACATCACCCACAATGGCACACATAATCTTACCGCTAACACAATAGCGACATCACCAACAATGACACACATAATCTTATCGCTAACACAATAGCAGTACATCGCCAACAATGTCACACGTAATCTCATTGCTAACACAATAGCGGTACATCACCAACAATGACACATATATTCTCATCGTTAATATCATGATGGTCCAATAATACTCATCGTCAATACATGATGATCCAATAATACTCATCGTCAATACATGACGATCCAATAATACTCATCGTCAATACATGATGGTCCAATAATACTCATCGTCAATACATGACGGTCCAATAATACTCATCTATCACAATCACAATACAAATATGTGATATCCGATCATCACATCCTCCATAGTATCATATCAACAGTACAACTTTGTCCACTATTTCCTGCCGTTTCTCAATTTTTGATTTTCTTACAAAATCATACTTCTTAACACCATATATAAATATATATAACAGGTGTAGAATCTCAACAAAAATCCATGTAGTTATGTACTAGCAGTGACATCAAATTATTAAGACTGAATAATGTCAACATGATATATTGCTCGTTGCTCATCTAGCAATGCATTATTACGCTCTCAAAATCAAATTAATGATATACCATAAAATGCACATAAGCATATTAATGTTGTGTCACAGTGACACCAAACAACAATCATGCGAATATGTGATATTCATTTCCTGAATACAACATAGGCCTTTTAGCAGCCCAAAGAGCTAACAGATGCTCTGATACCATTAATGTAGGACACCAACTCCTAATCTTGTCATTAGTGTATTAATATGGTCATTCATGTATACATATATAGCATTAGGGAAATCTCACAATATGTCTCGCACTTATGGCATAACCTCTATAAATTTTTTCATTGGAAATCCCCAAACATGAAACACAAATCACATACGCATACACGTCGTAATTCACTAATATGTTCTCAATTCATTATCCACTTTTCTCTTAACTGAATTGCATGCAACATACAAATGAAAAGAGAAAACCTCAAGACATTTATACAAATCATATACACGTACCAAAGTACTCATAGGCGAACATTTAACAAACAAGTGTGTATCTGTTTGTATAAAGTGTATTACTCTATAACATAACTGGTACCTCGCTCTTAGGAGCATCCTCAGTTAACAGCTTGGACTCCATTCCAGAACCCAAGTCTTACATGTTCTACTTATTTCAACAGCAACAGCCCCCAAGCGGGGTGAGCATTCCAACAACAAAATCTCAATATCAATTCATACAAACTTAATAATTTACAGAATATAATGCTATAATTTAAACAAATACTCCCTGAGTATACCACGGCCATACAAGATCTCTCCTGTTGTTCATGTTCTCACAATATCCAAAATTATCAATTCCAAAGTCATTTAAATCATCACCACAATTATTAATTTACACATACTCAAACTTTGTCAATTCCATAATCATCAATAACAAATACATAATTGATAACCATGTTAGATCATTTCAACAATCTACTGTAATCACATGCATTTCGATTATCAATCTACATAATAAATCTCACAATATCAAATCGCTCGCTCAAATGGCGGCGGTACTTTAACCCATCGCATGCTCAACAACGGTGGTATCCTAAAACATCGCACGCTTAGCAGCGGCATCATCATAAACCATTGCACGCTCAAAAAGCGGCATCATTATCAACCATTACACGCTCAATAGCGGCATCATCTAAACCATTACTCGCTCATTAGCGACATCGTAATACGATAGCAACATAATCCAGGACGTATTCCAATTCAACACACCAATAACAATAATATAATATTCTTTAAGTATAATTATCATATAGTTACTTATGCTTGTACGCCACACGTACTGTAAGGTCGACAACATGATTTTAACATCCTCGACAACCGAAGGCTCGGACAATATCTATATTGAATATCAATTCAATATCAATAAGTCATTAATCCTTTAAAACATAGATTTTTCAAGCCTCACAATAGAATCAATCACGATTCAACATACCCCGTATACTACTCAAACCATTTAATTCTATCATTTACTCATTGAGTTATCAATTAACTCTAACAAGTAGTACATTCATTTTTACAGTTCTATAGGAATTTATTGATCCAAAGAACTTATAATTAAGCCGATAATTTTTAGAACCCCAAGTTCGTAGCACACATTTATGCTTACACAGAAATCTCATGTCCAATAATTAATCAACAATGGACGAAGAAAAGCCCCTCAAAATTCGAAGGAGAAAATAATTTCGTTTTTCAAAAAGTCCACCTTACTGATCGATCGGTGATCCCCTACCGATCGATCAGTAAAAGCCCAAGTTTTTATGCTTGGCCACGATCTACGACTGATTGCTCGATTGGATCGACTGATCGATCGCTCGCCTCCACCGATCGATCGGTAAACGTCTGAAATCTCTTCCAAAGTCACGGTCTTGCAGCGATCGATCGGTACAATGTGACCGATCGATCGGTCTCTACACGGACCCAAAAAATCACAGTTTTCATTCTTCAAAACCTCAATCATCCATACCACAATCTCATACAACTCGAATCCAATAACACATAACTATCATTGGACACCCAGCAATGATAATTACACATTTTATTTCAAGAAAAATAACAAGATTCAAGTTTCTTCAAAATCTACAAAAAGTCAACCCAACTCGAAACTTTAGCCAAAACCTACAAAATTACTATCAAAACGACCACAAGGAAGAGATGAAGGAATTTACCTAAATATTAGCTTGAAATTCCATCCCAAAATCGAACCTTGCTCAATTTTCTTCTGAGAAAATTGAAGAGAGGGGGAGGAGAGAAAAAAAAAAAGGAGGGAGGCGGTGAGTGAGTGAGGAGAGAGAGGAAGTGAGTGAAAATGATTGATCACCTAATCCACTTGATATTTATATAGTATTAAGGCTCCAAAAACCTGAGTCACAAATACTCGTACCAACCCTTTATTAAAACAAGTGTTCAATAATTCATATCGAACTCGCTCAAATACACCATAAACCTCAACCAAAAACCCCCAACACAAAATCCCACTACTAACACAATTACAAGGTTCAACACAACACGATCATAAAATCTCGAACATTGAATCCAACTAATCCTACACCAGATAATAATCCCTTAGAATCGCAGTTCCCATATATTACTTAATTATTGCTCAACGTTAATAATTACCCTTTTTTGTTATCACCAACTATAGGTTTTTTTTTAAAAGTAATAAGTACTCACTCCTACAATGTTTATATCGATATGTAATTTATCAAAGCTAAATTGCACTTTAAAATATATTTTTATATAAATATATTAATTTAAATTAAAGGAATTGCAGACGTGGACTAATATTCAGGATGGTTTTTTTGGTGGACTTATTTAATAGGGTGAGTTAATGGGTGGACTGACAGCAATATAATTATGAGGAAATTACACATCGGTGTAACTTTTTAAAATATATTTCAATTATATCTAATAAAATATTTTCTTTTTCAAATAAATACATCTTTTGATAATCTTCTTTCAACTAAATCCATTTTTATGAAACCCTAATATAATTAGTCATTTGATATTACTAAAATACTCTTGTTCTAAAAATCAATTTATAACAGTTGAATTATCTATTCCTCGTCGTAAGAGTTGGTCATGGTCGCGTTGTTCTGGGAAATCAGCAATGGTGGTTAGGCAAGAAGTATGGTGCGGTTGCGGTGTTGTGGTGGAGGCGACGTCGACTCCTTTTCGTTTTGCCAAATGTCCTTCTTCTCAAACCACAGAAAACCGACTTTTTGTTTCAATTTTGTTAGCTGTTTTTATGGTATTTTTGGATTTTAATTAACATTGAACTTTTATTTTAATTTTGGTGTACATTATGTATTTGCTAAAATGTCTCTTTAGGTAAACAATTTTTTTTGTAGCAAATTTGGAAAAGATAAACAACATATCACCTCATTCCAAAGTTTTTGATTTATTTTTTTTCCCACTTTCATTTGTTTATGTACAACATACCAAGTAAAAAAAGACTCTAAAATTCCATTTTCATTTGTTTACATATTGTTTTCATTTCTAAACTTTCAGACATCATGCCACTACATTAGTGGAAGGATCTATAATAACATAAAAGATGCATATATCAAATTGACAATATATCAATGAGGTGACACTATCTTATCTTCCCAAATCAAAGTTGAAGAACTAACAAACAAGCAAACAACACATAGCGGTGCATGTAAATTACATGCACCAGTAGACTAAACATTTGCATTGGTTCTCATTACATAATAAATAAGTATCATACAGTAAGTGTTAAAGACGGTCACAAATAACACCTAAAAATTAAGACACGTATGTGTAATGTATTATCATTTGAAAAATAGTATATTTTTGTTATGAGATTATTTAATAATTTATCATATATTATATACTCATGCATAATCAAAATTTAATTTCTAAAATAATATATTGTATCTTTAATTTGTTATAAAATCAATTGTAAAAATTATAGAATGAAAAATTAATTCACATTTTATGATTTGATTATTTTTGTTTAGTAATTAGATAAAAAACATAGCATATTAGTGCATCACCGCCTATCGGTGCATGTAAATTACATGCATCGATAGATTTTACTAAGTCGGTGCATGTGAATTAGATGCACCGCTGAGTCTATTGGTGCACTATATTTAACCAAAACTATAGTCTTTTTATATATAATTTTGAATATGGAACATTTTTTCCTCATTAATTTTTTTAAATTAATAGCAAACTGCACCACTGAGTCTATCGGTGCATGTAAATTACATGCACCACTAAGTTTATCGGTGCATATAAATTACATGCACCGATAGACTCACGAGTTGTCGGTGCATGTAAATTACATACACCAATATTTTCAATAGCATTACATTCTCAAAGTTTTCATTCAAACAATTGATCGAACATCTCAAATACATTATAGTTTTGAGTTTTACATTAAAAATCTACAAACAATCATTACAATAGAATTGAAATTCATAACAAACACAAAATTTTCATTCAAACAATTGATCGAACATTTCAAATACATTATAATTTTACGTTTCATATTAAAAATGTACAAACAGTTATTACAAAAAAATTAAAATTCATAAGATATATAAAACAAAATCAATACAATCGGTAAATAGATGATAAACACAAGAATGATATGATTTTGTTTTCTTGCACAACCTTTTTGTTTTCGTTTCTTCGGCGACCAGTGCGCGCAACTCTGATGCCATGGAAGGAGTGACAACTTCCGATGACTAACGTTGATGGTTGAGACATGTGGCTGGTGTGAGGGTTGGAGACTAGGGTTTTCTAATTTTATATAGAGAAAATATAATTTTAATTCTTATAATTTATTATTAAATTATTTCTGGTCCATCCATAAATATTTTAATCTAACATTTTTGGTTGCTATGCTTTAAAAATGTCATGGAATTAATCATCTCACCGGAAAACTTTTATGTTTAAAGATACAACAATGACTACTTTCTATATATTTTTAGAGATTAGAGACCAAAAATATTATATTTCATATTTAAGAACTAAAATAATTTTGGGGAGGATAAGGGCGATAAATAGCCACACATTTAAAATGTAAATCTACTTTATATACGAAAAATAAAATAAAAAAAATAAACAAAAAACTATTTAAATAAATAAATATATTTGTTTTGCATAAACATTGAATAAATACACACAAGTGAGCGCGGATGACTTTGGTCACGAGTTCGATTTCCATACCAACTTTTTTTTGGCTGAGTCTGTCGCATCGGGCTTACCTAGTATGGTTTACCTAGCTAGCATGATTTGCAGGCTATTACGTCAACCCGAGAATTTATCCAGCACGCATCCAAAAGGATACCGACGGTGGGTTCTCCTGTCATTAAAAAATATTACGATCAATATAAGCAAAGCATGCTTAAAAAACATTGGTACATATATGTTACCTCCTTTTTTGGTTCGCTTTGGTAACAAATGAATTTATATGGGAGAATGGATGAGCTATTTCGTGAAATCACTGGTTATGCCGGAGCATGGGAAAATCTAACCGGTTCAGAATCTCCGGCGATCAAAACTGATGAAAAATATATATGTCGGTCCGTTCTCTTGCAAACAATTCTCCTCTTTATAGGGGAGGGTAGTCAGTGGTCCTGCCTTGCCTGGGTCTTTGGAGACAATGTCTGATACCGGGGGGAGAACCACAGACTGGGGACCACCTACAACTGTTACCTACCTCGTACGACCTCCCTGCTTTTGTGATTCTCTGCATCCGGGGATATGCTTTTCGTACCAAAGGCACTTGACCATCCTCTGATTGGTTAGTGGGCCTAGCCTTTGCTTTAATAGGTGTCCGACTCCTGTAACCCCAGTCCCGGTATACAGGACCACCATGTGTGTAAGTGACCCTCTCGACCTCAGCTCGGCAGTCCTGGCCAGATGCTGTCCGACCCGACCTCTTGAGGTACCTCCTTGCCTCAGCTCGGAGGTCGCACCGAGGATTATGGCCAAGGAGCGCGTAATAGGGCTCTGCTCGACCGACCTCCTGAGGTACCTCCTTGCCTCAGCTCAGAGGTCGCATCGAGGATTATGGCCAAGGAGCGCGTAATAGGGCTCTGCTCGAGAAAGACCATGACAGCTGACCAGAGGTGGTCGTGCCCGGTGTCAACTCAGCACGGGCGACGAGCTTGAAGAGGCCAGCATGGTATCCGTCCTGACGACTTCTTTTGTTGGGCTGTAAAATGGGTCCTCAGCTGACCGGGCTCAAATAAAGTTCTGGTCCCTAAACCTACTGGGCCCCCAGGGCTAGGGATATCATCAGTATCCAACACAAGTTGAGCTAGAGTAGCGCTGCCTCGACTAAGGGGTTTAGGACGAACTTTATTTACTACTGACACCCTGGTCCCGGGGTCATAGCTGTCTTGCACCAAACCCTAGGAGGGGCTGTCAGGCCACGTGCCCTTATCTGGTGCTCCGACCGTTCAGATTCCTTAATCCGCGCTGTTGGTTTGGGCCTGGCTTTCCCGGCCCACTCGCCACATACCCTATAAATAGAGGCTCTCAAGTCACTTTCATTCACTTGTGCTCTAGGTCGGATCAATAGTCTCTCCTAAATCTTGTAAGTCAGCTCTGCCCTTTTCTGTTCTTAATGTCGAACTCCACCTATTCCACCTCTGGTGCTCTCTTTCGTGGGGAGGACGAGGATACTGAGGTGTCTGAGCTACCCAGCCCATCGGGTTGGAGGTCGGATGCTCCCGAGGGAAACATTCCCGAGGTGGCACCCCTCTGACAGGTCCCTCCTAGAATATTTGATCCCTCTCTCCCTACCTTTGAGGTTTTTGACCCGAGGAGTCTGGCCCAGGCTGGACTTCCTTGGTACGAGATTCTCGACTCGGGGGTTTCTCTCGATGCCGAGCACCTTCTCCGTACGTGGTTTATCCCACCGGACCACGACGTCCGGGTTCCTAGGGCTGGTGAGCGTCCCCATCTCCCCCCGCCCGGGTACTTTCCCTTCTTCATCGAGCAGCTTAAGAGCGGACTCCGCTTTCCTATCCCGCTTTCTTACCAGGAGTTTTCCCATTTCCATTGCGTTTCTCTGAGCCAACTTACCCCCAACTCCTACCAGAGCCTGGTCTCTGTCACCGCTCTCTTTCGATCCCTGGATTTGCCTTTCTCCCCTACCCTTCTTCATTATTTTTTCCAGGTTAAGAAAACCCAGTCTCCCGGGGTGTTTTACTTCGGTGCTCAGACATTTTATAAGTTTTTAAATAATATCCCGAGCTCCCGTAAGGATGGAAACATACCTATTTTTTTTGTTAAACCACCTCGACGCTGGGCTTGCCCCATGGCCTGGCGAGATTCCTTACAGGCCCCCCGATCCTTGCCCAAAAAATACAAAGAAGACGTGTTCTTCCAAACAGTTATCTCAACCATTGGGGCTCGGCGTTTCGATTTGGCTTCCCTGATCAGGGAGGACGTACTCAGGCGTTTTGGGCTGAGCTCTTATCCAGACGTCCCTGGTGGTACGTTCTTCCTATCTGGCCCCCGTTTATCATATTTACTGTTTCATATGTCTGACCTGAGCCCTTTCTTTTGCAGATAACATGTCTCTTCAGCATCTGCTATCCACCATGGTGTCTCAGAAGAAAGCGGGAAAAGGGGCGGCTGGGGTAGGCCCTTCAAGCCAACCCCCTAGTGCCCCTGTTGTCATTCCAACCCCGCTATCCCGAGGGGCCAGCCCACCTCGCGCTGAAGAGGTTAGGGAGGAAGCCGGCCTGCGAAAAAGGAAAAGGGGTAAGGGCGTGGCCGGGGTCTCGATCCGGGAAGAGGTGGCTACTTCCCCGGTTATTCATGAGATTGACACCCCACCCGCTTCCCCCCCGAGCCATCAATCCGTTGCTCCCACCGACTCGGGTTCACCTGGGGTGCCAGTGGGTTATACTCGAGAGGTCAGCCTGATCAATTCTGCCCCTTCAGGCCTTTCTGTCCAAATCGTGGAGTGTCTGACCTCTGCCGCCGATCAGCAAGTCCTGGCATAGCTGAGGTGGAAACCCCTAGTAGAGGAAGGGGTATCTCGGGCCCATTCGGTAAGTACTTTTAAAGTTCAGGATTTTCCTTGGCGGATATATAACTGAGCCCCCACCCTTTTTCTATTCAGGGTCTGGTGATGATGTGCGAGAGCATTCGTCGGGGTGCGAGCTATGGCCAGTCAGCCAGGGATGCGAGGAAAGCAGTGCGGGAAGCCAAGTCAGAGGCTGAGAATGCTACTGCCAAGTCCGAGGCGACGCTGCAGAACTTGAATCTCACAGGGCTTCTGTGGCCCGACTCCGAGCTGATGTTGAACAGCTCTGTGGTGCCCTGGTCGGAAAGGAGCAGGATCTGTCAAATGCTTTGGCCGAGCTGGGGAGGGTCAAGTCCGAGTTGGCCTCTTATGTGGCTGGCGAACCAGCCCGTCGGGAGGCCTTCATCAAATCCGAGGAATTAACGCGTATGATGGCCTCCAAGGCTTTCAAATTTCTGGACCTTGGTTTTGGGGGGTGCAAGGGCCAATTCCAGGCAAAGGGCTTCCCGCCTAATGACCAAGACCCTGACGACTTCCTGGACCTCAACGCAATAATCGCCAACATCCCTCCTGACTTTGCCAACTAGACCAACTTGTTTTTAATCCCCCCCTGTATTTTTCCTACTTTGTTCTCCTTTGATGCTTGTATGTTTTGGACGTACCCCGTTGTAATGAAATTATTTTGAACTCTTATTGGTCTAGCCTCTTTGAAGCAACCCGTTTAATTACTCGTAAGAAATTGACTCGATTGTAAATTTACGCCCGTCCTGACCACTTCTGGTGGCTGGGCTGATCCATGGTTTAGGTTGGATTATCCCACAATAATAACTTAAAATAATCCTGCGCATAGAACTAAATACCACGCAAGACTGATATGTACAAACTCCAAAGATAATAAACCCGTCGGACAACTCTTAAAAATGATACGAGCTCGCGCGTAAATGAGTGCATGATTCTCGTCTGATCAGCACCCTGGTGTGGGCTACGCAATAAGGTGCCAGGGCCACTTAAACCCTGAGCTTAGGTGACAAGGTTGACCCCTCATTTTTAAATGGTGCAAGCCTCGTACACCTGGGCTTTAGCATGCAGGGCGGACATGTGCTTTTTATTTTGTGCCAGGGCCTCATACACCTGGGCTTTAGTGACAGGGCTGACCTGCATTTTTTATTGGTGCCAGGGCCTCATACACCTGGGCTTAAGCATGCAGGGCGGACCTGTGCTTTTAATTGGTGTCAGGGCCACATACACCTTGGCTATAGTGACAGGGATGACCTGCACTTTTAATTGGTGCCAGGGCCGCATATACCTGGGCTTTAGCATGCAAGGCGGACCTGTGCTTTTAATTGGTGCCAGGGCCTCATACACCTGGGCTTTAGTGACAGGGATGACCTGCACTTTTAATTGGTGCCAGGGCCTCATACACCTGGGCTTTAGCATGCAGGGCGGACCTGTGCTTTTAATTGGTGCCAGGGCCTCATACACCTGGGCTTTAGTGACAGGGATGACCTACACTTTTAATTGTGCCAGGGCCTCATACACCCCGGCTTTAGTGACAGTGATGACCTGCACTTTTAACTGGTGCCAGAGCCTCATACACCTGGGCTTTAGCATGCAGGGCGGACCTGTGCTTTTAATTGGTGCCAGGGCCTCATACACCTGGGCTTTAGTGACAGGGATGACCTGCACTTTTAATTGGTGCCAGGGCCTCATACACCTGGGCTTTAATGACAGGGATGACCTGCACTTTTAATTGGTGCCACGACCTCATACACCTGGGCTTTAGCATGCAGGGTGGACCTGTGCTTTTAATTTGTGCCAGTGCCTCATACACCTGGGCTTTAGTGGCAAGGATGACCTGCACTTTTAATTGGTGCCAGGGCCTCATACACCTGGGCTTTAGCATGCAGGGCGGACCTGTGCTTTTAATTTGTGCCAGGGCCTCATACACCTGAGCTTTAGTGACATGGCTGACCTGCACTTTTAATTGGTGTCAGGGCCTCATACACCTGGGCTTTAGCATGCAGGGAAGACCTGTGCTTTTAATTGGTGCCAGGGCCTCATACACCTGGGCTTTAGCATGCAGGGCGGGCCTGCGCTTTTAATTGATGATACGAGATTTAAAGGAAAAGTTCACTAAATAATAGTGTTCATACATCGAATTGAAATAACAATAATAAAATGCTTAGGAATAATATATTTCTGAGGTGATATGCATTCCAAGGTCTTTTTAGACGTCGGCCTTCGCCATCCTCTAAGTAATACGATCCAGAACTCAGTCTTTGGACTATTTTGTATGGTCCCTCCCATCGGGGTCCATCTTTCTCACCTCCCCTGCTGGGTTAACCTTTTTGAGGACGAGGTCCCCCACTTGAAAATTCCGGGGTATCACCCTTTTGTTGTAGGCCTTGACTATCTTACTATGGTAAGCCTCCATCCTTATAGCGGCCCTTTCCCTTTTCTCATAGATCAAATCCAAATCCAGAGCCCAGTGATCCTCATTGTTGTCATCATAGGCTTGGACCCTGGCGGAGGTTTTTCCGACCTCAGTTGGGAGCACGACCTCCGTTCCGTATACCATGCTGAAAGGCGTCTCTCCAGTCGGGATGCGAGTTGTAGTTCTGTAAGCCCACAACACACTCGGTAACTCATCCACCCAATCTTTACCAACCCCGTACAGTCTTGCCTTTAACGCTTGCACAATCGATCTGTTGGTGACCTCTGTCTGCCCGTTGCTCTGCGGGTAACCCACTGATGTAAAGACCTGCTCGATCTTCATTTCTTTGCACCAAGCCGTTAACTTCTGCCCCTGGAACTGCCTCCCTTTGTCTGATATCAATTTCCTGGGTACTCCGAAATGGCAAACTAGGTTCTTCCACAGAAAGTCCAGTACACTCTCCTCGGCAATCTTGGCTAAGGGTTCGGTCTCGACCCATTTCGAGAAATAACCCACAGCCACCAACAGAAATTTCTTTTGCTTTGGGGCTATCGGGAAAGGTACCACAATGTCCAAACCCCATTTATCGAAAGGGCAGGCCGACGTTACCGCTTTCATGAGCCTTGCCGGCCTTATCTGGAACTTACTGTTCCTCTGACAACCCTCACAAGTGACTAAAGTCCTGATCGCATCATTCCTTAGGGTCGGCCAGAAGTATCCAGCAAGGAGGGTCTTTCTGGCCAGAGCCAACCCCCCGAGATGGTCTCCACAACATCCCTCGTGAATTTCCCTTAGCACATATTCCACCTCCTCCGCGCTCAGACATCGGAGCAGGGGTCCGGCGAAGGACCTCTTATATAACACATCCTCTATCAGAACAAACCGGAATGCATGCATCTTCAACCGCCGGGCTTGGTTCTTATCAGCGGGTACCTCGGACTTTCTCAAGTAGCTCAAAATCGTGGCCATCCAACCCAAGACCTCGGGGGCCACGTTCCCGGGCTGGGTTGACGGAACCAACTCAGTTTGAAATATAAGCTCCCTCTGTGACAAAGGAAATAGGGATGTTGACCACTTGGAGAGCTCATCAGCTTCGTGATTATCCTCCCTAGGGATTTGCACTATGTTCCATTCCACGAAACTTTCTGACATCTCATGTATAGCCTTCAAGTATTCTATCATCTTCTCGCTTTTGGCCTCGTAGTTCCCTTTCACCTGCTGAGTTGCCAGCTGTGAGTCCGAGTGAAGGATCACCCGGATGGCACCGACCTCCTTTGCCAACCTCAGCCCAATCAGTATGGCATCGTATTCCGCTTCATTGTTAGAAGCCCGAAAATCCAATCGGACAATGACCTTCATTTTTTCACCCGCAGGGGATATTAGAACAATCCCCACTCCACTGCCTTCAGTGTTTGCTGCTCCGTCCACGTATACTTTCCATGGCTCCTCAGTTTCAACCTCTATCATCTCCACGAGGAAATCTTATAAAGCCTGAGCTTTAATGGATGACCGAGGTGGGTAAGTTACGTCGTACTCGCCGAGCTCGATTGTCCACTTAACCAATCTCCCCGATATGTCAGGATGTGTCATTATCCTCCCCATGGGGCTATTGGTTAGCACTGAGATGGGGTGGGACAAGAAGTAGGGCCTCAATCTTCTTGCGGTTATGACCAAAGCTAATGCCAGCTTCTCAACCTCTGAATATCTGAGTTTCGCACCTCTCAGTGCATGGCTGACATAGTATACTGGCCTCTGGTCCGTGCCGTCCTGTTTTATCAGTACTGAGCTAACAACACTCTTTGTAGTAGACAAGTAGATCCATAATCGTTCACCAAGCTCGGGCTTTACCAGGACGGGCAGCTCGGCCATGTGCTTCTTCAAGTCAGCGAAAGCTTTTTCGCACTCGTCGTTCCAAACGAACTTTTTCGCCTTTCTTAGTACTTGGAAGAAAGGGTAACTCCTATGAGCTGACCTGGAAATGAAACGAGCCAAGGACGCAATCCGCCCTGTCAGTTTCTGCACCTCTTTTATACTGCGAGGTGAGGTCATCTCTTGAATTGCTCTGACCTTTTCCGGGTTGACCTCGATCCCCCTCTCGGTGACCATGAAACCCAAGAATTTCCCGTCTTCACGCCGAATACGCATTTAGCCAGATTTAATTTCAGACCAAACCTGCTTAGCGTGGCAAAAGTTTCCTCCAAGTCGGGCAATAGGTCTGCCTGGCTCTTAGATTTTACCAAGATGTCATCTACATAAACCTCAATGTTCCTTCCCACCTGGTTTTCAAACACTTTGTCCATCAACCTCTGGTATGTGGCCCCCCAGCATTCTTGAGGCCAAAAGGCATGACCACGTAGCAGAATGTTCCATCTGACGTGATGAAACTGACCTTGTATTGGTCCTCTTTTGCCAAGGGTATTTGGTGATATCCTTGGTATCCGTCCATGAAACATAATAGCTCGTATCCTGAGGTGGAATCTACCAACTGGTCGATCCGCGGTAGTGGATAACAGTCCTTGGGACAGGCTTTGTTCAAATTACGAAAGTCAATGCACATCCTCCATTTTCCCGCCGACTTTGGAACCAAAACCACGTTAGATAACCAGGTGGGGAACTGCACCTCCCGTATCTGGCCAGCCTCCAGCAAGGTTTGAACCTCGGCTGGGATTATTCTGTCTTTATCTGGTCCAAAATGCCTCTTCTTTTGCCTGGTTACTTTGACTTCCGGATTATTTAACCTGTGCTGGGCTACTGTGGGCAACACCTCTGCCAACTCTGTCGGAGACCAGGCGAATATTCCGGCATGCTTGGACAGACATTCCACCAAATCGTGTTTCAGGACGCTATCCAGGTCGGAAGCCACTCTTGTGGTTTTATCAGGCTGACCTGGGACTAACATAATTTCCTCCTCCCCGTCCCGCATCGCATGCACCCTGCACCATTTGCACTCCCATATCCTCCCGTCCTTCATCATCGTCCCTTCTGGATCTTTTCACCTCTACCCTTACAGTTTCAGCGTAGCATTTCTTGGATGAGGGCTGGTCTCCCCTGAATTCCCCCACTCTCTTTCCTACAGGGAACTTTACCTTTTGATGGAAGGCAGAGGCCACAACCCTGAATTCGTTCATAGCTGGCCTCCCCAGAATGATGTTGTAAGAAGATGAGGCCGCCACAACGGTGAATGTGATCAACCTCGTTTTCCTATCCTCGTTATATCCCAAGGAAAGGGGCAGGGAAATCTGACCGAGGGGGTACACGGTGTGCCCAGCGAAGCCAAATAGGGGGTGTTGATTGGCTCCAGGTGATATTCCCCCCAAGTCCATCTGCCGAAAGGCTTCGTCAAACAACACATTCACCGAACTCCCAGTGTCTACAAACACCCTCCCGACTTCATAATTGGCAACAGTCGCTCGTATGACCAGGGCATCATTATGGGGTGCGTAAATATTTTCTAGATCCCGTGGCCCAAAACTGATAACCACCCCCTCCTCGGCACCACAAACCCCTCCTACACTCAGGGTCTCTCTCCTACTAGCAGCCTTCCTGGCTCTGTTAGAATCCCCATCAATCGTGCCACCCGAGATCATGTTGATGACTCCCTAGGTTGGTGAGTCAACTCGGGGAGGGTTGACGTCATTTAGATTCCTCGGGGGTCCTCGAGCCCGTCCTCTACCAACGGAGGTCGGAAGTTAGTCCGTCCCCCTCTCCTTCTTGTCCATGACGGACCTCGACCTCTTCCCCGGGGAAGATTATCCCTTGGTGGGCAGGGTCGGGACAACAACTGCTTGAACTGGGAACTGCTCTGTATTGCCTTTTCGAGTTCTTGATCCAAACAATGGCAATCTTGAGTAGTGTGCCCGATCGCTTGGTGGAAGATGCAGTATTTCTCCGAGACCTCCTTCATCGGCTCTACACTGGTGTGCTGGCTTTTGCAAGATTTGTTTGTCTTCACATATGCGGACGGCCTCCTCCTTGGAGACTTTCAACGGCGTATATTGGGAAAAGCGGCCGAGTTGCGCCCCTTCCATGTGTCGTTTTTTGCCCTGGCTGAGCCGTTTTTCCCCAGTCCGCCGCACTTCCTTCCTCCTCAGTTGCTGGGCCTCTTCCACGTTAATGTACTTTTCCGCTCGGGTGAGCAGCTTATCATATGTAACATGAGGCTTCTTTACTAAGGATCGGAAGAAGTCTCCTCCTCTCAGGACTTGGGTAAAGGCGCTGATCAGAATTTTCGCCGGGCAGGCCGGTATCTCGAGTATCACAGTGTTGAAGTTTTTGATATACTCCCGCAGCGGCTCATCCTCGGCTTGCCTAATCTCGAACAGGCTCAGAGATGTCTTCTTATATCGCTTGCTGCTGGCATATTGGTGTAAGAACGCGGAACTAAATCCTGCGAAGGAAGTAATGGAACCAGGCTCCAACTGGTTGAACCACTTCTGGGCCGACCTCACCAAAGTGGTCAGGAACACTTTGCACTTAAGGCGGTCTGAGTAACAGTGCATCATGGCTGCTTTTTCAAACCTGCCCAGGTGTTCTTCTGGGTCCGTACTCCCATCGTATTCCCCAGCATTGGAGGGTCAGAAATTATTTGGGAGCTCCTCGTTTACTATTTCACCCGAGAAAGGGGTTCCCCTCCGGATAGAGGCACCCCCCATTCCCTTCTTCATCCTCTGGACCTCGTCCTTCAACTCCTCCACCTGGCCCTCTAGATCCGGGACAGCAGCCACTTTAGGGCGGGAAGTTGCTCCCTGTTCGGGCTCCTTCATCTGCTGGGAGCTTTCCCCGAGCACGCCCTCAGACGGACCTTCATTTCTCCTAATGGTCTGTTCCATCGTAACTGCAATTAGTCGGGTGAGCTGTTCCAGCGTTAAAGCTCCCACTGTCATGTTGACCCCGGACGGTGGCTGTTCCTTGCCATTGGTGGAGGCGTGATGTTCTCGGTTTTCCTCCGCGTCGGTTCTCCTTGTTCTCACCATTGTATCAACGTCCTTTGCTCACCTTTCCCACAGACGGCGCCAATTTGTTACCTCCTTTTTTGGTTCGCTTTGGTAACAAATGAATTTATATGGGAGAATGGATGAGCTATTTCGTGAAATCACTGGTTAGGTCGGAGCCTGGGAAAATCTAACCGGTTCAGAATCTCCGGCGATCAAAACTGATGAAAAATATATATGTCGGTCCGTTCTCTTGCAAACAATTCTCCTCTTTATAGGGGAGAGTAGTCAGTGGTCCCGCCTTGCCTGGGGCTTTGGAGACAATGTCTGATGCCGGGGGGAGAAACACAGACTGGGGACCACCTACAACTGTTACCTACCTCGTACTCCCTGCTTTTGCGATTCTCTGCATCCGGGGATATGCTTTTCGTACCCAAGGTACTTGACCATCCTCTGATTGGTTAGTGGGCCTAGCCTTTGCTTTAATAGGTGTCCGACTCCTGTAACCCCAGTCCCGGTATACAGGACCACCATATGTGTCAGTGACCCTCTCGGCCTCAGCTCGGCAGTCCTGGCCAGATGCTCTCCGACCCGACCTCTTGAGGTATGTTGGAATCGAAGAGGGGGGGTGAATGAGATTCCTTGGCTACTTTAGCGTTTTAAAATGAGTTTGTAAAAATAAAATATTTTGCGCTAGCGGAAGCCTTTAGTCAATCGATAAATAGAAAGAACAAAATAAATAATTGCTTAATGGAAATAAAGCAATAAAATGAGACAAGAATTTGTTATAGAAGTTCGGCGATGAATCGCCTACGTCTCCTCTTCCCGGTTAGATAACCTCCAACCGAGGTTCCACTAGAACAATAGATCTTGGCCTTGAGGGCTCCAAGTTAGCCACACAACAACTCTTCCCGAGTTTACAACGCTCTTCCCGAGCACACTACTCTTCCCGAGTACACGACGCTCTTCCCGAGCACAATACCCTTCACGAGTATACAAAGCTCTTCCCGAGCTACCAACACTCTTCACGAGTCTTCTTGGCCTTAAGGGCTCCAAGGATAGCCACACACTTGCACCAACAAGACTTGTTGATGACTTTACAATTTTTCAACTTGCTTTGGTGTTGGAGGACCTTTACAATAAACCAACAAACACCTTCACGGTGTACTCACACGAAGAAACACAAGACTCTAACAAAGAAAAGAATTACAAGCTCCAATACAACAACAATGTATGGAGATTGCAATGCAATATGAATTTGAATTGATCAAGGCTTTGTAGAAGTTTGTAGACTTGTTTCTTGGCTTCAAAATGCTCCAAAGCATCAATATTTATAGTGTAGGAGGCCCCCTAGGCTCCTACTAGCCGTTGCTTCAAGTAAGACTTGAATCACTCCTCGATCGCCTTGGACATCGCCTCGGGCGATCACCTATCGCCGCGTTCCAACGGTCAAGAAAACCTCAGATCGCCTCAGGCGATCCGTGGATCGCCTCAGGCGATCAAGAGCAAAAATTAAGGCCGTAGCTTCAGCATGTCCAAATTTTGCATCGCCTCAAACGAACTCAACATCGCCTCAGGCGTTCCAGCCCATCGCCTCAGGCGTTCGTGCCATCGCCTCGGGCGAACTCCCCGCGCGCATGATCGCGCATTGCCTCGGCGTCGCTTCAGTCGATGTGCGGGGGCGAAGTCCCTGTGGCTGCCATCGCCTCAGGCGATGGTCATCATCGCCTGGGGCGATCATCCTCGCATGCTCGCCTGGCCATCGCCTCTGTCGATGGGCGTGGCGATCCTCGCCTGGCACCCATCGCCTGGGGCGATCCATGTCTTCCAAAAGACAATTTTTCTTTGGCATTTCAATACTATTACAATCTTCAAATTTGATCATAATTTATGCTGCATACTCAATAAAAACCATTAGTACAAAATGTATAGGTTTTGTAATCATCAAAACAAAAACGATAATTTTATTTAAAATAGAGGAATGAGAGTTGTAGCGTTTTAAGGCGCAACAATCTCCCCCTTTTTGATGATCACAAAACCCGGTAAACTTGAAAGAAAATATAACTTATAACAATGCAATGCATAGAGAGTTTAAACTCCCCCTTAATGAATGCAATGATAAACAATGTTCCAATGTGCATTTTTATCACCTTTACAAAATGTGTCACAAGTTGTAAAAACAATTTGGTTGCAAATAGCATTTCATCAATCAAGTTTATACCAAGTTTACACATACATTCTCCCCATTTTTGTGAGAATAAAAAAGGTAAAGATTTTTAAGAAAATTTGACATAGTTCCCTTTAAAAATTGAATAAACCATAAATTCATTCAAGTAATACACAATCAACTCAAAATCCAATTAACAACTTAAAATCCATCAATATACACAATAAATTCATTCCAACATCATATAACCATTTAATCCTTACAAATAATTACAAAAGGATAAAATCTAAAAAACACTAAAACAAAGACAACTCAATCCATGCCACCATCACCATCACCATCATTCCCGTGAGTAGTATCCTCATCCATGTGAGCACTGGAAAACTGAGAACGAAGAGCGTCCACTTCATGTCGTAAATACGACAAATCTTCTCTCGAGGAGTCTTGGTAAGCTCGAAGAGACGCAACATCATCTCGAAGGGAATGGAATTGAGAATTCATGTCGACTCTCAAGGATTGAAATTGAGAGTTCATATCCTCACGAAGGCTTTGGAATTGAGAAGTAAAGAAAGCAAAAGCGTCTTGATTGAATTCAAAAGAAGAAGAAGGTTGATGACTATCAGGAGCTGGAATATCCGCCCCAATATTCATCATGTCATCAAAGGTAGATGGAGATTGATGCTGAATGGGTGGCTCATCGAGATTTGGTTCAATCAAGAAAGGAAAATGAAGCCTTTGGGCACTAGTCATCCTATCAATGGGTAATGAGGGGTGATCTTTAGGATTGAAGGCAGAAAGTAAGTTCCCCGGATCATTAACCCAACAGGAAGTGAAAGGATTCCAAGAGATTTTGTTAAACAGAAAACACCTAAGATTGAAGGTGTCCTTGGACTTGATAGGGAGTTTCTCATTGTCATCGAAAGGAAGGTTGAAATGAAGAAAAATCTTTGTTAGGACACGGCTGAATGGGAGAATAACCTTTTTAGGATTATGGGCGATGTTCCTAAAGATTTGGACAATGAATCTGGGTAGGTTGAAGGGGGTCATGGTAATGATGTAATACATCAAGTATACATCAGAGAATTTCAACCTAAGACGATCACCATCCCGAGGGATCATCGAGGTGATCACAATCTTGTGAAGGATTTGGTAGTTTGTAGGAATGGAATTCACAAGAAAAGATTGGTTTGGACATTGAGGGGTTCCGCCAAATATGAGATACAAGGCTTGGGCAGGATCACATACCCCATCATTGGGCCAAGTAGCTAGAGCAAATTTAGCTGGACCCTCCGAAGGAACACGAAGAATATGTCCTAATTCAGTGCTATTGAATTCAATTGGACGATTGCAAACGATGGTTTTGATAGTTAACTCACCATCACCCTCAAACAGTTCAAGATTGGCATAGAAAGAATGAATCATGGATGGATACAAAAAATCGTTCTTTCTAGGGGGTTTGAAAAAATTTTCCCATTGTTGGAATGGAATCCAATCAAGAATAGGGAGCTGGGAAGTTCTAAGGAAATCGAAATCAAAGACATAACCCGGAATTAATTTGCGAGTAAGATAATCTTCCGGAATTGGCTTACCATCAAGTGGAGGACCCGTATAATTCCTAGTGGATCGATTAGAGCGTCTCCTCCGGCTTGATTCTCCTTCTTCTCGGTTGCTTCAAGACATTTTGCAAGAAATTTGAGAGAATTGAGGTAAAGTTTCGATTTTTTGAGAAATGGGGTTAGGGTTGCAAAATTTCGAATTGGAAGATTTGGTGTTTGGAAAGTGAAATTGATGGTTTGGAAAGGCTTAGGATTGATCGATTATAACAATGATGAAGAAGGCTCGAATTATGGGTGAAAAACACGAAATATTGCTGAAAAAATGAGCAAAAGCCGTAGCCTTCTGTCTTTAAAAACAGAGATCTCCTGAGGCGATCTGGAGAACGCCTGAGGCGATCGAGAACGCCTGAGGCGATGCTTGCGATCGTTTGAGGCTATGCGAGCCACGCCCGAGGCGATGCTTGCGATCGTTTGAGGCGATGCGAGCCACGGACGAGGCGCTGCGCACAGAATGCTGAGGCGATGGTTTGGCCATATATTGAGTCAATTTTTGGACCAAAAAATTATTTTTGATAATTCTAACTAACATTAAACCATCTAACAACAAAAATTAATCACATAATCTCAAAAACACAATAATTCACAATTTGTGAATTTTAAAAGGTGATTTCAAAATGCATTTTTGAAATTAAATGTGAGTAAACTTGATTCCCCCTTAACAATTGCATAGCACATACAAAATAATCAAGTAAAGCATAAAGTAAACAACTCTCCCCCTCAAACCATGCATACACAAGCTCTCCCCCTTAAACTATGCATGAAGTAAACTTCAAGATTATCACACAATTATCCCCCTTTTTGTGATAATCAAAAAGTACAAAAATTAAATAGACAAATCACAAATATATGTTGACACACAGCCATATTTTATACATGTTCCTCATAAAGAATGTAATAGCCATGACAAGCAAGATTAAATCATTTAGAGGAATACAAACATGCGTTTTAAGGCGATCAACAATTAATTCAAAATGTGCAAAATGTGCATATGTTCTACCAAAATTTCATGCATTTGTGCCCAATAAACATTAGAATTCTCAAATCATCATTTGATATATTTATTAAGATCATGATAGCAATATTTCAAAGATAGAGCATCTAACCAAATATAGCATGCTTAATCACATAATATCATATAACATATTCAAATTAGAATTCATTGCACTTACTATAAAAGGATAGGCATACATCATGCAATAAAACAATTTATATGTGCACATGCTAAGGGGTTATGCATTTTACTCCAATCAATATTGAGCTTCATTATTTATTGGTCACAATTAATTTGTGCCAATTAATTTTGAATTGCTCATTTAAAATGAATAAAATAAATTTTACCTTCGATGACAAGAGTGCGTTCTTGTCATTGGTCCTATGCCTCGTGCTTTTTTCTATAGTAGTGAATAAGATGGTTTCCTCCCTTGAGGTGCTTGTGCCTTCATCCTTCATCCCATTGTTGACCCTACAAAACAAGTTGGCAATAGAAGGATCCTTGGTACCCATTTGATTTTTGGGTCCTTGATGGTTAGCTTTCAATGACACTTTTGGAATCCATTTCCACCTCTTATTAGGTTGGTATTGGATTCTAGCAAACCTACATTTATTCTTGCTATGACCATTTTTACAACAATAAGTGCAAGTAAGAGAGTTGTGCTTTGCTTTGGCCAACAAGCTTGAAAAAGATTTTGATTTGTTTGAAAAGCCTAACCCGGCTTTGTCAAAGCTACATCGTTGTAATCCAAGCAATTCACTCATCTTTTGACTACTTTCACTATATTTGCAAAAGGATATCTTTAAAGAATCTAATTCATTTTTCAATGAATTATTTTCTTCATCTTTCTTAGCAATCTCAAGTTTGAGTAGTTTATTACTCATCTTGGTTTTGCCAAGAGCATCAATAAGATCATTATAAGATTCTAAAAGTTCATCAAAAGAAGGTACCTCATCATCGCTTTCATCTCCTTCATCTCCAAGAGCCATTAAACAAAGATTGGTGGCTTCTTCTTCATCGGAGTCGCTATCACTCCATGTAGCTATAAAAGCCTTCTTCTTGCCTTTGTCCTCATTCTTCTTCCTAGGACATTTGTTAGCATAGTGGCCTTTTTCTTGACAATTATAGCAAGTTACCTCATTTTTGGATTCATGTTTAGTTGCACTTGAGGTCTTTGACTTGCCATGTTTGTTGAAGAACTTCTTGAACTTTCTTGTGAACAATGCCATCTCCTCATCATCATCATCTTCTTCTTCATCGGAGTGGTCTTTCCTTCCAACCAAGGCAATCCCATTTCTCTTGGATCTATCCTCCTCCTTTACTTCTCTCCTTGTGGCAACTTCAAGCTCATGAGTCACCAATGTGCCATGGAGCTCATCAAGATCATAGGAAGCACTTTCTCCTTTGTTGGACTCGATGATGGCCGTCCTCTTGGCATCCCATTCCTTTGGTAAGGCTCTTAGTGCTCTCCTCCATATTTGCTTTGGAGGATACTTCTCTCCAAGTTGGGCAAGCTCGTTTATGATTTGAGTGAGCCTCCTAAACATTGAATCCACATCTTCTCCGGAATCCATCTCAAATGTCTCATATTTGAGTTGCAATAGATCAATCTTGGTCTCCTTCACTTGATTGGTTCCTTCATGACAAATTTGCAATTTGTCCCATATCTCCTTAGCGGTTGAGCACATTGAGATCCGGTTGTACTCCTTCATATCTAAAGCACAATGTAAAATATTAATAGCTTTAGCATTTTGAGATATTAAAACCATATCCGCTCTAGTAAAATCGTCCATTTCTTTGGGAACATTAATTCCCCCAACTTCCTTTAAAGGAATATGTGGACCTTTCACTATGATCTTCCAAAGGTCATAATCCACGGATTGGATGTATAGAGAAATTCTATTTTTCCAATAGCCGTAATTATCACCCGTGAAGAGCGGAGGGCGATTTGTCGATTGACCTTGAGCAAACTCATTTGCTAGATTAGCCATATTAAAATTTTGATTTAAAACAAAAATCAAATGGCTCTGATACCACTTGTTGAAATCGAAGAGGGGGGGTGAATGAGATTCCTTGGCTACTTTAGCGTTTTAAAATGAGTTTGTAAAAATAAAATATTTTACGCTAGCGGAAGCCTTTAGTCAATCGATAAATAGAAAGAACAAAATAAATAAATGCTTAATGGAACTAAAGCAATAAAATGAGACAAGAATTTGTTATAGAAGTTCGGCGATGAATCGCCTACGTCTCCTCTTCCCGGTTAGATAACCTCCAACCGAGGTTCCACTAGAACAATAGATCTTGGCCTTGAGGGCTCCAAGTTAGCCACACAACAACTCTTCCCGAGTTTACAACGCTCTTCCCGAGCACACTACTCTTCCCGAGTACACGACGCTCTTCCCGAGCACAATACCCTTCACGAGTATACAAAGCTCTTCCCGAGCTACCAACACTCTTCACGAGTCTTCTTGGCCTTAAGGGCTCCAAGGATAGCCACACACTTGCACCAACAAGACTTGTTGATGACTTTACAATTTTCCAACTTGCTTTGGTGTTGGAGGACCTTTACAATAAACCAACAAACACCTTCACGGTGTACTCACACGAAGAAACACAAGACTCTAACAAAGAAAAGAATTACAAGCTCCAATACAACAACAATGTATGGAGATTGCAATGCAATATGAATTTGAATTGATCAAGGCTTTGTAGAAGTTTGTAGACTTGTTTCTTGGCTTCAAAATGCTCCAAAGCATCAATATTTATAGTGTAGGAGGCCCCCTAGGCTCCTACTAGCCGTTGCTTCAAGTAAGGCTTGAATCACTCCTCGATCGCCTCGGACATCGCCTCGGGCGATCACCTATCGCCGCGTTCCAACGGTCAAGAAAACCTCAGATCGCCTCAGGCGATCCGTGGATCGCCTCAGGCGATCAAGAGCAAAAATTAAAGCCGTAGCTTCAGCATGTCCAAATTTTGCATCGCCTCAAACGAACTCAACATCGCCTCAGGCGTTCCAGCCCATCGCCTCAGGCGTTCGTGCCATCGCCTCGGGCGAACTCCCCGCACGCATGTCGCGCATTGCCTCGGCGTCGCTTCAGTCGATGTGCGGGGGCGAAGTCCCTGTGGCTGCCATCGCCTCAGGCGATGGTCATCATCGCCTGGGGCGATCATCCTCGCATGCTCGCCTGGCCATCGCCTCTGTCGATGGGCGTGGCGATCCTCGCCTGGCACCCATCGCCTGGGGCGATGGCCCTCATCGCCTGGGGCGATCCATGTCTTCCAAAAGACAATTTTTCTTTGGCATTTCAATACTATTACAATCTTCAAATTTGATCATAATTTATGCTGCATACTCAATAAAAACCATAAGTACAAAATGTATAGGTTTTGTAATCATCAAAACAAAAACGATAATTTTATTTAAAATAGAGGAATGAGAGTTGTAGCGTTTTAAGGCGCAACAAGGTACCTCCTTGCCTCAGCTCAGAGGTCGCACCGAGGATTATGGCCAAGGAGCGCGTAATAGGGCTCTGCTCGACCGACCTCCTGTGGTACCTCCTTGCCTCAGCTCGGAGGTCGCATCGAGGATTATGGCCAAGGAGCGCGTAATAGGGCTCTGCTCGAGAAAGACCATGGCAGCTGACCAGAGGTGGTCGTGCCCGGTGTCAACTCGGCACGGGCGACGAGCTTGAAGAGGCCAGCATGGTATCCGTCCTGACGACTTCTTTTGTTGGGCTGTAAAACGGGTCATCAGCTGACCGGACCCAAATAAAGTTCTGGTCCATAAACCTACTGGGCCCCAGGGCTAGGGATATCAATATATATATATATATATATATCACCTTTATTGCCTTAGTGATAACACACACAACCGATCTTCATTCAGTGAACACCAGGGATGGACGCAGGATTTCTTGGAAGGGGGACAAAAAGATATTAACATGAAAATAGAGATAAAAAAAATTTTGGAGTCAAAATATAATTTAAGGAGTGAAAAAATATAATTTTTGAAAAATAAAATACAATTTTTAAAGGTGGCACGGCAAAGTGCCCCCTTACCCACTTGTACGTCTGCCCATTGGTGAACACCACATGTTTTTAAGATCTCTTTGATGCGTAAACCATCCTCACCTTCTCTCTCGAAAAATGTATACAAGACCTCAATTGTGATACAAAAGCAACTCCGACTTTAATGAGCAGTCTTGGGGTACTTAGCGTACGGTCTAATCTCCCGACTTACAGATATGAATTTTGATGTTATAGCCTCGTCACCGGAATATACTACAGACTTTAATTTGAATTCAATTTATGTACCAAATACTTGAGATATTACCTTTAAGGTATGGTCGAATCTCCTGACTAACAGAAATGAACTTTGATGTTATAGCCTCATCATCGGAATCTACTACAAACTTTAATTTGAATTCAAAACTTTAATCGAAATATTAAGAATGTCATGTTAGTAAATCTGTAGATGCACGTGTTCGATTGGGCTTTTCTTTTATCCCATATTGAAGAAAGCAAATAAAATGGGCAACCATTTGATTATAAAAGAAGGCTTGAGGCCTTTTGATTTAACTGCACCAGTCAATAGCTTGTCTAGCAATTTTTGGCTTTAGATTAATTTAGATTTAGATACATTTCTATCTTGTTTAATATGCTATATGGTTGCAGCTGTGGCTGAGCTTCCACATTAGAAAATATTTGACTAGATGCCTTTCTTGTAATAAGGGGAGGTGTGTGAGTTATAAAGTGTGGCTAGTAAGAAAAGTTTTGTGGGTGTGTTTGGGATGAGAAGAGAAATTATGTGGTTATAATAATTTTCCATATAGTGTATTTTCTTCTTTGGTCCTGATGATTTTTATCTTGATTTGGGAGTTTTTCACGTTAAATCCTTGTGTTATTATTTCTCATTTTGCTTGCTTTCTACATAAAAGGTGCATCCTGGGGGGGTGAATTTGGAGGGTCAAATTCCCAACAACACGAATCACCTACATTTCAATCTTTTAGTAATTTTTTTTTTTATATTTAGAATCAATCTCATAGTTAATTCTGATCCAGATTAAATACAAATCTAATATCTTGTATAATTCACTCCAAATCCACTTGTTTGACTTGCAAGAGAGATCCAAATCCAAAACTCTAGAAACTTTTACCTAAAATTTGTAGGATTATTTGTATGGATTTGTATATTTGGATATAGCAATCAAAGTAACAAATAACACAAAGGATTCAATGTTGAGGCACAAGCTCAACTCTTTGTCCTTAAACGATATTGCCCCGCTATGGTGCTAACTGTTCAACGACAATTAGTTTTCCAAGATACAACAACTATGACTTGTGATAGGAGCACCCCCAAATCACAAGTCCTCAAACCACAAAAGTTTAAAGACACTCAAACTATGAATAAGGAAGATTGATGTGCGCTTATCGTGTACGCCCAAATTAACCCCACTCAATCCTCAAGATTATAACAATAATGTAGTAGCGTGAGTAGGGATCCTACGAGGAGGTGTAAATCTTTGTGTTAATGAAAATCAAAATCAAAACAATAAAAGATGGGGTTGTAAATAAATTATAATAATTAAATTAAAACTAAAGATTAAACTAATGAAAGCGATTCTTGGTATCGGTCGACTCTTCCTTAGAATTATCATCTATTTCATCGATTCACAAAAGATTCAATTTTTCATATGAATATTCATCGTTGGACGTTTAATCCAATAATCAAAGTCCTATCTCACCTTACGTTTAGTTAAGTAGCACAAGCGTTCTAATTTAACCCTTATCAAACAATCAATCAAAATACAAGCGATTAAGATTTAAATCGATGATAGCATATGAACTAGTGAGATCGAGGAAGCTAAACAACATAATCCAAGCGTCTATGTTTAATCTAGTCAAGTGTTCTTCCTAAGAATTTAGCAAACTCACAAGCAGAAATTCATCAATCTTAGTTGCTTCGTAAATTAGAGGGATCAAAAGATTCCGTATTCGATATTTAATTTAGCGTTAGATTACATGCAAGTTATTAGGTTGTCAATCCAATAAACAAACACAACAATCATATCAATAAAATCAGAAAAAACTCTTGATACTCAATAAAATTGATAATTAAAGCGTAAGAATCTCCCCAAGATAAATAAAATCCAAGGATTTGTCTTCCTCAACCAAGAATTAAAAACTAGCTAGACATAATCTAAGAAAAACGATAAATAAAAACAAGGGAAAGAAAACTAATCCGATCTCCGCTCATCGAGGTGTCAATCCCGCCTTCGTTTCGATCTTCGTAGCGTTCTTCAACAAAATTGAAAGACAAATTATAAAAGTAGTCTAAACTATTCTACCTACTCTACCTAGATGGTTCAAATGTCTGCATTTTGAGGGATATATGTAGGGAGGCTGATGGAGTATGTTAGAATCCATGTAGGGAGGAAAGAAATCAAGACTCAAAACTTTCAAAACTCTGCTAACGTAACTACGTCTCAAAATGGCGTAAATACGCATGATGATGTGTTCAATTTCTGGCTTCCCGCGCAGATGGAGTATTTACGCCTAGAATGGTGTAGCTACGCCTACACATGCATTACGCCTCATAATGGCGTAATTACGCCTGTCTTTCAATTTTCTGACGAGTTTTGTATTTTGGCCGTAACTTTCTTGTACGAACTCCGAATTTGATGAATCAACTGTCCACGCGAAGATAACAGAAAGTGCTACAGCTTTTCTATGGACCATATTTCCAAAACTTGGCTTGAACATATAGAAATTTGAGGAGAAATGAGCAACATGTGTCTTGGATTCCGGTTGTTTCCTCTTTTCTTCAACTTTATTGTTTCTTCCATCATTTTAGCTTGATTTCTTCACATTTTCCTACATTTACACAAATATACGATTAGGTAGCATATGCATCAATTTATCCATCAAAATATACCAAATCGTAGACAATTAAGCATACTAGATGTGTCTATTTCTAGTCACATCAAAGATGATGAACAAAATGCACAGATTTTTCTTTAATCTTGTGATTAATCTCTAGAAAAAGTTTTTTTTAATTCACTTAGGGGTTGTCCTGTTTATACTTGACCAATGAACAACACCAAAAGACATCATTTGGTAGCATTACTTCATGAAAAATCGCAACTGGGCGCTAAGAGACACGTCATTTCGAGAAAAAACCACCATGTAATTTATGGGCAGAATGTCAGGCGCTCGAGCGCCCAGCCCACTACCGAAAAATTTGGGCAGAGCCTGGCTGCCCGGTTTTTCCCGTCCGATTTTGCTCGTTTTGTCCTTTTTAAAGTATTCAACTTTTCATGCTTAATTTGAATTCATTAAGCATATTTTTCCAACAAAATTTTCTTCAACACAATCCAAAAATTGTTGTCTAATAATTACAAGCCACCGAAAATATAGTCCAACGATAGTATTGAGCCCACGCTGATCCAAAGTAAGTCAGGTTGAACACATGATGTTGGAAGCTCTTCCAACTGGGACATTTATTAAAAGTAACAATTGTCAAACATGAATTTCAAAATATGACACTCACACATGACTAAATACATGTGGTCCTACACTTAGGATCATGCATATTTTAACATATAGATACCATTTTTTTTAAACAAAATATATTTAACTAAGGCTATTTGCGTCTATTCCTCCCTTCCAGCACCTCTTTCTCAATGTATAAAATTCAAAGATAATATTGTATTTAAAGTAACAATGAACTTGTCATATTTGTAATAGTATATCTCAGAAGGGGAAAGCAAACTTAATTCTATAAGTTAGCATGTATAGGGTATAATATACATGCCCTTAGTATAATAACTCACTTGGTGGTAAAAAGTCTAGATATGTATCTTTGGGGACAAACAAGAGCAAGGTAACAAATTGTTTTGTATATGTGAGGCGAGATTGAATATTGTCCTTAAAATGATATTGCCCAACTATAGTGCTTACAGTTAGATGTCAATTCGTTTCCAAAGATACAACGACTATGACTTGGGATAGAAGCACTTCAAATCATGATTCCTTAAACCACAAATGTTTAAAGGCACTCAACTTTTTAAACAATGAAAAAACGATGAAGAATGCACATATTTTTGCTCACAAAACTCAAATTTTATATTTAAAAAGTATGTTTAATTCGTTCAAGAGTTGTTCTATTTATACTTCACCAAAAGATATTATATGGAAGTATCAATTCACGAAAATCGTACCCGAACACGAGGAGACACACCTTGGGGGAAAATCTGCAGAATCGATGCAAGGGCGATGACTTGATATGCACTTACTGCTTGGGAAATTCCCAAGCAGGCAAGCAGCGCTAATACTACCAGGGTTTTCCCTGGGCGGTAATTTATTGTCCGAATTTTCCCGTTTTTCCTATGTTTGCAATTTTTCAACTTTTTCATGCTTAATTTAAATTCATTAAGCATTTTTCCAACAGTCAACAATATGAATTAAATTAATGCATGAACGCATATTATGCTTTTAGGAAGAGTGCCTTTAGCGAACTGTTATAGCATCTGGAAACGTAGCTTGCAGCTTTGATCCGTAGTGGTATTGAATCGGATTTACTTGACTTAATAGTGAACTTACAGTCTTGAACTATTTAGTCATTTGTATAACAATTATAACATTTGTATTGGTTTCTTACGATTGTGTCCATTCCGACATTGGATCACGCTTGGTTCCATAAGTCATTTTCCATCTTTGAAGCGGCAACACTTTGCACTCACGTAGATGATCTCCTAAAATAGTATCCCGCTATACTCCAACATATGTATTGTATATCTTAGGAATCATTAAAAGCCTTCGCGTATCCCCATACTCATTTTGCTGGTTCCTCTTATCATATGAATGAGTTGGAGATTAGTCTCCAATGTGTTTCTTCAATCTCGTAATTTGGTTATCCATTTTGAATGATCTTGAGATCTCCAGTCAACTAGGTTGGATATTCACTACATTTTAATTTTGGGGTTTTAATATCATTCCCCTCGATATACAACTTTCTTTATCTCTTGGTAAACTTTTTAGTTAATGTATCTACGGATTTATCATACCTTATAGATCACTTGCCATGTGGTATTATGTCTACGACTTATATGACGGGATTTACAAATATAATACTACCTTGTGCCCTTTCTATAGCATATTGACTGTCACAATGTATTATAATTCCAGGTCCTCTTCTCCGATTTTATCCAGTGCAATGAACTCTGATTTCATTGTGGATCGAGCAATATACATTTGTTTAGAAGATTTCCAAAACAGAGAGTCCTTTCCAATAGTAACCACATTACCATTTATGGATTTTGGGTCATTCATGCCAGATATTAATTTGCATCAAGGTATCCTTCTAATTTATCATGATATTTCAAGTTTCGAATTCTAAGCATTACAGATTTAAAATATCCAAATTCAAAAAAAAATTCTTGTAAATTTAGAACAATGCGTTATTTCTTACAAAATTCGAAACTAGAAGAATTCTCAACTTTAGTTCACAATTGCAGACTTGAAATTAAGCGCAAAAGCTTTAAAAATTTGAAATTAGAATTAAAAATGAGATTTTATCAATTAGATATCTTGGAAACTTTGATTCCAAGTATTACATTTGCTGCACTTATATCTGACATGTCAAAATGTTTCTTCAACATTTTCTTTGTTATTTTGATGATTTCTATGTTGCTTCATACAATGAGCATATCATCAATATACAATCATATTATTACATATGCTTATTGTTTGTCATATTTGTCACACTTCTTTAAATCTCTTTTTGACAACATAGTTTTTTCAACTTTTCCATATTATTTTGGAACTTGTTTTACTTCAATCACGCACCCGCACACTTTCAATATTTGTAGGAAACTTTTGTCCTTAACCCATAAGGATTTTCGTCGTTGCCTAAGTGTAGTACTTAGAATATGGTTGACAAATAGAATGTTTTACCCACAATTTTGGGTAATCTCAAGCATATCAAGATTTCACTGGCGTTCAACTTTCAAGTTTCAAATTTTAAGTGATATAAACTTATAAATCAAAATTCAAGATTTTATTTTGCAATTTTTTTTTAAGTGTGATTGGTTACAAAATTTGAAACTTGGACAATATTCTCGAATACGAATCACTATTTGTATTTTAAGCGTACAAACTTAGGAAACTCAATTCAAAATTTCATGTCTTGCAAGTTCAAGCTTTAAGCATATAATGCTTATAAAATTCAAATAGAATCAAATTTAAGATATAACAATGCCTAGTAAAAACAATTGTGTCATTCGATTCACATTCGTATTTTAAGCTTACAAGTATCTTATAAACTTGAATTCAAGATTTAATATTTTACAAATTCAAGTTTTAAGCATAAAATGTTTAGACAACACAAATGAATCAACCCACAATTCTTCATTGCAAAACTCATTTGTTTTGTTGGTCTGCAACCTCATTATTGTAGTGTTTTTAAACACTTCTATGGCATCGTATTTGCTTCATAGCAAAAAAAAAAAAAGCCATAACAATATTGTTCAATAATCGATAAAATAACCCATTACTTTTTTCACACATCAAGTTTGCAGAACTTTCGATCACAAACATAAGTCTGAATCACTTCTAGAGATTTTACATTTCATTCATCAAATGGAATAACAGTTTGTTAACTTATCCTCCACACAAGTCCGCACTTATGTTTTAAGCTAACATTCACAAGAGACAATAAATTTCATTTTACCAATTTGCGTATTGAATTATAATTTACAAGACCCAATTGTCATGTCCCAAATTACAAGACTCTATCGAATAAATAGAATATTGCTTTAAATAATAACTGTTATTTCATTTATTTCAAAAAAATGTTATTCTCTACATAACATTTTTCCAAGAAATTAAGTTTGGATAAATATAAATCTTGTCGAAATCAAAACAAGTCAAGCGGTAATCATTAGATCAGATAAGTCATCTGATAATCTGTCATCTTTGGTTACGTTGATTCATCCTTTACTTTCCCTCGGTCGTCTTTACTCCGATTGTCCTTTGCTAGGTGGTTGGACTTTCCATATTTGAAGCAGTTCCTTTGAACTTTTTAGTACTCCCACTCTATGAGGCTTTACAGTCAAACTTTCTTTTTGTTCCGGTATTTTGTTCAACCAAGTTAGCCATTGCTTCCATATGGTGTTTTACCGCATTCCTTTGGAACTCCTGTTGTCATCCTCGATTCTTAGATGAGTCAAAAAGTCTTCAAGACTCATATTTTTGTTTGTGTTAAAGATAGTACTTGAAATCCTTCAACATTAGAGACAATTGTTCACTCATCGCGGCCACTTAAAATGAATCACTAAGACTCATCATGTTCACATGTATTTTGTGCATGATGACTTGTAGTTCTTTCTGCTCAATTCTGGCTTGGAATCAATCATTTTAAAGTCCATGAATTGTCCAACAATGATTTTTTTTTAATGATGTCATCCTCGGATCTATACGTTTTCTCCAATGATTTTCACAACTCCTTTGCGGTTTTCATTTGACTATACACGTTGTATATCGTAATTGTCAAGCCTATTTAGGATGTAGTTCTTGCACAAGAAATCACTTAGATTCCATGCATCACAACCCTTTTTTGGGTGTTAGTTCCACCTTCTTTGACTGTAGGAACATCTTCGTCGAGGAACCTTGTCGAACTTAAGGTTGTCAAATATAACATTATTTTATGTTGCCAACGTTTGAAGTCATATTCGTTGAATTTCTTGGGGCTTTCCCCATGATGTAGGGAAGTCATTTTTTGCACTTGTAGGGACCATTTGTTACAAATATCATTTTAAGATTGTTGTTAAAATATCGTTTGGCACAAACCAGAGCAAAGTAACAAATTGCTTTGTATGTGTCGAGACGAGATTGAATCTATGTTCTTAAAATGATATTGTTCCGCTAAGGTGCTTATGGTTCAAAGACAATTTGTTTCCCAAGATACAACGATTATGACTTGGATAGAAGCACTTCAAATCATGAGCCCTTAAATCACTAAGGTTTGAAAACAATATTAAACTTGAACTTGATCTTGTAAAAGTATATTTAATTCGTTCAACGGTTGTTCTATTTATACTCGACTAAGGGATATCACCAAAAGACATCATTTGGAAGCATCAATTCACAAAAAAATCACACCAGATGCGAAGGGACACACCCTGTGAGAAGATCTGCAGAATCGGCGCTAGAGCGCTGCACTTACTGCTTGGGAGAGTCCCAGGCAGGCATGTAGCGCCTAGGCTACCGACACTGTCTGAGTTTTCCTCGGGCGGTAACATAGCGTCCAAATTTTCCCGTTGTTTCTCGGTTTGTATTTTTTCGATTTTTCCATGTTGAATTTCTTTTCGTTAAGCATATTTTTCTAGCATTGCTTTCGCAATTTTAGTCGTTTCTTTGTTAGAGTATTAATTAACATACCATCAAATATTGATGATATGACATCAGTTATTGTTGATATGATACTAGGCACTACTAATACGTTCGACACCATATCAACAGTCGGACGAGAAAAGAAAAAAAACAACGCTTGTTGTTTTGAACTGTGTTACAATAGTGCTGGGGGACAAAACAAAACGAAAAATAAAAGGCACGTGAATATGTGATGAGTGAAGTAACGGTGTAAACGGCTGGTTAATGATGAATTAAATTTTTTGATAAATAAATGCGCAGTGATTGGCTGAATTAAATATTGAATTGTCAGTTTTACGACCCTTCCCAGTAATTATAGAGTGGTCCAACTAGTTACAATTATTTGGGTTGAACGTTGATTTGGATCCAGATATCAATCAATTAACAATTAGGTCAACATACGCTTTACGTAGCCACTTGTTTGTAATTTGATATGTAAATTATATTAATATATCTCATTTTCTCTCGAAATTGGATTCTAATCTCCTCAAAGTTTTTTTTTCTCTACACGCATTTCACTTCCCCCAAATATTCTCATTGTTGGAGCATTCTGATTGAAATATGATATTTGGATTGCTATACGATTTAAAAAATTCAATCAACAGATCAATCAAAATTAACTTTGAAGTGAGAAGAATAAAAAGGTATATTGAGATCAAGTAACATACGTCATATATTTGTATAATTTGATGAATTATATGAATTACGTGATTTTATTTGAATCACGTGGTAGTCACGAAATTCATAATGGTATATTTAACACACTTCAATTTTATACATATATCGATGCATGATATGCATGCTAAGCTATGTTCTTTGGCTATCCCTATATTATTGATTATGAGATTGATTTAGGGGTTAGTAAATTATACCATGTCTGATATTATGTGACCCATTAATGCATAATCATTCATGGCCCATATGATATGTTGATACAAGAGATTGATAGTGATTCAAAGACGCTATCTCAGAAGCTCAATCTTCTTGACTGGTCTAGGCAAAGAGAGACTGATAGTGATTTGCCGAGTTTTTCTCAGGAGCTCACCTGCCCATGACAAAGGATAAGATGCTCAAGCTATAATTTTTATCAATTCGCTTGATTCCAGTACACACATTGGATGGATGACTATCTTAGATATCCAGTGGATGAGTATATGACATGATATCGACACAAATTGCATTGCATATCTTATATCATTTTATACTTTCATGTCGTATTTATTGGGGTTGCTTCGTACGGAGCGTTTGCTCACAGAGCTTGTTGTTTTCTTTGTCTGTGGACAATAATTGGTATGTCATGTTAGCAAAAGACCAAGTAATTCTAGATGGAGCCATGTTTGAGTTTAATTTTGAGTAGTATATATCCCAGTATATATCTTATATGTATCTCGTGGTATGTGACGAGTGATGGTTATATATATTTAAATTGGATTTGTTATGTGTGGGCATGCTATATATTTGATGGTTAAAGATGAGACATTACGCTATACTATTTTTGGTATTGCAATTACAACAAATAAATTATTTTCAGCTCAGTTTAATGAAAATTTAACTCATTTTCCTCTTTAGCTAATTAATTCTAATCAAATTGCATGGTAATAATGATTAAGAGTTAAAACCCCATAAATTTTATAAAGATGTCCTTAGCAGTTGAGCAGGTCTTGACCTTACTAAAGGTTTCTTTCTCGAGGGTACTGAAGAGTGTTCTTGGCGACATTGTCCAGGTTGGTTTCCTTTTTATCTTCTGATGTCCACTCCAATATGGGCTTTCCACATAAAGTTGGTTTGTAGAATTGATCGTCAAGATCCTTATTGGTCCGTCAGTGAAGACATACCATAAGTGATCATCCAGAGCAGCTAAATGTACTTGCATCAGAATTTTCCATTCATCAAAATTTTCAATGGAAAGCATTGAAATACTGCCCAAAAATAATGCGATCAAATTGACTATTCATAGATCAAGGATATCCATGATGATACGATTTGTTAGGATCAATCGGACAATTGAGAAGGGGGGTTGAATCACCTGCATCTGTTCACTTGCTATTTTCAAATATACTTCGTTTGTGTGAACAATCTAAAATAGTTTTCTTAATCCAACTGATCAGTCGAGTAACTTGACTAAGTGCAAAATGAACTTGAGCGGATGCACTGAATACATGTGAATTGATGGTCGGTTCGACAGAGGTTGAGCATTAGATAAGACATTTATGTGCGGAAAGTAAACAACAAGGGTTTTTTATTTAAGTTCGAAGGCTCGATCCTTCTACGTCTCACATTATTTCTTCGCAGCAAGATGTAATAGAAGACTTTGATTTATGCAACCATTTTTATAAACTCACTCTAGTCGAGATCACTTTTACGACCGGTACTCCTAGCAACTCTCTCAACCAGCTGATGTCACACTTATAGCTGTGAACTACAACTAGCAATTTTGAGTTCTCATTCAAAACTGTTACAACTTCACTCTTCTAAACGTTAACTGCAATACAATAAATGTGAGAGTGAAGGAAAGTGTTGCAGCAATTTATTGTTGTAAGAAAGCCGGTAGTTGTGATCCTTGGATGATCTGATTTGACTTGAAAGTGGTGCCTTAAATGCATCTTGAATAAGCATATATAACTTGAATGTGTGTGAGCATAGTTGAACTTCCTTCTTCAAAGATATTTTCACAAGAAAATGATCTTGCATAATAGTGTCTCTTTTTCTCGAACTCTGTTCCATGCAAGATTTTATTGTTATATAAATACTCATTCGATAGTCATCCTTGTAATCGAATGGTTAATTCTAAGGGTAAACAAGGATAACCAAGATTCAAATTCGTTCGGTGTCATTGTTGACACATGTTGTGAGAATGCAATGGAGCTTCTTGCATGTCCTTCTTGAAGTCATGTGATTTTGTGAAGTTTGCGATAATGTGTTGGGCCGAGATATGATTTCTTGGAACACGCTGGTGTTGACAGCTATAGAGATGTGTTTTTCTGTTGATTGGTGGCCGTGGGTTGCCCGATTTGAGTTGCAATAGTGCAACTACTCCTTTCATGAGTAAGATTCTATTATTTGTGATGGAATTGGAGAGGCTGAAACCGAGTTTATTGTGAGTATATTGTTTCCTTGGGAGCACTGTGTGTTTTGTGGTAGAGATGTCTTGAATGTGACATCTACGTTGGAATCAGGAATGATTATAGTCGATAACAGTTAAGGTTAATCGACTTCTTTTGGTTAGTTAACATCGATGTTAACATCTTTTAGAAATAATGTTGGTTTTGGGAGGCTATCTCCATTCCAACGTTTGGTGCGAGGTCGATGTTCTCGTAGTTGTGTTTCGTTCATGACGTAATCATCAATCGATACTGTGTATTCGAAATGAGTAGCACATAGTTTATGCATGATTGTAGTTAGTATTGTGTGACACATTTATTTTGCTTATGTGCAGAGTATGATATGAGATCATAAATGAAATGTGTTATGCTAACCATTGTGGTTGCACGATCGTATGGAATACAATGGAAATGATATTGATTGAAATGATTTGCATCTTATGTAACAAGTGCTAAGAAACCTGATTTTGTAAGAAAATCAGAGAATGAGAAACGTGATGTGCTGTCTGAGGACAGGGAATGGTAGACAATGTTGTGCCTTCAATATGTGACGGCAGATGATGTGATGACCAGGTATGGTTGCCTTATGATTATGAAGATCCAAGTGTATGCATGCATTAAGATTGATTTATTATCATGATTCATGAATGCTTGATATTGTTATTGTGCGTACGAATGTATTACAATTATTGTAACTGCTATGGTTATATAGATTAGCACTGGATCAGGATATTTACTATTGTCATATTGTAGCACGGGATGCTGATATGTCGAAGCGAGAGATATCATTGAGCCATTGATATAACTTAGTAGTGATTGTGAGATGTTGTATAGGTTTGTGTATATTGAGATTATTGTGATGATGCATTTATGTTGAGCAGCGATGGATCAGCATATTTGTCGCTGTCTTATCGAGCGCTGGATCAGGATATTTTCTGCTGTCATATCGTAGCGCGGGTAGCTGATATGTCGAAGCGAGGGGTATCATTGAGCCGTTGATATTCGAATCGAGGGATATTATTGAGCCGCTAATGTACAGAATATTTGTCGCTATCTTATCGAGCGCTGGATCAGGATATTTGCCGCTGTCATATATTTGTCGCTGAAATGTCGAAGCGAGGGGTATCATTGAGCCGCTGATAATTCGAAGCGAGGGATATTATTGTGCCGATGTATACGTAGCGATGGATCATGACACTGTATACGTAGTGATGGATCATGTTTGCCGTATACATAGCGATGAATCATGGCATCGTATACGTAGCGATGGATCATGCCGCTGTATACATAGCGATGGATCTTGACATCGTATACGTAGCGATGGATCATGCCGCCGTATATGTAGCGATGTATCATAACGTTGTATGCATAGCGATGCATCATGCCGCTGTATACGTAGTAATGGATTATGCCGATGTATACGTATTGATTGATTATACCGTTGTATATGTAGCGAGATATTGTACCGCCATTGGGCGACGAGTATTGATTGTATAGCACCGTTGGGCCATGGATATAGATGTACCGCTATTATGTTAGCGATAAGTATTATTATGCTGCTTTTGTGTTAGCGATGTATGTGAATGTCACGTGTTGACATGTACCATCACGGATTGACGAGGATATTGTGAATGTTACGTGTTGACATGTACCGTCACGGGTTGACGAAGATGTTGTGAATGTCACGTGTTGACATGTACCGTCAAGGGTTGACGATGATATTGGGAATGTCACGTGTTGACATGTACCGTCACTGGTTGACAATGATATTATGAATATCGAGGTTGACTTATACCGTCACAGATTGACGATGTATTTTATGATAATCCGGTATGACGGGTGAAGAGTGGATTGTGCCGTCGTCGTGATGAATAATACATATATAGAAATATGTATTGAGTTATATGATTAAAGTGCCGCTGATTGGCGTAAAGATGGTGTTGGTGTATCACAGGTTGACACGAGACCATTAAGCCGAGCTGGTTCGCTCGATGGACAAATGGTCGTATCGTACATATAACTGTCCTGTATAGTGTATTGAGGCGTATGTGTTACGAGTAGTGATAACTTTGGGTATACTCGTTGAATTGGCTGCGGCCAAGCAACTTATAGTGTATGTAGTGATCGAGGAACCTACATACGTATATCGATGTGGTGTATGATGGATATGATCGCATAGACACATGAGAATATATAGATAAATCCTAATGAGTTAGCATTGAAGTGTGATTGGTTTAGGACTTTGGAATGTCCCTTGTGTATCGGTATTAGAGAATGTAGATGATGATCTACTATCTCGAATTGATTGCACGACGTTAAGTAATTCATGATGTGATTCATGAATTGTGAGAATGGTAATCGTATGGTAATGATATGGTATTGTATACCGGGGTTGAACGTATGACGCGTTGGTAGATTTCGTATAAACCTTAGGAGGCTGCGATTTTCTAGCCAAGTATAATGATTTATTGTTGCAGTAATGAGCTTGATGTAACCACTATACTGCTTGTCGGGATCAAGTATGGTGAATCATATGATGATACGATAGGAAGTTATAGTGAATCGGTGTAGTCACTATAGTACTTTTTGAGCTTGAGGTAAGAGATACCTCAAAAGAGCATTGTTGGAGCTGTATACGTCGCGTATGCGGTTTTGAGAGTGATGGGTGATAGTAGCGTTGACGCACTATCAGGATTCAATTATGTAATTATTGGTAGTGGGATTTGGAGCCTCGGGAACTTTGGACTGAGATTTGAGGTGAAATTGTAGGAGTGTGAGATTTTATTGAACACTATGGTAATTAAAGAGTTTTGGCGCGAGTATTTGAAACTCGGGTTTTTGGGGCCATGGTACTATATATACCAAGTGGACTCGATGTTCAACCATTCCACTCACTCTCCTCCCTCTCGCCTTCCCCCTTCCCCCTCTCTTCTTTTTCTCCCATTTTTCATTTTCTTGAAGAAAAATGGTTGGAGCTCGATTTTGAGCTAGGATTTTGATAAAATAACTAGGTAATCATCTCCGCTCCTTGATTGTGAATGTTTTGAATGTATTTTTGAGGTATTTGGGTTATGGAGGAAGTTATATGATTTTGGTAATTTGTGTTAATTGGGATTATTCATGTTATATGTTCTTTATATGGTGTTTTAGGGTCTTTTGATGTTGTATTTGAAAGGATAATGAAGTGTTATGAGTTTTTGATGGCTTGTATGCATGAAAATCCTGAATTTTGGCAAAAATCACGGCTAACGATTGATCGCTAGGTTGCAGCGATCGATCGCCGGAGAAAAAATAGGTTGAAGCGATCGATCGCCGGAGAAAAAATCAATGGTGATGAATAGTTTCAGAGATCGATCGCTGTCTTTGTAGCGATCAATCTCCCGTTGAAAAAAAATGCTCAGCAATCAATCGCCAAAAGTGGATTTTTGGCAAAAATGTTTCTGCCTCTAGAGATCGATCGCTATAATGATAGAGATCGATCGCTATAATGAAAATTGTGAAAAGTTATTAATTTTGGGCATTTTGAGATTTGAGCTTGTATTGTAGATTTTCGATGACGATTATGACTTTTGGGAAGTTTTAATAGCAATGGGATAAGATTGCAAGTAATGAACCTTAGTAAGACATGTATTGCATGTTGGAATTAGATGATAACTCAGTTAATAAAGGGTATAATGAGATGATTTGAATAGTTTGCGGATTACGAAAAATCGTGACTGATTATGGTAGGAAACATGATAAATCATTGTTAGATTTATATGGTATATTTATGAGAACTATTATTGAGAAATTAATATTGAAATGATATTCAATATAGATGCTTCACGAGCCCCAGGATGTAGGGAATGTATAATGCCTGAAAACGTCATATAAATTATACTTGATCATTATGATGTAAGCACGGGGTCCTATTGGATAGTCGATGGATAATGTGCCCAGAATAAATTATTAATTATAATATGATTTAGTATTCCGGACATAACTTTGTCATACAAGGTTGAAATCAAGTGAATTTATTATAGACGTGGAGATAAAAGAAAGAGCTACAACTTTCATGTTGAAAGGTTGAACAAATATGTATGTAAATATATCGAAACTTCCTCACAAGAGGCGTCATGTGTCGCTTCGACACGTGTCACCAAAGTATACGTGCCATTCCATGGCTTAATATTCAAATATGTGTAGAACTTCCAAATTGTATGCGCTTCAGGAGCCGAAAGAGAGAGAAACTGGTTACTCTTCTTGCTATGCTTTATTTTGTTCACAAACAAAAAAATGCTAGTCAAGGTAATAGATTTCTAATGTTATTAGAATTTATCTTCTAGTTCTTGTTTGAGCATTGATCGATGAAAGTCCTTGATAAATTGATTGGGTTAGGTCAAAACACCATAGAACTTGGATATTAGCAGCATTAAAATGATTAGTTTGTTACAAGTGCAAATTGAACTTGAAATTGGGTTGCCTTAAAATGCTTGTCGATCATACTGCCTTGTTTTCCTCTTTGATTTGTATTAACTTCCACTCAATTAGATTTTTGAGTGAATTAATGAAAATAGGGCAGAACATAGGACATGCTTGGTTTAATTTATATAATATCCTGATTGACTCATGATTTCTTTGAGAAGAAAACCAACAACAAAGTTGCAGATGATGTGTCGAAGAAGAGGAAGTTTTTTAAAAAATATTGAGTTTCTGGTAGCAACTTTTCTACACTAATATTATATTTATTTGGAGTTAATTTTATTCAGCTATTTTATTTAAAGGTGATTAGAAATGGCATATATTTGACTATTATGAGCCTACAAATGTTGATAAACAATTTGAATATGTTTCGAATTTTAGTATATGCCTAAATTTCTGTACATTGTCTTGTAGTAGTTGTTGGAAAGGTGATGAGATGTTATATTTATATGTTGAAGTTAATATAATGATATGATATTGAGTTGTTAAAATGATAGATACTTCACAAGCATCGGGACGTCAAGAATAGCCTAATCTTTATTATCGACTATCATGTACGTGTTGACGTACGAGCATGTATTGATATTTATATTGATATTGTTATGATAGAGCGATGATGGTAAATGCATGATGATGTTGAGGGTTGTTGTTATTTTTGTTGATTGTGTCGCAGTAGTAGGAGAGCGACGATGGGGTATAGTAGGCTTGGTGTTGCCACTATATCGATTATTTAAGATGGGTAGCAATGATGATGCGACGATGGGGTATCGTTGGCTCGGTGTTGCCACTATATCGATTTGCACATCAGCTGTGATATGGTTGAGATGATGATTGATGGATTATGATTTGATGTTGGTGATTGGTATTACAGAAGAAATCTTCGTATTATTCCTATTGATTTCAGGGAGTATTTCTGTTAGATTTCCAGCATGTTATACTGTTGATAGACTATTGTATGTTTATGCTGTTATTAGTGCTGGTGTTTATGCTCACCCATTTGTAGGGGCTGTTTCTGTTGAAACAGGTATCATGCTTAGACGTTAGAGTTGGAGACATGATTAGGAGCTGTTGAGTCTGAGATGTCTAAGCTCTTGTCACTTACAATGAAGTTGTCATAGGATAATACATATGTTTCAACTAGTTGTGGCTCGCATGTGAGCTTGTTTACATCTGTATATGGCTTGTATGTATTACTCTAAGATTTGGTTATCTTGTGTTTATGCAGGTGACTTATGTCATTTTTACATTGGGTAGACGTCATATATTTTTGTGATCTTATATATGTCATGTTGTGTGTTGTTGGGATGTCCAATTATGGGGAGATTGTGTCAAAAAAAAATTATACAAATGACGTCATGTGTTGTCTGTTTACGTGGTGACGTTTGAGGCGCCACAGAATGTCATAATCTTGTCGACTACCAGGTATGTGTAGCGTACGAACATAGGTAAATGCATTATTGTTGCGTTTAAAGAATGATATATTCTTGTTTTATTTGATTTAATATGTAAGGGCGTACAAGTTGTGAAAGTATAATTGTTGACCTGGCTATTGATAAATGTGTTGATAGAGTTTGAGTTCACTAATGAATGGTGTGATGGTTATAGTGATGCCGCTGTTGAGCGTGCGATGGTTATGGTGATGCCACTATTGAGCGAGCGAGGTGATTTCATGAGATTTAAATTGTAAATTGATGATTCATGCGGTTTCAATAAATCATTGTTATAATGATTTAAATTATTGTCGATTATAAATTATTGTCGATTATGGGATTGACGATTGTGATTATCGATTATGGATTGATGATGTGGTATTGTGAGAACATGAACAGTGCATGAGATTTCTTATGAGCATTGTGTACTCAGAGATTATTCCTTTAAATTATAGCATTGTATTCTGAAATTATTAATTGTGTAGGTGTTGATATTGTGATTATGTTAAGAAAGTATGACTTTGGCTCGGGAAAGGAGTTCGAGCCGTAGAACAAGGATCCTCCTGGGAGCGAGGTATCAGTATTGGTATAGAGTAATGTGCCTTATACAAGTAGATACACATTTATTGTTAATGCTCGCCTATGAGCCCGTAATATGTGTATATGGATTGTATAAGTATTTTGATGCTTCTATTTTCATTTGAGTGTTGCATGCAATTTAATATAGAGTAAATTGCATTAGTGAATTAAGAATATGTTAGTGCATTGATAAGTGTATACATATGTTAGTTGAGTTGTGTAAGGAATTGGATATTAAGAGAACTTATGTCAAAATTTTTACAGATGACATGGCATTGTTATTACAGCATGTATGAGAGTTCCCTAATAATACGAATGTGTGCATTAATGACAACGATAAATACAATAATGACGGATTAGGACTTGGGTCCTTACATTTTCACAAGAAAATGATCTTGCATAATGGCGTTTCTTTTTCTCGAACTCTAGTCCATGCAAGATTTGATAGTTATATAAATACTCATTGGATTGCAATGGTCTGGTCTTGAATCCCGATACTCTATACACATAATTGAACATGCACTCTGTTCTTGAATTAACTTGCATTAAATGCACTGCTGCCGAAGCATGTTACAGAACTATGTATATTTAATACACTTACTATATGTTGATATTCTTCTTTTGACGTCTAATGACTAGTTGGCATGCAGAGATCTGTCTTGTCAAATGTCCTTTCGACTAACGTCTCTTTGTCATTAGTTTTGGTCCACATGTTCCGAAGACCTTCTTATATCTGCTTTTGAACTATTGGCTGGTCCTGTCTTGGGCTGGTTGTTATCATCGATCTTCATTAACTCCATCAGCTTTGGATCAGCAGCGGCTCTATTTTGTTATACCAAAACTTAGTTTCCTATCAAGAACCAAATTTTGACTAATGACCAAATCCCCATTTAAGCCAATTTATGAGGAGAAATTTTGAATTTTTCCTTAAAAATATGTGCCATTCATTTTTAAAACACAAATGAAAGTATATGGGTGAGCATTCGGTCTATTCGGTTATCGACCGAACCAGATAGACCAAAACCGAAATACCCGAATTATTTTGGAGAAAATCTAACCGACCATTATCATGCTAAAACGGATTAACCAAAACTGAATAAAGATCGGTTAATTTGGTTGGTAACCGAATTAACCGATTTTTTATAATAAAATAGAAAAAAAATTCGAAAAAATCTACAGCACCATTATACAAGACTTTGCTCATCTTTTGAGCATACTTCACGGTAAAATGATATTTTAAAAATCAAATCTTTTGACCGATTCTATGATTCCATCATCCAAATTATAGTTTTACAAATTATTTGTAGGACAATTTGCGTTTTGGAGTTTTGGACAAATAGACAATTAGACCCATTTCAAAATTAAAATGCATGGCCCAATGGCCAAAAGCCCAAAATCTGATTATTTTAAACATACTAAAATAAATAAATATTACTTAAAATTAAAATGGTTTAACCGATTTTTAAAATTGATAACCAAAACCGAACCGATTTAACCGATTTTTCAATAAAAACAGAATTTTCGATTTGACCGATCCCGAAATAATCAGTTTGGTCGGTTAATTCGGTTTAACCGATTTTGTGCTCAACACTATGAAGTATACATGACCTTATTAAATAAATTTGGAATTAGAATATCATTAAAATAAAAAAGGGTTAGTGCCGAAATTGGCAATTAATCCATCGCCGACAATACCCAAAGAAAAAAAAAAAGTATACAGAACAGTAATTATTTTGATAATAATATAGTAATAATGTCCCATTAATGAGACAGAGGCTATTAAATCTATGCTGCCTGTACTCTATTTCACTTATTGAATCTTGGCTCATATTTAAAGATCACACTTGCCTCTCACTCTATTGCCACTGAACTCTCTTCATTGCCCTTTCCTTACACCACATCTTTACCCCATATTATGTTCTACTGCTTCTTTTAATATTATTCAAATGAATCAATAAATAATTTAGCCAAATCGATCAAGAAATATCATATATTTTCTTGAACATTTGCGAATATGGGTCGATCTCCTTGCTGCGATAAAATTGGGTTGAAGAAAGGTCCATGGACTCCCGAAGAAGATCAGAAACTGCTGGCTTATATTGAAGAACATGGCCATGGAAGCTGGCGCGCCTTGCCGGCCAAAGCTGGTGATTAACTTTTCACAAGTTTTATGGGCAAACTGCACTCGCTGTCCTTAGTAAAAGAAAAAAGACAACGAAATAATATTAAGTAGTCTTTTCAAATCTTATTTTTGCCGAGTGGAAGGTCGCTCAATGGATAAAAGTTATTCTAGCGATGATACGCGGCGATAGGAAGGTTTGGCAGCTCGATGTCGGCTTTTCGCGACCTGGGCTGTAGTATTATAAACTCTCTAAACATAGAATATAGATGGGAAAAATACGTTTGTGGTTTTAAGATATAGTAGTTTAAAAGGTTTATGACCTTTCACAAGCAATTTAACCCAAATTTTTAGCTACGTTAAAACTTCAGAAAAATTCAGCAAGATACACAGATGGTTTGTTGATGGTATGGTTTATGTTGAACAGGGTTGCAGAGATGTGGGAAGAGCTGCAGATTAAGGTGGACTAATTACTTGAGACCTGATATTAAAAGAGGAAAATTCACTTTACAAGAAGAACAGACAATCATTCAGCTCCATGCTCTCTTGGGAAACAGGTGATGATAATTATATGACTTTGATTTTTCGAGAGATTAGATTATTATTGTTGCATTTGGTTAACTAAGCGCCGACGGTTCTGGTAAAATTTCGTAGGAATATATGCATGTTTGCACACACTCAAAAGATAAAAATTAACCTTATTAATTTTACCAGTCATTATTTTGACAGCTATTTATGGAAAGAGGAAGAAGACTCATTAATTATTCCATATTGCCAAAGTTGTGATGAGTGGCTGCATTTACCCACTGCCATGCATTGTTGCTCTCACAACTTTGCAAGATATGTTAAAAAAAAAAAAGAAAAAAAAAACTTTGCAAGATCTGTCTAAGTTATAGCATCCAATGCTAGAATTACAAAAAAAAAACGTTGTAAAAGTCGATTCAACATTAGCTATAGCTTTTTTAAAGCGTCAAGCGTTTGATCCAACAATCGGTATCAAAGTCAATGTCACGTGTTCAATTATCATGAGTTGCAAGATAGTGCAATTATTGGGAAGGAGATTGTTAGAGTGCAATAATTGTTTCTCTTGGAGAGCGATCGAAATGTGTCGTTTTGGCCTGTATACAATTTAAAGATTAGAGTTACATAATTACCACTAACTATTACTTTTGATAAATCGATAAGCGTTTGATCCTACAAATGTTTTATTATAATTTGTCAAAATTTAGTTTGTACAAGAAATTGATTCTGTTTGCATATTTAGTCCAACTCACAACTATTTTTAGTACTTTTCATTCTTGATGTCAACTAATCATTCAACTACGGAAATAAATAAAACTACTTTTAATTAGGGGACGATTGATCTTTCATTTGGACACAGAAAAAAAGATGTAAATTCTTGTACATTATTTTCTCAAAACTTTGCAATTTTGGTAGTTTTTGATAGATATTACCAAGTTCTTGTTTCACTTCTACTGATGTAACGAGACAACAACGGTGTCGTTTGATATCTATAAGTTGATCGTCTTGTTCGCAGGTGGTCGGCCATTGCCACTCATTTGCCCAAAAGAACAGACAACGAGATTAAGAATTATTGGAACACATATCTTAAGAAACGGTTGACCAAAATGGGTATTGACCCGATTACCCATAAGCCCAAAAACGACGCCCTTTTGTCCAGCGATGGGACTTCGAAGAACTCGGCTAATCTCAGCCACATGGCTCAGTGGGAGAACGCTCGGCTCGAAGCCGAAGCTCGATTAGTCAGGCAGTCCAAGCTTCGCTCGGCTAATGCTAATTCGCTTCAGGTCTAGTAAATATTTGACTGACTTATATATATATATATATATATATATATATATATATATATATATATATATATATAATTTAGCACTGTAACTTATTGGATAGAATCTGCGGTAGATAATTGGGATTAGATAATTAATAGACTCTATGTTTACTCCAGAACCCGGAATTGGCATTCAATTCTAGCCTTCTCTACAAGCACGTAGGCCCAGACCGGTTTCTCGATGGGACGAAAGCGTTGGCTGGCGGCGGTGTTTGGGAGATAACTAGTGAAGCAACTGGCCGTGGTGGAACAGGTGCTTCAGTAACCGAACTCGGCGGCGGTTCGGAGTCTCCAACCTCAACACTTAGCTCCGGAGCGGGAATCGGAGAGAGCGCAGCCGCTTTTATCGGAAGTTCATCCGGATCATTCGATGGCGGGATCACAAAAAAGGGAAACGAAGGAGAATGGAAAGGGTTCGGGAATTCAATCACGTTCCTGCCGGAGATAAATGAATTTCCTCCGGTGGTGGACAGCGAGTGGGGATCGGAATCTTTGGTCGGGAATAACTCTTCGGAGCATGTCCCTTGTGAGAATTTCGTCGAGACGTTTACGGATCTTTTGCTCAGTACTTATGAAGATGGCAGCGGGTGTAGTGGCGGCGCTAAAGGTGGTGATAGTGGGAGTGATTATTTTGAAGATAACAATAATTATTGGAATAGCATCCTAAATATAGTGGATTCTTCGTCTCATTCCCCACTGGTTTAATAGCAAATAAGATTAATTTTTATTTTTATAAAAATTTAGATTTCTGATTATGAGTTACTGAATAATTATTGTAAAGATTAACGTGGATTTGACTATTAAGGTTTATTATTAAATTTGAACTTTTAAAGTCTTTATCTTGTTATTTACATTTTCGGTTTTAAATACTTATATATTGAGTAAGGTGCATGAGCGTAATCAGAAATTATTTATCTGGTGGGCAAAATTATTTAGAAAATATATAAATAACATAAAAAATAATAGAGGAAATTACAAAAAATATCCCATACAAGATCAAACTTTTCAATTATAAACTCAAAATAGATAAGTTTTGATCCATTTGGATTACTGTCGATCGATTGATTATCTTTCTTTTAAAAAAAAAAATTCAGAAATATTTTAATTTTTCAATGTAATCTGTATGTAATCAAAATTAAGTATAATTATAGTTTCAAAAGAAATTAAATATAATTATTTAAGAATAATGACAAGGCACTTTAACCTAAAAATAACTGAATAAACAAATTTAGAAAAAATAATGCATTTGAAAACTTCAATAAAATCTATACCGTTCGAACTAACAAATAATTTCATAAGTGTAATGGGTTGAGGTTTTAATTATTTATTGTACTTAAAAATTAATGGCATCTTGGGCATTTGGATTGGATTTTTTTTAGTTTTTCATTAACCTTTAAAACTAACAATTAATTATGGTACTCAATATGACAAGTTCTAGTATTAAAAAAATGGCAATTTCTGCCGGGCAATTGTCCGGCAATTGCCCCTGTGGTAACACGTCATCAGTTAGGTGAACATTAAGATATTTGGTCATGATTTTGATTCTCTCCTACCAAGACTTTCTTAATCGAGCATATCGCACTGGATTTGTCTGAGCTTTTACCCTTAGTCAGGGTGATAAAGCTCATGCCCCTCTTTGGGATGTCTCTAATTGCGCAAAAAGTTTTGATCTTTCTCTGATAAAAAAAAGTGGTCGAGTGATCAAATATATCCAAAAAATGTATTACATTACAAATATACTTTAGGAATTCAATTATATATATTCCAAAATATGTGCAAACTATTTTTTTTTTGTATTATTTTCGTAGTCGTATAATATCATATCAAGTATATCAACAGCATTAAAATTAATTATCTTATTTTATACAAACATTTTTACCAACTTATTGTTATTATATTTTATTTTATACAAATATCTTAACAATTTATTTTAAAACAACATCAATGCTACTTATAAAATATAAGAACTTGTAAATTGTTTAAAATAAGTTGAGCTAAAACCAGACTTAGGGTGTGTTTGCAATTGCTTATTCAAAGCACTTCTACGTTGCTTTTGCTTAAAGTTGAAAAAAGTTGCTTTTAAACAAAAGCATTTAGTGTTTGCTATTTAAATAAAAAAACAGCTTAATAAACTTCAATTAATTACAAAACTGCCACAAAACAACTTAAAGCAGTCAAAAGCATGTTACGACCTGCTTCTCAGATTCTGCTTTTTTCTGCTTATTTTTAGAGAAGCAATAGCAGAAGCACGTAAATAAAACACTTAAAATCTGCTTTTTTTATCTGAAAAGCTGATAAGCAGTTTGCAAAAGCATTTGCAAACACCCACTTAATGCTTAAAGTATTGTTGTCTTTATCTTCATTTATTATTAGAAATCTCTCACTGATGAGTAGAATTCCCTAATTTGGAATGAAACCTCAATCCTCATAACGAGTTTTCGCAAATTGAGTCTGTTAGAATATTAAGACTTTACTCTTTAGGAGAAAATACGGGTTTTTTTTATGATGATATTAAGAGTACTGTCCTTAAGAACATCTCAAGCAATATCATTTCAATAATTTATATACCCCAGGACACTATGCTTAGGTATTATTTGGTTTGAGGATAAAGATGAGATAATTTTTGGGTTAATTTTTATCCCCTATTTGTTTCGATTTTAAGAAAAAATATTCCATCATATTTATCACATTTTAATCAAACTTTATAAAAAAAATTACTAATATACACTTTCCCACCTATTTTTTACTATTTCAAAACTTGAATCTCCTGGCAAAAATTCAAAATTACTTTCTATAACTTAATCCCAAAACCACCAAAATTTTGAAATTCCCGTCAAATTTTGAAATTCAAAATTTCGAGGATATTTTAGTTATTACACCAAACAATAAAATTAGTTCGTTATTTTAAAATCATATCAAACATCATATAACTTATCATACTGTATTATTTATAACAATCTCATAATTTTAATCATTCCCTCACTTATCCTATTAACGACTCCGAACAATACATTAAAGTATAATCAAATTTCTTCGAAAACAAGATTCAAGAGGTAATGAATTATGAGATATCACTATTACAATTAAAATTTCGGGGAGGAGAGATTCGATGTCTCGTCAATATAAGGGAAGTTGGATGACAAACTAATAAACTATCCATGTGTTCTCTATTATGAGACTTTTTATTATAATGTAAAAAACTTATTTATGCACTGTCCAGCAGTGATGGCGAACCAGTGATATCATTAATTACGATGGACTTTATTGCTTTTTATTATTTTCTTGACACATAATGTTGCGAGCAATAAAAGCGCATTTTCTGGGAAGAATTAAAGCACCGCCGATACATGAAGTTTCCGAATAGAGGGACCATCTACAAGATGGACCCAGGTATTAATATGGAGGGGATAATTTTTTATATTTACAGAATATTTAACAAAAATATATATATATATATATATATATATATATATATATATATATATATATTTTATAACATTTTTATATGTTGGAAGGGATGTCTCCTATTCAAATCCAAAAGAAAGCATTCGAAGTATTCTTAAAACTTTTATAAAGCATTAGTTTTATTTTAAAAATAATAAGTTTTAATACGCTACATATTTAATTTTGTGCTATATAATAAGCAATTCGTCAAATCGATCATTAGAGAGAATGAGCCAATATAAGATATCCACATGATATGATTCAATCGATTTTGTTGGAGTGTAATAATTATCCTTGTTTGGAGAGCGATCGAACCGTGACATTTTGATTGCTATCGATTTAAAGTTTAGAGTTGAACTATTACCACCCACTATAGATTTTGTAAAGCAGCAAGTATTCGATCCTATAATTGGTATCAGAGTCAATGACTCATGAGATTTAAGTATTTATAGGTAAAATCATATAAATTTCATCCCACATATTGTCTTGCACATTTCTTGTTAATTATGTTACTAACTATTTGATTTTCAAATTTTACAATAAAAATATAATTTAAAAGAAATATTGAATTGTGTATGTTGTATTAATTAGGCATTATGCATAGCACCCACTTTTAAGAAAGTCTTGGTAGCCTAATTAGGAGTTCAAGTTGCGATAAAATTAGAATATATGTTTAAAAAAAAAACATAGAATGTAGCTTAATAGTCGCTATTTTTGGGAATTAAGGAAGACTCAAATTTCTAGATGAACACATTTAATTTTGATTATAAATTATATCATGACCCCATATAATCCATATATTCTGTATATTTTTTTAAAAAAAATTCCTTATAAATTAGTATAGATATGATTTTTATTATTTACTTAATTAGAATTTGATTTGACTACAATAAATTGATTATTTTTGCATTTTTAGTTTTTTAGTCGGAATGCTGACTTGATGCAGGACAATGTATCAGATATTACTGACATGTTCGATGTGATATCTGTACTCTGATGAAAATCAATTTAAATGTGAAAAACATTATTGGACTAATATTTAATTTTGATTAATTAAAGAACCAAAAAAATATATATAGAGCGCCAACCAGCCGGAAATCTATCAATAAAATAAGGTTACACTTTTTCAAGCATTTGATATATAGCACATAGGCCTTGTTTAAAAATATATACACATATTTAATGTTTGAAAATAATATAATATTATTTAATAAAAATTTATATTCCAGAACGCTAGAGTACAGAAACATAACAGGTTGGTGATCCTGACATATTAATATACAAATGCAAATGATTTCAATTTATTAAATGTTTTCTTTGAAAATAAAAAAAGTTAAAGATCTATTAATACATTTTCAAATAAATAGTTGAAATTCCATTTCAATTTTAATTCATAATTAAAATTTCATTGTAAAAATGAATGTACTAAATCCCTCCTGTTACTAACTTTATTGTCAAGACCACTATATGACATATTGACTTTCTCGGGTAAAATCCCTGCAAGAGCCGAACAAGTCATATACCGAACAGAGTGCACCGAACAGATAGCACCGAGCAGGGTTTTACCGAACAGCTGCTAACCCTCCTCGGTTTTTTGGCCAAAGATTAGCGGAAGACCTGTGAGTAACTAACAAATTAACCGGCGTGAATGAACGTGCAGTAATGGGGCGCGGATTTTTCGGACGCGTTGAGCTCCAGTTAAGCCACGATCAGAGGACATCGTGTTCCGGATCCACCGCGAGCCAATCACTAGGAAAAGTCCTATAAATACCCGCGGAGGTCACCATAGTGGGGGTTGGATTTTTCTGGACAAAAAGACTCCGGAGAGAGCAAATTTACGTCTGTTCGGTCCTTTTTGTTATTTCTCTAAATATTCGTGTAAGTCATTGAGTGATTTTATCTTTGTGTCCAGAAAGTCTTGTAAATCATCAACATTTATAGTGAAGTTTTATACTGGACTAGGTCCCGTGGTTTTTCTCTCAATTTGAGGGTTTTCCACGTAAAAAATCTTGGTGTGTTTATCGTTATTTTGCATTAACACTTTATTCTACCTTATAGTCAAAATCTCGAATCACATCATTGGCACCGTCTGTGGGAACTTTAGGGCAAAGACGTTGAAGCAGGACGAGTTTTCTAACAGAAAATAAATAAAAAAGCAAGATGGCCAGAGGTAGAGGTAGGGGGCAAGCTTCCAGGGGAAATGGGTCTAATTCTCATCCAGATTCATTCACTGAACCCAGAGAAGGGCCAGAAGATGCAGGATCATCTCAAAATATTCCTCGGACATTCCCTGCTGGAGGAATGCCCATGGAACATTTGACAGAAATAATAACTAAAACTGTCGGAGAGATCATGAGGCAATTTATGACCCCTCCCCAGAAACCAGAAACTATGCAAGAAGAAGAGGAAGATTTGGCCTCCATGCAGGAGCCTGAAAAAGGGCATGAGGAAGTTAGAAATATTCCTAGTCATTGGAATGATGAAACTGATAAAGCTTTAAATCGCCAAATGGAAGAGCTGAAAAGTGAGATGCAGCAGATGCGTAATAAGATGGAAGGACGTCTATATCCTCCGCAAAGGAGCACTCCATTTGCTCCACATGTGGTTGATGATCCTTTGCCCCCAAACTTCAGGGCTCTAAATGTGGGAAATTACGATGGTGGTACAGATCCCGAAGAATATCTGTCTCGATTTGAAAACACTTCGCTTCTTCATCAACTTACGGATGGAGTGAAATGTCGGGTTTTCCTGACTACATTATCTGGGGCGGCGCAAGCATGGTTTAATCAGTTGCCGGCGAGAATCATAGACTCCTTCCCGAAGTTTAGTTCTCTATTTCTGCATCAATTTGCAAGCAGTCGGAGTTGCAAGAGAACAACTCTTAGTCTGTTCGGGATTAAACAAACGGAGAAAGAATCTCTTCGAGACTTTCTGAAAAGATTCAACCATGCATGTCTTGACATTCCGCATGTCACTTCTGAAATACTCATCAGTGCGTTCACCCAAGGATTAAAAGAGGGAGACTTATTCCGATCTTTGGCAAAAAAGCCACCTTCTGATTATGACGAGCTGTTGGGAAGAGCTTCCAAATACATTAATCTGGAAGAAGCCCAAAAGATGAAGCAAAGAAGAGATGGTAAAATTGGGGAAGAAGTGAACAGAAAGAATAAGCCAGTGGAGCCAATCAAAAGAAGTTTTGACCAGTATCTCCCGATGAGATCTCATCGGGAAGTAGCTATGAACCAAAGTATACCGAAAAGAGGACGGGGTGGACCTCATAGAGGGGGACCTTTCCGAGGAGGAATGTTCCGATGAGGGTCCTTCCGTGGAAGAGGATATCGAGGAGGAGGTTTCCGAGGTGGAAGATCCAATGAGTCTGATGGAATGCGGGGATTTAACGAGGAGTTCAAAGACAATAATTTCATTCCTAAAATTAATATAAATCCCGGAAGAGGAGCACCTCAGCCAGTTCCTTGGTCAGTTCGGGGAGAAAGAGTAGAGGGAGAAGAAGAAACTTTGAACAATGTCCCTAATCGAGGAACCATACACATGATATCCGGAGGAATATCGGGAGGTTGGCCGAGAAGAGCTAGAACCACCGGGAGCGGGTTGAGAAACAGCTCGAGTCTGAAGAGGTGGACTAGCTCGGCGGGTAAGGGAGATTCGAGGAGAAGAAGCTTTCTTGGTAGGAGGAAGTTTAGAGGAAGAACCTTGGCTCTCGGGGGCCGCCCTCTTCAATGATCGAGGAATCAAGGCTCCCGCCTCAGGGACTTCAATCACCTCTTCGGGAGGAGCAGGTGTAACAGATGGGGGAGGAATTGTTCCAGTGGTCGGTTTAGCAGTCTTCTCTGGTACGGCAATTTTCTTCAAGCTAGCAGCAATCTTGGCTTTCAACATCTTGGTTTCTGCAAGAAAGAAACATCATAGCAATTATTCAAGTATGTTAAAACAAAGTAAGCAAACAAAGCAAGATGCTCGGTAAATACTCACCGAGGGGCATTTTTAGGGAAACACCCTTAGGACTAAGCTGGAACAAATACAACAGTCCGTCGTCAATCAGCTCCCTAAGGTTAAAACACTTGTCAGGATCGATTACGGGGGTGGGTTGCCATTCCACACCGAGTTCAACCAACTTGAGCTTCAATAGCTCGTGTTCTTGAATTAATTGCACCGAGAGATTATATCGAGTTCGGTTACAAAACCGAGCGGAAGACACTCGACATAACCCGCTCTAAAACCGATTAAACATTTGAAAGGCATTTTAAAGATATGCAATTAAAATAAATAAACAAGCATTTGTTTATGGAAGTTCAAAGGTGGTGTAATCATTCTACGTCTCCCCTTCTTCCAATTAAGGAAGGATTCCACTAGAAGACTTTGATTTATACAATCCCGTTGTACAAATCCGATCCAGTTGGGAATGCCCCATCCAACTAGAACTCCTAGCAACTCAACTATGTATGTTCTTTAATGTCTCACATACAAAGACCTTTCATTGGTTGTGATAAATCATCAACCGTTACAATGGTATTCACTCTTCTATTTTAGCTCACAAATACAATGAACAGAGTGAATACAAAGGCACAAATGATCTCTAACTAGATCTGATACAGCAAGGTAAGAGATGCCAAAGGTTTGGGGAGTGCTCTTCATTTAGCAACTTTTGTCTTTGAAGTTCCCCAATTGAATCCCAAGTGGGTTTGGTTTGGAAGGCTTGGATTGATCTTCAATCAGCTGTTATTGAGCTTCCAAAAAATGTATATATAGCCCCAAGTAATGATATATACGTTAGACACAAGAATATGCCCGTTAGAGAAGGTTCTGCACCATTCCCGAGCTTGCAACGGTCATATTCTGGTTTCTGGGCTATTTGTATTTCGGACCGGATTGGCCGGATCAGCTTGGGCAGATAAGTCTGGCCGGATCAGCATGGTAGATCAGTCTGGCAGATCAGCACGGGTATATCAGTATGGTCCAGATCAGCAAGGGCAGATCAGTCTGGTCCGGATCAGTCTGGTCCGGATCAGCTTGATACAAAAACAGATTGATAAACTTGCTCTTCGATCTGTTGCTTGTAACTCTTCATTCTTTGATTTCTGGGCAATGTTATACACATTAAAGTTGTAGCCCTTTCTCTTAGCTTTCTACGGAATCAAGAATCGCTCGATTACTCAACTTCGTATGAGAGAGTTATGCTCGAAATACTAGGCGATTCTCCTGCTGTCTGTTTGCTGGATGCAGCAGCACATGGCGTTACTTGCAGAAGATTTTTGGCCATCGTAACGTCCGATTCAGTCTTTTACTTCCAAAGATGACTTGTAGAACTTTGGCTTAGCTTTCCAACCCATACTGAATCGTTCCGTTCCGATAAGCGAGCTGCGAGTTATACCCACCAGACTGACAGTTGTTTGCTGAAACAGCTTGCTGTTTCTTCGCGGTACAGCTCGATCTTGCAGGCGTCTTTTCTCCTTGATAGCATTCGAACTAGCCGATCTGTTGTGAAATATGACTTTTAGTATTTTGAGTTGGCTGTTCAACCTCTTTAGAAGCACGCCATTTCGATATCCGAGCTATGAGATATGATCGAACCAATCCGCTGTGCCAGGATTTCAGTCTTGGTCCAGCTTGATATTTCCAAGCTACTTCTTTGTAAGTCATCAAGCTTTAAATTATGATCTATGAACTGCACACTTGATGAAATATGTTAGCAACACAATAACAAGTTTTGTTAACATCAAAACCAAGATTATTCGGGTTCTCAAAACCCAACAACACTGATCGCCAAGCTTACGACGAACCGATAGATATGTTTCTCCCTCAAGTAGCCCCTTGATCGACTTGCCCTTCGGTAAGTTTTCTTTCCACTCCATGGGACAGTCCCAGGGTTGGAGTGGACGAGCAAAGAAGACAAATCTTTTCCAATTTTTTTATGGAAGATGGGTAATTTTTCAAAAAACCCATCCCTGTCCGAGAAGAAAAGTAAAAAAGCCCGATCTCCTTTCGATTTAATTGAAAGAAACAATGAAAGAGTTCGGGAGTCGGAGAAAAACCAAAAAAGGATAAGACTATGTAGAAACCCGCCAACAATCGATAACTGTTGGGGAATAACTGACTTAGAGAGATGGCAAAATAGGAGGCAACATCTACAAAAAAAAGGAGGAATAGGAAAACGAAGTCCCCCTCGGAGTTGGTCTATGTAGAAGGGAAAATAACCCTCGGGAGGCAGGTGGGGGCGAGATCCGGGAGGGGGAACAATAATAGATGTCCCATCGGAAATCCCCCATTTATTTTGGATACTGGATATGTGCCGTTGTGATTTAATCCCTGATTCAAATATCTCAAACCAGGGAACGCGGGCTTTTATCAGGTCCTGCTCTGTCGCAGCCTGAAGCTCTTCTCTACAAGCATCGTGGGCTGCCGACGAGCTGGAAGTCTCCTCACTATCAGAGGAAGAAGAATGTCGAGAAGAGGGACTCAGGGTACCCTCCTCATTGAACATGTCTATAGTTTTCAAGCAATCATCGGAAGAAGACATACTCAAGGAATGGAAATAGAATAAGTATGGAAGAAAAGCTGGTCGGACGTCTGATGCTAGCTCGGAAGCAAATTGCAGTAAAGTAAGTTAAATCGACGAAATGAACGAGTATTTATAGGGGGGGCCACTTGAACAGTCGTTGAATCGACACCGTTCAAAATAAATCCCATGAACGGTTATAGATGTGCCTCGGGAAACGAAACGTCGCAAGATTTTTTGAAATTTTAGGCGGGAAAATTAGGTGGTAAAAATATCCCGAGCATATCAGGATTTTACCCGAAGACAATAAACCAAGATTTCACTACTTTCATCTTGCTTTACTTTATGGGGTGAGGTGATGTCATATGACATATTGACTTCCTCGGGTAAAATCCCCGCAAGAGCCGAACAAGTCATATACCGAACAGAGTGCACCGAACAGATAGCACCGAGCAGGGTTTTACCGAACAGCTGCTAACCCTCCTCGGTTTTCTGGTCAAAGATTAGCGGAAGACCCGGGAGTAACTAACAAATTAACCGGCGTGAATGAACGTGCAGTAATGGGGCGCGGATTTCTCGGACGCGTTGGGCTCCAGTTAAGCCACGATCAGAGGACATCGTGTTCCGGATCCACCGCGAGCCAATCACTAGGAAAAGTCCTATAAATACCCGCGGAGGTCACCATAGTGGGGGTTGGATTTTTCTGGGCAAAAAAGACTCCGAAGAGAGCAAATTTACGTTTGTTCGGTCCTTTTTGTTATTTCTCTAAATATTCGTGTAAGTCATTGAGTGATTTTATCTTTGTGTCCAGAAAGTCTTGTAAATCATCAACATTTATAGTGAAGTTTTATACTGGACTAGGTCCCGTGGTTTTTCTCTTAATTTGAGGGTTTTCCACGTAAAAAATCTTGGTGTGTTTATCGTTATTTTGCATTAACACTTTATTCTACCTTATAGTCAAAATCTCGAATCACATCAACCACCATTTCAAAATGATTTTCTTTTGTCAATACACATATTCTACATAAAAAATATTTAGGATCAAACATTTCTCGTTTTACCAAAAGCTATAGATAGTAATAGCATTGACTCAAGTCTTTTAAATCGTACACCTCCAAACATCACGTTTCAATCGTTCTCTCGACCCAACAAAGATAGTTGTTGCATTCAACATTTTCTTTTACTTTTATCTCAAAATTTAGTAAAATCTGATTGTGAAAACTATTAAGAAGCTTCAGTTAATTTGTAGATGCTTGAAAAGTACGTGTATCATAAAATTTGTGAGAGATTTTAACTCGTTATTTTTTTCTTTTATGGAGGTTTTATCTTCAAATATAAAATATAGAGGGACTTTAACTTATTCATTTTTTTTATAATGGGGCTTTTCGCAATGTATCCAATTCAATACAATGGTAATATATCTTAATTTACACAATAATGTATCCTGTTTTTTCCTCAATTTTTAAAATATTATTCAAAAAATTTAGGTTTAACTTTAATTATTTATTGTTCAAAAACTCCATCCACATCTTGCATGGATAATCTCTTGATTTCTATCCGCGGTTACCTCCCAATTCAACAGGTGAACATAAAAAGCTTACCTGGGGACAAAGATATTGTATCTGAAAATAACAATTCGAAAATCATGAGTTGTCTTAACTTTCAAGTTCCAACTTATGAACCTTTTTAGTACCAACTGTCATGCTAAAAAAAAAAACAGGTTGTACATACATATTATTAGAAAAACGTGACAATTTTCAAATATAAATGTGCAAATACAGGTATACATGTAATGCATGTGATGTAAAACGATAATCTTGAAAGGATACATATATAGCTGATCAAGGGTTGGTGGATACCCATGTGTAGTATGCTACACTGGCCGACGGGTGCCAACACGTTATGTTATCCCATCCGATGGTTGAAACATGAGTGTATCATGGTACGTTGGTTGAGCGGCCCCAAAGCACATCAAGTCAGTCCAAGTAATCGCATTATGCTAACACTTCAATAAACACGATGCAAGTCGTGTATCCCATGCTTTTCAAATAACCGTGGAATATAAACAGTCAAGAGCAAGCAAGAGCACATAGTCATATATTTGTTTACACTAGCGTCAATCATATTTTTGGAAAAATGTTACATGTACGTACCTCGAGGGATCGATGTATTTTTCAGAACCTAGCATTTGACGTCTAGAGTCTAGCCGCGTCGGCTTGTAATCTAGTCATAGAAATCATGCTTTAGTTATTTTCTATGTTCAAGAGTCTATTTATTACTAAGGCTAGACTAGCAGTATCTCATCAAAGTTCCTACGGCAGATTGCCTTACGTTCTAATCGAGCAGGGCTAGGCTAGTAGCAATCCCAACATAGTCCCTGCCGCAAACTACCCAAGTCATTGCCAAGTTAGGCTGGGCTAGTTGTTATTATTCTAGTAAGCCCTAGGTTCATATTTCTGGTATATCATAGCTGATGCGTGAAAATTCCTTACCGCAAGCGCAAGGTGGTCAAGTTTTAGTATAAAAGATGTCGAACCCACAGAGATTGAATATAAAGTTAAATCTAAGTACTGAATTAAAATAATCTTTTATTTATCTAGAGAATCGAATGGTTGAGTGTTTTATGCAAATCATAAAAATCAATTAAACTAACAATGATCAAATCTTGAGCTGGGAAGAAATTAATTAGAGACGATTCTAGGAGTTCGATTTCGCTTGTTCATCCACTACACTTATCATTCATTGATTTCAATATTATGGATTTTCCTAGTTTACTAGTCGAGAATTTTATCAAACAATTGAAATTGCATAGTAATTTCTTTAACGACTTCTATGGAGTTATAAGTCTCTCGAACACTATAAACGTCCACGATATGAGTCCATTCTTTCCTATTCACAACCCCCTCTCTCGAGTGATAGATCACAAATATAACATCATTCAATCAATGGCCAGTAGATCTAAAGTATTAAAAACAGGGAAACATAAATAAACCATATGGAAATCCAAACACTTCAATCAATTTATAATAAGCGTAGTTTCAAAACAAGCTACATCGTTCTCCTAGAAAAATAAAGTTAGTTCATGCTAGAAGGAATTAAACACATAAACATGTTTAAATAATCCATAAAAACTAATAAAAGTCGGAAATACAAAACGATTTAGAAGTTATTCTTCGATCTCTGATGAACGCCTCCGTCTCGTGATGAAATCTCTACTTTTTTCTCCGAGCCATCGTCATCTCTTTTTCTCCTCCTCAAAACCTAATTTTCTTTTCTTCTTAGTCTGAATGTCAATGTGTATCTAAATGCCCCTCATTGTTCCTCCTTTGCCCTTTTAATTCTCGTGCATCAGATAAGGAAAGTGGCAGAAATTTCCAAAACTCTGTTGGCGTAATTACGCCACAACTGGCGTAGCTACGCATCAAAGTGGCGTAGTTACGCCTGAACTCTTCTTTCAAAAATCTCGATTGTCGTAGCCTTGGCGTAGCTACGCCTGAAACTGGGCTAGTTACGCCAATTGTAGCTCTGCAAAATGTTGGAAACGTCGTAGCCTTGGCATATTTACGCCTGATAATGGCGTAGCTACGCCAACCTTTTTGATGGAAACCTTGGAATCTTGATCTCAATACATCATTTCAATCCGCTCTTTGCACCCTTTTAGTCCACAAATCACGTAGTTACCTGGATTCCTGCAAGACATGACAGAACAATACCAAAAACGTAATTCTGATCGAAAACCAACACTAAACCATGTAAAATAAGAAGAAATATAAGTGTATAAAATACACTTATCACTAGCCCTAGTCAAGAGTTTCTATGCCCCTAAGTCATGATCATACCCTAATTATTCACCTAATACTAATTGTCGACTATCATCACTAACTACCAAAACTAAACTCCTAATTAAATATTAAACTAACTAATTAGCAAACTAAATACTAAAAAGTAAAATGCCAGTATAAGATAGTTATCTATAGGATGCTTTGACTCCCTATTGACGCTCTCTCGTTATTGTGGCATGCTTGTCTAAATTTAATATATATTAATAGCTTCGATTTGACAACGTAATACCGTCTTCCAAACGCTAGAAAACCTTAAATTTCTTTATTTCAAACATTTAGAAGGCTCGGAGGGGAAGATTGAGTTATGTGACTTGAAGATTGAACTTTGAAGCCTATTTATAGCTAGATTGTGGGTTTTACAAGATTTTCCGATGTGGATAGGTGTTTGCTGCACATTTGCTCCATTGGTGCTACAACAGCTTCTGCATGGTTGCTACACAGCTACTGCATAATTGTTGCACAACAAGTTAGGAGAAGCTTTTGCATTATATACGATAATCTGAAGTATTATGGGTGATCGAGCAGTTGTGTCAGACTTAATTAATGGCTTTAATTTATGGAGTATTACATGCCATCAGAGTGGTTGTTCTTGAAGGCACTTCAACTGATTCATTGTTTAAATCTACATAGCGAGATACATACTTTTTTATCAAACGTGTTAAGATCGATTGTGGGCAATTGAGAAGGAGGGTTGAATCAACTGATCCGGTTAGCAGATTATTATTTCCTTTCTTTCTTCTTACTTCGGTTGTGTTAGCAACGTGAAGCAGTATCTTGTTCAAGATCGGTTAGTTGAGCAAGTGCGAAAGTAACTCAAGCTGATACGATGAATACATGTGAATTGATAGCCGGTTCAACTGAACTTAAGCAGTAAGATAAAACAATTAAGTGTGGAGCATAAACAACACAATGTTTGTTTATGGGAGTTCGAAGGCTCAATCGTTCACATCTCTTCTTCTTCCATTGCAGGAAGGATTCTGTAAGGCCCTCGTACCGTATTATCGGAAATCATGTTTAGCTTCTCAACAATTATGTGATTCATCTTATATCAATCATATAGTTGAGAATAAACATGATGAATATTATCTTTAATAACAGCTCGATATCGTACTTAACATTTTGTAAATGCGATGTCCCGATATTTGATAATGAGAATTCAGTACAATTTGTACATTATTTTATTAATTTGTTAGAAATTAAGTAATGAGAATATAAGATAATAAATGAGAGTGGGAATTGACATTGTAAATGTCAATTGACAGTCGGGTCAGAACATGGTGAATGACAAATATATTTTTGGAATATTCGGATTAACACCGAAATTTTATTAAAATGATTTAATAAATATAAAATTTGCATTAAATCAAAAGATTTAATTTTTGTGATTCAAATAAGGACACGAAGTCAGTTGTGGATTGTATATGTAATGCACATGCACCAGTACACCGGTGACATTCCGATGTTCATAATTGATCGGGAATTAATATATATCGGTGTAGGACGTAAAACACACGGTAAAACATGTAAAACACACACAGATCGTGGACACACACTAAAAGGTACGAAAACACGCACTTCTCGCGCGATCACCGACCACCGTGTACTTATCCGCTCCGTTCGACGCCGTCCGACCACCTATCGACGATCCCGACATACCACCGTGTTCACAACGCTCAGGCGCACATTTACAAACAAGATAATCAAAATTTGGTGTTCAAAAAGTGCTTCGATTTTACCCTGGAACGGACGAAGTCGAGCAGACTAGGGTTTGAGCGCTTTTGGTTCAATTTGTTCGAATCTACTACGAATTGGAAGCAACCAAAGCACTGAATCTCTTCCTTGCACCTGGACAAAACTTTCTACACCGGTCGCCGCCTCTACCGCTGCCGGAGCTCGCCGGAATCGTACGAAATGCTTGCGTGAACTGTGTGCGATTTTGGGTAAAATTTGATATCCGATTTTTCCAACTCTGCTTCTATAATTACCAGTTAATTTGGACTATAATTATTGACTAATAATTTGAATTGGTGAAAAATAATTTACCAAATTAATTTATGATGTAATCGCATCAATTTAATTACCCTAAATTGGTTAAGCTGTGACTAAAATTGAAAACCCATTTTTAATGATTGGTTTATTGATTTGTAAATTTATATTGATATACAGTGACTACTTTGACCCTACAAGCTCAATTACTCTTGTAGATCGAGAAAGAAAGGTATGTTGCGATCGGGTAACATACGACAGGTATCTGTATCATTTGATATATGATTTGTTGACTTTTGTGAATTACGTGAGATTATGTGGCTACGTGATTTTATTTAAATTATGTGGCATTCATAGCATTCATGAATTGGCACATCGGTGTATGAACAATAAATATTTTGTTAACACACATCATTTTTATGCATACATAGATGCATGACATGCACATTGAGCTATGATCCTTAAATACCCTGTTTATTTCTGGATTCTGGGATAATCATTGGAGATTGGTACCGCGATACTATGACCGGCATTAAATGGCCCGAAAGGTATAGGGAATCGTGGTCTCCTCTGATTACCATGATTTGTTGAGACGAGGGATTGGTGGGCACCTTGCTGATGTCATCCCGTGTATGTCCCTGACTATGTCAAGACTTGGGATGTGATGACGCTTTGACGACGCATCACTGATGATCCCTTATGCTTGGCAGGCTCGAGCTACTATGATTTGATAGCGATTTGATTGATTCTGATATACCCAGTGGATGGGTGATTGACCTGATACCGACATGACATGCATTGCATTGCATTACATCATTTATCATATTTTATAGATACATGTTGTATATTCCATGATAGTTCCATATTGAGCTTTTGCTCACCCCCAAGGGGGGCTGTTGCTGTCTTTGTGTGTGGACAATGGCAGGTTATACAGGTGGCGAAGACCCAGAGAGGGCATGTCTGGTGGAAGCCACACTTGAGAGGTTTATTCTTTTGTTTATCCCAGTATTATATGTATATGTTGACCAGGGGTTTATCCTTGTGGTGTGTGAGGAGTTTATGTATTTTAGTTTATTTATATCTGTTTAGAAATTTGATTGGTGTATGTTGGATATGAAACTGGTGGTATTTATATATTTTCAGTAGATGTTGATTTGGATTGGTGGTATGTTCCTCATGCAATGAGGTCATGCCGAAATTTTTAGGGCCACATGTTAAGAATATTAAACAAATCTTCCGCTGTTTACGCTATAATTATCATTGTGTGATCATTAATCACATGATTAGGATTGGGCCCTCACAATCACTAGAAGACTTTGATGTGCACAATTTCATTCGTACAAACCAACTTAGAACAAGGTACTGCTTATGGCCTAAACTCCTAATCTCACCAGTTGAGGTCACTCTTACAAACACAACGCATATTCTTTTAAGTCTATCTGTGCAAAGACTCATTGTTCAATTCTGACGACTCGTCAAGAACTGTTCATCAGGATTGTTATAACTTCACTTTACCTAAACACTAAAGTACATTACAAATGTGAGAGTGAAGAGATGTGTCGTAGTAATCAATTGCTGTGAACACGACGACACATAGATCCTTCATTTGATCTAATCTTCTTTGAAAGCGATGCCTTTTAAATGGTTGTATATTAAATTGATATATAAGTGCATAGGAAAAGTCGAGCTTCTAGTCAGAGTTGGTTCTAAGTGGTGAAAGATATTTTCTGTAAGGCTCTCTCTTCTTCTTAGAACTTGATAATTCTATTTATATTATAAGATTGCAGTGATCTAATTCTGAATCTCGAGACTTCGTAAGAACATCTGAACATGCTTTTTGCGCTTGTATCATTATGCATTAAATACGCTGCTGCCAAAGCCTATAGTGCATTTCATGCACCTCCTGTAAGTCTTCAGACTTTCTTCTTTTATGTCTAACAGCTAGTTTGGCAGGGACATACTTGTCTTGTCAAATATCCTTTCGAGTGACGTCTTTTTGATCATAACTCCTGGACCTTCTGTTCTGAAGACTCGCTCTGAACTACTCTATTAACTCTGTTGTTTAATGGCGAACCCGATCCTTCTTTGAGCTTGGCAGATTTCTTCGTTCTTCTTCTCCTACTCTGGATCTTCAAACGATTCTACTTTGTTTATACCAAAATATAGATGATGGCATGTGACATCGGTTTTCTTGGGTAAAATCCCACGCAAATACCGAACAGAAATATCCCGAGGACATAACCCCGAACACAAGGTACCCGAACACTATTAAACCATACTCCGCATATTGGTCAAAAAAGTAGCGGAAGACATGTATATAACCAACAAATCAACGGGCTTAAATAAACATGCAGTAATGGAATGCCGATTTCTAGGACACGCCCCCAATAACGCCACGATCAGAGGTGATCATGTTCTGAATTTCCAGCGAACAAACCACATGGATCATCTCTATAAATACACACTGATGGTCTCATTGTAAAAGGTTGGACTTTTGAGGCAAGAAAAGACTCCGAAGAGAGCATTTTAAGTCTGTGCGGTCATTTCCCGTATGATTTCTGATATTCTTGTTTAGGAGTTTGTTATTATTGTTTTGTGTCAGAGTCCTGTAACAAATCCATTTTTTATAGTAAAGAATTTATATTGGACAAGGTCCCGTGGTTTTTCCTTCATTCTTGATGGTTTTCCACGTAAAAATTGTGGTGTCTTTTGTTTATTTTTCACAAACACATAGTTCTACCGAACACGAGAGATAACGAATCACATCAATGGCACCATTCCTCAGGCATTTCCTACTAGTGGAATACCTATGGAACAGTTAACTGAAGTAATTGCAAGAACTGTGTGGGAAATCATGAAGCAATTTATGACACCGCCCCAACCAGAGAGAACCACTGAAGATGGAGAAGATTTGGCTTCTTCAAAGGGGCTGAAAGAGGAAAAGTAGGAGGTTAAGGATCTCTCCAGTAGGATGGGCGAGGAAGATGATAAAGCTTTACACCATCTGGAGGATCTAAAGGATGAGTTGCAACATATGCGCAACAAGACGAAGGGACGTATCTATCCAGTACGGAGGAGCATTCCACTTGCTCCTCAAGTTGTTGATGATCCCTACCTTTGAATTTCCAAACTTTGAATGTAGGGAATTACGATAGCAGCGCAGATCCCGAGGAATATTTATCCCAATTTGAGAACACTTCGCTCCTTCACCAACTTACAGATGGAGTGAAGTGTTGAGTTTTCATGACTACTCTACCTGGGTCCGCTCAGTCTTGGTTTAACCAACTGCCATTGGGGATCATAGATTCATTCCCGAAATTTATCTCGTTATTCTTACCCCAGTTCGCGAGCAGCAGAAGTTGCAAAGGGACAACCCTCAGTCTGTTCAGACTCAAGCAAGTAGAAAATGAGTCTCTTCGAGACTTTTTGAAAAGATTCAATCAAGCATACCTCGACATCCCCCATGTTGTCTCAGAGATACTCATCAGCGCCTTTACTCAAGGAAAAGGAGATCTATTCAGATCTTTAGCTAAAAAACCACCTTCTGATTATGACGAGCAGCTTGGAAGAGCTACTAAGTGTATCAACTTATAAGAAGCCCAAAAAATAAAGCAGAGGAAAGATGTGAAACCAGGAAATGAGCCAAATCGGAGGGATAAACAATGGGAACAACCGAAAAGGAGTTTCGATCAATACCTCCCGATGAGACCTCATAGGAAAGTGGCTATGAATCAAAGGGGGCCGAAGAGAAGTCAAAGTGGACATTTTCGAGGAGGACAATTCTGAGGATGATATTTTCGAGGAAGAGGAGCTGGTAGACTTGGGGAAGGCAAGAACTCCGTGATGGACCAATTGTCAATAATCCTCCTCCTTGGAATAATGTTAATCCAGGAAGGGGAGCGCTTAAGCCAGTACCATGGGCAGTCCGAGGAGAAAGGCAAGAGGAGGATGACAACCAAGTTGTTGGAGAGGTGTCCCAAACAATGTTCCTAACCGAGGAACTATACAAATGATTTTTGGGGGAGTATCGAGCGGAGACTCTAACCGAGCAAGAAAAAGTTATGCTCGGAAGCTGCAAGTGATGTCAATCGAACCGGATAACACGCCAGAAGGGCCCTCCATTACTTTCAGGCCTGAAGATCTACGAGGAATTCATTTCCCCCATGATGATGCGATGGTTATTTCTGCCATGGTAGCCAATTACAATGTGCAGAGGATCTTTGTAGATACAGGAAGTTTGGCCGATGTGCTTTTTCTAAGCACATTGACCCAGATGGAGTTGGAGAGCATAACCATACAGAGGGTGAACACCTCTCTTCATGGATTTGCCGGAGAGAGTGTAAGCCTGGTGGGGCAAGTTTCTTTACCAGTTACGTTGGGTGAAGAACCGAGGACAAAGACCAAGATGATCAACTTTCTCATAGTGGATGCTCCCTCGTCTTACAACATAATTTTGGGTCGACCAGCCCTAACTGCTTTTCATGCAGTGGCGTCCACTTATCACCTAACAATGAAATTTCCAGTAGGTGAGGAAGTTGGTCAAGTAAGAGGAAATCAAAGTTTCTCTAGAAATTGTTATGTGCAAGAGTTGAGGCAGTAGAAAGAACAGAAGAAAGAGGTTGATGAACGAGGAGACAATAATAAGAGGAAGCGAGAAAAGCTGGATGAGATTGAAGAATGAGTAGTTCCCGTGGAGGAATTTCTCACGATTGAGCTGGGTCACCCGACTAGGACCACTAGAGTGGGTTCCCAGTTAGATCCATAGTTACTGAGAAGAGTGATTGACTGCTTGAATCAGAATGTAGGCGTGTTCGCTTGGAGTACTGATGACCTGGTTGGGGTAAAACCAGAAATTGCATCTTAATGTTGATCATAACGCTCGGGCAATCAAGAAGAAGATGAGGCATTTTGGGCCCGAGAAGGATGCAATTATTGCTAAGCAAATGGAAGAACTGTTGAGAGCAGGCCACTTGCGGGAAATCTGTGGGGTCCTCGTTACTTAATCCGTCCTCGTTACTTAATCCGTTATGTATCAGTTCATTATACATACGTGAGTAAGAATTAAGTAAATCATACACTGATTAAGAGTTTACTAATGTAGGTTGTTACAAGTTGACAAACACCATGTCATAATATACATTATATGTACAGCAAAACAACCTAGACCAATAACTCCTAAGCAGTGGTTCAGCTCGCAGCGGAATAAGACTCACAATCCCGTCGTCCCACGTCTATGAGTCCCTACAGAAACAATCACACAACATGGGTATAGATAAACAACCATCTCAGTGCGATATCAATGAGAAACATAAACGATAAAGCACTATAACATCAACCGTGATTGTTCTGTATCATGCATCATCAAATGCAAATATGTCATGACATGTCTCATCCCTCATCCTGTTAAAACCAGACCAATATGATATGCCTATCTCAGCTCAATATGTCAGTGGAACATCCTCACATATTCATATTAGCAGCACATATCATAGTACTGTCCTCACATGTTATAACAGCCAGAGCATATACCCAACCGGCGTATATCTCTCATGCCAAAGCATATGTATCATATCTATCGTGGCAACAATCCCAGCCAAAGCATATGCCCCCATTGGCATATCTATCGTGTCAATGATCTCAGCCAAAGCATATGCGACATATCTATCAAGGCATCCATCTCAACAATATAAATATCATGAATGTACATGCATATGATACCACTAATCATATGATACCATGCCCACATCATCATCACAATAATGTCATATACTCGTACGTCAACACGTACTTGTTATGCGACACAAAAGATATAAATTAGGCGTCAATGTCTAACCGCCTCGTTGCCCCATCCCTTGTGACGATGCTACAACAATATGAATAATAGATCATGTTACAATAGGCTTCAAAATCAAATTCTACAAAAATATCACATTTTCAACATTTTAACCTTGGCAATCGATCGCCATTTGTCCCGATCGATCGCCAACATGTTCTGTTTCATCGCGATCATCGCCACTATCTCGCGATCGATCGCCAAAGTGTTCTGTTTCCTCGCGATCGATCGCCTGATTTTCACCGATCGATCGCCATATGTTTTCACCGCCTTATTTTTGCTCTGTTCTCAGCGATCGATCGCCATAGGGCTCGCGATCGATCGCCGATGTTCAGAAAATTCAGAACATGACGATTTTGAGCTTATCTCCATGGTGTATCTCCTACAACTCGAAAATTCACATTCAAACATGTTTCATGCAATCTCTTGCATCACATAAACATGTTTCTATAAGATTACAACTTAATTCATTGAATTCAACAACATATGAATTCCATCGTCCTTCAAACAAATCACATGCTTCTTAAATTGTTTAACAACCACGATAACTAAGTTAATACACCAACTCACTACATAAAGTAGAGCATGCTCCTTACCACATACTTCATTTTGACCATGATTCCAAGCTAAAACCATGAAAAGAAAGCAATAAGAAACAAGGGTTTGGAAGAGAGCTTTGTAGAGATTTACTAGGTGAATTATGGTGTATTATGTGCTTTGAGAGCTGAAATCAACTTTATATATTTGGCTTAATCTGAAATGCAAAGTCACATGACATTCCTAGCAAATTCAAATGACAATTCACATGTATATGCAACTCTCATCTCAATTCAAATGCATACAAAATCATGTAGGTTTGTTGTTCAACTACATGTAACTCATATCCCTCCTAGTCATAACATAGTTCTCTCTCTTGCTACATGTTAACCAAACCATGTACCTCAATTTCATTGTTTTAGCTATGTTACATTCATTTCAACATGAATCTTGTCACTAGTCACACTCGGTTCCACCTGAATCCGAGTCCACAACATACCGTAATTAGTTCATATTACGCTATAATATTATCACATATGTATACGTCATATCGAGACTTTACATTTCTCCCATACTCACTGAATTCCGTCCTCAAAATTGCATATACAGAACATGCACAACATATACAGATACTCAATCTTACAACCCTACTGCAATAAAGCAAGAAACAAAATCATATCTCAACAATATGCATTATGAGAACATGTTAATCTGCAGTATATACTCATTCATACTGCTTACTCAACAAATTCAACTTGCCGTAGTAAAAGATACTTACCCGCAGTACAACAAAACGTAAATAACATACCAGACAATCACTTCAGATTCTGCTGTATCATATACTTACTCTGTCATACACATCGACATTTTACCATTGTCCTTATCACACTGACTTGATATCATAAGGACCACTATACCTAGGAACTGACAATCTGCACTCGTTAAGATTCCGAATTGATCATGTCATACTCATACAATACATCTGTCTCTCCCTGAACATTATGTTTCATATATCTGTCATAAAACTACATGACAGATACCAATTACTGCATGTAGTCCATATATCTGTACAAGACCCTTTCACAGAACAATGTGCCATACGTCATGGACACAGCAAAGAATATACACGCAATTGGTACTGCGTAGATAGATATATATATATTCCCAATTTTCATGTACTCTTACCCAACAACAATCCGAAACAAGAAGAAGTGACATCCCGTGACCATACACCATTTACATCCCCGTGACCATATATATGTTGGCAATGTCAAAAAAAAATCAAACATACAACCACTGACTTGAGACAACTCTCATCTCAAGTCTTACAAGACGCTCTTGTTATCATTTCATACAATGCATGGTACCCACTTACTATTCTGGTTAGATCCTTTGTGTGCATCAGGTGTACACATCACCACCAACATGTGAGACAATCCAAGATATTATACCATTCCACACACTGTCCCATTCTGCGACTACAAAGGCTTTTCCTGACTTCCATCCCATAATGAAGTCCGTATAATACTACAATCATAGAGAATAAGAAAACATCATCTGCTCAACCCCACTTCCTGAAAAATAGGCATAGATGTTAAAAGCATCAAGCAGTACATCTCAATCACGAGTCATGAGAATATAGTGACATGTTTATTTGTATCACCATAATCTCTATTCTTTCTGACATTGCTCTATACCCATGCAATGTCCATATCAACCCACTCAGTGCCAAGACACACTCAGCACATATAGTACATCCGACGATGCAGTCCATAGAACCAGATGCCATACTATACATTTTGCAACATACGTACTCCACTTCATCCGCTCATATCAGTCTCAGACACACATTCATATCCCATTCCGTTCATAAATTTCCATAGAGACAGTCATATATCTCTTTCTCTTTCTCATCACACATCCTACTAATGGTATCAGTACCCATCGTTTTGATACGATCGTCACCATACTATACTGGCACGTGTCACCTTGTGTTACGGAAGCTCCCGTCAATCAGTGACATTCCATCATGATAACAAACAACACTGCACCAATATCAAGTATATATCATCTGTCATCCGGTATGCAGTATATCATTTCTGGCAAATACGATGAGCATCATTTTGCCCATCTCCCAACCTCTGCAAGACAGTCACAAAGAGCACAAGGGACTAACTCGAGCCCGAAAGCACACTCCCGACCTCCATTCCTTCGCCCCCATAAGGTAACAAGAACAAAACAAGAAACAAACGTGCATACTGCCAGTCACAGTATACTAGTGACCCGAAAACACAATCTGACGACATCCCAGCTTCACAGTCTCACTGTCACTGCTTTTGTACCGCTCTATCAGTACTCAGTATCTATGGAATATCATTACCAAACTCTCAAACGGTGTATCTCAGTTCCACCATATATCATTTCGACTTTCCTCATCATATCATCCACAACAAACATAGGGTTCAACACAATAACCCCACACATATATCTGAGATCCTAAACCCCTTACACATGCACTGAAAAGACGACTGGCAATACCGTGGTCTCACGATCCAACACTTGCCTCTGTTGAACATAACACATCATAGTACACGAAACTCACTTTCGGTACATGTGCTAGCCGATCATCACCTGGTACTAATTTCATTGTTCTGTCAGAGCATTGTGTAAACACACTATTTGTACCAAAATCAAGATCAAAGCATCACACTCCAATTACTCCTCAATTGGCAGTTCGCATTCAGAATCAGTAGTTCACATTCGGTCCAGTCATGTCTAGACCACAATTCAAACACAAACTGAATTTCCGCAAGTTCACTATTGCCCCTGGACTGCATACGGTACACCAGATAACAATTACTGTTACCCTCACAAGCATTGTCACATCATGTGTCAAAACCACACTCCAACCATTCCGCAACTTGCTCCTCAGATTCAGTATCAAAACACATATCGTTCACGACTGAAAGATTGGGATGTCTCCAGAGAAACATCCCATGTCCCCCTGGCAAATGGTAGTACAGAAAACCGGTATACCAATCACAGGTACACACACAACCTCCCTTATGACATTCATATGGATTCATACCAATTCATGATACCATACTGCAAAACAAGGGTTAACAACAATATATAGCAACACATAGAGCATGTTAGCTGGACATCCTATCAAACACTAAGGATAGAACATGCGTGCAAGTGAATAGGTATCTCCTCATGCACTTCCTCTACCCTTGTTCACCCCGTTCTCGAACCACTGCTCTGATACCATTAATGTGGGGTCCTCTATGTATCAGTTCATTATACATATGTGAGTAAGAATTAAGTAAATCATACACTGATTAAGAGTTTACTAATGTAGGTTGTTACAAGTTGACAAACACCATGTCGTAATATACATCATATGTACATCAAAACAACCTAGACCAATAACTCATAAGCAGTGGTTCAGCTCGCAGCGTAATAAGACTCACAATCCCGTCTTCCCAAGTCTATGAGTCCCTACAGAAACAACCACACAACATGAGTATAGATAAACAACCATCTCAGTGCGATATCAATGAGAAACATAAACGATAAAGCACTATAAACATCAACCGTGATTGTTCTGTATCATGCATCATAAAATGCAAATATGTCATGACATGTCTCATCCCTCATCATGTTATAACCAGACCAATATGATATGCCTATCTCAGCTCAATATGTCAGTGGAACCTCCTCACATCTTCATATTAGCAGCACATATCATAGTACCGTCTTCACATGTTATAACAGCCAGAGCATATACCCAACCGGCATATATCTCTCATGCCAAAGCATATGTAGCATTTCTATCGTGGCAACAATCCCAGCCAAAGCATATGCCCCCATTGGCATATCTATCGTGGCAATGATCTCAGCCAAAGCATATGCGACATATCTATCGAGGCATCCATCTCAACAACATAAATATCATGAATGTACATGCATATGATACCACTAATCATATGATACCATGCCCACATCATCATCACAATAATATCATATATTTGAACGTCAACACGTACCTTTTATGCGACATAAAAGATATAAATTAGGCGTCAATGTCTAACCGCCTCGTTTCCCCGTCCCCTGTGACGATGCTACAACAATATGAATAATATATCATGTTACAATAGGCTTCAAAATCAAATTCTATAAAAATCTCACATTTTCAACATTTTAACCCTGGCGATCGATCGCCATTTGTCACGATCGATCGCCAACATGTTCTGTTTCATCGCGATCGATTGCCACTATCTCGCGATCGATCGCCAAAGTGTTATGTTTACTCGCGATCGATCGCCTGATTTCACCGATCGATCGCCATATGTTTTCACCGCCTTATTTTTGCTCTGTTCTCGGCGATCGGTCGCCATAGGGCTCGCGATCGATCGCGATGTTCAGAAAATTCAGAACATGGCAATTTTGAGCTTATCTCCATGGTGTATCTCCTACAACTCGAAAATTCACATTCAAACATGTTTCATGCAATCTCTAGCATCACATAAACATGTTTCTATAAGATTACAACTTAATTCATTGAATTCAACAACATATGAATTTCATCTTCCTTCAAACAAATCACATGCTTCTTAAATTGCTTAACAACCACGATAACTAAGTTAATACACCAACTCACTACATAAAGTAGAGCATGCTCCTTACCACATACTTCATTTTGACCATGATTCCAAGCTAGAACCAAGAAAATAAAGCAAGAAGAAACAAGGGTTTGGAAGAGAGCTTTGTAGAGATTTACTAGGTGAATTGTGGTGTATTATGTGCTTTGAGAGCTGAAATCAACTTTATATACTTGGCTTAATCTGAAATGCAAAGTCACGTGACATTCCTATCAAATTCAAATGCCAATTCACATGTATATGCAACTCTCATCTCAATTCAAATGCATACCAAATCATGTAGGTTTATTGTTCAACTACATGTAACTCATATCCCTCCTAGTCATAACATAGATCTCTCTCTTGCTACATGTTAACAAAACCATGTACCTCGATTTCATTGTTTTAACTATGTTACATTCATTTCAACATGAATCTTGTCACTAGTCAAACTCGGTTCCACCTGAATCCGAGTCCACAACATACCATAATTAGTTCATAATTACGCTATAATCTTATCACATATGTATACGTCATATCGAGACATTACAAAATCAGTTTTCCTTCATGGCTCTCAAATGTGGTTTTAGTACCCAATTCAGGAGATAAGTTGAGAATGTGTGTGGATTTCCGAGAAGTGAATAAAGTATGCCCTAAAGATTGCTACCCATTGCTGAGGATTGATCAGTTAGTAGATTCTATTGCGGGGCATGAACTGTTATGTCTTATGGATACCGATCAGGGATATCATCAAGTCCCTTTGGCACAAGCAGATCAGCCAAAAGTAAGCTTTGTTACAACAAGGGGAACCTTTTGCTACGTGGTCATGCCCTTTGGCCTAAAAAATGTTGGGGCCACTTACCAAAGGAATGTGGACAAAATGTTCAGAGATCAGATATGACGGAATATGAAAGTATACATGGATGATGTCCTTATCAAGAGAAAGAGGGCACAAAATCTAATTGATGATCTGGAAGAAGTCTTCGGCACTTTGCGAAAATTTGGCATGAAGTTGAATCCTGCAAAGTGCACGTTCGGAATACGTAGTGGGAAGTTCTTGGGATACATGGTCACTGAAAGAGGTGTTGAGGCCAATCCGGAGAAAATCAGAGCAATCCAGGAGATGAATCCTCATCGTACATTAAATGAAGTACAGAGGTTGGCATGAGGAGTAGTTGCGTTGAGTCGCTTCCTATCTCGCTCAGCTGATAGAAGCTTGCCTTTCTTTAAGGCATTAAGGCAGCGAGTTCGGTTTGATTGGAATCACCAATGTCAAAAAAGGCATTCGAAGATTTGAAAGATTATCTTGCTCGATTGCCTTTGATGAATAAGCCCGAGAATGATGAGACACTTATTGTCTATCTGTCTGTGATCGAGGAGGTCATCAGCTCGGAATTAGTCAGAGAAAAGTTGGGGCAACAACAACCAGTATATTATGTTAGCAGAGTACTGCAAGGGGCAGGACAGATGTATCCTAAAGTTGAAATATTGGCATTGGCTCTCGTAACTACTGCGAGAAGACTTTGGCCGTATTTTTATCTCATCCCATCATGGTGATGGCGAGCATTCCCTTGGGAAGGATATTATCTAAAGCGAAAATATCAGGGCGAATGGCGAAATGGTCACCTAGCTGAGTGAGTTCGACATTACTTACCTGCCCCGAACTACCATCAAGGCTCAAGCATTGTTGGATTTTTTGGTAGAGGAGACCAATGTCCCCGAAGAAAATGAGTGCAATTTATATGTAGATGGATTGTCTACTCAGTTGGGAAGCGGTGCGAGTGTCGTGCTCATTAGTCTTGAAGGAGAATAAATCAGAGTAGCCATCCAATTAGGGTTTCATTCCTCAAAATAATGAATCTGAATTTGAGGCTCTCATCTCGGGTTTTCGAATAGCTTTGGATGTTGGAGCTCGGAGGATGATAGCATTTATGGACTTCATGCTCGTGGTTCAGCAAGTAAACGAAATGTATAAAGTGAAAGAAAAAAGTTGAAGAAGTACGTGGAAAATGTTCGGACATTGATGAGTCAATTCCAGGAGGTGAAATTAACACAGGTGCCGAGGGAAGAAAATAGCTGAGCTTACGAGCTGGAAAAATTGGCTAGCTCAATCCACGAATGGAAGAACAGGAATGTGCTAGTGCAAGAGCTCTTGATCTCCCATACATCTGTCAATAGCATAATGAATGAACCATGAATTGTGACAGACTGGCGAGAGCAGATCATTAAATTCATGAAGACTAAGGTCTTGCCATCTGATCCCAAAGAGGCTGCTCGGGTGAAGAGAATGGAAAATCATCTTGTACTGGCAGAAGGCAAGTTGTTCAAAAGAGGCTTCTCAACCCCTTTTCTACAATGCACTTCGGCCCAAGACGAGGAGCATTTAATGAACGAAATTCATGAAGGCTATTGCGGAAATCATCTTGGGGCCAATATGCTATATCAGAAGGATCTTCAAGCTCTACACTATTGGCCTACAATGAAGAATGATGCCGATGGGATTGTGAGAAAATGCAACAATTGTCAAAAGCATGCCAATTTATCCTATATACATGCGGAAGTTCTGAACAACAGTGATATTTCCTGTCCATTCAACCAATGGGGAATGGACATTGTAGGACATTTTCCTCTCGCAGCTGAGTAAAGAAAATTTCTTTTGGCGGCTGTTGAATACTTCACCAAATGGGTAGAAGTTGAACCCCTAGCAAAGATAACTGAGGAGGAAGTTATCAAGTTCTTATGGAGAAACATAGTATGCACATTCGGGATACCGAAGAGGTTAATTTCCGACAATGGAAGGAAGTTTCGGGGGTAAAAATGTGCAAGAATGGTGTAATGATATGAAAATTAGGCTAATATTCACTTCGGTAGCTTATCCTCAAGCTAACGGACAGGCAGAGGTGACTAATCGGATCTTACTGCATGGAATTAAAACAATATTAGAAGGAGCCTGAGGGTCTTGGTTGAACGAGTTACCTGGCGTTCTATGGGCGTATAGAACAATGCATCGGGTATCTACATGAGAAACTCCATACAACCTAGTGTATGGATCAGAGGCCCTTATCCCAACCGAGATTAGAGTAGAATCTCTTCGAGTGTAGAATTATAATCCGGGGCATAATGAAGATATGAGAAAACTGGAGTTAGATGGGGTCGATGAATTAAGGGAAAGAGTTGTTGCACGAGTTGAAATGTACAAACTAATGATAAGTAATGCATATAACCGAAGAGTTTGCCCAAGAGCATTTCAGGTAGGGGATCTAGTATTACGAAGAACTAATCCAGCTGGCGACGTAAAGAAATTAGCACCAAAGTGGGAGGGACCTTATAAAGTAAAAGTGGTGATCGGAAGAGGATCATACAAACTAGAAGACCAAGAAGGTCGCGAGTTGGTGAGGCCTTGGAACATTTAAAATTTAAAGAAATATTTCGTGTAATGTTTTGATTATTGTCTGTTGGGTTTTGGAAACCCGAATAATCTTGGTTTTGATGTTAACAAAACTTGTTATTGTGTTGCTAACATATTTCATCAAGTGTGCAGTTCATAGATCATAATTAAGAGCTTGATGAGTTACAAAGAAATAGCTTGAAAATATCAAGCTGGACCTAGTCTGGAATTCTGGCAGAGCGGATTGTTTCGATCATATCTCATAGCTCGGCTATTGAAATGGCATGCTTCCAAAGAGATTGAACAGCCAACTCAAAATACTAAAAGTCATATTTCACAACAGATCGGCTAGTTCAAATGTTATCAAGGAGAAAAGACGCCTGCAAGATCGAGCTGAACCGCGAAGAAACAGCAAGCTGTTTCAGAAAGCAACTGTCAGTCTGGTGGCCATAACTCTCAGCTCGCTTATCGGAACGGAACGATTCAGTATGGGTTGGAAAGCTAAGACAAAGATCTACAAGTAATATTTGGAAGTGAAAGACTGAAGCAGACGTTAAGATGGCCAAAAGGCTTCTGCAAGTCACGACATGTGCTGCTGCATCCAGCAAACAGACAGCATGAGCATTGCCTCGTATTTCAAGCATAACTCTCTCATACAAACTCGAAATCAAGCGATTCTTGATTCTGTGGAAAGCTAAGAGAAAGGGCTACAACTTTTATGTGGATCACTTTGCCCAGAAATCAAATAATGAAGAGTTACAAGCAACAGATCAAAGAGCAAGTTTATCAATCTGTTTTTGTATCAAGCTGATCCGGACCAGACTGATCCTGACCAGACTGATCTGCTCTTGCTGATCTGGACCAGACTGATCTGCCAGACTGATCTACCATGTTGATCCAGCCAGACTGATCTGCCCAAGCTGATCCGGCCAATCCGGTCCGAAATACAAATAGCCCAGAAACCAGAATATGACCGTTGCAAGCTCGGGAATGGTGCAGAACATTTTCCAACGGGCATATTCTTATGTCTAACGTATATATCATTACTTGGGGCTATATATACATGATTTGGAAGCTCAATAACAGCTGATTGAAGATCAATCCAAGCCTTTCAAAGCAAACCCACTTGGGATTCAATTGGGGAACTTCAAAGACAAAAGTTGCTAAATGAAGAGCACTCCCCAAACCTTTGGCACCTCTTACCTTGCTGTATCAGATTCATTATGGAATCATTTGTGCATTTGTATTCACTCTATTCATTGTATTTGTGAGCTAAATAGAAGAGTGAATACCATTGTAACGGTTGATGATTTATCACAACCGATGAGAGGTCTTTGTATGTGAGACATTAAAGAACATACATAGTTGAGTTGCTAGGAGTTCTAGTTGGATGGGGAATTCCCAACTGGATCGGGTTTGTACAACGGGATTGTATAAATCAAAGTCTTCTAGTGGAATCCTTCCATGAGGTGGAAGAAGGGGAGACGTAGAAGGATTACACCACCTTCGAACTTCCATAAACAAATGCTTGTTTATTTACTTTATTTGCATATCTTTAAAATGTCTTTCAAATAGTTAATCGGTTTAGAGCGGGTTATGTCGAGTGTCTTCCGCTCGATTTTGTAATCGAACTCGATATAATCTCTCGGTGCATTAATTCAAGAACACGAGCTATTGAAGCTCAAGTTGGTTGAACTCGGGTGTGGAATGTCAACCCACCCCCGGAATCGATCCTGACAAGTGGTATCAGAGCAGGTTGTTCTTGGAAAGCATTTGAACCGACTTTTGTAGCGGATTTCTTTTAAAATCATTTTCAAAATTTTCTCATGAGCATGAAATATTTTCATAGCATATTTTTTCAAAATTTGGTGTATGAAAATTTTTAGCATAAAAATCAATTTCATTGCATTCATTTTGCACGAAAATAATTTTAAAATCTATTTTAAAGGTTTAATTTTCCTTCAATCTGTTCTTAACTCTTTTTTATTTTAAAATTTTTATTTTGAGATTTTATCTAACAAATTTCGAAGCATTTTTAGTTTTCTGGCAGCTTGCAGCGACTTTGGGAAAATTGGCATAACTTCTTGCTCGGATGTCCAAATGACGAACCGTTTTTTGCGTTGCAAACTAGACTCATAGAGGATTGCAACGGTATAGGTGTTGCAGCCTAATTCTTCACGAGAAGATACAATTTATTCTGCAAAGTTGGACTAAGTGTGCTGCCACCGCTGAAAAATGAAATAGACATTGTTGAGTTTTGTCAAGAAATTCAAATTTGTTGCCAAGTATGCTACATGCATCATCAAAAGAGGTTATTTTTGTTCAAAAATTAATGTGCATTGCATTTTTTTAATTTGTTTTAGCCTACCCCATTTGCCCCTCACTTGCTCAAATTTTCAAACGTTTTAAAATTAAGGGGGAGAGTTTAATCTCAATCCTTGAGGTGGAGTAAATTTTATTTGTCTTCCTTTTTGATTCACACAAAAAGGGGGAGAAATATGTTGTTTAAAAATATGATTTTTCTTGTTATGCAACATTGTGCTTTAATGTTCATATTTTTATTCAAGTTTTGTGATCATCAAAAAGGGGGAGATTGTTGGGTTATCTTGGTTTTGATGTTAACAAAACTTGTTATTGTGTTGCTAACATATTTCATCAAGTGTGCAGTTCATAGATCATAATTAAGAGCTTGATGAGTTACAAAGAAATAGCTTGAAAATATCAAGCTGGACCTAGTCTGGAATTCTGGCAGAGCGGATTGTTTCGATCATATCTCATAGCTCGGCTATCGAAATGGCGTGCTTCCAAAGATATTGAACAGCCAACTCAAAATACTAAAAGTCATATTTCACAACAGATCGGCTAGTTCAAATGTTATCAAGGAGAAAAGACGCCTGCAAGATCGAGCTGAACCGCGAAGAAAAAGCAAGCTGTTTCAGAAAGCAACTGTCAGTCTGGTGGCCATAACTCTCAGCTCGCTTATCGGAACGGAACGATTCAGTATGGGTTGGAAATCTAAGACAAAGATCTACAAGTCATCTTTGGAAGTGAAAGACTGAAGCGGACGTTAAGATGGCCAAAAGGCTTCTGCAAGTCACGCCATGTGCTGCTGCATCCAGCAAACAGACAGCATGAGCATTGCCTTGTATTTCGAGCATAACTCTCTATACGAACTCGAAATCAAGCGATTCTTGATTCCGTGGCAAGCTAAGAGAAAGGGCTACAACTTTTATGTGGATCACGTTGCCCAGAAATCAAAGAATGAATAGTTACAAGCAACAGATCGAAGAGCAAGTTTATCAATCTATTTTTGTATCAAGCTGATTGTCCAGACTGATCCGGACCAGACTGATCTGCCCTTGCTGATCTGGACCAGACTGATCTGCCCGTGCTGATCTGCCAGACTGATCTACCATGCTGATCTGGCCAGACTGATCTGCCCAAGCTGATCCGGCCAATCCGGTCCGAAATACAAATATCCCAGAAACCAGAATATGACCGTTGTAAGCTCGGGAATGGTGCAGAACCTTTTCCAACGGGCATATTCTTGTGTCTAACGTATATATCATTACTTGGGGCTATATATACATGATTTGGAAGCTCAATAACAGCTGATTGAAGATCAATCCAAGCCTTCCAAAGCAAACCCACTTGGGATTCAATTGGGGAACTTCAAAGACAAAAGTTGTTAAATGAAGAGCACTCCCCAAACCTTTGGCACCTCTTACCTTGCTGTATCAGATTCATTATGGAATCATTTGTGCCTTTGTATTCACTCTATTCATTGTATTTGTGAGCTAAATAGAAGAGTGAATACCATTGTAACGGTTGATGATTTATCACAACCGATGAGAGGTCTTTGTATGTGAGACATTAAAGAACATACATAGTTGAGTTGCTAGGAGTTCTAGTTGGATGGGGAATTCCCAACTGGATCGGGTTTGTACAACGGGATTGTATAAATCAAAGTCTTCTAGTGGAATCCTTCCATGAGGTGGAAGAAGGGGAGACGTAGAAGGATTACACCACCTTCGAACTTCCATAACAAATGCTTGTTTATTTACTTTATTTGCATATCTTTAAAATGTCTTTCAAATAGTTAATCGGTTTAGAGCGGGTTATGTCGAGTGTCTTCCGCTCGATTTTGTAATCGAACTCGATATAATCTCTCGATGCATTAATTCAAGAACACGAGCTATTGAAGCTCAAGTTGGCTGAACTCGGGTGTGGAATGTCAACCCACCCCCGAAATCGATCCTGACATTGTCTATATTTAGTATCAATGAAATACAGTTATTTTTATAATACTTGTTTGGAATTTTATTGGTTTACTCGTGGGATCGGGATGTTTGGTCCACGTTTAAACATAAAATTGCTTATGTTGTTGTGCTCGGGGTAACGAGCTTATTCATAATTTTATTAGTTTACTCGTGGGATCGGGATGTTTGGTCAACGTTTAAACATAAAAAAATTGTCTAAGTTGTTGTGCTAGGGGTAGCGAGCTTGTTCGGAATTTATTAGTTTACTCGTGGGATCGGGATGTTTTGTCCACGTTTAAACATAAAATTGCTTATGTTGTTGTGCTCGGGGTAGCGAACTTGTTCAGAATTTTATTGGTTTATTCGTGGGATCGGCCATTTCTCGTATTCATTTCTGATATTCTTGTTTAGGAGTTTGTTATTCTTGTTTCGCGTCATAGTCCTGTAACATATCCATTTTTTATAGTAAAGAATTTATACTGGACAAGCTCCCATGGTTTTTCCTTCATTCTTGAGGGTTTTCCACGTAAAATTGTGGTGTCTTTTGTTTATTTTTCGCAAAGACTTAGTTCTACCTAACACGAGAGATAACGAATCACGTCAATGGATTTCCTATCAATTTCCCTTTTTTGGTACAAACAAAGCTAGGCTTCTTTTCAATTGTTTCTAGCTCATTGGTCTTCATTGTCCCATTGAGCTTGAACAGTTTTAGTCATGAACCAATTGTTAAAGTGTTTACATATATTTCCCCCAATTGTTAGGGTGTCTACATTCCCTTTTTTGATTAAGACCAAGCGGAGCTCTATACTTTCACCTGGTTAAGGATCTCCACTTGACAAGACTTTAAACCTTAAGCAAAACAGTTTTGTCAATTACCAAAATCATGCTATCCTTTTTCTTTTCTTTTCTTTTCTTTTTTACATTTCCCCCTTTTGGTGAAATTACAAAACTTATATTCATGGTTCTGCTTAAATCTGTAACAACCCTTATTTGTTATCTATTTTACATCCAATTGTTATGTATAAGGACTGTAAAATTACGGTTCTTTTCTTCATCGTCTGGTCTAACAGCAAGAATCAAGTTCAAAACTGGAGACATAACGAACGATTTTATTCTTTGTTCAAAATTAATGAACAAGTACAAAAATTTAATCAACTAAAGGATTAAACTGTTCTTGACTTATCCAAAGCTTCCGCTGCTTTGGCTAATCTACTGCCTTCTGTTGTTTTGTCTGCTCTACTGTTTCAGCTGTTTCAGCCTTTTCAAAGTCCACTTACTCTCACTGTTCCACGTACATTGTCGCCTGCTTTCTTAATTCCTGGAAAAGCTATGACTTCCGGGAATAGAGACAGCTAGACTCGGATTGATGATTTTCCTACATCCAAATCTTCAATCCCGAGGTGCCAAGTTCTTATCATCAAAATTCAGTGCATGCCAAAAATTTCTTCCATATCCTCTGAAGTGCCAAGTTTTGATCATCTCTCTCCTTTGTCGTCCTGTTACTACTCAACTTCTTATAGCTCATTTACTCAGAAAACGAGCTGTAGTTTCATCCAACCTGTTAGGAAGCAAAAAAAAAAGATCGACTTTTGATCTTTTCAATGCAGCTTCAGAGTTGTGATCAGAGTCACAAGTGAAGATCTTCGAACACGGGCCTTTGGGTGTGCTCGTATCCTCCAGTCCCATATCCGTGTCGGGATGGTTCCTGCGGTTCTGCTTTTATATAAAAGTATAGATTTCCTATCAAATCACACATTGAGCTTATTTTGGAAGATTTGTAGCAGCCTTGGCAAGCTTGACAGAACTTCCAGCTCAGTGTTTAACCTTCAATCCACACTCTTCATTGCATACAAGTTCATGTAGATCACCAGCGGAGTAGGATTTGCAGCTTGATCTTTCTCGAGGAGAACAATTGTTGCGGCTGAATGAAGATGGACACCGTTGGTACGTTTGGCTCGAAGATCGAGTCTCCTGCAATTTAATCAAAACAAGCAATTATTTTTAATTAAAATTGTGCACTTTCATTGTACACATTCGTCCCCTCCCTATTGTCAATATTTATATTTACTAAACTTACCAGGGTTTATAACCACCGGTTAGACTGTTTAGAACCGTTGGTTCGATAGTTCAAGAAATCTCGACCCATAACATTTATTGTCATTGACGGTTCCGGTTCATTAACCGCCATTTTCGGTTACGATTAACCAATAGATACGGCTACAGTTTGACTCTTATTTTAAAAAAAAAACTAAAAAAAATTTAATTTTTTTTAAAAAAGTGTAAAAGTATTTGAATGTATTTTCTTCATGAAGTAATCATAAAATAACGTGAAATAAATTCAAGCTCGAATAATCAAAATGTGTAAGATATATTTGTTTGATTAATATATATAAATTAACTCTATCTAGATCAACTAGAGTCTTATGACTTAGTGGATGAAGCTAATTATTCAAGTTAGAGGTCATGAGTTCAAATCTACACAATAACTTATGTTTTAAATTTAAAAATGAAAAAATATTAAAATAAACCCGTGAACCGTCAGTTCATGGGTTCGAAAATTTTGACCCATAACTGGCCCGCCTATAGACGGGCCTACGGTCCGACTCGTTGAACGGTTGATCACGAGTCGGTTCAGGATAATTTATGACCCTTGATCAGGTCTACTATTTACTATTCATTTGGCTTGTATCTCTCACCCCTTTACCTGCTGTCATTTAAAAATTTACAAAATTTTAGAGGGAGTTTTTTTAATTTAAAATTTTAAAACTCCGTTCCGAAATTGAGGGGGTATTTCAGTTTGTTTCATTATTTTCTTCATCCTTTTTATTTCACAAAAGGGGAGAAAATATATATATATCTATATATATATATATATATATATATATATATATATATATATATATATTAAAATTTAAAGATCTTTGTTACCTCATATGTTGGTAGGGTGTCTTCCTCGGCTAACAATAGTTCATCCCCTTCCGGAGATGAGCTGTCCTGAAAGAAAATTTTTAGAAGGGAGCCGGAGAGGGTTCTCCGGCGGGGCCCCTCCGACGATCATGTCAGGATATATGATAGGGAATAAAAACTTTTTTGCAGAGAAATGACGGGGAGTCTAGTTTTTCTCGAACCTGATCCTCACACACACACACACACACACACACACACACACATATATATATATATATACACTGGGGGATGAGTGAAGAACAACCTGCTACGGCCGGCGGGGGACTCGGGATACCATCGTGAGCACTACACTGGATGTCAGTGTCTCAGAGGGTGGGGACCACCGACAAATACTGTACACTTAATACGACGCACCACCTGCAAGATCTTGATAGTACTAGAAGATATTCCTTGAACATTAGTCATTCTCTGATTGGTCCATTCGTGAGTGGTCCTTTGTTGGGAATAAAATTCCGTTACAGACAGCTCGGATGAAGAACCACACTAGTGCCCAAGGTATCTCCTAGCCAATGCCGAAGACGAAACTAGGGGAATTGCTTAAAGTTGGGACACCAGCCCGGTCGTCGTCCTGATCACAATGCAAGATTCATGCGAGCACAACCTAAGCTGGATTCGCTTGATCAAGTAGGGTTGAAGACACATGTTGAGCTGAGGACACGGGGATAAGTCTTGGGCTGGGGTTACAAGTTTGTTAACCGAGCTGAGTTCATGAGGGAACGTTCCTCCCGCGCGTGAAAATATCTTCCGAGCTGAGCACTTGAGGCAGACGAAGAAGTAGGGTCGGGTTAAAACCCGGGAGTAAGGGTCAAGGCCGTACTGACCTCTTATCGGGATATCATGAGTATCCCTCTCTAGTCGAGCTAGAGTAGCGATGTTCTCGGCTATCCGTTTTATACCGAGACCCAAACTGAGTTGTCAGATATTCAAATTCTTGACCTTGACAAGACAGGTTGTCAGAAAGATGTGACCGTTAATGTACCCCCCAATCGATGAGGCTGCCACGCGTCCGTATCCAAGCTTGAGACGTTGGGCCTCCCTCAATCCCCGTCGTTCAAGTGGGCTTGGCCCAAACGGCCCACTCCTCCTACTCTTCTCGCACACTCCGACCTTCTGTAAGTTCTTCGACTCTGCTTAATTATGTCAGATTCAACTTCTTCCACTTCCGTGGCCGCCCTCAGGGGATCGGCCGCTGATGCCTCGAGGTCTGGGCTTTCGAGCTCTCCGACCTGTAGTGGCCCCGTGGGGAAGGTTATTACCGCCATTCCCCTTCTTCAAGTCCCTCCATATCCCAGCCATGACCCATCCCCTCAGAATTTTGAGGTTGATCCTCGAGATATGGTTCGGGCTGGATTACCGTGGTACGAGGTCCTTAGTTCTCGTGTTGCGGCTGAGGCCGAGACTCTTCTTCGTTCTCACTTCATTTCTTCTGACCACGAGGTACGAATACATAGGTTGGGTGACCGCCCCCACGTTTCCCTTGTGGGATTTTTTTCCTTTCTTCGTTGAACAAATTAGGAGTGGACTACGCTTCCCTATTCCTTCTTTGTACCAAGATCTTTCTAGCTATTTCTATGTCTCCCTCAGTCAACTCAGTCCAAACTCCTACTAGAGCATGGCCGCCGCTGCCGCCTTGTTCCAATCTCTGAATCTTCCCTTCTCTCCTCGTCTTTTGCATTATTTTTTTCATGTCAAGAACACCACCTTTTCTGGTATGTTCTACTTCGGGTCCAGGCCATCGTGTAAGTTCTTGGAGAAAATCCCAAGTTCTCACAAAGGATGGAAAGAAACGTACTTCTTTGTTAAACCACCTCGACCTTGGTCTTGCCCCATGGCCTAAAGAGATTCTCTCCCCGAGGGTCGTCCCCTCCCACATCGATACAAAGAAGATATATTCTACCAGAGGGTTATGTCAGCCATTGGGGTTCGATAATTGGATACAACCATCCTAGTCCGGGAGACGTACCATACGCTATAGGCTGAGCTCTTACCCAACTAGTCCTCCTCCTGGTGTGTCCTCACTAACATGAGCTCAATTTCTATTCGTTCCTTTGCCCCTTTATTTATGACTTTCATTTTTGTGCATGTGCCATGTCGTTTAACCAGATGCTCTCCGCCATGGTCTCTCAGAAGAAAGGGAAAGGGATGGCTACTCCTAAGTCCCGAGTTGAAGAGCGAGCCTCCTCGCCCCCTTCTGGTCCCCGGGTTGCCCCGGTAGTCATCCTTCAATCAGAAGAGAGCGGGGGTGACGGCACCTCGATGTGTGTAAGGACCCTAGTTCCTTAAGTGCGGATTAAGGGCATAAGTAGAGCTAACATGTATAATCAGAGTATAAAAAAATTCGTGTTGAAGCCTTGAGCTTTAAGGATTACAGGCCAAAATAATTACTTCCAATGGATTAGTTACATTCCCAGCAAAATGAATATTAATCCTATAGATTTACACTACTCCTAGAGTAGAAACTATACAAAGAAACCCAGCTTCTATATCAAAAGCACTCCTCACTAGCTCACTGCATCAACCCATCCTTATCCCCTTTATGCCAAAATGTACCTACAAGGACAACCCCCAAATCATGAGCATATAATAATCCATATTCAACATAAAATGATTATAAGGCGTAAATGCATAAACCGTAATTACAAAACACTTCCTGTTTTCCAATGCATTTTAAACGCTTCCTTTTTGGTTGTCCCTGTACCATAACTCATGAGTATAATCAATGGATTAAATAATGGTTCCACAAATGTCAAGACATATCACCATTTCATTATCACCAATCACCAATACCTAGTCTGTTATAACAGTATATTTTATTGCACCTCACTTGTCATGACAGTGACGCTAATACCCCTCGCTTCAACATATTAGCGGCATTGAATAACCTCGCCCAAATGCGACATGCGGCAATACCCTCGCTTCAACATTTGACGGCAAATATTCTTTCATCGCTACAATATGACAGCGGCAAGATTATCGCTTCAAGTGTCAGCGGCAAAGCATTAAAATCATCATTCGAGTATAACCATGACTCATGAGATGTGCACCAAGTATTCAACATATGCATATGCAATCATAATGAATAATTCAACATGTATTTGCATCCACAATGCACCATTCAATATACACTTGCATCCACAATGCATATTCCAATGAGTATATAAAATACATGTACTGTTGGGTGCCCGTACGTCTCTACGTACCTTTCCAAAATGTAGGATTTGTAGGACTTTACTTCCTTCCTAGGATGGTTCTACACATTCATACAAACCAATATTAGAAGCCAATAATAGTCCGATACCAAAAATCCCACAAAAATAACCAAAAACACATAATTTGGCTTCTCGCGATCGATTGCCAATGGCCCCGATCGATCGTGAGATGCTACTGCCTCAACTCCCAAAATTTACCATTCCACTATCGATCGTTGAAAACATGTCGATCGATCGCGGACTTCGCCGATGGATCGCGCGAACTCGCTATCGATCGCGGAAAGTCTCTGCCGCGCACCCTGGTGCTCGCGATCGATCGGGAAAATGCCCCGATCGATCGCGGAATGCACATGCGATTTTCGTCCACTATTCATCTTTCTTCTTCCCCCAATCCAATTCCTTCAAAACTCTCCCAACCAATAACAACCAAACTTCAAAAACCAACAATAAAACACCAACAATCAACAAAACCAACAATATATCTTACCATAAACCATAATCCAACCAACTACAACATATATCCACCAAACCCATTTTATATCCTTAAATTACAAACCCAAAATAACACCAAACACTTTCATATATTAAAATGGAGGATCCCTTACCACTTTGCTCCAAATTCTAGCAAGAAAGACAAGTTTAGCAAAGTTTTCCTCATCTTCCTTTAGCCAAAACGTGAGTGGTGGATTTGGGGAAGGGTTTGAGGAAAGTTGTAGACAAATGTGGGATTTGAGAGAAATGAGGGAAGTGTTGGGGAGTTGGGGTATTAGGGGGGTTTAATTAAAATTATGCCCCGGTATTTAGCATGATGTATCAAATATCCCTACATGATATCATAACCCCAATGAAAACATGCTTTACCCAAAATAAACATTATTAATGCCCAAATACACATAATTATTTCGGGAATATCACAATGCGCAAAAGAAAAAAGGCTGGGAAAACCCCTGGAACCTCGACCCGGGAAGAAGTGGCCACTTCTCCAGCACCTCAGGTCGAGGCGTCACATGATTCCATCCAAAGCCCACAGTCGGCCCGGTCGGACGGGCCGAGCTCTCCCGGCCTCCCTGTGGAGTACACCCCATGATATCCCGATAAGAGGTCAATACGGCCTCGACCCTTACTCCCGGGTTATAACCCGACCCTACTTCTACGTCTGCCTCAAGTGCTCAGGTCGAGAGATATTTTCATGCCCCAGGAGGAACGTTCCATCATGAACTCAGCTCGGTTAACAAACTCGTGGGACTTATCCTCATGTCCTCATCTCAACATGTGTCTTCAACCCTACTTGATCAAACGAATCCAGCTTAGGTTGTGCTCGCAGGAATCTTGCATTGTGATCAAGACGGCAACGGGCTGGTGTCTCAACTTTAAGCAATTCCCCTAGTTTCTTCTTCAGCGTTGGCCATGAGATACCTTGGGCACTAGTGTGGTACATCATCCGAGCTATCTGTAACGAAATTTTATTCCAACAAAGGACCACTCACGAATGGACAAATTAGAGAATGACTAATGTTCAGGGAATATCTTCTAGTACTATCAAGATCTCGCAGGTGATGCGTCATACAAAGTGTACGGTTTTTGTCGGTGGTCCCCACCCTCTGGGACACCGACATCCAGTGGAGTGCTCACGATGGTATCCCGAGTCCTCGTCGGCCGTACTAGGTTGTTCTTCTCTCACCCCCAATATATATATATATATATTTATATATGGGGCATCAAGTTTGAGAAAAAACTAGACTCCCCGTCATTTCTCTGTAAAAAAAGTTCCTGATTTGATCGTAGGAGGGGCCCCGTCGGAGAACCCTATCTGGCTCCCTTCTAACATTTTTTTTCAGGATAGCTCATCTCCGGAATGGGAGGAGCTATTGTTAGCCGAGTAAGACACCCTACCAAAATCCAAGGTGACAATTGGCGCCGTCTGTGGGAAGTAGAGTATAAGGCATTGATAAAAATGGTAAACACACAGAGAACGAACCAGGAGACGAACAATAAATTCGGGCACCGTCGATCAATGGAAGAGAGCCACCACCTACGATGGGCATGATGGTGGGAGCCCTAACTTTTGAGCAACTCACGCGCCTCATCTCAGTAACAGTAGAGAAAGTGAGATATGGATCATTCTGAAAGCGGCCGGGGGGAAAGCATTCTTGAAAATGAACGACCTGAGCATGTAGCCACATCTCACCCGCCAGCCACTGGAGGTCCTAACCTCGAGGTCGAAGAGGAAGAACTGAGTGAGGAGGTAAGAGAGATGAAGAAAGGGATCGGGGGGAAGTGTACCTCGAAGAAGGGCACTCATTTCTCCCCGGAAATAGTATGGGGGGAGCTCCCAAACAACTTTCGGCCCCCGAATGCTGGGGATTATGACGGAAGCACGGATCCGGAGGAACACGTGGGCAGATTTGAGAACACTGCCATGTTACATTGCTACTCGGACCGTCTGAAATGCAAAGTTTTCCTCACCACCTTGGTGAAGTCAGCCCAACAATGGTTTAATCAACTTGAACCTTCTTCCATAACATCTTTCTCAGAGTTCAGCTCAATTTTCCTGCACCAGTTCACCAGCAGTAAGCGGTACAAGAAGATCTCGTTAAGTCTGGTTGAGATGAGACAAGTAGATGGCGAGCCCCTTCAAGAGTATATTCGGCGCTTTAATGTCGCTAGCCTGGAGGTGCCTGCTTGCCCATCAGAAATTTTGATCAGCGCACTCACCCAGGGCCTGAGGGCAGGAGAGTTTTTTCGATACTTGGTCAAGAGACCCCCCATCATGTATGATGATTTACTAACGCGAGCTGAGAAGTATATCAACGTTGAGGAAGCTCAGGGAATGAGAAGAAAGGAAGGTGCAAAGTTGGTGACAAGTCGTTTAGGCCTGCGAACAAAAGGCCCGTGGAAGACGCAAGACTCGGGCTTTTCTCCCACTTTACACCTCTAAAGATCGCTAAGGAGGAGACAGTTCGGATTTGTGAAGAGCAAACCCCACAAAAATCACCTCGAACTGAGGACGGCCTGAGCAGGGTGTCCGCGGAGAAATATTGTGATTTCCATCAAGGACCTGGGCATGACACAAGAGTGTCATCACTTGGATCGAGAACTCAAGCCAACACCGTAAAATGGTCCCCAGTTCAGGCAGACAGCACCTCGGTCAAGCGCACCTTCCGGGAATCGTTCACGGGGAAGGGGCCGAGGTGCGTATCGAGGAACGGGCGGAGATGGACGTGCTAATTCCGTGCCCCTTTCCAAGGTCGGGACGAGGCCGTACCGATAAGGAGTCCAGAAGAGCAGGGGCCGCCTAGGAACAACTCTCCACCCTGAGGTTTTAACAACATGATCTCCAGATGAGCTACTTATGGTGATTCCAGCTAGGGATGGCAATGGGGCGGGTCCAAACCCGGACCCGTATTGAACCCGTCTCGCCGGGGCGGGTCCAAACCCGCTTCAACCGGGTTTGGAAGCGGGGCGGGGCGGGTCCTGGGATTGGCCGCACCGGCCCCGCACCCGCCCCGCTATGCATTTTTTAATTTTTTTAAAAAAAAAATTAATATTGAATATACATTTCACTTCTTTGATTGTACAATAATGTGTTATTGTTTAATTTCATATCAAAATTCATGTGTTTATGGTAAAGAAGTGGAACATTTTGAATGGAATAAAAACTAAATAATAAATATTTGATAGTTTAAAGATAGTTTTACGATGCTTATTATAAATATTTACTAGAGGAAAACATTAAATTCAATCTCAAAACTCAATTTTTGTGTTTCAAAATTAATTTCTACCAAATTTTTTTTTTTATAAAAAAAAAAATTTGTTTGCGGGGCGGGGCGGGTATGGGTTTTATGTGTAACGGGGCGGGTCCTGGGATTGGCCAAACCCGTCCCAAACCCGCCCCGTTGCCATCCCTAATTCCAGCAGAGCCCGGAAAGCTATGAGTATGAGAGAAATGCTGAGCGTAGGAAGGGCTGTCAATATCGAGGAGGAGGTAGTGATTAGCTTCGGTCCCACAGATGTGGAAGGTGTGCAAACGCCTCATAATGATGCCCTCGTAATCGTTGCAAACTACGAGATCGGAAGAGTCTTTGTGGACTCTGGGAGCTCCGTTAATGTGTTATTCCAGGAAGCCATCTTGAGCAAATCTCTACTCCTCTTTTTGGTTTTGCAGGACATATAGTGTACCCTCTATGGCAGATCACCAAACCCCTATCCATGGGCGTGGGTGGGGGAGGGCAGAAAGACTCGTTTGACCTCCTTCACCATCGTGGAGGCCCCGTCCTCCTATAACATCATTTTAGGAAGGCCGGCCATGAACGAGTTCAGGGCTATAGCGTCTACCTTCCGCCAAAAAATCAAATTCCCAGTCGGGAAAAAGGTAGGATAAGTAAATGTGGACCAGCCGTCATCAAAGAGATGTTACACTGACACAGTAAGGGTAGAAGTAAAGAGGTCAAGACATGGAGGCGGCGGTGATCAGGGGGATCGATGGGTTCACCTCGTACAGAAAGCCCAAGGAGTACAAGAGGTTCAGGCTTTGTTGGAAGGAGATGACGAGGTTATCCTGGTCCCGGTCATCCTGAGAAAACAACAAGGGTGGCCTCGGACCTAAGCGCGAATCTGAAGCAAGATCTGCTGAGGTGCCTATCAAAGCATGCTGGCGTGTTCGCGTGGTCTTCAGTCGAGTTGCATGGGGTCTGGCCCGAAGTTTCGGACCGGAAAAAGACAAGGTTATAAGCAAGGAAGTTCGAACCTTGTTAGAAGCTGAGCAAATTAGGGAAGTGCGGTTTCCAACCTGGCTTTCCAACGTAGTGCCGAAATCATCCGAAAAGTGGAGAGTATGCATTGACTTCAGAGATCTGAACAAAGCCTGCCCCAAAGATTGTTACCCTTTGCCCCGCATTGATCAGCTTGTGGACTCCACATCGGGATACAAGTAATTGTGCTTTATGGATGATTATCAAGGGCCCTTGGCCAAGGAGGATCATGACGAAGTCAGTTTCATCACCTCAGCGGGAATGTACTGCTACGTAGTCATGCCTTTCGGCCTTAAAAATGCCTAGGCTGCGTATGAAAGATTGATGGATAAGGTATTCCAAGGACAAGCGGGGTGGAATATTGAGGTATATGTCGATTATATACTGGTAAAATCAAGGAGCAGGTCGGATCTCATACCTGACTTGGAGGAAACATTTGTTACCCTAAAAAAATTTGGGCTGAAGTTGAATCCTGCTAAATTGTGTTCGGGGTAAAGAGTGGGAAGTTTTCGGGTTTCATGGTGACGGACAGAGGAATTGAGGTCAATCCAGAAAGGGTCAGAGCAGTACAAGACATGGCTTCCCCTAAAAACATAAGGGAGGTCCAAAAAATTACAGTTCGAATTGCCTCTTTAGCACGGTTCATTTCCAGGTCAGCGCATATGAGTTATCCTTTCTTCCAATTACTATGGAAAGCTAAGAAATTCGAGTGGAACGTAGAATGAGAAAAGGCCTTTGCCGACTTAAAGAGGCATTTGGCCGAGCAACCTGTGTTGGTCAAACCTGATCCCGGAGAAAAGTTGTAGGTTTACCTCTCGGCCACAGTGTAAGTAACCCCATGAGCATACAACGCAGCGGAATAAAATTTTGGGATTACAAACCAGTGATCTATACATAGGGATTCATATCGGATTAGAGAATTACAAGTGTCTTACCCTTGTAGCGCGTTTGAAGCCGAATCCACGGAGCTGCACCACGTCTTACGCCTTCTCCGAGTCAATAGCAAAACTCGAATGGTTTTGCCTCAACGGTATCCACACGATCGAATCGAGTGAAGGGATGATTTAATAACAAGTTGCTAGACAAGTTATTAAATCGGAACAAGAAAGAACACTCGATTCTCAATCGAATGGCTCGCACCAAACTCAAAATTCTCCTCGGCTATGATGAGAAAACCGAGAGCATTTTTGGTTGTGGAGGCCGTGTGCTTCCTTCTTGATTTAGGTTAGTGTGATATGAAAGTTGTCTTGCAATTTATCACCTTGCAATCATATTAAATATAATTAATTAAAAGGCTTTCTTAAAGCTTCATGGGCTTAAGCCCATGATTTAATTAATCCTTATGATTATTAATTAAGACTCCTCTTAATTATTTAATTCATCCCATGAATTTAATTTCCCTTCTCGATTTAATCTTTTGTGCGACCCGATAGGATCTCGTAATGTTGGCAGTGACATAAAATCTCATTTTATGTCGCAAGCATCGAGCGGTATCTAGCAACACATCGATGCTACCCAAATTACGAGAATGTCAATGACTCGACATAACCTTTAGAACTTGTGATAATATTAACCATGTAACTTAATCCCTTTGTCCTTTGTGTTTAGATTGAACACGAGTCATGGAATAGTCATACTCGTATATTCAATCTCTATTTCTTGATCCCCAAGTAGAACTAGAATAAACGAATAAGCTCGATATCTCATATCGACTCATTCGAGCATGGCCATGCATTTTAGTTCTCACTTGATCAAGGGCCAAACACATCTCCTGTTATATAGGAGGGACAAATCCTATCTCGATCAGTCAACATCCCTCTACATAATTCGTAGTGTATCCAATAGTCGCCTTTATAGTATACCCTGTTACGGGTAACGTTTGACGATATCAAGATACATAACTCCTTATGTTGGGATCTCTGATGATCACAAGTCGTAAGGATTACATACATTATTATCACTATGAGAATTGCATATGACGATCATATAACTATCCATGTTGCATTCTCATGGTGGGTCTGTTCAGTACATCGTTCTCTAACATGTACCCATATGTTGATTTGATATCTCATATCAATGAACAATTCATCGATCAACATATACTAGTCTCTACGTATTATCATTATCCCATTCATGATAATACTTGACTAGGAACATCTTTAAGAATAATACAATATTATTCTAAGGACATTAACATATATATTAATTCACAATGCACAGTTAAAAGAATAATATATAATAATGAATTGCCATTCATAAATCCATAAACATTGTATGTCTTAAACAATCATCTAATGACTTGTCTTAGGGCATATCCCAACAAATCTCCCACTTGCACTAAGACCACTCAGACATATACCTAATGCCTAGAGATCTAGTATGACGATCATGCTTCTGCTGTGACAGCGGCTTCGTCAATGGGTCAGATACATTATCATCTGTGGGTACTTTGCATATTTTAACATCTCCCCTTTCAACGATTTCTCGAATGAAATGGAAACGCCTAAGTATGTGCTTGGATCTTTGGTGAGATCTTGGTTCCTTAGCCAATGCGATCGCTCCATTGTTGTCACAATAGAGTTCTATCGGATCTTTAATGCTAGGCACCACTCCCAGTTCAGAAATGAACTTCCTCATCCAAACAGCTTCCTTTGCTGCATCCGAGGCAGCAATATACTCAGCTTCCGTTGTAGAATCGGCTACTGTTTCTTGCTTTGAACTCTTCCAGCTCACAGCACCTCCATTTAGGCAATACACATATCCAGATTGCGATCGAAAATCATCTTTGTCGGTTTGGAAGCTTGCATCAGTGTAACCCATTACATTGAGCTCTTCCTCACCTCCATAAATCAAGAATGTATCCTTAGTCCTTCTCAAGTACTTCAGGATATTCTTGACAGCAATCCAGTGACCTTCACCTGGATCAACTTGATATCTGCTCGTCATGCTCAAAGCATACGATACATCGGGACGAGTACATATCATGGCATACATGATAGATCCAATAGCTGACGCGTATGGAATCTTACTCATGCGTTGTCTCTCATCTGGTGTTGAAGGACACTGTTCCTTCGAGAGATAAATACCATGTGTCATAGGCACGAATCCTTTCTTGGATTCTTGCATGCTAAACCTTTTAAGCACCTTGTCTATGTATGTACTTTGACTTAGACCAAGAAGCCTTCTCGATCTATCTCTATAGATCTTGATTCCTAACACATAGGTAGCTTCTCCTAAGTCTTTCATCGAAAAGCAGTTCCCTAGCCAAATCTTTACAGATTGCAAGGCAGGGATATCATTTCCAATAAGAAGTATGTCGTCTACATACAACACTAGGAAAATGATTACGCTCCCACTGACCTTCTTGTAGACACAAGGTTCATCTTCATTTTTGATAAAACCAAACTCTTTGATTGCATCATCAAAACGAAGGTTCCAACTCCGAGAAGCTTGCTTCAATCCATAAATGGATCGTTGTAGCTTGCATATCTTTCCAGCATCCTTTGGATCGACAAAACCCTCGGGCTGTGTCATGTACACATCCTCGAGCAGATTTCCATTAAGGAAAGCTGTTTTGACATCCATCTGCCAGATTTCATAATCATGAAATGCAGCTATTGCAAGTAAGATCCTTATGGATTTAACCATGGCCACTGGTGAAAAGGTTTCATCATAGTCAATACCATGAATTTGTTTGAATCCTTTTGCAACCAGCCGACCTTTATAGGTTTGTACATTACCATCCATATCGGTCTTTTTCTTGAAAATCCATTTGCACCCTATGGGTCGTACCCCTTCAGGTGGATCAACCAAAGTCCATACTTGGTTTGCATACATGGATTCCATCTCAGATTTCATGGCCTCTTGCCATTTCTCAGAATCATTGCCCATAATAGCTTGTTGATAAGATGACGGCTCATCCTCATCAATAAGTAGTAAGTCACCTTGTTGAGTCACAAGAAATCCATATCTCTGTGGCTCCCGGTGTTCTCTTACAGACCTACGCTGGGCTTGTGTCTCTTGAGCAGGTACTTCTTCCACAACAGCTTGTGGTGCCTGCTCTGTTTCCATCTCAATCTCAGGTTCAGTGTTTTCTTGTGGTTGAACTTCACTAAGTTCTATTTTTCTCCCACTGGTTTTTCTAGAAATAAATTCCCTTTCAAGAAATACACCAGTCCGAGCAACAACTATTTTGTTCTCAGTGGGATAATAGAAATAGTATCCTTTCGTTTCCTTAGGATACCCCACAAATAAACACTTATCAGATTTGGGTCCAAGTTTGTTAGTGGCGTGACGTCTAACGAAAGCCTCACAACCCCAAATCTTCATAAAAGACATACTAGGACGCTTCCCAGTCCATATCTCATATGGTGTCTTTTCCACTGATTTAGATGGAACACGGTTCAGTAAGAAAATCGCTGTTTCTAGAGCGTGTCCCCAAAATGATATCGGAAGATCTGCATGACTCATCATTGATCTAACCATGTCTAACAAGGTTCGATTTCTCCTCTCGGATACACCATTCCATTGTGGAGTATACGGAGGAGTGAGTTGTGGGACTATCCCACACTCCTTTAGATAGTCATGAAACTCTTGGCTTAAGTATTCTCCTCCTCGATCTGATCGAAGGATTTTGATACTTTTGCCAAGTTGGTTTTGTACTTCATTCTTGAAATCTTTGAACTTTTCAAAGGTTTCATGTTTATGTTTCATTAGGTACACATACCCATATCTACTGAGGTCATCAGTAAATGTAACGAAGTATTGAAAACCACCTCTAGCTTGTGTACTTATTGGTCCACATACATCACTATGTATTAGTCCCAATAAAATATTTGCCCTTTCAACATGTCCCTTGAAAGGGGCTTTAGTCATCTTGCCCATTAAACAAGATTCGCATGTTTCATATGATTCAAAATCAAATGAATCTAATACTCCATCCTTATGAAGTTTAGATATGCGGTTCTCGTTTATGTGGCCCAAGCGACAGTGCCAGAGATAAGTCGGATTACAATCATTATTTTTAATCCTTTTAGTATTTATGTTATAGATAGGCATATCAAGATTTAATACATAAAGACCATTCACCATTTGTGCATCAGCATAAAACATATCATTTAAATAAATAGAACAACAATTGTCCTTTATTATAAATGAAAAACCATACTTGTCTAAACAAGAAATAGATATAATGTTTTTAGTAATTGAAGGCACAAAATAACAGTCTTTTAAAATCAACGATAAACCAGAAGGTAAAGCTAAATGATAATCTCCTATAGCTAATGCAGCAACTCTTGCTCCATTTCCAACTCGGAGATCAACTTCACCTTTTGCCAATGTCCTACTCCTTTTGAGATCCTGCACATTTACACAAATGTGAGATCCACATCCAGTATCTAATACCCATGATGAAGAAGTAGATAAATTGACTTCTATAACAAAAATACCTGAAGCGGAAGTCACACTTCCTTTCTTTAGATCCTCCAGATATACTTTGCAGTTCCTTTTCCAATGGCCGGTCTCACCGCAATGGAAACAGTTCCCTTCCTTTGCTATCCCTCCCTTTGGCTTCAGTGCAGAAGACTTTGGCTTAGATTTAGCAAAGACCTTCTTTGCTTTCTTGTTGCCTTTGGCTTTGGCCCTTCCTTTGCCCTTATTCACAATAAGGACATTTGTGGCCTTAGTCTTCTTAGTATTTGCTTCATATGTTCTCAACATACCAAGCAACTGGGGCAGAGTCTTTTCCATATCAGTCATATTGTAATTTACTACAAATTGACTGAAGCTCTCCGGCAACGATTGCAAGATTACATCGGTGGCCAACTCTTGGTCCAATGGAAAACCTAGCTTATCCAGATTCTCAATGTACCCAATCATCTTGAGCACATGAGTTCCAACTAAGCTTCCTTCTACCATCCTGCACTGGAATAACGCTTTAGAGACGTCATACCTCTCTTGTCTAGCTTGCTGTTGGTACAACTGCTTTAAGTGTTCGATCATATCGAACGCCTCCATTTCCTCATGTTGCTTCTGAAGCTCAGAGTTCATAGTGGCAAGCATGAGGCACCCAACATCAAGTGCGTCACTCTGATGCTTCTTGTAAGCATCTTTTTCAGCTCTTGTAGCTGTTAGGGGAGGTTCCTCAGCGAGCAAGGGTTCCTCTAGAACATATTGTTTCTTTTCTTGTTTGAGGACTATCCTCAAGTTCCTATGCCAGTCTAGGAAATTTGTCCCATTTAGTTTGTCCTTCTCAAGGACCGATCGCAGTGATAAAGTGCTAGTAACGTTTGTAGTTGCCATGGATATCTACAATATAAATATGCAAAATAAGTTTATGATTTAAATCATTTAACATGGTCTTATATTAAATGATACTCCCACTATTTTATTTGAAAAATATCAACCCTCGAAACTTTTAGTGGGCCAAGATCCATATTTCGCCTAATCTTGAGTTAGCTTTGGCTAATCGCCCAAGACTCGGTTATTTAGGTAGACAACACTTTGTCAATTACATCACATATAATTCTTGGATAGTTGGACGAACAACACTTTGTTCAATTCATCAAATGAATTATAATCCAACACATGCCTCTAGGTTCCCAATCCTATTGAGATAACCTAGTTAAGTCGTACCCAATTAAAGTATGACGGATATCACTTTTATCCTTTCGCGCCTTACTAAGATTGCCACGGTGCTTTGCTTTGGCAAACCCACACATGTACAATCGAAGTTATTGACGAGTACTTTTATTTGGAAGGCATCTAAAACTTAATATTTTAGAGGGATTTATTGATCTCATGATTAATTTGATAATTTAAAATATGTCCACTACATATAGTTGTATACATATCTACATATATGTGTAATACTATTATCAAACTAAAACATAAGATAAATCATGCATCAACATACATAATTAAAACGTGACATGGTTATAGCCCCTACTAATGAGTTTCTCAAGCCAATGAGAAACTCCTATGAGTCAACCTAAGGTAACTTCATAAGCACCTTCCTTTGGCTCCAATTAGTGAATGGCCTCCTCATCCCGGCACGATGCTCCATCTTCATTGATCACCATCAATAAAATAAACTACACTATTTTACAAGATATAGAATTCCTCGATTCACATTCGAGGGGAACATAGGGGAGGGATAACATTTAGAATGAAATAGAGAAAGGCACGACACGCAGGTCGTATTATAAATTACAATCATTCACAAATCCTATCTAATAGGTCAAAGGGCTATAACCACGCACCATGCTCAAACAACACATAAAGCATGCATTAACATTTAATTAATTAAATTCTAAACATTTTAAATTTAATTTTAATTAAAACTGTAAAATAATTTTTGAAAAATTATCGTACGCTCGGGACATCACATGCCACGAACTAAAGCGACTAAAACACGAACCACCATGATTCGAACCAAGACCCACGGCTGGACCAATAGTGGGCCTAGGGTTCGAAACCCTAGCCCATGGCCGAGCCATGGTCCATGCGGCAGCTTGGGTGCGGCGCTGCTAGGGTTCAAAACCCTAGCCGCCTTGCACCATCTTGGTTCTATCGAGCCAACTTGCACCTTCTCAATACTTTATCGAGCCAAAAGAGTTCAAAACCCTAGATAGTGCGACGGCTTGACCCATGCTCGAGCCAGGGTCCGAACCCTAGCTCCTAGGCGGCGGCCGAGAGGCCAATTTGACTAGGGTTCAAAACCCTAGCCACTTAGTAGCGGCGGCCGAGCCATGGTGACTAGGATTCGAAACCCTAGCACCTAGGTGGCCTCGGCCGTGAGCCTTCACGAGCCATGTTCCGGTTTTTGATCACGAATTATCATATATTTCGATCCGTCAATTATATCATATATATTATCATACGATGATCTTCACAAAATCGATTTTTCCATATCATATATGAAAATACAGTTTTAAATAGCATGCAATATTAATTCTAACATGATTAAACTATTTAACCACATAAAATCCGATATGAGCCTTGTACACGGCTCTGATACCACTGTAAGTAACCCCATGAGCATACAACGCAGCGGAATAAAATTTTGGGATTACAAACCAGTGATCTATACATAGGGATTCATATCGGATTAGAGAATTACAAGTGTCTTACCCTTGTAGCGCGTTTGAAGCCGAATCCACGGAGCTGCACCACGTCTTACGCCTTCTCCGAGTCAATAGCAAAACTCGAATGGTTTTGCCTCAACGGTATCCACACGATCGAATCGAGTGAAGGGATGATTTAATAACAAGTTGCTAGACAAGTTATTAAATCGGAACAAGAAAGAACACTCGATTCTCAATCGAATGGCTCGCACCAAACTCAAAATTCTCCTCGGCTATGATGAGAAAACCGAGAGCATTTTTGGTTGTGGAGGCCGTGTGCTTCCTTCTTGATTTAGGTTAGTGTGATATGAAAGTTGTCTTGCAATTTATCACCTTGCAATCATATTAAATATAATTAATTAAAAGGCTTTCTTAAAGCTTCATGGGCTTAAGCCCATGATTTAATTAATCCTTATGATTATTAATTAAGACTCCTCTTAATTATTTAATTCATCCCATGAATTTAATTTCCCTTCTCGATTTAATCTTTTGTGCGACCCGATAGGATCTCGTAATGTTGGCAGTGACATAAAATCTCATTTTATGTCGCAAGCATCGAGCGGTATCTAGCAACACATCGATGCTACCCAAATTACGAGAATGTCAATGACTCGACATAACCTTTAGAACTTGTGATAATATTAACCATGTAACTTAATCCCTTTGTCCTTTGTGTTTAGATTGAACACGAGTCATGGAATAGTCATACTCGTATATTCAATCTCTATTTCTTGATCCCCAAGTAGAACTAGAATAAACGAATAAGCTCGATATCTCATATCGACTCATTCGAGCATGGCCATGCATTTTAGTTCTCACTTGATCAAGGGCCAAACACATCTCCTGTTATATAGGAGGGACAAATCCTATCTCGATCAGTCAACATCCCTCTACATAATTCGTAGTGTATCCAATAGTCGCCTTTATAGTATACCCTGTTACGGGTAACGTTTGACGATATCAAGATACATAACTCCTTATGTTGGGATCTCTGATGATCACAAGTCGTAAGGATTACATACATTATTATCACTATGAGAATTGCATATGACGATCATATAACTATCCATGTTGCATTCTCATGGTGGGTCTGTTCAGTACATCGTTCTCTAACATGTACCCATATGTTGATTTGATATCTCATATCAATGAACAATTCATCGATCAACATATACTAGTCTCTACGTATTATCATTATCCCATTCATGATAATACTTGACTAGGAACATCTTTAAGAATAATACAATATTATTCTAAGGACATTAACATATATATTAATTCACAATGCACAGTTAAAAGAATAATATATAATAATGAATTGCCATTCATAAATCCATAAACATTGTATGTCTTAAACAATCATCTAATGACTTGTCTTAGGGCATATCCCAACACACAGAGCATGCAGTCAGTTGTGTATTGATCAAACAGGAAGGAGCAGACCAAAAACCGGTTTATTATGTCAGCCACGCTCTTCGAGGGGCGGAGCTCAGATACCAGAGGTAGAGAAGCTGGCATTAGCTCTGGTTATAACTGCAAGGAGGCTGAGACCGTATTTCTTGTCCCACCCCATCTCGGTATTAATGAATAGTCAAATGGGGAGGATCGTGACACAGCCCGATGTATCAGGAAGACTGGTTAAGTGGACGATTGAGCTTGGTGAATATGACATATCCTACCAGCCTAGGACATCTATTAAAGGTCAAGCACTATCCTATTTTTCGGCAGAGATGATAGGATCCGAGCAGGAAAAGGCATGGCAAGTGTATGTTAATGGGGTGCGGAGTCGGAGTAGTATTGATCTCTCCGACTGGTGAGAAGATAAAAGTTGTGGTCAAGTTGGATTTCTGGGTTTCCAACAACGAGTCAAAATAGGATGCGGTACTAATCGGGCTCAAATTAGCTCGGGATGTAGGCGCTAGTAGGTAGTCCTTCATTCTGACTCCCAACCAGCAGCCCAACAGGTGAATGGGAATTTCGAGGTCAAGAGTGAGAAATTGATGGAATATCTGAAAGCAATCCAAGAAATGTCTTAAAACTTTTCTGAGTGGAGTATAGTACAGATACCTCGAGCGGAGAACCACGAAGCAGACCAGCTCGCAAAATGGGCCACGTGTCATTGGGGCCACTGTGCCAAGGGAGGTCGTATTGCAGACTGAGCTGACACCATCGACTCAGTCAGCGTTGGAACCTCCCAGTGTGGAAAGCTGGATGACCCCCATCCTAAAATATCTGAGGAACTCCGAGCTGCCTTCGGATAAGAATGAAGCAAGGAGGGTAAAGAGGCAGGTTTTCAGATTTGCTTTGGTCAGGGATACCTTGTACAAGATATCTTTTGCAAGGCCTCTGCTCAGGTGCCTAACAGAGGAAAAGGCTAAAAACACACTTCACGAGATACACGAAGGTTGGTTGCTGCGGGGATCATCTAGGGAGCCTAGCCCTGGCACAAAAAACTCTCCTGGCCGGGTACTTTTGGCCTACTTTGAGGAGAGATGCAGTAAAAGTTGTGGCTACTTGCGAGGGCTGCCAGAGGCATGGAAAATTCCAACCACAGCCAGCCCAGTTCATGAAATCCATGGTAGCAGCTTGCCCATTCGACCAGTGGGGGATGGATATCTTGGGACCTTTCCCCATTGCCCCAAGGCAGAAGAAGTTTATAATAGTGGCCGTGGATTACTTCTCGAAGTGGGTTGAGGCCGAGGCCTTAGCCTGGATTACTGAGGAAGATGTGTTGAACTTCTTATGGAAGAATGTTGTATGTCCGTTGGGGTGCCGAGGAAGTAGATTTCCGACAATGGAAGACCATTCCAAGGACGAAAGCTGACCACCTGGTGCCAGGAGATGAAGATCGAACAGGCCTTTACCTCTATGGCCTACCCTCAGAGTAATGGGCAGGTGAAAGTCACCAACCGATCTATAGTGCAAGCATTGAAGGCAAGGCTATATGGAGTGGGGAATGACTGGGCTGATGAACTTTGTAGTGTACTATGGCTTATCGAACTACGCCCCGAACTCCTACGGGGGAGACACCCTTCAGTATGGTCTATGGTTCGGAAGAGTCTTGCCAGCAGATATGGAGCGACCTCGGCTAGGGTACATGCTTATGACAGTGACAACGATGAACGCCAAGCTCTAGACCTAGATATGATATGTTAAAAAAGAGAGAGGGCAGTAATCAGAATGGATTCCTATCGAAACAAAGTAATCAAGGCCTATAACAAACGAGTGATGCCCCAGAGTTTCCAGTTCGGAGACCTTGTACTCAAAAAAGTCCAGTCAACGGAAGTCAAAAAACTTGACCCTAAATGGGAAGGACCCTACAAAGTAGTTCAAAAGATGAGCTCTGGGGCATACTACTTGGAAGATGCAGAGGGAAGAAAGCTGAAGAGGCCCTGTAACGCATTTCACCTTAGAATATATTATTCTTAAGCACGTGTATTTCTGTAATGTATGAGCTCATGGCAACAAGTTCTTAAATGAAGTATTATTCAGAAATATCGTCCAATGGATAACTTGTTGAAAAAGTTAAGGTCCGCCCTGACTATGAAAAAGTTAAGGTATGCCCTGACTATGAAAGTTAAGGTCCGCCCTGACTATAAAAGTTAAGGTCCGCCATGACTATAAAAAAGTTAAGGTCCGCCTGACTATGAAAAAGTTAAGGTCCGCCCTGACTATGAAAAAGTTAAGGTCCGCACTGACTATAAATTTAAGGTCCACCCTGACTATAAAAGCCAAGGTCTTTCGTGACTAAGTGGTCATGGTCCGCGCAGACAAACATCTACTGCCAGGGTCCACACAGGGCACTGTATTATCGCGTTGCCCACACTAGAGTTCAGATCAGACGAAAGTCATTTGCTCATGTTTATTCTATGGATTCCAACAGGCCAGCCATGTTTTATATTAAACTACAATTATTTTAGAAGTTATTCTAGAGTTGGTTAGCTCTGTTGCTTCATTGTTCCTAGGACCATACAACAGTTTGACGAAATAAACATTTCATTAAATAAAAATGTACAACATCACATACTACAAGCTAGATCGCTCTTGGTTAAAATAAAAAAAAACAAAGAGATTGATAAGGGTGTACAGCCTTATCAGTCATCCCGATCTATGAAGTCAGGAGGGATGGTGGCCACGATGGCCTGGAGATCCAAGAAGTCGTCCGGTCTTGATCCTCTAGAGGGAAGCCCTGCGCTTTGAATTGATCCTTACAGCCCTCAAAGCCAAGGTCAAGGAACCGAAATGCTTTCGCTGCAAGGAGCCTCTTGAACTCCTCCGACTTCAGGAAAGCTTCCTTCCGGCCGACCTCTCCATCGATGTAGGCCTCCAACTCCGAGCGAGCCCGGCTTAGCTCTGCAGTAGAGTTAGTCAAAATCGTATCCTTCTCCGACAAGGCAGAGAGAAGTCGATCAACCTCAGCACGATATTTAGTCAACTCAGTCTCTATCGTCATGAGTCGCGCATTGACCTCTCTCAGTTCAGCTTCGGAGCCTCATCCCGGTCTGTAGCCTCCCGGACTTTCTTCCTGGCATCTGACGACGACTAGCCATAATTGGATCCTCTCTGAACGCTTTCACACAGCATTATTAAGCCCTGGATAAGGATATAAGGATAAGAGGATATATAAGGCAGCAGATGGGGTCAACTAAGACCAGTAAGAACATTTACGAATAGAGCTCGGGTCAGCCCTTCCTGGGCCAGAGGTCTCCACTTCATCCCTGCCATGACTTGTTGATCCACACCCGTAGTAATGCACTCCAAGACCTCAGCCGGTAGTCCGGAGATAGGACCAATAATCAGGTTGGTGGATTGGGTGTACTCCATGGGGAGGCTGGGAGAGCCCGTCCCGGCCGACCAAGCCGACTGTGGGCTTTGGATGGAATCAAGTGATGCCTCGACCTGAGGTGTTGGAGAGGTGGCCACTTCTTCCCGGGTCAAGGTTCCAGGGGTTTTCCGAGCCCATTTTCTTTTGCGCAGCGAGGTGCCATCACCCCCGCTCTCTTCTGATAGAAGGATGACTACCAGGGCAACCCGGGGACTAGAAGGGGGAGATGAGGCTCGCTCTTCAACTCGGGACTTAGGAGCAGCCCTCCCTTTCCCATTCTTCCGAGAGACCATGGCGGAGAGCATCTGGTTAAACGATATGGCACCTGCACAAAAATGAAAGGCATAAATAAAGGGTCAAAGGAACGAATAGAAATTAAGCTCATGTTAGTGAGGACGCACCAGGAGTAAGACTAGCTGGGTAAGAGCTCAGCCTATAGCGCCTGAGTACGTCCTCTCGGATTAGGATGGTTGTATCAAATTGTCGACCCCCAATGGTTGACATAAACCTGTGGTAGAATATATCTTCTTTGTAACGATTTGGGAGGGGACGACCCTCTGGGAGAGAATCTCTCCAGGCCATGGGGCAAGACCAAGGTCGGGGTGGTTTAACAAAGAAGTACGTTTCTTTTTATCCTTTGTGAGAACTTGGGATTTTCTCCAAGATGGCCTGGACCCAAAGTAGAACAGACCAGGAAAGGTGGTGTTCTTGACATGAAAAAAATAATGCAAAAGAGGAGGAGAGAAGGGGAGATTCAGAGAATGGAACAAGGAGGCAACGGCGGCCATGCTCTGGTAGGAGTTTGGACTGAGCTGACTAAGGGAGACGCAGAAATAGCTAGAAAGATCTTGGTACAAAGAAGTAATAGGGAAGCGTAGTCCACTCCTAATTTGTTCAACGAAGAAAGGAAAAAATCCCACGAGGGGAACGTGGGGGCGATCACCCAACCTAGGTATTCGTACCTCGTGGTCAGGAGGAATGAAGTGAGAACGAAGAAGAGTCTCAGCCTCAGCCGCAACACGGGAACTAAGGACCTCGTACCACGGTAATCCAGTCCGAACCAGATCTCGAGGATCAACCTCGAAGTTCTGGGGAGATGGGTCACGGCTGGGACATGGAGGGACTTGAAGAAGGGGAACGACGGTAACAACCTTCCCCACGACGCCACTGTGGGTCAAAGAGCTGGAAAGCCCAGACCCTGAGGCATCAGCGGCCGATCCCCCTGAGGCGGCCCCAGAAGTGGAAGAAGTTGAATCTGACATAAAAGAAAATTAAGCAGAGTCGAAGAACTTACAGAAGGTCGGAGTGTGCGAAAAGAGCAGGAGGAGACGGACAGCGTGAGACAAGTGGTGCAAATGAGGGAAACCGGGAATTTATAGGCAACCAGTAGAGTGGGCCGTTTGGGTCAAGCCCACTTGAACGGTGTGGATCGAGGGAGGCCAAACGTCTCATGCTTGGATACGGACGTGTGGCAGCCTCATCGATTGGTGGGTAAATCAACGGTCATATCTTGGTGACAACATGTCTCGTCAAGGTCAAGAATTTGAATATCTGACAACTCAGTTCGGGTCTCGGTATAAAATGGATAGTCAAGAACAGCTCTACTCTAGCTCGACTATAGGGGGATACTCATGATATCCCGATAAGAGGTCAGACGGCCTCGACCCTTACTCCCGGGTTATAACCCGACCCTACTTCTTTGTCTGCCTCAAGTGCTTAGCTCGGGAGATATTTTCATGCCCTGGGAGGAACGTTCCCTCATGAACTTAGCTCAGTTAACAAACTCGTAACCCCAGCCCAGGACTTATCCTCGTGTCATCAGCTCAACACTTGTCTTCAACCCTACTTGATCAAACGAATCCAGCTTAGGTTGTGCTCGCAGGAATCTTGCATTGTGATCAGTACGGCGACCGGGCTGGTGTCCCAACTTTAAGCAATTCCCCTAGTTTCTTTTTCGGCGTTTTCCAAGAGATACCTTGGGCACTAGTGTGGTCCTTCATCCGAACTGTCTGTAACGGAATTTTATTCCCAACAAAGGACCACTCACGAATGGACCAATCAGAGAATGACTAATGTTCAGTGAATATCTTATAGTACGATCAAGATCTTGTAGGTGGTGCGTCGTACAAAGTGTACAGTATTTGTCGGTGGTCCCCACCCTCTGGGACACCGACATCCAGTGGAGTGCTAGCGATGGTATCCCGAGGCCCCCGCCGGCCGTAGCATGTTGTTCTTCTCTCACCCCCAGTATATATATATATATATATATATATATATATATATATATGATTAATTTGTTAATGAGAACAAATCCCAATAATTGTGATTAATTTTGTTAATGGAATGATAAATTGACTAAAGAAATCCCACATTGGAATTTTGAGACATTTATGGTTTGTTTATATTGATAAACAAATTAATAGATTATAGTTAAGTAGAAAATATGGGTGTCCCTCGCGCGCCATCCATTGCTCCGCTCGGCTCGTCTCGTCTCGACTCGACTCGCGTGTCGTTGCCGCGAAGGCAGCCCTATCTTTTTACTACTCGGATTTCTGAAATGACCTTTCACCTACCTAAATTTTCACATTCTACTGAGTATTAAGTTTGAGACTTTTCACCTACCTGCAGAATTGATTTCAGATTTAAGTGTGGGACTTAAATCGTATTAATCTGATGTTAAGTTTTGAGACTTTTCATCTATCCCACTAAATATTACACTTAATTTCAGAGGCCTTTGGGAGGTCTGGTGCTCAGCTATATAAGCTGCTCCAGCTCTTTTGTTTTCAATCAGTCCGAAATCATTCTTCATATCATACATATCATACTGTTTGAGAGTACTACACACTACTAGTGTTTGAAATAGTCTGTTCAGAGTTCTGTTGTTTTAGACTTTTTTCAATTTATCGCGATGTGAGAAAATAAAAATATTGCCTTCCAGAATCTTTTCCAGATTCTTGTTGTTTTAGACTTTCTTCAATTTATCGCTACTGCTGTAAGTTTACTGGTTTTTTTGTATTTCGATTTATTGGTTGATGTCACTATACTGTTTCTATATTCAGTATTATATATTTTCAATCAACAATTTGTTTAAACTGATTAAAATTGTAAATTTAGATAAACAGGTCCATCAATCTTAAACTCAAATATTCTTAGTTTCTATTTCTGCTCTTCATTTTTTCATAACTGAATCAGTTGGAATAATCCTACTTTGCTAATTAGAAAATTGTTGAATTTTCAATTAATCATTGTTTGTGCACTATCAAAAGATTTATAAAGTTGTTTTCAAAACTAGTTTGATATTATTTGTGTTGCGTTTTTGTGTTCTATTTTAGCTTATGGCTGTCATGATTCCAAACCGAAATGCTGAGAATACTGGGATTCCAGTGGTGAAAGCTAACGGCGTTGAGATCGTTATGCCAGTTCTGATAAACCCAATGTCGTTCTCTCAATTTGAGAAACCGCAAAAGTTCAAAGGTTCCAACTTTAAACGTTGGCAGCAGAAGATGATGTTCATCTTGACAACCTTGAACTTGACCAGGTTTCTCAAAGAGGAGAAACTCGGTGGAGGATAAAGAAGATCATCAATCTGCTGTAATAGTCGAATCGTTGCTGAGTGCCGACTACCTCTGTCGTAACTATATACTGAATTCTCTTGACGATGCGCTTTTCAATGTGTATTCCCCCAAAGAAACTGCGAATGATCTTTGGGAATCGTTAGAAATGAACTACAAAGTTGACGACGCAGGCGCAAAGAAATTTGTAGTCGGACGATTCCATGACTATTAAATGGTAGATGGCTAGAGGGTTTTTGAGCAATGCGAAGAGCTGCAACTGATATATCACGAACTTGCTGCTGAAGGTATGGGGCTAAATGATGTCTCAAAAGTTGAAGGCAAATGGACGGTTGTGCTAAAGATAACTTCTGGCAAAGAGTTGACTCTTACACAGGTGCTCCACGTGCCAGAGATCCGAAAGAATCTCATCTCTAGAGCAGTGCTGAACAAGAAAGGCTTTCAGCTCGTATTTGAATCCGACATTTTGTCCAATGGTGGTATGTTCGTGGGAAAAGGCTACTTGGCCAATAACCTCTTCAAGATGACTGTAATGACTCTAGCTCCTAAGGTTAAGTCTAGCATAGAGGTTGAGGTTGATGTTAATGCAGTATATGAGGCTAGCACAAGCAAAAATAATGTAATGATTGTTGCCAATGTGGCTAATAAAACTCTAAAGTTTGATTATTCTTGTGAGTCTTTACATTTGTGGCATGGTAGATTAGGACATATGGATTATAATTCCTTACAAAGGCTAATCTCTCTTAATCTATTACCTAAATTTAACATCAATCATAAACACAAGTGTGAGACTTGCGTAGAAGCCAAATTAACCAAGTCTTTATTGATAAGTGTGATTTTTACACTTAATTTGCTATAAGATTAGATGCGTTTTTATAGTGGTTCCTGGAAAATATTACGCGTTTTGGTATATATTTGTATATTTTAGGAATCCATGTCCAAATGCATAAAAGTGGAAGAATTAAGCTTCAAATGATAAAAAGAACCAAACCGAGCACAACCGGATATTATCGAACATGGATGAAATATTATATTATAATATATGATATTAAAGGATTGAAGGAGAATAAAAGGAAAGCCCAGCATTCTTCGGAAATTCACATACGAGATATACGAGACTTTTAGAGATTGACATAAACACGGAAGATAATCAAATTATTAGAGAGGGAGATACACGTAACTTGAGGAGAGGATATAGCAAATGGACAGACGTATTCGAGAAGAGTATAGACATGAGAACGAAAAGTTACGTGAACAAGAGTGACTGGAGGGGCTACGGATATATGTAGATATTAAGAGGATAGACATGAGAACAGATTACATAGGACTTCAGACGTGAGGATACAAATGAACGATATCAGAGGAAGAGACGGGAGCAGATTGAGGGAAGCAAAGACGGAACACCAGGGAGAGTTTTTCATTGGCTGGAAGAAGAAACGTGCAGCAGCCAAGTTACGTAATTGAGCAGGAAGTGGGAAGAGGAGACTGAAAAAGAACAATACATATAAGAAATAGGGACGTGAATGAGAGTTACGTGGGAAGATTGAACAGACGGACGAGGATAAAAATTGACGTAGGGAGTTTCCAACAGTTGCATGATATCAGACAGAGGCTTCAACGTCAAGGATTTTGAGTTAAATACAGATAGTTACGTGAGTGAGGAGGAGGTGAACAGAAGAGGAACCGAAGAGAAGAGACAAAATATTTACTCGACTTCGGAGACCACGGAGTGACGATAACAGATAAATAAAGGAAATAAACAGACGTGGAGAGTGATTGGAACAGGAGGAGAAAAGCGAACGATATCAGTGAAGATATTGGAAGGAGGAGAATCAGATTGAGAGAAGAAGTCACGTAAATATTTGGAAAAGAAATTTTTTTTGAAGAGAAGAAAGTAGGAGAAGTGAGCAGCAACGTCTGAATCTTCGCACAAATTGGCGTGAAGAATTCAAGTGCAGCAATGAACAACAAAGCAATAGCAAGAGACGGATACGGAACAGACGACGCTATTCAACATCGCTAGTTTATGCGTATTTCTAAACTTTGTTTGATTCTATTTGATTTCCTTATGCTTTTGATGTTGAAAAACACAATTTTGCATTTGATTTTGAATATGTTTCTAGGCTAAGTTTATTGTCAAGACTTAGGAGATCCTTTGTATGAACCACATGATTTAAACTGAATGTTGTTTACTGACTCTTATTTATCTAAGTGCATAGATCATTGTTCTTCATGCTTTTAAGGGTTTGGTCATCCTTGAATGATAATAAATTACAATTGAGATCGATAGATAAAATTGGAATTCAATATAGTGATTTATGCCGTAGATTTCAGGCTGATATCGAGGGATAAAGTCAAGTACATGTGTGATAGCAATATATTTACCAAAGTCGAAGGCTAGAAGTTTTCATAGATCGATTTACAATATTAATTGTTCAATAAGGATACGAGAGTGGCTTATTGTTACATTAGTATTAGATTTGTTATAGCCGGACCAAGGTATAACAAGTGAATTAGGAAAACTCTTCACCTTAGATTGTTTGAATTTAATTCTTAACTAATAGGCGAATTGTGGGGGATTACATAGGTGAACCGAAAGTCTTGATAATTGTCTCTATTGATTTTATTCTTATTCGTTATTGATTGTTTGGGTTACATATTGAGTTAATTTGTCACTTTAGTTAATTAATCACTACCAATTTTCGTAAGCTAAATATAGTTAAACTAGTAGAGTTTGGTACTTATTTCCTAGTCCTCATGGGTTCGACGCTCATACTTATATTATCATTATACTAAAACTTGACACCGTGCACTTGCGGTAGAGAATCGCTACACTGGAATTAATTGTTTAAAATAATAGCGATCATTCCACTCAATTGAGCAAAGCACTGAACCATTAAACTTGATCCATACAGATGTATCTACAATTTAGAGGCGATAAAAATTATTTTATAACCTTTATCGATGATTGTACAAGATATTGACATGTCTACTTAATGAAAAATAAAGACGAAGCAATTGACATGTTCATTCACTACAAGAATGAAGTTGAGAATCAACTCGATAAAAAGATTAAAAATCTTCGAAGTGACCGAGGCGGTGGATATGAGTCACCATTTGCACAAATATGTGCTGATAGTGGCATTATTCATCAAACCACTGCGTCTTATTCTCCTGAGCACAATGGTATTGCAGAAAGGAAGAATAGAACGTTTAAGGAAATGATGAATGCAATGCTTATAAGTTCAGATTTACCTCGTAACTTGTGGGGAGAAGCTCTACTTTCCGCCAACTATGTGCTAAACAGAGTATCACATAAAAAGTTGGATAAAAACCTTATAAATTGTGGAAAGGTCGTGCACCTAGCTAAAAGTTTTAAGGGTTTGGGGTTGTCTAGCAAATGTTCCAATTCCTCCTCCTAAACGGACTAGGATAGGACCTAAGACAGTGGATTGTGTATTTATCGAATATACGCAGGATAGTAGTGCTTATCGATTTCTAGTACACATGTGAAATAATGCAGAAATGCATGTAAATACTGTCATTGAGACTAGAGATGCTTCGTTATTTGAGGAAATCTTTCCCCACAAAACTCCGATAGTGTCTGAAACCAATGTTGAGAGAAATCATTGGGACTTTTCACCTACCTGACTTTTCACTGCTGAGTATTAAGTTTGAGACTTTTCACCTACCTGCAGAATTGATTTCAGATTTAAGTGTGGGACTTAAATCCGTATTAATCTGATATTAAGTTTTGAGACTTTTCATCTACCAAACTAAACGTTACACTTAATTTCTGAGACCTTTGGGAGGTCTGCTGCTCAAGCTCTTTTTTTCAATCAATCCGAAGTCATTCTTCATATCATATTATTTGAGAGTAATGCACACTATTAGTGTTTGAAAGAGTTTGTTCAGAGTTCTGCTTCAATCTGAATAGTGGTGGACGTTGTACCTTGGAACTCACTTGTCCAGGAGGTCAGTAGCTTAGGCAGGCAAATTTGACTTTACGGGCACACGGCTTGCTATGGCCTCTTCCAGAATCGTTTCCAGATTCTTGTTGTTTTAGACTTTCTTCAATTTATCGCTACTGCTATAAGTTTACTGGTCTCTTTTTGTATTTCGATTTATTGGTTGCTGTCAGTATATTGTTTCTATATTCAGTATTATATATTTTCAATCAGTAATTTGTTTAAACTGATTAAAGCCGTTAATTCAGATAAACAGATCCATCACTTTTTTTGCTTCTCTTTTGATTAAATTATTGGTATGAGTTAGGTGCCTTTTGTCGATTGAAATGAAAACATTATTATGCACGCTGGTTACATCAACCATTAAAGTAATCGAATTAAGCTCCAGACTGCTTGGAGAGACTCCATAACACGATACTTCTTTTCAATCACTGCAATAAAATATTATTTTAATTATCTCATAAGCCGTTGATCATCATCCGCACCGTTCAATGTTTTGTATCCATTTTCCTTAGCATTTATTAAGACAGGCTGTAAGGAAAAAAAAAAATTAAGACTGCTGAAATCTCGACCACATTGTGGTTCATGTGAATTATAAGGCATGATAATAAATCAAATGTAATTCATGGGAAAATTATGTAGGTTGGTCTAAATATTTAGTACTTGAATTAGTTAAAATTTGATGCGAATGCAAATAAGTTTTTCCCACTTTTTTAGTCATATTTCGCCGAAATACTAACATTAGATGAGATATTTCGGCAATGTCTCGCACAATTTTGTTCTTTACTATCCATGAGGTAGTCTCAAGTCGGGTACATTCAATCATATAAGTGGTATATTCCCATCTAATATTGAAAATATTCCACATGCTGGATGGATGGATCTCCTCATGAGACACAATTTCATGGGATAGCCAAGAGCATTTCGTCTCGCACGCTATAATCAACATCCGGGGTGACATGTCATCTTTCCAAACGAGAAAGGACTACAAATGCCAAAAAAAAAAAACCATTTATTAAACAATGACCAAATTTTGACCATCTGGAAGACTAAAAATTTATAAATGCAGGTATAGGATTTTTTGGCATTTTTCTTAATTTAAAATGTCCTCGACATTCATATTTTTGTAACAATTTAACTTTTTTTGCACCATACCATATATATTTTTTAACATGCATCACAGCTCAATTTAGAGGAACTCGATAAGATATTTTATTTGGAGTGCAGAATGGGCTAAATCAACTTTTTTGTGCCACGTGTGACCAGGGGTGTAGCTAGGAATTTTACATATGGGGGGCTGGAGCCGAAGGTGATGTGGGGTTTGGGGGCGGAGCCTTTGAAAAAAAAATTTGGGGTTCCAGGGAATAACATTAGATTGCATGAAAAATTTTGGATGATCAATCTAATATCAAACACACAAGTATAATCAAGAAAAATAATTAAACATTCAATATTCGAACAAATCAAACGATAAAAGACTTGGGTAAATCTCACGAGAAAATAGAATTCCAATGTATCGTGATCCTCAACCAATATTTAAAACTTAACCATTCAAACCATAAAACTTCTATAAAAAAACCATGAAACTAAACTCAAATGCATCACATTACTCTTCAAAAAAAAAAATTGCAATCACATTAGAAACGTCGAACAAACTATTCAACTAATTCTTTTCTTGGTATTTTCTTTTTCTTTGTGTCTTTCACAATCCATATTTTCAAAATCATTTTCCAAAATAATCTCTTATTTTTCAAGTTCTAAAACCAAGAAAAGACCATTTAACCTTAATTTTTGGGCTACAAACAAATATTTAAAAAAAATTGGGATTGGGTTGGGGCGCTTCAGCCCCCCAAGCCCCCACCTAAGATACGCCTCTCTGCGTGTGACACGAACTTATTCATCCCGATAAGACCGGGGTTGATCAATAAGATAAGTTGATAGTGAGTGTAGTGTACAGCGGCATTTACTTTGATGTATAACTGGATCACATGGCTGTCAATTCTTCTTAGTGGCCTTTGCCCATTTGTGTTGCTTATTAGGAAGGCAATATTTTTATTTTCTCACATGGCTTTCAATTCACTTATTTAATTCATTATAAAAATGAATATTGTTGTTCTATTTATTTCAATTCACAATTGTTGTTCTATTTATTTAAATGATATGTTTTATGCTAATGCACAAATGGTGAATGGTCTTTATGTATTAAATCTTGATATGCCTATCTATAACATAAATACTAAAAGGATTAAAAATAATGATTGTAATCCGACTTATCTCTGGCACTGTCGCTTGGGCCACATAAACGAGAACCGCATATCTAAACTTCATAAGGATGGAGTATTAGATTCATTTGATTTTGAATCATATGAAACATGCGAATCTTGTTTAATGGGCAAGATGACTAAAGCCCCTTTCAAGGGACATGTTGAAAGGGCAAATGTTTTATTGGGACTAATACATAGTGATGTATGTGGACCAATAAGTACACAAGCTAGAGGTGGTTTTCAATACTTCGTTACATTTACTGATGACCTCAGTAGATATGGGTATGTGTACCTAATGAAACATAAGCATGAAACCTTTGAAAAGTTCAAAGATTTCAAGAATGAAGTACAAAACCAACTTGGCAAAAGTATCAAAATCCTTCGATCAGATCGAGGAGGAGAATACTTAAGCCAAGAGTTTCATGACTATCTAAAGGAGTGTGGGATAGTCCCACAACTCACTCCTCCGTATACTCCACAATGGAATGGTGTATCCGAGAGGAGAAATCGAACCTTGTTAGACATGGTTAGATCAATGATGAGTCATGCAGATCTTCCGATATCATTTTGGGGACACGCTCTAGAAACAGCGATTTTCTTACTGAACCGTGTTCCATCTAAATCAGTGGAAAAGACACCATATGAGATATGGACTGGGAAGCGTCCTAGTATGTCTTTTATGAAGATTTGGGGTTGTGAGGCTTTCGTTAGACGTCACGCCACTAACAAACTTGAACCCAAATCTGATAAGTGTTTATTTGTGGGGGTATCCTAAGGAAACGAAAGGATACTATTTCTATTATCCCACCGAGAACAAAATAGTTGTTGCTCGGACTGGTGTATTTCTTGAAAGAGAATTTATTTCTAGAAAAACCAGTGGGAGAAAAATAGAACTTAGTGAAGTTCAACCACAAGAAAACACTGAACCTGAAATTGAGATGGAAACAGAGCAGGCACCACAAACTGTTGTGGAAGAAGCACCTGCTCAAGAGACACAAGCCCAGCGTAGGTCTGTAAGAGTACACCGGGAGCCAGAGAGATATGGATTTCTTGTGACTCAACAAGGTGACTTACTACTTATTGATGAGGATGAGCCGTCATCTTATCAACAAGCTATAATGGGCAATGATTCTGAGAAATGGCAAGAAGCCATGAAATCTGAGATGGAATCCATGTATGCAAACCAAGTATGGACTTTGGTTGATCCACCTGAAGGGGTACGACCCATAGGGTGCAAATGGATTTTCAAGAAAAAGACCGATATGGATGGTAATGTACAAACCTATAAAGGTCGGCTGGTTGCAAAAGGATTCAAACAAATTCATGGTATTGACTATGATGAAACCTTTTCACCAGTGGCCATGGTTAAATCCATAAGGATCTTACTTGCAATAGCTGCATTTCATGATTATGAAATCTGGCAGATGGATGTCAAAACAGCTTTCCTTAATGGAAATCTGCTCGAGGATGTGTACATGACACAGCCCGAGGGTTTTGTCGATCCAAAGGATGCTGGAAAGATATGCAAGCTACAACGATCCATTTATGGATTGAAGCAAGCTTCTCGGAGTTGGAATCTTCGTTTTGATGATGCAATCAAAGAGTTTGGTTTTATCAAAAATGAAGATGAACCTTGTGTCTACAAGAAGGTCAGTGGGAGCGTAATCATTTTCCTAGTGTTGTATGTAGATGACATACTTCTTATTGGAAATGATATCCCTGCCTTGCAATCTGTAAAGATTTGGCTAGGGAATTGCTTTTCGATGAAAGACTTAGGAGAAGCTACCTATGTGTTAGGAATCAAGATCTATAGAGATAGATCGAGAAGGCTTCTTGGTCTAAGTCAAAGTACATACATAGACAAGGTGCTTAAAAGGTTTAGCATGCAAGAATCCAAGAAAGGATTCGTGCCTATGACACATGGTATTTATCTTTCGAAGGAACAGTGTCCTTCAACACCAGATGAGAGACAACGCATGAGTAAGATTCCATACGCATCAGCTATTGGATCTATCATGTATGCCATGATATGTACTTGTCCCGATGTATCGTATGCTTTGAGCATGACGAGCAGATATCAAGTTGATCCAGGTGAAGGTCACTGGATTGCTGTCAAGAACATCCTGAAGTACTTGAGAAGGACTAAGGATACATTCTTGATTTATGGAGGTGAGGAAGAGCTCAATGTAATGGGTTACACTGATGCGAGCTTCCAAACCGACAAAGATGATTTTCGATCGCAATCTGGATATGTGTATTGCCTGAATGGAGGTGCTGTGAGCTGGAAGAGTTCAAAGCAAGAAACAGTAGCCGATTCTACAACGGAAGCTGAGTATATTGCTGCCTCGGATGCAGCAAAGGAAGCTGTTTGGATGAGGAAGTTCATTTCTGAACTTGGAGTGGTGCCTAGCATTAAAGATCCGATAGAACTCTATTGTGACAACAATGGAGCGATCGCATTGGCTAAGGAACCAAGATCTCACCAAAGATCCAAGCACATACTTAGGCGTTTCCATTTCATTCGAGAAATCGTTGAAAGGGGAGATGTTAAAATATGCAAAGTACCAACAGATGATAATGTATCTGACCCATTGACGAAGCCGTTGTCACAGCTGAAGCATGATCGTCATACTAGATCTCTAGGCATTAGGTATATGTCTGAGTGGTCTTAGTGCAAGTGGGAGATTTGTTGGGATATGCCCTAAGACAAGTCATTAGATGATTGTTTAAGACATACAATGTTTATGGATTTATGAATGGCAATTCATTATTATATATTATTCTTTTAACTGTGCATTGTGAATTAATATATATGTTAATGTCCTTAGAATAATATTGTATTATTCTTAAAGATGTTCCTAGTCAAGTATTATCGTGAATGGGATAATGATAATACGTAGAGACTAGTATATGTTGATCGATGAATTGTTCATTGATATGAGATATCAAATCAACATATGGGTACATGTTAGAGAACGATGTACTGAACAGACCCACCATGAGAATGCAACATGGATAGTTATATGATCGTCATATGCAATTCTCATAGTGATAATAATGTATGTAATCCTTACGACTTGTGATCATCAGAGATCCCAACATAAGGAGTTATGTATCTTGATATCGTCAAACGTTACCCGTAACAGGGTATACTATAAAGGCGACTATTGGATACACTACGAATTATGTAGAGGGATGTTGACTGATCGAGATAGGATTTGTCCCTCCTATATAACAGGAGATGTGTTTGGCCCTTGATCAAGTGAGAACTAAAATGCATGGCCATGCTCGAATGAGTCGATATGAGATATCGAGCTTATTCGTTTATTCTAGTTCTACTTGGGGATCAAGAAATAGAGATTGAATATACGAGTATGACTATTCCATGACTCGTGTTCAATCTAAACACAAAGGACAAAGGGATTAAGTTACATGATTAATATTGTCACAAGTTCTAAAGGTTATGTCGAGTCATTGACATTCTCGTAATTTGGGTAGCATCGATGTGTTGCTAGATACCGCTCGATGCTTGCGACATAAAATGAGATTTTATGTCACTGCCAACATTACGAGATCCTATCGGGTCGCACAAAAGATTAAATCGAGAAGGGAAATTAAATTCATGGGATGAATTAAATAATTAAGAGGAGTCTTAATTAATAATCATAAGGATTAATTAAATCATGGGCTTAAGCCCATGAAGCTTTAAGAAAGCCTTTAATTAATCATATTTAATATGATTGCAAGGTTTAATTAGATTATCACTTGTAAGACAATTCATAACACTAAAAACCCTACACAAGCAAGAGCAAAACGGCCGCATCATCACAAGAGCTCTCGGCCTCCTTCAAAGTCGAGGGGTTCTTGGTGGTTTGGTGGTTGTTTCGATTGTGAATCGAGTTTGTTTCGTGTATAGGATTAATAACAAGTCTAGCAACTTGTTATTAAACCATCCCTTCGTTCGATTCGATCGTGTGGATACCGTTGAGGCAAAACCATTCGTGTTTTGCTATTGACTCGGAGAAGGCGTAGGACGTGGTGCAGCTCCGTGGATTCGGCTTCAAACACGCTACAAGGGTAAGACACTTGTAATTCTCTAATCCGATATGAATCCCTATGTATAGATCGCTGGTTTGTAATCCCAAAATTTTATTCCGCTGCGCTGTATGCTCATGGGGTTACTTACAAAGAAAGCATTTTTTGTCGAAATTTCTATAATTTGACACGCAGGAGAGAAAGGCGAACACATAAGGACTGAGACTTAACCGTCTGGTGTTCTAATATCAAAATCCTTCTTCGATAACAAGTGGATCTCTCACCTCACTTGATGGAAGGCTGGCATGGTAGGATTGTGGCAATTATTTCTAATAAGTTATATAAATATGACATGAATAATTGAAAATTAATTTGAATTGTGTGCTATAGTATGTCAATTTGTTTGATTGCACTTAAATTACCTTAGGTTGTACTTTGATCGAGAATTTGAATTTGAGAAAAAAGATTTAAATAATTCAATTTTGTAGGAATTTGAAATTCTTAATAAAGAAATTAAATTTGTAAAGAGAGGGATTTCAAATCTATCGATTTGAAAAGTACACAACCAAGTTAGATGTATTATTATGGATTTGAAATTCTTACCACCAAATCCATCAATCCAAGTGAACTTTAAAATTGCATTTTGGATTGAATGATTGGATTGATAAAAAGATTTGGAAGAAGGATTTCAAATGACTCCATACGAGATAGATTTGGAAGTCACTTAGAGTGCATTTGGATTTATTAGGAACGATCTGTGCACAAACACCTCTTAAAATTTTGGATTTTACAAGCTAAGAGCGTGATTTTAGATGGGTTAGCAATTGGAATCGCAATTCTTAATCAGTTAGGCTTCGCATATAAGTTTAAAATGATTTTTATGAAGTGCGGAAATAATCTGCTTGGATCAGTGAATAAACTTGCTGATGACAAAAAGAATAAGAAACAAAATATAAGTGTGATAAAGTAATTGAGTCTTTGTTTATGGAAGTTCAAAGACAAATCAGTCTATGTCTCCTCTTTTACACTTATGGAAAATATTCCTCTACAAGACTACGAAATTACAACTTGTACAATGCCACTTTAGTTAGATATATCCTTATTCAGCTGAACCTCCTAATACTTACAAAACGCACCCAATTTTCTGTTCAGATGAAATATGATAGTTAAAAGAACATTCACTCTCAATTTAGTTCACAATACAATAAATCTAGAGAATAAGAATAGCATAAATGATCCTTAATGATAAGATAGAACAAGTAAGATGTGCTTGTGCAAGAACATATCAACATGGTTAGGGCTTGAATGCTTGAAGGCCTTAAGGGTCTTCAATGCTTGATGTAGGCATCATTAAATACTTGAAATTTTAATATTAAAATCCCTAAAAAGGTGAATAACGCACTATGCTTTCTACAAGATCAACTTTTGAGGAGTTCTTTTTGTCTTGCATTACGAACTCCTTATAAAATATAGTACCTCTTCATTTAATGATTTTTGAGTGATGACATACCACATATCATCATCTAAAGCAGCTAAATATGTCTGCATTCGAATTTTTCATCATCAAAGTTTTAAACGTAGAACATATGAATATTGCCCAAAAATAATGCCACCAGATCGAATATTATATTAATCAAGAATATGAGCTATCACAGGATCGACAGGGGCAGTTGAATGAGGATTGAATCGACTAACTTAAAGTAAGTGCGGAAAGAACTCGAGCTGATACGGTAAATACATGTGAACTAATGGCCTGTTCGACATGAATACAACAGTTAATTGCTGAATATAAACAACACGGGATTTGTTTATGGAGTTTCAAAAGCTCAAATCCTTATATGCCTCCCCTTCTTCCTTTGCTGGAAGGGTTCAACTAAAAGACTTTGAATTACAATTCTATTGAACAATCTCACATATACCAATGTCACACTTATAATCTAAACTCCTATTAAGTTGGGAACTTCAACTACCAATTTTGAGCTTACGTCACAAACTATTACAACTTCACTCTTCTAACATTTAGGAACAATAACAATGAATATGAGAGAACAAAATATTTGCAACAATAAATTGCTGCAAACATGTCAACACTAAGATCATTCCTTCGATGATCTAATAAATCTAGAATGTGGTGTCTTAAATGCTTCTTGAAAAAGCTAATAAAACTTTAATGCGAGTGAGTGAATGAGGTTCTCTCTTTTACTGGGATTCTGAGAAAAATAGATTCAACAATAATCATATATCTATGGATCAACTCTCTTATGAATACTTGGCGTTCTTAAAATAATTACAAGTGTCATTTTAGTTATTAAGACTCCTTATTGACATCTGCATTGCTTTGAAGTTTTGTCCTTTCTATAACGTTTTTTTGTCCTGTTCTAAATCATCGATTCTGAAGACTTGAAAAAGATGTGCTGAACTATTCTTTCTTGAGTCTGATCTAATTGTATTGGTTCTCTTGATCTTCATCAGTCTTGATACTCAACAAATGTCATTTGTAATACCAAAACTTAGTGTATCCTAACACTAACTTCGGATGATGATGAACGAGCAGCATTCGATGAAGATGTCATCCTGTATTTTTTCATGGATCGACTGGATGGCAGTGGCGGAGCCACTCATAGGCAAGGTGGCACTTGCCCTCCCCTTGCCCAAAATAAAATAAAATAAAAATTATCCTAAATTTTTTTATTTTTATTTTTTATTTTTTGCATTTTTAACCCTAAAAGTTACATTTTACATCCAAAAAATGCAGTTTGGCCCCTCTTAATTTGTTTTTTGACCCCTTAAAAAATTAATTTATGGCTCCGCCCCTGTTGGATAGGATCAATTAGCACTCTGATACCATGTAGCAAATAACATAGACTGCAATATATGAGAACTGAGTTTGTTTATTTACACCTTGTATTTATGCAACTTTGTCTACCGAATTCCGTATCTTATGAGTATTCTACTTGGTTCACTATCATATGAGGGGAGGGGTTAGTTTGATGTTGTCCATAAATGCAGATCAAACCCTTGATCTGAGTCATGGCCCTTGATCTGAAAATTCCAAATTAAAAGTTGATGCACCCTAACACTGCTCATGGGTGATAGCGTCAAAAGTTCAACGAGGATATCAATCTAATCTAAACAAAAGTTTAAATAAAAACTTTACCAATAATTAAAGATAATGTTTATCCTTCAATAATATTAAAAAGAATAGAATAAATTATTGTTTTTGGAAAGCTATATTTGACATATAACAAAATTTAGAATATATTTTTCTTTTGAAATATTAAAATAAGATCTTAAAATATTAATTAAAACCTCTTTTTTTACGACTTTATATATTAAAATCTTTAAAAGTAAAAAAAAAAACATGTTTTTAGAGTTTACAAGTTCAGTAAAAGACCATCTTGACAACCCTCTTAACGAGCTGCTACAATTTGTATCTTCTAAGGAAAGAACACAGAGAGAGAGAGAGTAATTTACATAAGACCCCAGCCTCATAAAGAGGATGATTTACTATTCTAAATTATTTGTTTTATAACTTAGATATAAACTATTAAAATCCTGGATATTCTAGTATCTTGGATTCCCTTGCAATATACAGACAGGAAGTTTGGTGACGGGATTACTGATATGACCGTAAAATGTTCAATTCATTGTACAATGACCCTAGGATCGATTGCATTAACGACTATCACATATGAATTCTTTAATTACACTTGAAGAGCAAGGATCTCATACCACCAACATTGGATTCAATCTTCCATTCCCCTCCCTATTATCTCCCTGAACCATGTTTGGTAAAGATCAGCAGCACATGTTAAAACAGAACATAAACCCCCTTGGCTTGTTTTCTACCGGTGTTTTAGGCGTGTCACTCGTGTCATCCCTTCTAGTCATTAAAGAGCTTGTGCCTGGAGACTCTGGTGGGAAGGTGATGTTCTGAGATGAGAAAATCCCTTGTGGTAAAACCGGTTCGGGTGGTGAAACCGTCGACAGATAATGCAGGAGCATATGTATTATCTGGGTGAAGTTTGGCCGAGCGTTTGGATCGTCCTTCCAACATGAAGTCACTATTAAAGCTAAATACTCTGGTAGATCATTTGCACTTGGCCTGACATTCTGACCAGAAAGAGGGAAAGATGGCAAATGAGGAACATAGTTTGGTTTATTTTAGTCTAAGAAAATCCGTATATCCGAGTGAAGGGGATTACTTTAAAAGCAGCGGCATAGGCTGCTTGTAGATTTGACATGCCTTCAAAGGGTAACTTGTTATGTATGAGTTCCCAAAGTACGATTGCGAAACTGTAAGCATCCACTTTATGGTTGTAATGCTTCTTTTCTCCACGTCTCAAGGTGACTGTGCTATAGAGCTAGAAATGATAGTTTTGGAAAAATCGGAGAAATTTTCAGTACTATCATTGACCCCCAAAATGGCGGGACAGAATGGAAAAAATTGGATAAAGTACCTCTGGAGCCATCCAGCGATAGGTTCCAGTCTCGGCTGTCATCATTTCTGTCAATGTTTCTTCTCTTGCTAAACCAAAATCAGCGAGTTTTACAGTTTTATGGTCTGCTGTCAAGAGCAAGTTTTCTGCAGGGAAGAAATTAATTCTTATTACAGCTTAATAGAAGAGCGAGAACGAGTGTCTAATGAACTATGTAATGATCATCAGAGCGTGGAGCGTATAATGAACTATATATTGGAAAATGGAAAAGAGGCAGAAGATTATCTTGATCATATTTTCAAGGCAAACAACCAAGTTATCAGCTTTCAAAGTGAGAGTTCGGAAATTTATGCATGAAATTATCATAGGATCGTGTATCCTTGTATTGGTAATTGATTTCAGAATACACGAACCTATGAGCCTTTCACAGACTAACGCAGTTTGAGCTTTTGCAGAAAAGGACTATAATTTGTCTTGCCCAGACGCGATGGAGATCTGGTCGACACCAGCATCTAATTACTGCTATTCTAGAATGCACGGACTTGACACGAATTTTCAAAATTTTCCTGATACGATACGTTGGGATACGCCTTTTTATATTTGTATATATATTGTGCATGTACTATATTACAAAATACTAAAATTCACATTTTTTTGAAATTCTAAAACCATGTAAAAGCAACAAAATTATTCTTACCAGATTCAAGAAGCGGAGAAATAAAAGCATGTCACTAAAATCATCATAGTATCATACATACTAACACCAAATGCATATTACTTCAATTAACATAATGTTTAACAAGCACGTCCAAAAAAAGATAGCACCAAAGCCTATAAGTAAATGCATGTCACTAAAATCATCATAGCTTTGCACATACTAGCACGTTCAAATTTCATTCTTGTCAAAAACTTTTTAAATTATACAATTAATCCCAAAAGTGTTCTTTTCGTGTCTGACCGAGTGGTTTTCAGTAGTGTCTATGCATCTTAGCTGCTATTAAATCAATCTGATATAAAAGAATAAGCATGTACTCTGTGATCACCACAAAAGTTTTATGTATGACAAATGTAATCTCTACTAAATAGACAAGTTTTCAAGCTGATAGATACAATAAAATATTTAAATGTCATGTGTCTGATAATTTAAAGAAGAGAAATGAAGTATACCAGGTTTCAGGTCACGGTGTATGATTCCATGAGAGTGCAAACATTCCATGGCCCGTGCTATGTCGAGTGCAAATCCAATCAAAACACGCATATCCAGACACCTAGGCCTCATATTTAGCAAGTACTTCCGTAAAGTCCCGCCAAGGAGAAGCTCAGTTACTATCACCATCACAGGTTCCTTGCAAGCTCCGATAAACTGTATCATAACACCAGCTTCTCAGACATTGTCAATTTTCGTGATCACTGGAATGGAAGCGGAAGACTAAAAGGAGTTTTGGCAATTTTTTAAGAAAAAACATTCAATTTCAAGTTCCCATTTACAAGTTTCTCAAGCACAAATTTGGGCTTCAAAACGGCCACCATCCTGGATATGCATCAATGACAAATGTAAAACACAACCTTGACCAAATTCTTGTGTTGGACTCGAGATAGCATCTCAACTTCTCTTCCAAATCTCGCCTCCTTCTTAGCAATCTCTTCGGGCGTTTCTCCTCTGTGAACAATTTTGATGGCCACATTCTGGTTTTTGTATCTGAAAGATTGTGATTTATAGAAGGCGAGTTAACTTCTTCATAATCAGCAAATATAGTGTTCCAGAGCAACAATCTATTTCTGATCATAAATAAAATAACTTCAAGCACGGACGGACCGATAAATTCAATGATCCGCGACTTAGAATAGCAAGAAATTTGGAGAGAGAGAAAATTCACTATGATATTTTCAGAACTTTTCCTATGAGGGGATCAACCCGCTCTGCGAACGCCTCAGATTCTGAGGCAAGAGATATGCTGGATGTTTAAATCTTGGCAAACATTGTTGGGAAAATAGCGCAATATTTTCTGGTCAGATATGTGGGAGCAAAAATAAATGCGGAATAAAAACACAAGATTTACGTGGTTCGGCAAAAATAAGCCTACGTCCACGGGGCTGCTGCAGATCTTTTATTGAAGAAAAATACAAGTGTGTACAAAACACTGACAACACTCAATCTGAAAAACACTCAGAAAATTATACAATAATTTTCTCTCACTGGTATTTATACTCTGATTGCACAGTGTTATTCTCTCTATTCTTTTTGGTGTGTAAAAATTGAATGAAATTACATCTTTATTTATAGAGATTTTTCACGAAAAAGTTGGCTAACTTTTCTTCACGCGGTGCAAAATTTCTTCACGCCAAATTTACAAAATCTTCATCGTAGATTTTATTGGCTCAAATTTTCTTCACTCATTAATTAGCCAGCCACAAAGTCTTCGTTTGCTTTTCAATTTTGTCTTCTCTGTATTTTTTCTTTTGTGGGGTCCATAGCTTTTTGACTAACAATCTCCCACTTGAAGACTGATCTCAATCTGTCTTCACACCTTGATAAATGCAGCAGCCTCTCCTGCTGTATCAATCTAGCAAGCTAACTGAAGTTGAGCACAACTTCAGTTTATCAATGGTCACCACCTTTGTTAACATATCTGCTGGATTCTTACTTCCTTGGATCTTCTCTAATGTTAGCACATCATCCTCAAGCAGAGACCTGATGAAGTGATAACGGAGACCAATGTGCTTTGTTCTGGAGTGGAATGCTGAATTCTTTGCCAGATGTATTGCACTCTGACTATCACTATACAAAACATTATTCTCCTGGTTGAATCCCAGCTCTGTTAACAAACCTTGAAGCCATACCAACTCTTTACTGGCTTCTGTCACTGCAACATACTCAGCTTCTGTAGTGGATAAAGCTACAATCTTTTGTATCCGCGACATCCAACTAACAACTGTAGTTCCAACAGTGAATATATATCCTGTGGTGCTTTTTCGGTGATCGACATCACCTCCATAGTCTGCATCTACGTAACCATGTACTTTTAGTTCTCCTTTTCCAAAGTACAAACACTTCTTTGCAGTGCCTCGTAGATACCGTAAAATCCATTTAACTGCTTCCCAATGACCCTTTCCTGGATTTGACATAAACCTGCTGACAACTCCCACTGCATGGGCAATGTCTGGCCTTGTACAGACCATCGCGTACATCAAACTCCCAATGGCTGAAGCGTATGGAACTTTAGCCATGTATTCTTTTTCTTCCTTCGTCTGAGGACACTGGTCCTTGGATAGGCGAAAATGACTAGCCAAAGGTGTGCTAACAGATTTGGCGTCGCCCATGTTGAATCTCTGCAAAACACGATTGATGTACTCCGCCTGAGATAACTGCAAAATTCCCTTTTGCTTATCTCTCGTGATTTGCATTCCAAGAATCTTTCTTGCTGGACCCAAGTCCTTCATTTCAAATTCTTTTGACAACTGTTGTTTCAAGTTTCTGATTTCGTCCATATCAGAACCAGCTACTAACATATCATCGACATAAAGTAGCAAAATGATATAACTGGACTTATATCTCTTGAAATAGCAACAATGGTCGGCGTTGCTCCTCTGGAAACCTTCCTTGTGCATAAAGCCGTCAAACTTTAAGTACCACTGCCTTGGAGCTTGTTTTAGGCCGTACAAGCTCTTTTTCAATTTGCATACCTTATTCTCCATCCCTTTCTCTGTGAAACCTTCTGGTTGAAACATATAGATCTCCTTATCAATGTCTCCGTGAAGAAACGCAGTCTTCACGTCCAATTGTTCAAGATGGAGATTTTCACTGGCAACAATACTCAATACAGTCCTAATAGTATTGTGCTTCACAACTGGAGCAAAAATCTCTGAGTAGTCAACTCCTTCTTTTTGCTGAAACCCTTTGACGACCAGTCGGGCTTTGTATCTCGTGGAACCATCATGATCTTCCTTCACCCGATACACCCATTTGTTGTGAAGTGCCTTTTTGTCCATAGGCAACTCAACAAGTTCCCATGTCTGATTGGACATCAAAGACTTCATCTCGTCTTTCATGGCAAGCTCCCACTTGCCGGCATCTTTGGTCTGACATGCTTCATCGTAGCATTCAGGCTCACCTGCATCGGTTAGCAACAGATAGTTCATATACCTTCTGTTAGGTACATGAGGCCGAGAACTCCTTCTCAATTCATGAACTGGAGCAGGAGATGCATCATGCTGCTGCTCGTTGTCTTGATCAATTGATTCCCCTAACTGAGGAATCTCAACTATCTGTTCCACATGACTTTCTGGGACATCGTCCACCTCTGCATACGCTGGCTCACTCTGTTCTGAGTCGCTGCCAACTGTGTTATGCCTGTCCTTATACATCACTCGTTCGTTGAAGATTACATCTCTGCTGCGGATCATCTTTTTGTTTTCATCATCCCAAATACGGTAGCCAAACTCATCTTCACCATAACCAATGAAAGTGCACTTCTTTGATTTGGGATCAAGTTTGTTTCTGTGTGCATCACTGATATGCACATATGCTACACATCCGAAAACCTTAAGATATGAGAGGTTTACCTCTTTTCCGCTCCATACCTCTTCTGGTATTCTGTGCTCCAATGGTACCGATGGACCTCGGTTAATCAAGTACGCTGCTGTGTTGACTGCTTCTGCCCAGAACTGCTTTGGCAGGCCTGATTGTACCCGCATGCTTCTGGCTCGTTCTGTCAACGTCCGGTTCATACGCTCAGCTACACCATTGTGTTGAGGCGTACCAGGCACGGTTCTCTCCATTCTGATTCCGTGCTCATAGCAGAATTTCTTGAATCTGGTGTCTTCATATTCACCACCATTGTCGGTTCTGAGCTTCTTTATCTTCAAACCTGTCTCATTTTCAACCATTGCTTTCCAAATCTTGAAAGCCTCAAATACTTCTGACTTATATTTCAGAAAGTAAACCCATACTTTCCTGGAGTGATCATCAATAAAAGTCACAAAGTAGTGTTTCCCACTAATGGATGAGACAGTCGTTGGTCCCCAAACATCAGAGTGAACTAGTTCAAGTTTCACCTTCTTTGGGGTTCTTGTACCTGTCTGAAAGCTAACTCTTTTCTGCTTTCCAAAAATACATCCTTCACATGTGTCAATATTAATTGACTGAAGGCTCGGAAGTTTCCCCTTTGAGTGCATTACCTTCATTCCTTTCTCACTCATGTGGCCAAGTCTCTGATGCCACAGAGTAGGACTTTCTGTGTCTGCTGCAACTGCAATTGAACAGCGTGCTCCTGCTGTCATGTAAAGAGTACCACTCTTATGGCCTCGAGCAATTATCATTGCACCTTTTGAGATCTTCCAAGTATCATCGTGAAAGACTGTTGTATGACCTTCACTGGCCAACTGGCCAACTGAGATTAAGTTCTTTCTCAGATCGGGAATATGTCTGACATCCTTCAGTTCCCATACAGACCCATTCAACTTAATCTTTATGATACCTTTGCCAACAATCTCGCAAGATTGTTCATTACCAAGGTAGACTTTACCAAGGTTGCCGGGGACGTAGTTCTCGAAGAGTTCTCTCTGCGAAGTAGCATGAAATGATGCTCCGGAGTCTAACACCCAAGACTCTTCCTTGCACTCTAAGGAACATATTAATGCATCATCTCCAGAAGCAACGTTTGCTTCTGCCTTCGCCTCCTGGTTCTTCGGTGCATTTTTGCACTGATTTTTATAATGTCCGGGCTGCCCGCATTTCCAGCACTCAATAGTCTTTGAGTTCTGAGAATTATGGGGATTCCTAGATTTGGACCTCCTGTCCATTTGTTTGCCACGTCCACCTCCTCTGTTTGATTTTCTACCTCTTGACTCTGTATGTAATACTGAAGAGGTTGATGATTCATTTGAATCTCTCCGTCTGATCTCTTCACTGAGAACCAGATCACGAACATCATCAAATTTCAACTTTGTACTTCCCGATGAGCTACTCACAGCTGTGACAGTAGCATTCCAGCTTTCCGGTAGGGAAGACAAAAGTATTAATGCGCGTACTTCATCATCAAAATCAATGCTAACTGAACTCAACTGGGTTGTCACTGTGTTGAGTTCATTGAGGTGTTGAGCTACCGATCCGCCTTCTACCATCCGCAAATTGAACAACCGCCTCATCAAATGAACTTTGTTTGAAGCTGATGGCTTCTCGTACATGCTTGACAGAGCCGCCATAAGACCTGCCGTGGTCTTTTCTTTTGCTATGTTGAAAGCGACATTGCGTGACAACGTCAGTCGGATAACTCCAAGAGCCTTTCTGTCTAGAAGAGCCCATTCTTCATCTTTCATGCCTTCTGGCTTCACACCCGAGAGAGGTTGATAAAGGCCTTTTTGATACATATAGTCTTCTATTTGCATCTTCCAAAAGCCAAAATCTGAACCATTGAATTTTTCAATATTCATTTTTCCTTCATCTGCCGCCATTACTCCCACTCGAACCTGATTCCCACCGGATTGCTGTTTTTACAATTTTCGAAAATCACCGTGTTATTAAAAAACACTGCCGTGGACGAATTCGGTATCGCTGACCAAATTCCTATTTTCGAAATCACTATTCACGAAAAACACTATTCACGTGAATAGTAACCCGAGAAAAAAAAATTGAGAAAATTAACAATCTGGCTCTGATACCAGTTGTTGGGAAAATAGCGCAATATTTTCTGGTCAGATATGTGGGAGCAAAAATAAATGCGGAATAAAAACACAAGATTTACGTGGTTCGGCAAAAATAAGCCTACGTCCACGGGGCTGCTGCAGATCTTTTATTGAAGAAAAATACAAGTGTGTACAAAACACTGACAACACTCAATCTGAAAAACACTCAGAAAATTATACAATAATTTTCTCTCACTGGTATTTATACTCTGATTGCACAGTGTTATTCTCTCTATTCTTTTTGGTGTGTAAAAATTGAATGAAATTACATCTTTATTTATAGAGATTTTTCACGAAAAAGTTGGCTAACTTTTCTTCACGCGGTGCAAAATTTCTTCACGCCAAATTTACAAAATCTTCATCGTAGATTTTATTGGCTCAAATTTTCTTCACTCATTAATTAGCCAGCCACAAAGTCTTCGTTTGCTTTTCAATTTTGTCTTCTCTGTATTTTTTCTTTTGTGGGGTCCATAGCTTTTTGACTAACAAACATATAACGATGATTTCAACTTTTGAAGTCGATGATAAAATCACAAGAGACAAAAAATCTTGAAGTAATGCAACCAATTTCTTTCTAATTTCCTATTCTTCTGCTTTCATGTTTCAGAATTAGAGATCAAGATTCAGACAGAGCATAAGTCAACTTACTTTCCCTCGTACACTTTGGCATGAGCTCCTTCTCCAATCTTGGGTCCAACAAGAAGCAGCTTGGGATCAATCAACCACTTGCAATCTAAACTAAATTCAGCCCCTGAGTAAAACCCATTTCCAGATCCCATTCTTCACTCTATTTTCCTCTCCAACTTTAATACACAACAAAAGCTAACATGTACTCTAAAGCATCACCAAGTTAAAAACTTTCAATCTTGCTCCAACATTTCACGTAAATCTCACAACAAAAATACGCCCACAAGCAATCATATCACTACCCAACATCATTTATTTATTATCAAAAGGTCAAAAACCCATACCCCAAATCTTGTACAGAGATCACTGAATCTGAAACATGGGTGTCACAGTTCTCGTAACAAAAGGATCATGCAACCAAATTGATTTCACCGGTTCACACCCACCAAAGATCCTCCCTAAACAGTACAGATCAATGAATATGGCCAGAAAACAGATGAAAGGGGGCTCCCAAAATCCAAAACCAGTCAAGAAAAAGGCAATCTTGGAGGGTATCAAGTACAAAAAAGGGGATATTGTTTTCAAAACATGTGAGATAGAGTGGGGATAGTTTATTTACGCCTTTCTCACCGCGTAGCAGTACTATTTCCCGAACTCTTTCGCAGAAGATGGATAAAGCCGCGGAGGAATTAGAAATGACCCCGTGTCAGGATCGGTAATGGTTATCTGTATTTTGTCTCCTTCAATTATTTATTTTGGAAAATTACCAAAAAACATTTTATAATTTATTTCAATTTTCAATTTTCAATTTTCAACTATTATTCAAATAATTACAATTTATATCCTCAACTTTCATAAATTGTAACACTTTGCATCATATTAACTCGATTTTGTGTTTTTATCGAAAATTTATCTCTACATTTCACCACCGCCTTACATATTCAAACTTAGAGCCACTTAAACAAGCAATTGTATATTTTTTAAAAAATAAAATAAAAATTTTGGGTGTCAAAATTCTATTTCTGTAATCGTTAGAAAATTTCGATACTAAAAATATTATTTTTTGTTTTTTAAACATTTAAATTAACTAGCTTAAATGGATCCAAGTTTGAGTGTATAATGCGATGAATGAATGCGACGATGAATCTTCGATAAAAATACAAATCGAGTCAAGAGAATGTGAAATGGTACAGTTGATGAAAGTTGAGGATGTAAACTGTAATTTTTCATACAATGGTTGCAAAGTGAAATTTATGTCAAACTATATGATGTTTTATATATTTTTCCCTATTTATTTTAACGTAACATATATAGAGAGACAATGACAATTTATTCGTGTGATTTCTATAATAGACAATTTATAATCTGATATTTTGTAAATATAAATTTTATTTTTTGCAGTATCTTTAATAAGTAGCTTTATCTCATATATATTGTAAATAGACAGTTTACTTTCGTTATTTTCAAAATAGATATTTTATCCTCTATGTTTTGCAAAATATAGCATATATGGAGGGGGTTTTACACATATTCATAAATTACAAGAAATATATTATATGTTTTCACAAATCACATTGAGTAAATTGCATATTTTCAAATCGTATGTGTAGAGTGCTTATTTTGAAAACCACAGAAAATAAATTGTCTGCTTCCAACAGACAAGTGTGAATCAGTATTTGAAAACCATATTATATACAGACAAGTGTGAATCAGTATTTTAAAACCATATTATATATTTATAATATTTATAAAGTGTGAGGATAGTAGAGTAACTACCTTGGTGAAACCTTTTTTCATAATTATTATATTGCCCATCATGTTAAGTTATGCCAATTTTTTGTATTCCAAAAATACCCTCACATACAAATACAAAATCTATCAATCTAAAAAAAACACGTAATTTAAAAATATAAACAATTTAAATAAATAAAATACCAAAAAAAACTATTATATTTTATAATTCAAATAAAGAAAAGACAAAAAAAGTTACTAAAAAATTAATTTTTATAAATATTTATTATAATAAAAAATATATTATATAAAATAAACGATTGTATATGCACAAAACGTGTGTAATAGTCACCCATTTGAAAAAATATGATATTTTAAGATGTAATAACTAATAATGCACTGTTTATTTTACTTGTAACAGTTGTAAGTTAAAGAAAAAGAGAGAAATTATTAAAAAGTGCACATGGAAAAGGGGACAAGACAACTCGAGAACGTTAATCTGAAAATAGAACTTTAAATCGATAATTTTATTATCTTAAGGCTCCGTTTGGATTAAGTATTGAGATTATTAATCTTTAGATTACTTATTTATCCCATGTTTACTTTGTTGTATAAAAAAATTTTATCCCACCATTTTTATCACATTCTAATCCCACTTTATAGTAAAAAGACATATTTACCCTTTTCCCACATTTATTTACTATTTCAAAACTTGAAATCCCCTCCAAAAAGTACAACTTATTTCCTACAACATTATTATTATTTATTTATTTGTTTTTAATTTATATTATTATTATTATATATATAAATAATAATATTAATCGACATATAATAAAAAAAAATATAATAAATATATATATATTATATTATATTATGGTTATTATTATTATACATCTATGTATATATTATTTTATAATAAAAATAATGATATTATATATATTTACTATATGTATATGTATATTATATTATTGTTATTATATGTACTATATTATTATATACATATAATTACTTAATTATAATATATATTATACTAATCAACCCTTCTCCTCTTCTATCAACTTGGTTTTCTATGTGCTTATTCACCACTTTCTCGATCATTCTTCTTCTCTTCCTCTCTCTCCCTCATCCTTCCTTGCCTCGATCTTCTCCTCCCCTACAATCCCTCTCTCCATCTTCTCTTCTGGTTCTTCTTCTTCTACATCTCGGTCTCTCTCTCGTCTTTTCTCCTCCCCCTTCTCTCTTCTCTCTTTCTATCTCTCTCTGGGTGTGTTATTCTTATTCTCTCTCCTCTCTTTTTCTTCTTCTCTCTCTCTCTTCTCTCTCTCCCTCTTCTCTTCTCTCTCCCCCTGTTCTCTCTCTCGTCTATCTCTCTCGTCTCTCTTCTCTCTCCTCTCCTCTCTCTCTCTCTCTCTTCTCTCCTCCTTCTTTTCTCCCCTTCCTCCCTCCGTCTCTCTAATTTCTCTCTCCTCTCTCCTCCTTCAATCTCTGTCTCCTCCTCTCTCTCTATCTTTCTCTTCTCTCTCCCCTCTTCTCTTCTCTCTCCCCCTGTTCTCTCTCTCGTCTCTCTTCTCTCTCTCCCTCTCTTCTTCTCTTCTCTTCTTCTTATCTCATCCTTCTTTTATCCCCTCCTCCTCTCCGTCTCTCTCCTCCTTTCTCTCTCCTCCTCTCTCCTTCTTAGCTATGTAGACTCCTCTCTATCTCGATCTTCTCTTCTCTCTCCCCTCTTCTCTTCTCTTCCCCCTGTTCTCTATGTAGATCTTCTCTCTCTCCTCCCTCTCTATCTCTCTCTTCTTCTTCTTCTTCTCCTCCTTATTTTCTCCCCCTTCTATCCGTCTATATCCTCCTTTATATATCCTAAAATCCTAATTATTTATATGTCTCCTAATCTCTCTGTATAGATATTATCTTTATCCTTATTATTTTTTTTATTATTACTATTTTCTAATATAATTATTATTATTATTTTATTATAATTATAGAATAAGAATAATTATTATTTGTATCGTAATAATAATCTATATATATATTATGTAGTATTATTATTATTATTTATTATTATTAGTACTTTTTATAATATAATAATAATAATTATTATTATTATTTTAATTAGATAAAAGAATAATAATAGTTATTATATATTATTAATATTAATGTTTTATTATTATTATTATTATTATTATCCTAAGGACATTTTAGTAATTATACCAAATAATAAATTTATCAACCATCTTATCCTCAAACCAAACATTATATAACTTATCACACATTATTTTTACAATCATTTCATACTTTTTAATCTTTACATTACTTATCACATCCTTCAAACCAAACGGTACCTAATATTATTAATTTATAGATGTTTAATACAAATTACTTTCTTCTAGGCTTGTACAAGGTAGAAAATTTTGAAAATATATACGAAATTATATTATAACTAATTCTATTTATTTCATCTTTTTTTTTATCTTAAGAGTTAGTTTCGAAATACTATTTATAATATTCCAAATTCACTTTTTATAATATTTTTAAAGTTGTATTAAATAGTAGTGGCACCGCTTGGTACGTAAGATGTGATAAATGAATGATAGATAATAAAAGTGATTAGAAAGATAAAGTTGATGATAAATAATATAGTGTGATAAGTTTTATGATATTTGGTATGATTTTAAAATGATGGATTAGTTTTGTATATTGTATTACAATGACCAAAATACCCACATAATGTATTGAGAATTACTAAGGTATTATAAAGACCAAATTGATTAACATATTTTTAATTAAATGGATAAATATTTATAAATTTACAAAATATTTTATAAAATAAGACAATTTAGATATATTAAATTAATTAATTCAAAAATATTATTTTAGTTATTTAAATAAACTTATAAACCAGTTATTAGAAATAAGAATAATAATAATATGTTAATATAAAATATTTTGAAAATAAATAATAATAATAATAATAATAATATAAATAATAAGTAATAGTAAATAAGAAGAAATAAATTTCTTATCATTACAAAATTTGTAGTACCTAATAACTTGTTCTTAAACTAATTGGATAAATAATTTTAAAATTTATTATTTTCTTTATTAAAATTATTTTAACAATAAATTTAAATTTATTATATTAATATTTAAATTCAGTAATTTCCACAATATCCAAAATACACACCAAAATAACTACATATATTAATTAACAACATATAAAAAATTAGAATTTAGTACTAATATAATTACCGTAAGAATTAAAATAATAATACAAATTTGAAATTTTATCACTACGTATTTGTTGTTATTATGGGTGAATAAAATTTCAGTTAACTCCGAAATTTTGTTAGGCTAATTTGAGAATTCGGTTTTGATTTCTTAAAAAATTATTTAATGCGGTTTGATTTTGATTTTTATTTTAAAAATCTTATTGAACCGAATTATTTTATTTTTAAACAATATATAAAGTTTTATTTTTTAAAAATAAATTTTATCTAATTCTTTAACTTTTTTATTTTTAAATAAATTATCATAATTTTAAGGTTTTTTATATATTATTTTTTTAAAAAATATCGATTAATTTGGTTTCCGATCAAATTAACTGATATTTTGTTTGGTTCAGTTAATTCGATTTTCAAAAAACCCTTCGATTCAGTTATTACCAAATTCGGTTAATTCATTTTTTGGAAAATCCGACCGAACCGACTGAATGCTCAGTCCTAGTTGTTATAGTGTGTTTAGTAGCATGTATTTGGTGGGATTTGAGGGGATTTGGTGGGATTTGAGGGGATTTGGTGGGACAAATTCCATTTTCAGTATTTGGAGAAACAAGACTTCAAAATGCAATTAGTATTTGATGGGATTTGACTGGATTTGGTTTAACTAAAGGAAATTCATATAAAATTAAAAGAATTTCATGGAACTTAGGTTATGAAGAAGATAAAAAATATTTTTAATATTACATTTGTATAATTTACTCATAAATTTTAGTCAACTTTCAAATTTAATAAAATATTATTTTCTTAAAAATCTATATTATTAATTATCACTTTAGAGAAAATTTATTTAAATCAATTAAAAATATTTCATATTTAAAAACTCTATAAATTATTTTTTCTACTTAAAAATCTACATTATTTTTAAAATTCTTAAATTTAATTTATCAAAATTGACAATTTTTTTCTAAATTTCTTCTTGATGAATTTTTTTTTCATTTCTTAAAAAAAGTATTTAATAAAAATATAGTTTTCTTGCTACTTTTAAAAAATATCTTTTGTTACGTATCTTAATAAACAATATATGAATATTTACCTAAATGTTAATAATAAACAATATATTTAAAAATTAAGTAATATAACCTTTTTATAATAGCAAATAATATTATTTTTTAGTGTCAAATCCAATTCTTAAATGACATTTTAATTTTTTTACCAAAACATTTAATGAAATTCCAAAGCCATAGAATTCCAAAGCCAAATCCAATTCCAATTCCAATTCCAATTCCAAATCCCAGTTTTTTTCCAACCAAACACACATAAATAAAATAATTTATATGTGGGTGACTTTCCAACAACTTTTTTTATAGCATAAAACCAGAGCTAATATTATAACCACTGAAAATTACAATGAGTACAGTAGCCAACTAAGAACAAGTACGAAGAGACACACATACATAGTAAACAGAACATAAGTGCAACTGCTTGTCCAGGATAAACCAACGACCATCCAAGCGAAACCGGGTCCCCTCTAATATATGGGAAGGAAAAAGAACGATTAAGCGAGAGACAAATTGATAACAGTTCAATGAACGCACAGGCCCTCGTAACAAATCCCTAACGAAAAACCGTCGACCATAGAACACCACTAGATGGCGCACGAAACCCAGACTCCCAATATTCAAAGACAATCGAGTCCCAAGTAGTGACACATAACCAAAGAACCACCACCCACTAAACAAAATAGTACTTAAAAAATAGATATGCATAAAACGATATCCAATACAATGACAGACAGAAATATATCTACCAATCAACGCAGACATAAGAGAAATAGAGATTAAGTTAGGGTATACATTAAGCAAAAGGGAGGAGCTAACACAACCAAATAGTCGCACACAAAGGAAGGCGCACGACACTCCCAAACTTGTGGATAGATAGAGTTGCCAAGAATTTATAAATTTTCTTTTTATATAGTCATTTTTTAAAATTTCTGGCTCCACGATTAATTTGTTCTTTCACTGTATCGGTGTAGTTGAATATTTAAGAATTTTACATTTTTTTCTTTTTTTAGATTAAGGATGAGAATGAATGTTTCGAACCCAAGACCTTCGCTCTCATATTTAGAGCTGGTGCCATTAAAGTCAATGGCTCGTTGCTTTCGAAAAAAAGTAAAAGGGTAATTTTCAGCTGGAATTAAAAAAAATTAATTAGATTAGATTTCGTTTTCATGTTGGTGTTTTGAAATTAGATGGGAAGTTGAAATTGAATATTGTATAATATGTATCGATGTTTCACATAAACCGAGTACAATCTTACGCGGTTTTGGGGAGGGGAGTGGCTATGCATGCGGTTAAGTCAACTATGGTCGAATAAATTTTGTAAAATTCAATAAACCGTTTTTTACCAGTAAATCGAACCGATCAAAATTTTCATTAAAGCTGAATTAAATAAATCAAACTTAAAAACTGATTATTTTGATCATTAACCGTAAAGATCCTCGTACCGTATAAATCAAAAATCATGTTTAAATTCTTAATAATCAAGTGATTATCTTGTTTTGACCATATAATTGATAACATACAGGAGAAATATTAATTTTTGATGAAAGCACAAAATCATGTTTGAATTATAGTTGACCATGTGCTAGGCCATGACGGATGAATGGTACCTGTTAAGGGATCTAGCATAATTATTTGTGTATCAGTTCAGATGATATAAGGTCAATTTCATTCGAAAGCCAACTCATAATACTACATGGTTATGTTTGGAGTTTTGCACGAATCCATTTGGAAAGAGAGACAAATTCATCCCGAATTGTGTCATGTGTGCTGATTTCTCTGCAGTGATTTTGGATTATTATACATAACTTTTTTGTTTAATATTCAAATTGAGTGTTTCTAAAGCCCAATGAAAGCGAAGACATAAATCTCCAGCTTTCATTCAGATCCCGTTCTCTAATTTCGCCATATTTTTTTTCCGAATCCATGCATCAAGTGAATGCTAATGCATCTCGAATCCATGCCCATGATAAACAATTCGACTGGCTTACTTTTGTACAGTATATTTAAGTGCGTAATGTGTTTTTACACCAAAACACATATACACATGTACGGAACACAATTAAGTCGAGCCAGAGAGGTGAAAAAGAAAACTCGGATTCTTTGGATTTTCAGACTTCGAAAAATTGTCGAAACTTAAAATAAATTTTATATTTCGAATCCTTGCATAGTTAGCTTCCTTTTGAGGCAGTTTTCTCTAAGTTTTTCTTGCGTTTATTGAAGGCTTAATTTGTAATGATTTTATAAAATTATGAACTTGATTTATGCGATAGATTAGACTACAATGAACACAATTTCAATAAGAAAGTCGAGATTATGTTATGATTTTGATTTTATATGAATTTTTATATTTTCAAAAAAACCAAAAAAAATTAAAAGTATGATTTGAATTCGACAAGTTTGAAGTAGCTAATGAATATAAATGGGTTAATAAGATAGTTAACATTAATTTAATTAGTTTAATGATGATATGATTGACCAAAAACACCTAAAAGGGATTAATGAAATTAAAATGTTGAACATGTGAAAAGTTCTATTCTTGATAAATTTTGTTTGAGTTCAAAATTTAGATTGTTTTGGTAATTTTACGGATTGTTTCACCTCTAGAATTGAGAATAATACTTGAGAAACCTATAGTAAGACGCCAATAAGTGAAAGACAAGTAAAAATCTATTTACAACTATAATCCATGAACATAATAGTATTTCTTGTTATATTAATAATGATGTTGATACTTAAATAAGTGCGTTGTCAAGTATATTATGTATTATTTGATGTATAAAATGCTTGAGTAATGTTGAAATTATGCATACATGGGTATGCTTGAGGTCTGACATGCACAACATGATTTTTAAGAAAATTGAAAATATTTTGTTGGTGACTTCTAGGTCACCGAGGTTTGCAAGGCACATATATGATATATTAAGTACCGTGGTGGGATACTACCCGGAGGATTATGAAGGTTGATAGGGAATATGACATTGGTAACCACGAGGGTATGGTCCACCTGTTTGTATACTTCTTTTGATTGATTCATCAGGTGTGATCGGGTGACCGCAGGGATTGATAGGGATGTGCTTTGGGGGTTATGGGAGGATGGTTCGCTCGACTATATCAATCCTATTTACGTGTGCTTATTTTGGCTTTTGAACCTACATAATTATGTTTTGAAAACTTAAGTAAAAACTGGTTTGTAAATAGTGTAATTGTTATGTAGGAATATAATGTTTATGCTGATGGTGATTTAACTTGTAAATATATATGAGGTCGGGCACATGAATATAATTATGTTAATTATTTTTTGGTGATTTGAATTATTACGTATTTGTTGTGTCTTTGGATGTTACATAAACAGAGGATATGTTGCCAAAACGTTTTATATATAGTATAGTTTTCGAGAGTTGGGGTGTGACATTGACCTAAATAACCTAATTTTAAAACAATTAACTAATTTAATTAACGGTATTTTTTAAAAAAAGACAAATTAGTGAAACCTAAGTTTGCAAATTACTTGGTTCCTAATTGCATAAATATTATATGAAATAACTCCCAATTCTAAATGGCCTCTCTTAGAATCAAGATTAAATGGTTGTCAAACTTTATCTGGCCAAAACATTATATGGGATTATCTATTGATTTATGACATAAAATATTAAGAAAGAACAAAAAAATTCAAAAAATATGTCGACATCTTATTGTTGACCTTAAAATAAATAAAAAAATTAAATCCTATGACACATATTCTACCAATATCCTAGTCGGTGCTTTAATTGTAAATTTGTTAACATGTCTTTTTTTTCATACATAAAGAATTCATGGGATGATCTTACTTTTGGACTTTTCATCTCCCAATGGCGTGTGTTGACTATAATTAATTAGCCTTTTATTTTATGTATGTGGTTGGATTTTTGATGATATGAAAAGGCTTGTGTTGTTGCTGCTCTTGAGAGCATCTACACCACACAATATCTAGTGTGCATTGTGCATACATACAAGATGTATTGTATGGATATCCTCGATGGTACTTAAAGACGACATAAATGAACCATGGTCAAGATATTATTAATAACTCATTTATTACACCAGATGTATGGTATGCATGTGCAATATATGAGTATATGACCACATTTGCTATAAAAAGAAGAGGAGAGAGGAAAATAAATTCAAAGATGGTTGTGAAACAAAACTAAAGATAGGGAGTAGTTTTCAGTATTTGGTAGGTCAAAAACAGAATGGAGAGAAGAAGTTTCGTATGAGGAATGTGAATCAGTCGGTGATTTGTTTTGCCTTTGACTCTATGCAAGAAGCTTCCAAGTTCTCAACCAATTTGATAGAATTGATTTGTTTTCTGATAATTTATTTGGTCATTTTTGGGTACATATCAAGGCGCGGAATGAGGTTAGATTCAAGAAGTGTTCGCGTAGGTTATGGGTGTCAATTCGAGCTATTGTTCGATTCGAAACCCAAATATTATAATATTTTTTTGCGCTAAATTTGGTTCGATCAAGGCTCGAATTCAAGCTCGGCCCAATATATTCAAACATGTTTGTGAGTTACTGAATTATTACTCAAAATAGCCCGAAAGATCAAAAATATATATTTAATATATAATTATATTATATTAATAAAATGTTAGAGCTCATGAGCGACTCGCAAACCATCGAACAAAATAATTTGGACTCGAGTTCGACTCTAAAAGGGTTCGATCACATTTGAATTTGACTCGAATTCGATAATTTCAAATACGAGTTAACTATTTTTTTCGAGATGGCTCGAAAAGCTTTTTAGTTGGCTAGATAATGTGTTTTACAAGGTTATCTCCAAGATGATAACATACATGATTTTTGGTATTCTTGAACCGTTATTGATCAACAACCTTTGTCGAGGGTTGTGTGCACCCCTAGTCTAGGCCCAATGTGAGCTGGCCCTTAAAAAGATTAAAAGTTAGTTAAATATGACACTAAATTCAAGCCTATCTTTAAACCAATATCAACATATATATCATCTATCAACAATGACACAAGAATTAAACTAATTGACTATGTTATCTGATTTTTTGTGTTCCAGATTAATATGTATAATTAACATATTTACCATTTTTATTAGCCTGCAATACAAGAAAATATTGGTTAATATCTATAATTCTATGTGGGACCCGACTCAAGATGGACGGTATTATCCATTGTCTACTACCACATTCTCTACGAATAATTTGAACAAGGATTTAAAACCATTTTAAAAACATTTTTAGGTTGTACATAATATGTCTAATACATTAATATGTTATTAAGATATTTTACATTTATACAAACTATTTAATAACAAAATACATCAAAACAAGTTTGTTATGATCGCCCATAATAAAAGATTTAAAATACTATGATAGTCTTAATAAGCCAATATCTACATTTCCTAATTTTCCTCTTGTCACGCCCCGGGCTCAGGCCGGCGCAAGCGTGACTGCACAATGGGCTCCTATAGCAACTACTTCGTATACATCCTCGCTCTACGAAAATGGTTAACCCAAGTTGCTATAATAGTCCATTGTAAGCCTTTATAAATCACTTTAAATTTTCATCCACAACCAATGTGGGACAATGGTACTACAATTTCTGTCACGCCCCGGGCCCAGGCCCGCGCAAGCGCGACTGCACAATGGACTTCTATAGCAACTACTTCGTATCCGTCATCGCTCTGCGAAAATGGTTAACCCAAGTTGCTATAATAGTCCATTGTAAGCCTTTATAAACAACTTTATTTTTCATCCACAACCAATGTGGGACATGGGTATTACAATCACCCCTCCTTTAGAACGCGACGTCCTCGTCGGGACCTAACTCATTGATCCACCGGCACCGGGAATCTAGAGGTGGCTCCCGTCATGTAGCATTTTGCCCCGCAGGTTCAAGAGGTGGCTCCCACGCACGTGGCACTTTGCCCCGCAGGTTCAAGAGGTGGCCCCCGTAGTGTAGCACTTTGCCCTTTTTAGGTTCAAGAGGTGGCTCCCACGCACGTAGCACTTTGCCCCGCATATCACTTATCTCCCGGTGTTGCCTGCCGGTGACCAGCTCTGATACCATTCTGTCAGGCCCCGAGCCCAGGCCTGCGCAAGCGCGACTGCACAATGGACTTCTATAGCAACTACTTCGTATCCGTCCTCGCTCTACGAAAATGGTTAACCCAAGTTGCTATAATAGTCCATTGTAAGCCTTTATAAACCACTTTAAATATTCATCCACAACCAATGTGGGACATGGGTATTACACCTCTGGTTCTGACTCACGTACTCCTGTATCTGAAACTTACAATACATAACAAGAAAAATGGAGGTTTAGTCTTTGAGTACTTAGTGATGGAATAATAATGATTTTAATAACTGTAATTATAAACAACGCAATGTATCGATATAATATGTTATATAACAAAGGTAAGTACTGCAATCAAATACATTGTAAATAATAAATAGTGACAAATTATGATTTTTGAGTGAATATCGTGAGCTAAAGAGGTGGCTCATATCGGACAGTTCGGTATAGTATTTTCCCCACGTATTCATATAGGATTTGTACCATTCATTATTACGAGCCAATGAGAACTATTCTTTGGACTGTAAAACTCGGTGCGCGTTGTTCAGATGAACCATATACCCGAACTATCATCCGTTATTTATCAAACTCACTTTCTCGGCCGAATCCACCCTGTCTGATTTTCTTTATCTTGTTTTAAAAAAATACAAACAAAAAATTTATCACTCATTTAATTTTAATTTAAAAAAAAATATAAATTTTTTGTATTAATTTATCAAACAAGTTGTTGCATTAATTAAACAAATATTTTATATCCTCAAAAAAATTATTATTTATAATAATTTAATTCTAATTAAAAAATTTAACTTGGTTGAAAATGTATATTTTAATTTTAAAATCACAAATCCCAAAAAAATAATAATTAGAGCATAGATATTAGTTAAGGTTTAATTTGGTTAAATTAATTTGCTTGAGAAAAATTAAAAAAATTATGTATTCATCTTTAACTTCTTTTGTAAGGGTAGATAAATTTTTTAGCATATTTTGATTAATAACCTTATCTACAAAGCCTTACTCATGTCAAGTAAACATAGCCATTGGCTATTGCAAAAGAATTTTGTGACTATCGTGGACTCCTTTCGCATATGCTGCGATCACATAAAAATATAAACTTTTAGCAAGAGAAGAAAAACTTTAATTCTTTTCGAAGGGCTTCTTTGCATGCTGAAGTCTTGATCCAATGTGGAGACAAGGTCTTTAATGTCTTCATGACTCGTTTAAGAATAATCAATTTTATGGGGCTGTTTGGACTATCACAGGAGGGATTGTAACGAATCCAGAATTTGGAGTTACGTATCCGACTTCTTCTTCTAGTACTTTTCTTTTTTAAGGGCAATGAAAGACATCTGTTATAAGTTTTTTCTTGTAATAAGTCTTCGGATTAGAAGCACTTTTTGCTCACCAGATAAAAAGACAGCACATTATTAAGAAACAAGAAAAACAAGAGAAAAACTCCTATCACACAATGGACACTCTTCTTTGTGATGAGCTTCTACAAGAAATCTTTCACCGCTTGCATCCGCCATCGTCCGCTGCCGTCTCCCTTGTCTCCAAGCGGTGGCACCGTCTCCTACGTTCCTCCATCACCTCTCTTTCTCTATATCTTCCCCCTCCCTACGACCCCACCACCATCGCTTCCTTTTCATCCTTTCTTTCTCAGCACCCTTTTCTCTCTAATCTTTCTATCGCCACCTTGCCACTCGCCGGCGATGGTGACAACCTCCTGATTTCCGTCGCCGCTTCTTGCCCCAACCTTCGCCACCTCCGCTACTTGACCAATCCACTCTCATCCTTCTCTCTGGTGGTTATCTCAACTTCTTGTGCTCATCTTTCTTCTATTTTCATCTCTCTATCCAGACCAGTTTACTTTCATTGGCTCCGATTTTTCCGCGGTCTGAAATCCCTGTCCTTATTTTTCACGAACCCTATATCAGAAGTGGATTTTTATGGGGTTGAAGCAAGAATTGAGTCTTTTGATGTGGAGTTGAGTTTGGAGAATCTTTCTTTATCTGGGATTATGTCTGAGGATTGTGGTCTTGGGTTGCTCTGGAGAAACTGTAAGAAGATTAAGAAACTACAGCTCCAGAGCTGTTCTAGTTTCGGAGACTACGCTTCTTCCGTTTCGGGTTTCGTGAAAATCTTAAAGGATCTTAAGGAACTGGAATTGAGAGCTTGTAGGAGTATAGTTGATGGGGTATTGCTGGAAGTGGCCGAGCATTGTGTTTCTTTGGATTCACTACTGATTTATGATGGTTGGAGCCAAGAGGGTTTGATGCAATTTATTAATCAGAGCAGATGCAACTTGAAAAGGCTTGAATTAAGATTACCTCTTGATCTTGATAACACCCATTTGTTTGCTATGGCTGAAAATTTGAATTTCAGGGGTTTGGTAAGTTTAAGGTTGGAAAGTTGCTGTCTTGTTACTGGTGATGGATTAAAGTTTCTTGTGAGGACGATAGGCAATTATCTTGAGGAGCTTGCTTTGATAAATTGCGATGTGGTGGAGAGAGAATCAGGTTTATTGACAGCTTTAGGACAGGATTTGAAGAGACTGAGGAAGTTGGATTTATCTTTTAACGAAATGATGGTTGATAAGGAGCTAACTTTGATGCTCACTTCGTGTAATTTCTTGATTGAATTGAAACTTAGGGGCTGTCGTGGATTGACTGATAAAGCTGTGGCTTCAATGTTTAGGAGCTGTAAGAACTTGCAGAGTGTTGATATTACTTGCTGTGGGATTGAAATGCAGGGAGTTGAATTACTTGTGCTAAAATCTAAGCTCTTAAAACAGCTGGAAGTGGAGCAGAACAAACTTTCTGATGCTGCCAAGTTAATAGCATCTAGTAAATCTATTGAGGTTGTGTGTCTTGATCGATGATTTGCTATAATAATTCTCTCGGAACTCAAAATTAAGTACTCTATTTATTGCTATGCATCAAAGAGGTACACTTATATGTCGAATGAAGTCCATGGATTTGGAGAGTAAGGGACGACCAAAGAAGATATAGTTCAACAGGTATGAAATCCAAAAGAACTAATAAAAATATCTAAATCTAAAGAAGCTTTTGTTCCGTGGTTGTGTCATCTTCTTCAACAGCTGCTATTCACCAGGTCACCATTTCATATCTGGGACCAATTTTTTTTGTTCTGATTTGTGAAGCTTGCTTGATTTAAGAATGTTACATTATTGTAAGGATTCTGTTGTTCACATATGTTCACTTCATTGGAAGAACCTGTAACAAGTGTTTATTTCCAAATCTTCGCGTGCTTAAGTGTTGAATGAATGTTGATGAGATTTACATTTTTCTTCTTTAAGGTGGAAACAAATTCCTCCTCTGGATATATTTGTATAAGAGTGTAATGTTTTCAAAATAAGATACTAATTTGAACTTGAATTAAAACTATGATGCAAGTCGGCCTGGACTATCCAAAAATTTGACCGGATCGAAATCAGGAGATAATATAGCCATCAATTAGAAAGAGACGGTGAGACGGTTATGGCCTCAAATCGAAAACACCCACACAGATAAACAATAACAAGAAAGTTCGGTCACTGAAAAATACAATATAAAGGAAATACACTCAGCTTACTTTGTTCTCACTCATCCTATCCTTTTTATTCCCCTGACAGCATAACAAACTCCCCTCCCTTTCAACATGCTTGCCCCCTCTATCTCCTCTGATGGGCTTTGTATGTTATGAGTTTCTTTCCTTGGGTTGTCTAGATTTAGGCCCGTTGGGGAAAGAATTCTTTCCATCTATATCAGCCAATGTAATTGTTGAACTCCAATGTTTTTAGGTTAATCGAGTTCTCGAACAACATTATTCACATCAACTTGATCCTCTAGATCTTCACAGAGTACCATAACAGACACAAGTGTCGTAATTCGTGCCGAAGATGACTCACCAAGTCTCGTCCCTACTGTAGTTAATCCATGAACACTAAATTCATAACCACTACCACAATCACCCCAGGTATATCATATCCTGGGCTAGCAGCACGGTCTTCTCTTCCTTCGTCAATAAACCCATATCCCATGTAACCAAACCCAGCAATCAGTACATAATCACAAAGTTTTCTCATCATTTTACTTGCAAAGTCATCCTCTGTTATACCATCCGAGATCAAGAGTAACAATGATAAGATCTACAAACGTTTCACACATGGGAAATATCGCAACAAGGGAGAAGATCGTGGCTGAGATCTCAAACTTTTATCTTTACTAGTTTTTTATTACTAGGATTTGTTTTTAAGATTGTTATTAGGATTGGTTTTATTCATTTTGGTTTTTTGGATATCTAGGAAGCTTATCTATTCCTTAAGATAGAGATAAGCTAGTGGGTGTTTTATTTTTCAGAAATAGGATTTTTGGTTGTATAAATATGACTCTTTATTAATAAGAAGAGCAAGTTTTCCCTTAACCTAGTTACAAGTCTTTGGACTCTTAAACCTCAAACTATTCATTATCAATCAGAACCCCCACCGTGAACAGTACCGCCGTGAACAGTGTCGCCGCCGTGAACAGTACTGCCGCCGTGAACAGTACTGCCGCGGTGAACAGTATCGCGACGTGAACAGTACCCGTGAATAGTACTATTCATTAGCAATCAGATTGCATCACCACCCTCACCTTCATACATCAAACTTCAATCATAGGTAAGCCAAAGAAAAATTCAAATAAACCACAAGAACTTACGGATCTCCACGATCGTCCCATAACTCGATCCTGCACTCGTAACAAATTGGTATCAGAGCCAGGAGTTATGGCAGATAACCAAGCCCTCCAGCGACAACTTTCAGAGTTCCTTGCCAACTATAAAATCGATACAGACATGATCTTATCACGCCTTGATGAACTGTCGTTGCAATTTTCGACGGGGCTCACCAGCGCTGCCAACAACAACCGTGACATTCCGGAAGCATCAAGTTCACGCAATCGCGAGCAACGAACCAATGATAATGGCGGGGAAACAAATTCTTTCGCTCCCAGATTCCTTCGATTAGACTTCCCAAGGTTTGATGGACAATCCGATCCTATCGGTTGGTTGACGCACTGTGAACATTTTTTTCGCCACCAACGCACACCTGAATCGGATTTCATCGAACTAGCATCGTTTCATCTTGATGGAGATGCTCAGTTGTGGTTCCTTAAATTAGAGCATGATATGCCAGACATTACATGGGAGGGATTCAAACATCATTGCCACTTACGTTTTGGCCCTGCACTTAGTTACAATCACTTGGGCGAATTAGCCAAACTACGCCAAACCGGAAACGTCGACGACTACCAGCGCCGCTTTGAGCAATTGGCAGCGCGTGCAGGACCGTTAACACGTATTCAGGAAGTCCAGTTATTCTTAAGTGGCCTAAAAGACACTATTGCAATCGGAGTCTCCATCCACCAACCATCTACACTTACCGGAGCAATGAGCCTTGCACGTCTATATGAAGGACTACAAGGGCCACGACGTACGGAGACACCCCAGCGTACTAGTCAGCGTCCGTCCCCACGAACACCTTTCATCCGCCGATTAACTAAACCTGAAATGGAGGAACGACGGCGTCGGGGTTTGTGTTTCAATTGTGACGAGGAATACACTCCACGTCATCAATGCAAGAAATTATTTTTGCTCGAGGGTATTGATGAACCACCAGCAGACCACGATCTAGAATGCACAGCAGAGGATGATGTTGAAGTTTCTGTGCATGCTCTCACTGGTTCCAAACGCACACAAACCATGCAAGTTCTGGGTAAGGTAAATAACACCTCTATTCGGGTCCTCATTGATTCTGGTAGCACACACTGCTTCCTTGATGCTTCCTTGGCAACAACAATGGCTCTTCCTTGCCTTCCAAGCCCGGGCCTCCGCGTACTGGTCGCAAATGGCCACCCACTGGAAAGCTCCGGAGTTTGCAAGAATACATCTCTAATTCTTGGGGGTGAGAAATTCTCGGTCGAATTTTTTTTGATTAAACTTGGAGAATTTGGAGCGGTCCTCGGTGTCAATTGGCTACGCACCCTGGGTCAAATTCAATGGGATTTTACCCTCATGCAAATGAAATTCCAACGTGCTGGTCACCCAATTACGCTATTAGGACTACAGTCCCCGTTGACGCCTATGCAAAGCTGCGCCACATCTCTTCTCAACAACACTGAGCAGTGCCGTCTACAGCGTCTTCTTGGGGAATTTTCGGATTTATTTTCCGAGCCACAAGGGCTTCCTCCAGTACGATCCCTCAGTCACCGGATCATTCTCGAGCAGGGAACAGACCCCATCGTGGTACGGCCTTATCGGTATCCACATGCCCAAAAAGATGAAATAGAAAGCCAGTGTGCTTCAATGTTGACCCAAGGAATTATTCGCCATAGTAACTCACCCTTTTCGTCGCCGGTATTGCTTGTCAAGAAAGCAGACAATTCTTGGCGTTTTTGTGTCGATTACAGATCATTGAACGCAAAAACAATCAAGGACAAGTTTCCAATCCCAGTCATTGACGAACTTCTTGATGAATTACATGGGGCACATTATTTCTCGAAGTTAGATTTACGAGCCGGATACCATCAGATTCTTATGGATGCAGTTAGCATACCGTTTACGGCATTCCGTACACACCACGGGCATTTCGAATTTCTTGTTATGCCATTCGGATTGACAAATGCTCCATCCACATTCCAGGCACTAATGAACACAATCTTCGAGGACTATTTACGCAAGTTTGTGCTTGTTTTCTTCGATGATATTCTGATTTTCAGTCGTACTTGGGATGCTCACTTACTACACCTCTCCTTGGTGTTTAAAGTCCTCGCACAAAAACGACTTTTTCTTAAGCGATCAAAGTGCTCGTTTGGTCAAACGAAGGTAGCCTATTTGGGACATACAGTATCTAGCAACGGTGTCTCAGTTGATGATGCAAAAATCAATGCCATTACACAGTGGCCGCAACCTATGACCCCTCGGGCTTTGCGGGGATTCCTAGGGTTAACAGGATATTATCGCAAGTTCGTACGAAATTACGGGACCATGGCAGCCCCTCTCACATCACTGCTTCGGAAGAATGCCTTCTCGTGGTCCCCTGAGGCAACCAATGCCTTTGAGTCCCTCAAACATGCTCTTACGTCTACTCCGGTTTTAGCTCTACCTGATTTTTCCACTCTTTTTATCATCGAGTGCGACGCTTCGGATTCGGGTATTGGCACGGTACTACAACAAAATGACCGCCCTATTGCATTTTACAGTCAGGCACTTGCACAGCGACACCGGACTCTACCAGCATATGAAAAAGAATTAATTGGGCTCGCCAAGGCTATCCGCCATTGGCATCCGTATTTCTGGGGTCACTCTTTTGTCATCCGAACGGATCATTACAGCTTGAAATTCCTCCTGGACCAACGCATTTCCACATCACCACAACAACGTTGGATAAGTAAGCTTTTGGGTTATGACTTTCGGGTGGAGTATAGGCCTGGAAAATCAAACATTGTAGCTGATGCATTGTCTAGACAGCAGGAGGACTTACCGATCATACATGCACTATCTTCACCTACATGGGACATCATTCAAACCATTCGAAAAGAACACATGTCATCACCCCAAATTCAACAATTAATTCGTGACATACCAATCAACGATGTTTCCAGTCCTTGGTCGGTGACGAACGAGGTTCTATTCTATAAAAAACGTATCTATCTTGCCGCCGAGTCTACTCTTATCTCCACTATTATTCAGTCATTACACAATTCGCACCACGAGGGCTATCAAAAAACACTTTATCGCATTACAAGGGACTTCTATTGGCCGCGGATGCAACATGATATTCAGTCATATGTCTCGGCGTGCATTACTTGCCAGCGCCACAAAATAGACACATTGCGACCAGCGGGGCTTCTACAACCCCTGCCAATACCACAACAAATTTGGGCTGATATTTCTATGGATTTCATCGATGGACTACCTTCTTCACAGGGTAAATCGGTCCTCTTTGTCGTGGTGGACCGTTTCTCCAAATATGCACACTTCGTGGCCATGTCTCATCCTTATACAGCTGTCTCGGTCGCACGAACTTTCTTTGAGCACGTAGTAAAGCTGCCTGGTCTACCGGAATCAATCGTTAGCGATAGGGATGCTACTTTCACTAGTTCTTTTTGGAAGGAGCTATTCCTTTTATATGGCACAAAACTTTGTTTTAGTTCTGCCTATCATCCACAGTCAGATGGCCAGACAGAGGCGGTGAACAAAGTCATTCAAATGTATTTAGGGTGTTTCACTAGCGAACACCCTAAACGATGGATGCACTGGTTAGCTTGGGCTGAATATTGCTACAACACAAGCTTTCATTCTACCTTACGTGCAACACCTTTTGAAGTAGTCTACGGCAGACAACCCCCACGCTTAATTGCTTATTGCCCTGGTTTATCTAAACTGGGAGCGGTTGATTTGGAACTCCAGGATCGTGACAAGATGCTGACTGAACTTCGAACCAGACTCACAGCTGCACAAAACACAATGAAGCAGCGCTATGATGCTTCTCATCGGGAGTTAAATTTTGTGGTAGGGGATTTGGTGCTACTACGTCTACAACCCTATCGCCAGGTCAGTTTAGCTACACGCCGGAATAAGAAATTGGCACCCCGCTACTTTGGACCTTTCAAAGTTTTGGACTGCATCGGCTCCATAGCCTACAAATTGGACATGCCATCTTCAGCAAGATTACACCCGGTTTTTCACGTTTCTGTGCTGAAGAAATTCACTGGGGAATGCCCAAGCAGCCCTTCACTTCCTCCAATTAACTATACAGAATTCTGCCCAGTTCCACAAGCAGTGCTGGACACCCGACAACGTCAGGGGCAAACCGAGGTTTTAGTGCATTGGACAGGGCTCTCACCTGCTGAAGCTTCTTGGGAACTGGCTGCTTCCATTGCTTCAAAATTTCCCTCCTTCGTGTTTGAGGACAAACACGTGTCTCAAGGGGCGGGCAATGTTATACCATCCGAGATCAAGAGTAACAATGATAATATCTACAAACGTTTCACACATGGGAAATATCGCAACAAGGGAGAAGATCGTGGCTGAGATCTCAAACTTTTATCTTTACTAGTTTTTTATTACTAGGATTTGTTTTTAAGATTGTTATTAGGATTGGTTTTATTCATTTTGGTTTTTTGGATATCTAGGAAGCTTATCTATTCCTTAAGATAGAGATAAGCTAGTGGGTGTTTTATTTTTCAGAAATATGATTTTTGGTTGTATAAATAGGACTCTTTATTAATAAGAAGAGCAAGTTTTCCCTTAACCTAGTTACAAGTCTTTGGACTCTTAAACCTCAAACTATTCGTTATCAATCAGAACCCCCGCCGTGAACAGTACCGCCGTGAACAGTGTCGCCACCGTGAACAGTGCTGCCGCGGTGAACAGTATCGCCGACGTGAACAGTACCCGTGAATAGTACTATTCATTAGCAATCAGATTGCATCACCACCCTCACCTTCATACATCAAACTTCAATCATAGGTAAGCCAAAGAAAAATTCAAATAAACCACAAGAACTTACGGATCTCCACGATCGTCCCATAACTCGATCCTGCACTCGTAACATCCTCCACCCTAAAAAATTCCCATTCTTTTTCGTAAAGAAAAACAGGGAAAACATCCAACAAAGCCACTTGGTCTCCCTGTGACCCAACATATAAAACAATCCACTATTTCAGCATTTTTGAACCATAATTCCTCTGCGATAAGTTGCTGACCAAGCTCTCTATCACCCATCGGCAGCTCGTCGTACCACCGTCCCATGCAAACACCCCCCCCCCCCCCCCCCCGGCTACATCCGACCATCCGTCCTCTTCTAGCGTAGCCCAGTTCCCCCTGGCTGCTGTGGAAAAGCTTCTTCTCTTCAGTAACTTTAATTTCACGACTTACTGCTTTTATATTGGCAATTGAGCCTTGGGCTCCTCCCCGGTGGGATTAATAAAAGGATAGCGTATTGTCACGCACCAAATATCGTGACACGCAGACATGCGCGAGATGCTTGCTGGTTGGTTATAACGTGGGATTACAGGATTGCGGGACGGCTCATTAGAGTCGAGTACGTGTCTTAGATGTTCGTCCGTCTTGAGTTAGGCATGCCGACCCAATTGAGTTTGGGGAGCTTGTCGCTGGTCTTGGACCTGACTAGGACGGAAGGGCGAGCATTCTAGACACTAGACTGGTTGGGAGCTGTTCCCGCTTCCCTGATGAGCCCATGGGAGGGCGAAACCAGTAGGCATCGGAGATGGAATAAGGCTTAACCTCGGAGTTATGGTGATCCGGGGTCGCCGCACGGGTTGTTGTCTGCGCCAAAACTCTGAGCCCGTGATAAATGGTATCAGAGCCAGATCGTGTGCACACTGCATTGGTTGCCAAGCGCTCTCACTGCACTGGCGGGTCCAAGAGGAATGGACGAGCAAGTGGGTTGCTCGCACCCAAAGGGGGGGTGTTCGCAAGTCGGTCCGACGAGTAGGCAGGAAACATCAGTGATACTTTGCCAAGCGCTCTAATGGAGGACGAGTAAGCAGGAAAGTCGTACACGGATCCTGGTCAAAATTAAAGAGGGGAAGAGTACTCCCCCATGCACGAGGGCGTGCATGGATTGAGTGGGGGAGAATGTCACGCACCAAATATCGTGACACGCAGACATGCGCGAGATGCTTGCTGGTTGGTTATAACGTGGGATTACAGGATTGCGGAACGGCTCATTAGAGTCGAGTACGTGTCTTAGATGTTCGTCCGTCTTGAGTTAGGCATGCCGACCCAATTGAGTTTGGGGAGCTTGTCGCTGGTCTTGGACCTGACTAGGACGGAAGGGCGAGCATTCTAGACACTAGACTGGTTGGGAGCTGTTCCCGCTTCCCTGATGAGCCCATGGGAGGGCGAAACCAGTAGGCATCGGAGATGGAATAAGGCTTAACCTCGGAGTTATGGTGATCCGGGGTCGCCGCACGGGTTGTCGTCTGCGCCAAAACTCTGAGCCCGTGACAAATGGTATCAGAGCCAGATCGTGTGCACACTGCATTGGTTGCCAAGCGCTCTCACTGCACTGGCGGGTCCAAGAGGAATGGACGAGCAAGTGGGTTGCTCGCACCCAAAGGGGGGGTGTTCGCAAGTCGGTCCGACGAGTAGGCAGGAAACATCAGTGATACTTTGCCAAGCGCTCTAATGGAGGACGAGTAAGCAGGAAAGTCGTACACGGATCCTGGTCAAAATTAAAGAGGGGAAGAGTACTCCCCCATGCACGAGGGCGTGCATGGATTGAGTGGGGGAGAATGTCACGCACCAAATATCGTGACACGCAGACATGCGCGAGATGCTTGCTGGTTGGTTATAACGTGGGATTACAGGATTGCGGGACGGCTCATTAGAGTCGAGTACGTGTCTTAGATGTTCGTCCGTCTTGAGTTAGGCATGCCGACCCAATTGAGTTTGGGGAGCTTGTCGCTGGTCTTGGACCTGACTAGGACGGAAGGGCGAGCATTCTAGACACTAGACTGGTTGGGAGCTGTTCCCGCTTCCCTGATGAGCCCATGGGAGGGCGAAACCAGTAGGCATCGGAGATGGAATAAGGCTTAACCTCAGAGTTATGGTGATCCGGGGTTGCCGCACGGGTTGTCGTCTGCGCCAAAACTCTGAGCCCACCCAAAGGGGGGGGTGTTCGCAAGTCGGTCCGACGAGTAGGCAGGAAACATCAGTGATACTTTGCCAAGCGCTCTAATGGAGGACGAGTAAGCAGGAAAGTCGTACACGGATCCTGGTCAAAATTAAAGAGGGGAAGAGTACTCCCCCATGCACGAGGGCGTGCATGGATTGAGTGGGGGAGAATGTCACGCACCAAATATCGTGACACGCAGACATGCGCGAGATGCTTGCTGGTTGGTTATAACGTGGGATTACAGGATTGCGGGACGGCTCATTAGAGTCGAGTACGTGTCTTAGATGTTCGTCCGTCTTGAGTTAGGCATGCCGACCCAATTGAGTTTGGGGAGCTTGTCGCTGGTCTTGGACCTGACTAGGACGGAAGGGCGAGCATTCTAGACACTAGACTGGTTGGGAGCTGTTCCCGCTTCCCTGATGAGCCCATGGGAGGGCGAAACCAGTAGGCATCGGAGATGGAATAAGGCTTAACCTCGGAGTTATGGTGATCCGGGGTCGCCGCACGGGTTGTCGTCTGCGCCAAAACTCTGAGCCCGTGACAGTATGTATGCTTTTTTTTTCTCAACACACTCCTGGTTTCTCCACTTCTCATTCTGTGTGATGTGAAGTCCGTCGTCCTCCACTCTTCCATCAACGATGCGATACATAGATGCACCGTCTTCCGTCCATGTAACCTTCCATTAACTCTTTGGCAAGTTGTTCTGATTTGAAACCTACTACCTTCTCTACCATAATTGGGAACCAGATTTCAGCATCTTCTTCGACCCCAGATATTCCCCTGTCCATCCCCTCTCGCAACCACGGTGACCCACGGGACCTACTGCCGACCACCGGTGATCCACCGCCCTCCTTCCTATTCCCCTTGCCATCAGTAGAATTTTTTGATTTTTCTCAGTTATTGGACCCAACACCACTGTTATTTTCTGAGGTTGGGCCTTCACTCCCCGGTTTCCAAACTTCCATCCCCAACTTCCTCATCAAACTCATTCCCCCAATATGCCCTCTCCATCGTCTCCTTCTCTTTGTTCTCCCCTATCCCGCTCGGTCCTTCAGCCATTTGTTATTCCCATTCATTAAATCCACTAAGGCTCTTACTGTGTTGTTAAGCTCCTTAATTTCTTCCCCATGACTCATCCTCATATGTTCCATTCCTGAATTTCTTTGTTGCTCAGCACCATCTTTTCCAGCATCTCGTATTTGGAATAGGCCCGTGTGGTAGTCATTGTTTCTCCTCAGGATTCGTGAGAGGTCGGACCAATTGTTATGTCCTCAAATCAAACACACGCACACAGATAAATAAAGAAGAACAAGAAGGCTCCGATCACTGAAAAAAGCATAGATGATAACAGAAGGAAATTACAATAAAAATGAAATACACTCAGCCTACTTTACCCCGAGAAGAAAATCATCTCGGCCCGAGCTAATGCTCGCACCCTCAAATCCATGCTAAATTCTGGTATGCCCTTGCTCTCACTCGTCGTACCCTTTTTATTCCATTGGCATGCATACAAACTCCCTCCATTTCCACGTGCTTTCCCCTCTCTCTTTCCTCTGATGGGCTTTGTAAGTTAAGAGTTCATTTCCTTGAGCCTCGGTAGTTGGCCAAACCCATCTTGGATTTGGTTGGCTAGACTTAGGTCCGTAAAAAAGACCATAATCAAGTTATACATCTGATACTATCAAAATCTAATAAGGGAGTTCATATCCAACATAGTTTTGTTATCTAGCCATTGAGTTGGGTAGATAAATTCCCATTTTCTTGAAGTACAGTAGAAACTCTATAAATTAATACTCATGGGACCACCAAAATTTATTAATTAAAAGAGTTATTAATTAATCGATAAATTAATAATTAATAATTTATATATTAATTAATATTTTATTAATTTATAATGAATACTCAATTTACAAACACCTTTCAAACTTCCACTTAATTATTGTACAATGCATGTACGTATATCAAATGAAGAGCCCAATTTGAAAGAACTCTTCAATCTCCCAAGTATCACTTTATGGACATTAAAAAATATTTTCTATACAAATAAATACAAGATCAAAATATGCTAACACAAACAAATCATACACACAATATGGCGTCCCATCTTAAAGGTGTGAAAAAAACAACAATGACCGACGAGATTCGAAGAGCATTATGCAAGCACAACAAGGATAATCCAAGTCTCACTCAAAAGCAATTGCAAAAATGGGTTCTTAGTAACTATGGTTTGCAGGTGAGTCAAGGGACAATATCGAATACAGTTAAGCGGTCTTCAGAGTATCTCTCACTTGCTCCCGAAAGAGGTGATGTTAAGCGACGCAATCCGGCAAAATTTCCTGACCTAGAAAAATCTCTCTGTGAATGGATTCTTCAATATCAAGAACATGTGAATATGACAGGTGAACTAATCATCGAGAAGGCGAAAAAGTTCATGAAGGATATGTATCCTGTGAATACTCCAGACTTTACTTTTTCTATTGGTTGGCTTGGAAAGTTCAAAGCAAGATATGGAATTAAAAATTTCCGGCGTTTTGGAGAGAGTGGATCAGTTGAAATGGAGGGCATGAAAGACAAATTAAAAACCATAAGAGACAAAGTTGATCAGTTTGAAATGAAAGACATCTTTAATATGGATGAAACAGGTTTGTTTTTTATTATTATATTATTTTTTATTTTGTACTTTAGTGATGTAATTATTTACATGTTTTGATCTTAAACAGGTTTGTTTTTTAGACTTCAACCGGATCATTCCCTTGCAACAATGCAACTTGAAGGGAAAAAACAAGACAATGAAAGACTAACTGTTGTTATTTGCTGTAATGAGGACGGTTCAGAGAAAATTCCTTTATGGATTATTGGGAAATATGCTAAACCAAGGTGCTTCAAGAATGTAAACTTGAACAGTTTGAACTGTGAGTACCTTGCTAACAAACGAGCTTGGATGACTAGGGTGTTATTTGAAGAATATGTTCGCCAACTTGATAAAAAAATGGTTGGAAGAAAAATTCTCTTGATTGTGGATAATTGCCCTGCTCATCCAAAAATTATTGAAGGATTGCAAAATGTTGAATTATTTTTTTTGCCACCAAATACAACTTCAAAAATTCAACCTTGTGACGCGGGGATTATACGAGCTTTTAAGATGCATTATCGTCGTCGATTTTATAGAAGTCTTTTGGAGGGTTATGAATTAGGGGTTCCAAATCCAGCAAAAAAAAAAAAGTGTTAGATACAATGAATCTTGCAATTCCAGCATGAACTATGGATGTTCGTGCAAATACAATTGCGAACTGCTTTCGTCATTGTAAACTTCGATCAACAGATAACATGGCTTTTGAGAACTCCGATGAACAGGTAGTTGGTGAAAGCACTCAAGAACTCCGAAATTTGATCGAAGAGTTGGGTTATCGTAATGCAATGGATGTCGAAGATGTCCTGAACCACCCAGAAGAAAATGTAGTTGCACAGTTGTTGACTGATGAAGAAATTATTAATAGCGTTATTGGAACTGATAAAGATGATGAAGATGATGATGAAAGTTCTACCATGGAGCCCCCTTCGCGAAACGTGGCTATTAAAGCGGCAATCACATTGAATAATTTCTTGTTGAGCTATGAGAAAACAACACCAGAAGTTCTTACAATGATAATGAAAATTAGAGACGAGATTCAAGGTGAAATTGATTTTAACAAAAAAACAAAAGACAATTGAGTCATTTTTAAAGAAACTTTCATAAACCATTCATGTAATATGTAGTATAAATGAATTATTAATTTATATTTTATATGGGGTCTATAGAAATTATCAAAAATGTATTATCTTATAATTTTAGCGAATTATTAATCTAGCACCCTACCCTTAGCGAATTATTAATCTAGCACCCTACCCTCGAGTCGGGACCGACCAAAAAATATTAAAGAGTTTATTAAATAATCGAGTATTAATTTATAGAGTTTCTACTGTCGTCTTTTTCTGCTACCGAAAGACGATCCTGAAACATTGTCCATTCATTTCTACACCTCTCAAGGACCTAAACCAAAAAGGTTTACACTATTATGTGATGAATGAATTTAGAACAAAAGGCATTTGAGGCTGCGGTAAGTTTCTATGCATACCCCTTCCCAAGGTGCCTTGTCATTATCGGCTTCACCCTGTGAAATGAGCATAGAATAAGAAATTTCACAAGAATTGATTTGGCTGACATTTTTATGTCATGTGTAACATACATGGTTTCCGAATAAATGAACGGTTTGGTGCACGATCCATTGAGAATCCACGACTCCTATATATGAGCGAGCTGGTTTCAAGAGCAATGTTGTTAGCACAAAGCAGAAAACACATTGTTGATCTCTACGAGTAAGATGGATGTGAACTTATTTACTTGTGGCCTTTCCTCTTTATCTCTGTGGTAGCATTTCAACAATCGTATGATACACACTTTTTTCTTGTAATACATGTGAACTTCAGATTCATTTCGTTTTCCCGTCATCTCCCATGTCATTCCACTATCTGGGGATAAACCGGGTTGCGAATTATCCAAATCGCTTCACAAGTTTTATATATCTACAATGTAGGCTTGTGATTTTTCGAATAGATTTCTTCAAGATAAGCTTAATGAAAAAATATGGCAAGATATTTAGTGTTGTCCAATTATTACAGTACAACAACAAAAACAACCATGCAACAGAAGTAGTGAGATTGGAAGTACAACGAAATATTCAATAACCTTTTTAACTCCGGCATCAATATTCATCTTTTGCTCCAATCCAACCGTAAAGTTCATTAATACCTCGGGTTTATGATCAAGTCATGTGCCAACATTTATGTTCAATATTCTAAAACTATATTGAAAAAATAAGACGGTTTATCTTCTCCTTTCTGTCTGAACTGTGAAGCAAAGAAAACGATAATTCGATACACACCCGAATATAAGACTAGGCTACAATAACACTAGGTGGTAGTCTCTCAACACCTCGAGGATTTTTTTATCGCGATTTATTTAACCAATAAAATTCCAGTGTAGCGTGATTATACCGCAAGTGCACTGTTGTCAAGTTTTCGTATAGTATTTAAAGAACAGGTGGTTGTTGAACCCATATGGGCTAGAAAATAATTGCCAAATTCCTTTAGCTTAATTATACTTTAACTTTCGAATATTTAATGAAAATTATACTAAATTAACCAAGATTAAGGGCACCCAAACAAGCAATGTACGTTTAAGAAACCAGTAAAAACAATTATCAAGACTTCGGTTCACCCATATAATCCCACATAATTCTTTTATTAGTTATTATTTTAAATCCTACGGTTTAAGATAACGAGTTTTCCTAATGTATTTGTTATACTATGGTCAAGCTATAACAAGTCTATTACTAATGTTACAATAAACCATTCTCGTGTCCTTATTGCACAATCAATACTGAAAATGATTTATGCAAAGCCTTCGATTTTGGTAAATCTATTGCTATCACACGTGTGCTAGATTTTACGTGGTCAGTCTCAATCTAAAACCCACGGCATAATTTATTATGTAGTATCGCAATATCGTGTGATCAAGTCAATCATGATGTATATAATCATTCAAAGGTGATCAATACTTCAAAAGAATGGAGAACAATAAATTATGCACATAAAATTGTAAGAATTAATCAAAAATCGTTAATTAAATCATGGGTTCAAATATAGGATCCCTAATCTTGATAAAAAAATTAGCCAACAACCATCATCAAATAAGTATGCAAAAAGATGTTTTGAAACAATTTAAACATAAAAAATATGAAAATATTACAGAACAAAGTTTAGAAATACGAAAAGATGCTAGGTGTTGACTCCTTGCTTCGTGGCATCGTCGTGTCTCCCACGAATGGTCTTTCTCTTCAATGGCTTGAGTTTGGTGTGATGGAATATGGATGAAAGTGTAAGTGGATGGAGAATGGAGGCTCTCTTCTAGGGTCAAAATGTGTTAGTTCCGGATTTTAAAGATTACAAAACAAATCAGACCGGATCGAGGGAAATCAGACTGACCAGATCAATCGCTCAGAACAGATCAAGCTGATATGGTATATCGCAAATCAGATCGGATTGATGGAAGTCAGCCTGACCAGATCGAAGCTTCAGATTGATATCAACCTTTATCAGATCAGAGCAGTCAAGGCTGAATAAGAATTGCTCTTTAGTCCGAATCATTAACGGCTATTTATTGAAGCATTTAATGTTGCAATTAATGCTGAAAAAGACCAAGGACTGAAGATTACCATAAAAGGTAAGAAGGCAAAGAAGAACTTACCTGACAGTCGCCGAAAGCATGAACCAGAATGGCAAGTACCCTAAAGAAGAAGACAGTAGCTTACTCAGAGTTTAAGCAGAGTCAAGAGTTGCACATTAAGGGAAATAATGTCGTTGGTATATGCAACTATATAAGGATGCAACATAAGAGCTCAAAAAGAGGTCTGATCAATCGAAAAACGCAAAAGAAAGCAAAACAGCACAAGCTTACAAGCTCAGACATTCTCGAGCTGAAAATCTTCATAAGCACAAGCATATTGTAATATTTGATCATATTAGGATCATTGTGTGCATAGACTAAAGTCTATCTTTTGTATTCCGTACTAAGATAGAGAAGTGAGAATCAATTGTAACTGTCAGACAGAGTGTGTCTCAACAGATCGAGAGACTAGGAGTTTCAGTCTGGTAGTGAGGTAAATCCAGCTGAATCGGGTTTGTACAACAGGATTGTATAAATCAAAGTCTTCTAGTGGAATCCTTCCTTAATTGGAAGAAGGGGAGACGTAGAAGGATTACACCACCTTCGAACTTCCAGAAACATATTCTGTGTTTTATCATTCTGCATTCGTTTTACTATTCAAGCCATCGAGCCGTTCTTACTAATCTAAGAACAGACCGTTCCGCACTAAAAGTTTCAGTGGTCTGTTCTGCAGAAGAGTTGATTAAGAAACAGATTTCTTTCACTAATCCGAAAGAAATCACAAGGGATTAATTTTTAATAGGAGTGTTCATTCACCCCCCCTCTAAACACTCCGGACCGATCCTAACTTGTGATATCAGAGCAGGTCGTCTTAATCATCACAAAGACACTTGAGCTGATGGCATCATTCAACAAAATTCCTATGTTCTCAAAAGAAGACTATGATGATTAGAGAATCAGAATGCAAGCTCATCTGGCAGCACATGATGATGATATGTGGTTCGTCATCACTGATGGACCAATGAAAATTCTGAAAGTCAATACAACAGCCTCCATTACTGGTGGTGAACCCCAAATGGTCGAGAAGGACAGATCCCTCTGGACGAATGAAGAATGAAAGAAAGCAAATCTAGACAACGTTGCCAAAGACATCTTGTTCAAGACATTGGACAAGAATATGTTCAGTAAAATCAAAATGTGCTCCACTGCCAAAGAAATTTGGGAGAAGATAGCACAGCTATGTGAAGGGAACGACCAGACCAAGGAAAACAAGCTGACTGCTCTTCAAAGATTTGAGAGCATAAAAATGAAGATTGGAGAAACTCTAAATGAGTTTGATGAAAGAGTTACTGGTATTATCAATGAACTGAATGGTCTGGACAAGGAATACTCAAACAGAGAGATCGCTCTGAAAGTAATGAGAGCCCTGCCAAAAGAATGGGATGTAAAGACCATTGCAATGTGGGAATCTAAAGATCTGAACAAAGTTGACTTCATGATCTATTCGCAGATCTTAAGGCTTATGAGTTCGAACTGATCACCAGAGGTGAAGCAGAGCCATTCATCTCTCAACCAAACAAAGCACTGGCAGCCATTCCAGACCAGACCACCCCCACAACAGATCGATCTATCGAACAGATAAGTAATGATGCTATGTCGTTATTTATCAAGAAATTTGATAAATTTATGTCTAAGAATAAAAGGAACTTTAAACCTTCTCATCATTATAAATCAAGAAAAGACGATGCTGTTAATGATCAGGCTTGCTACAATTGTGGTAAGACCGGACACTTTATTACAGTTTTCACCAGACCGAAGAAAGAAGAACGTAAAGAAAAGCATCACGATGACAAGAAAAAGAAGCACTACAAAGATCGTAAAAGTCATCATGGGAAGTCCCAAAAAGTCCTAGTAGCAGAGGAAGGAAACAGCAAGTGGGCTCAGACTGATTCAGATTCAGAAAGCTCCGAATATTCTTCCAGCGAAAGCGACGAAGATATGCAATGTCTAATGGCAGACGAAGAAATGAGTCAAACAAACGAGGTATTCGATCTTGACTCAAATGATTTTACACGTGAAGAGCTTATGTCCGCACTGCAAGACATGGCTAATGATTATAGAATCTTAGCTGAATCATTTGAGAAAACTAAAGCTAAAGCTAATGATCAAATGGATGAGCACATCAAACCAAGCTGCTCTAAGCTAGGTGAGTGCAGTAATCTACAGATCGAGCTGAACAAGCTAAAAATCTCTTATGATTAGCTCCATGAAGAAAACAAGAGAATTAGCACACAGAATGCTAAGCTTTCTCATATCTTCAAAACATGGACAAAATCAAGAGCATCATTGGAAGAATTACAAGAGGTACAAAGAAATGTCGGTGATGTCACCGGCATAGGCTTTGATATCAAAGACTGCACTAAAGATGAATCTGAACTGTTGCTGGTAAAGAACAAAATCAAACAAATGACATTTGTTAAATCCACACAGTATATGAAACTGAAGCACCTACAATTCAAACGAAAGTCTCCTTCGGGGATCAAGGTTTGAGAAGAGGAATTTGATACGTTAACCAAGCCAAAGAAAAGGCACCAGCAAGCTTTGTGTCTATCAGACCAAATCTAAAGGTGCAAGATCTAAGGCAAGGAAGACCATCCAGTTACTACAACTCAAGACCAGTTCAACGAAGATATAGACTACCTCATAAGAATCAAAGGTTTCCATATCGCACACTTTATCACACACAACATCGAAACAGATCAACTCACAGCACACCAGACACACACAAGCCATTAAAGCTGATACAGGTGTGGGTTCCCAAATGGCTAATCCGTTCTGGACCCAAGTAGGATTGGGTACCAATAATAATTATGTTTGATGACAGGTACAGAGGAATCTAATATCAGACTGGTACTTAGACAGTGGGTGTTCTCGTCACATGACTGTTGTCTGAAGTTACAGAATGTACTGAACCCAAGATCATCTTCGGGGATAACTCAAAGGGTAAGACCGTGGGCAAGGGTAAGATTGTCCATGGTAATATTACTATCAATGATGTGCTACTAGTTGAAAATCTATGCTATAATCTGATTAGTATAAGTCAACTATGTGATAATTGTTATGCTGTAGAATTTCACAAACACACTTGCACTGTTAAATCGTCAGACGGTATGACCATGCTTGTAGGAATCAGAAACGGAAATACATATAAGATTAACTGGAATTTTGCTCAACCTGATAATCCTACTTGCTTCATCGCGAATAATGATAATAAACACTGGCTATGGCATAAACGCTTGAATCATCTCAACTTTAAGACTATTTCTAGCCTGTGTAAACATAATTTAGTTGTCGGTCTGCCCAAGATCGACTTTGCTAAGGATAAGATCTGTGAAGCTTGCCAAATGGGCAAACAGATCAGATCATCATTCAAAAACAAGAATGCCAAATCCTCCTCATGCTGTTTAGAACTATTGCATATGGACTTGTTTGGTCCTATACCAATAACAAGTTTAGGGGGAATGCGGTATACTCTTGTTGTTATTGATGATTACTCACGTTTTACTTGGACTATATTTTTGAGCAGTAAAGATCAGACCGGTCCGAAATTGATCAAGCTGCTGAAGCGCACTCAGAATGAGAAATCATCAAGCATAGACAGGATTCGAAGTGACAAAGGCACTGAATTTTCAAATCAAAATCTTGAATCCTTTCTAGAAGATCAAGGTATTAAGCATGAATTTTCAACCGCTCGAACTCCTGAACAAAATGGAGTTGCGGAACGAAGGAACAGAACGTTTAAAGAGGCAGCAAGGACAATGCTTGCTGATTCTGGAATTTCGCAAAAGTTCTGGGCAGAAGCTGTAAATACTGCATGCTACACTCAAAATCGGTCTATGATTAACAAGAAGTTGAATCTCACTCCATATGAAGTATGGACTGGTAACAGACCGTCTATCTCTCATCTTCATGTATTTGGCTGCAAATGCTTCGTTCACAACAATGGTAAGAATCATCTTACAGCATTTGAAGCCAAATCAGATAATGGAATATTTTTAGGATATTCATCTAATAGTAAAGCTTTTCGAGTTTTCAATAATCGCACTTTAACTGTAGAAGAATCAGTTCATGTCGTTTTTGATGAATCTTTATGTATTGAGGGTAACAAGGAATCAATTCAAAATCAGATGGAAAATATCCATCTCGAAGCTAACAGTGATGATGAGATTGTAGCTAACAGGTCAAGAGACAATCCACCGGAACTAGAAGTACCAGATAGACCGGATCAAGGCAATGAAGCTCCTTCAGATCGAGCCGATCTGGATGTTCTAAACTCTAATGTTAAAGCAGATGCTGATAATGCTGCTGCTACTCACCCTTCTGGACCAGATAATCTGGAATCAAGCTATCGATGGACAAAGAGGCATCCACCCGATCTAGTAATTGGAAGTCCGTCTGCACCTATTAGAACCAGAGGACAGATGATGGATGAATTCACTCATGCCGCTTTCATATCAAATCTGGAACCCAAAAAGATTGATGAAGCTTTGACTGATTACAACTGGATTAAAGCCATGCAAGAAGAGCTTAATCAATTTGAACAAAATCAAGTCTGGAGTCTAACCCACAGGCCAAGTGATCTGCCTGTTATTGGAACCAGATGGGTTTTCAGAAACAAGCTAGAGACATATGGAGTTGTGGTTAGAAACAAGGCCAGACTGGTGGCTCAATGATTCCGACAAGAAAAAGGAATTGACTTCGATGAATCTTTTGCACCAGTCGCCAGACTTGAAGCAATCCGAATATTTCTTGCTTATGCTGCTTTTAAAGACTTCAAGGTATATCAAATGGACGTTAAGAGTGCCTTTCTTAATGGTGAACTTCAGGAGGAAGTCTACATTGAACAACCTCCTGGATTTCAGAACCACTCTTTTCCAGATCATGTATATCTACTGAATAAAGCAGTATATGGACTGAAACAAGCTCCAAGAGCCTGGTATGATACTCTGTCTCAATTTCTGCTGAACCATGATTTTCAGATCGGCTCAGTGGATAAAACTCTGTTTAAATTTATTAAGGGGGAACATACTTTGTTAGTTCAAATTTATGTTGACGATATCATTTTTGGGTCAACTAACCCCAAATTATGCGAGAAATTCTCTAAGTTAATGCAGGGACAGTTTGAGATGAGTATGATGGGAGAACTTTCATTCTTTCTGGGTCTCCAAGTCAAACAGCTCAGCAATGACATTTTCATAAATCAAACCAAGTATACCAAAGAACTTCTCAAGAGATTCGGAATGGAAACGTGTTCAACTGCATCAACTTCAATGAGTCATTCAATCAAGTTAGATAAAGACGAAGGGGGAACAGCAATTGAAGTATCTATGTATCGAGGTCTGATCGGATCGCTCTTATATCTTACAGCGAGCCGGCCTGATATAATGTTCTCAGTCTGTATGTGCGCTAGATTTCAGTCAGATCCAAAGCAATCACACTTTATTGCTGCTAAGCGTATTCTGAAATACTTGAAAGGATCTCAGAACGTTGGTATTTGGTATTCCAAAGACTCAAACTTTAGCTTAATCAGATATTCAGACGCTGACTATGCTGGATGTAAGATTGATCGCAAAAGCACCAGTGGAACATGTCAATTCTTAGGTGAAAGATTGATCTCTTGGTTCAGCAAGAAGCAAACATCTATTGCCACATCTACAGCTGAAGCAGAATATCTTGCCGCTGGAAGCTGTTGCGCTCAGATGCTCTGGATTCAACACCAGCTCAAAGACTATGGCATTCAAGCTGTTGAATCTCCGATATTTTGTGACAACACCAGTGCAATTGCTATAACATATAATCCAATTTTGCACTATCGAACAAAGCACATTGATATAAGACATCACTTTGTTCGAGATCATGTTGGCAAAAAGGATATTCGGATCGAACATATTTCAACAGACCAGCAAGCAGCAGATATCTTCACCAAACCACTTCCTGAGGCTAAGTTTAATTATTTTCGTCAAATTCTTGGTTTAATAGACTTATCTTGATGTTTTAGAAGTATCTTTCTTTTCGCTTTTAAAGATTATATCCTGGCACAGATCGATAATACAATGATCAGAAAGACACAGACCGGTCCAAACTTTCAGACCGATCTATGTCAAATCTGATGTTATCCCACGATCTATCTGGTCAACAAATCTTTAAATAAAATAATTATTTAAAACAGCCCGGACTGATTGCAATTTTAACCGCCTTATCTCTCTTTCATCCTGTCCATTCATTTTGAATTATTTTAATATCAGTCATCGAGATAAAGACACGTGTCTTCTCTATCCTATTTAGCGGGCTGAACATTTCACTTTCATTCACTTTTTACGAATTACTGATGTCTGCTCTCTACCTCTCAAATATTTTCAAACTCTTCGTACTCTTCATTACACTCAAATGGCTACTATCACTCACAATTCCCTTTCTGTTGAGTTCAATGAAATCTACAGGGCTGAAGATCCGGAAATGGTCTCCATGTTCAAATCCTTAGAGTCTTCCGGATTAAGGAATTTTCTGGAATGCGGGATGGTGGTTTACGAATCGGAGGTTCGAGAATTGTTTACAAATGCTGTGTCTCAGAAGACGTTCATCTCCACCACCGTCAAGGGCCACTCATTTGACATTTCTCAGTCGACGCTGTCAAAGACCTTTGGTCTTCCCAACACCGGACTAACTGACTTTGGTCATATTCCTCATGCCACTATCACTGATCTTCAGGGGAAGGTATCCATTTTTGGCCACCGCCTGCAGCCGTCATTCAAGAAGAAGGAAATGTTCTTTCATTTCCAAGTGTTATGCGAGATTGTTGGCAAGCCACTACTGGGCAAAGCCGGAAGCTATGATGCTGTTACTGCTGAGAAATTCCGGGCCATGGCTGTAATTCACTCAGAGCAGAAGATGAACTGGTCTGTGATCTTATTTGGAGTTTTGCTTGAGACGGTTATTGACTCCAAACAGGCTGTCTGCTTTGCTGTTCCTCTAAGCAAGCTACTAGAGACACTGAACATCGAGCTGGGGAAGCCGTCTGCTCTGAGTCCCTTCAAAATTCTCAACCCCAAGGGATTGGCTCTACTGAAGTCCAAGAGTGCTCCACCCACTTCTTCCGATCTGGTGGCTGTCAAGATTGAACAAGGAGAAGAACAGGCTGCTGCTCGAAAGACTCGAGTCAGGCGTAAATTGACTATTCAGACTGACTCCGAGGAAACTCAGTCTGCTCCTTCGTCTCCAGCCAAGCCCCCTCCTAAAAAGCCAAGAACCCAGATCACCAAGCCAATCAAAACCCTACCCATTAAAGCCTTACCCATACTGCCTCCCACAAAAGCCACCCCCGCACCCCACACTACAACCCAACCCTCAACAGCTACAACCACTATACCCAAAGTAACCATCAGAGTCCCCTCTGCCATTCCTGTGGTCAAAGGGATTGTTATAACTGAATTGGGAGACTACACCCAATCATGGATCAAGTCCCCGTCTTCCATCGGCAAGGGCAAGGTCATTCTCACTGAACCCCTCTCCTCAAAACCCAAATCTGCCGCTCAAACAGCCATCGACATCGCAATGGAAGATGTCGAAGAGAAAGTGAAGGAGCTCACTGTGGTGTTTGATGAGTATGTCGAATACAGAACGATCAACCACATTGATATGTTCTTCGGAAAGCTGAGACGCCTACAAAAGATGGAACAAGAAGTCCTTAAGGGGACCGAGACTGACGATGTAAGACTTGCCGTGCTTCGCAAAGATCTGTTCCAGGCCAACCACAGATTCAGACTGGCAAATCTGCTGATTGCAGCTAAGAAGGCGAACTTTGATCCGAGCAATCCGACTGCCAAAGATGATGGTGCCGTCATTGCTCAGCTGGAAATGGATGTTCATGCTCTTAATTTGGCTGTTCGTTTTCAACGACAGAAGCTTAACATATCCACTCCAGTTCCCAGCCCGGATCACCCGTCTGCAAGCAAGAATTTGGCTGAACCATTCATTGAGCCAATTCATTCTGAGACAGTGAAACAGACAGCGGAGCAGCCACTGACTAATGCTCCGTCTGAAGCTGAAACTGAAGCAATGGATGTATTGTTGGATTCTCCAACAACCTCCATCCCCATTGCACCATCAATCTCCCAAATTCAGCACAGTCCAACCGAAGCCCATACAACAGTCATCTCATCAGATTTCAGTCGATCCGGATCTGGTGGTGTCCACCGTTGTTGCAGCTTTACAGGTTGAGGAGCCTTCGAGACCTAGCACTCCTCCAGACCAAACTACTGAAGATATGGCGTTCTTAGAAGGATTTTCTTCGGACTTGGTCACCTTGATCCGATCCGAAACACGCACATCTGCTATGTCTTCACTTATACCCATTGCCGCAGAAGCTGATCACACCTTGTCGTCATCTGATCACTCTCCAAGCCCGTTATCTGATGCAGCCCCATCCTTGGCTAGGTCCCTTCAGCACCTCTCTGATAACTGTCTATCTCTCTCTCTCTCTCTCAACGAGTCATAGAAGTTCATCAAAGTCAGATTACTACTTTTTTGGATTTTGAATCTTTCAAGGAGAAGATGACCGCCAGTGTTAGCAGCATTCAGCGTGGACTGAATGATCTGTTCTCTCAGCAACCTTCATATAAAAACAGTCTGAGAAAAGAGCAGATCGAGCTGGCCACTGAAGTAAGAGCATCCGTCGCCAAGTCCCTCCTTGCTCAAGACGTTCGTCTTGATGCTATCAGCGCTCAGCTGGCCCAGATTGTCGATTTTCTTCAAGACATTGCTGCTGACAAAAAGGGGGAAAAGAGTAAAGACTTCAAGCCACATCAGTCTTCAGCAAGAAAGTAGCCATCCTATTAAGACAAACGGCTCTGTAATTGTAATAAGATTTTTGTTCAATAAAAATCTAAGTTCTTAGTTAAGTCATTGTTCATTTATTTTGAACAAAATGGCTTAATCAATCCGAACTTTAACTTAACTATGTTCATTTATTTTGAACAAGAAGAAGTAATTGATCCGCAAGTATTCGCTTCAGAGTTCTTAAAAGACTGATAAAAAAGATTTAGAAGCTAGGTTTTGTCATCATCAAAAAGGGGGAATTCGTTAGTTCCGGATTTTAAAAATGACAAAACAAATCAGACCGGATCGAGGGAATCAGACTGACCAGATCAGTCGCTCAAAACAGATCAAGCTGATATGGTATATCGCAAATCAGATCGGATCGATGGAAGTCAGCCTGACCAGATCGAAGCTTCAGATTGATATCAACCTTTATCAGATCAGAGCAGTCAAGGCTGAATAAGAATTGCTCTTTAGTCCGAATCATTAACGGCTATTTATTGAAGCATTTAATGTTGCAATTAATGCTGAAAAAGACCAAGGACTGAAGATTACCATAAAAGGTAAGAAGACAAAGAAGAACTTACCTGACAGTCGCCGAAAGCATGAACCAGAATGGCAAGTACCCTAAAGAAGAAGACTGTAGCTTACTCAGAGTTTAAGCAGAGTCAAGAGTTGCACATTAAGGGAAATAATGTCGTTGGTATATGCAATATATAAGGATGCAACAGAAGAGCTCAAAAAGAGGTCTGATCAATCGAAAAACGCAAAAGAAAGCAAAACAGCACAAGCTTACAAGCTCAGACATTCTTGAGCTGAAAATCTTCATAAGCACAAGCATATTGTAATATTTGATCATATTAGGATCATTGTGTGCATAGACTAAAGTCTATCTTTTGTATTCCGTACTAAGATAGAGAAGTGAGAATCAATTGTAACTGTCAGACAGAGTGTGTCTGAACAGATCGAGAGACTAGGAGTTTCAGTCTGGTAGTGAGGTAAATCCAGCTGAATCGGGTTTGTACAACAGGATTGTATAAATCAAAGTCTTCTAGTGGAATCCTTCCTTAATTGGAAGAAGGGGAGACGTAGAAGGATTACACCACTTTCGAACTTCCAGAAACATATTCTGTGTTTTATCATTCTACATTCGTTTTACTATTCAAGCCATCAAGCCGTTCTTACTAATCTAAGAACAGACTGTTCCGCACTAAAACTTTCAGTGGTCTGTTCTGCAGAAGAGTTGATTAAGAAACAGATTTCTTTCACTAATCCGAAAGAAATCACAAGGGATTAATTTTTAATAGGAGTGTTCATTCACCCCCCTCTAAACACTCCGGACCGATCCTAACAAAATGTATGTAAAATTTGATTATTTTCGTGCATATCATGTTGGGAAGATAAACATGGTAGCTTCCTTGTTGGACACGAACTCTAAAATGTATTTTTTTTCAAAACTTCTCGCCCACTGATCGATAGGTAAGAGGCTACCGATCGATCGGTAGCTTCAAAATTTTATTTTTCAATTTACGTCTCTTGGCGATTGATCGGGTGTTTCTGGTGATCGATCGCGAGGTCAGAAATTTTGTTTTCTCAACTCACGTCAATCCACGATCAATCGCGCGTTTCTGGCGATCGATCACTGCATTATAAATTCTTCACTTTTATTTTCTTCCATTCTTCGACGTCTTCGCTCGGTTTGGTCATTTTCATCATTAATTAGCTCAAATCATCCACTTTTATGCACTTCGTCTAAATTCATGGAACATACATAAAAAACACGAAAACTCATAATATCGTCCAAGAATCATAATAAAATGAATATAAATTCCTAGCAATATAAGTGTAAAACGACACTTATCAACTCCCACAAACTTACACTTGATCGTCCTCGAGCAAACAATAAAATCAAAATGTAGAGTTCAACACTGATAATTCAAATGAATCACTTCATGTTCAATTGGTAGCTCAGACACCTCACTTTACAGACAAACAAGAGTCAATCAACTAATTAAACAAGACGTGTTTTCTCATATATCAAGCAACATATCGCAAACTCGAACCGTGTGTGTGTGCTATTGTCAGTCTAAATTTTCATACACATCTTCAAGATCAAATTATGCTAATTAACTCAAAATCAAGATTATCGTTGAGCACCCCTATTTTCAAACAACTTCTCCACTAATGTAGTCACTCCCTAGACATGGATCAAAATGTCTTTCTAAGCTTGTAATGTTAGGCCTTTGGTGTCGGTTACAATGAAAAGATAGGATAAACACAAAGAATAGAGTATAATCATGTGACGTTCATACTTTAACACATATTGAGCTTCTCTTCTAATTTTTTTTCTAGCATTGGCCACTTTGAGTCTTATTTATATAATATTTTCTCAAGGCTCTTTTTCTTTTCTTTTGCTCATTCATCAATATTTTTCACTAAGCTCATCAAGGTATAACAATTTACGTTCATCGAATGCGATTCATTATACTTCCTTAGGGTGAGGATACAATTCTTTTCATTTTAGGCTCAGACATGGGTATATATAATGAGTTTGCCAATAAATGTTGAATATGAGTCTATTTGTATGTCATGCATACACCATTATTTTTCAATAATGCTCAAAGGTGGACAATATGGAATACTATATATCATGATAGGCTTGAAATATTCAAACGTTTCAAAAATCGCATAGATCATTTCCAAGCCAAGTTCATAGCTATTCAATTTCTCCTCAAAGTCTCCTCATCATATATATTTTAGGGTAACTCTAAGATGCTCAAGATAAATCGTTAAGTTTACAACAATTGTCAATATTCAACATGCTCCACAAGATCACGACTCAATATGCTCAATGCATTCCTCATTTTTGACATGCTAACACAAACATGATATTCACATATTAAAAATGGGTTATCAATTTTAGTCACAGCTTAACCAATCTAGGATATTTAAATTGATGCGATTACATTATAATTTAATTTGCTAAATTATTTTTCACCAATTCAAATTATTATTCAACAATTATAGTCCAAATTAACTGGTAATTATCGAAGCAAAGTAGGAAAAATCGGATATCAAATTTTACCCAAAATCGCACACAGTTCACGCACGCATTTAGTACGATTCCAGCGAACTCCGACGGCGGTAGAGGCGGCGACCGGTGTAGAAACCTTCGTCCAGGTGGAAGGAAGAGATACGGTGCCTTGGCTTCGTCCAATTCATAGTAGATTCGAAGAAATCGAACCAAAAGCGCTCAAACCCTAGTCTGCTCGACTTTGTCAGTTCCAGGGTAAAATCGAAGCACTTTTCGAACACCAAATTTTGATTATCTGGTATGTAAAGAAGCGCCTCTGAGTTGTGAACACGGTGGTAGGTCGGTCTCATCGGTAGGTGGTCGGACGGCGGCGAACGGAGCGGATAAGTACACGGTGGTCGGTGAATCGCGCGAGCAGCGTGTGTTTTCGCACCTTTTAGTAGGTGTCCGTGATTCAGTGTGTGTTTTTACACGTTTTGTTATGTGTTTTACACCCTACACCGATATATATTAATTCCCGACCAATTATGAACATCGGGGTGTCATCGGTGTACTGGTGCATGTGCATCACATGTACAGTCCACACCTAACTTATGTCCTTATTTGAATCACAAAAATTAAATCTTTCGATTTAATGTAAATTTTATATTTATTAAATCATTTTAATAAATTTTCAGTGTTAATCCGAATATTCCAAAAATATATTTGTCATTCATCATGTTCTGACCCGACTGTCATTTACAAGGTCAATTTTCACTTTCATTAATTAGATTATATTCTCATTAATTAATTTCTAACTAATTAACAAAATAATGCACAAATTGCTCTTAATTCTCATTATCAAATATCGGGACATCACATTTACAATATGATATCAAGTTGTTATCAAAGATAATATTCCTGGTGTTTATTCTCAACCATATGATTGACATAAGATGAATCACATAATTGTTGAGAAGTTAAACATGATTTCCGCTAATATGGTACGAGGCCTTACATTTCTCCCCCACTTAAAATATTTCGTCCTCGAAATATCACAAGTGCAGATCATAAATCATTCACCAATTACAGTACATGTCGATACTATAATTAGAAAACATTAACTTCATAAACTCAATTATTTAGCATTAAGCTGAATCAAAATCAATGAATAATGCATTGAATCTCGAGGGACGAGTTATGAGAAATCATCTTTGCAATTTAGAACACAAAAGTAATTATTCAGTGCAAAACGTTGAATAATTAAATTCAACATCATCAGATTGAAGAATACTTATCAAGTCATGTTCGTAATTCATCAATGTTGAAGTACGAAACACATTACAAACAATATAAAATGCTAATAATGTTAATATGAAATATTCACAAAACTCAACATACATTTATCATGAGAGATTTTTGAAAATGATTAGATCACCATGTTACCATTTTCAGAAGTGTCCACGCTTATTCTTATAACTAGCTTACTGAGTCTGGGCATCATTTGAGCATCCACCGAATCTTATTGCATTGTCTCTTAAGGATTCGAATAATATATATACAACATATAGTCAAACATATACTCAACTCAAATGTATTCTGAAATGAATACCAGAATTTCAAACTAAAACCAAACTTTTACTAAGACATAATCGAGAAAATAAAATACTCTCGACAGTCTTTATTACGTTAAATAGTGCACGCAATGTGATTGCTAGTCTACGAATAATATGTAGTCCTTGCAATCTAGAATATCCGTTTTGTATTCTACAATGTTGCCAATGTTTGAAAATAAACTCTGAGTACTAAACAAATAAACTCAAGACAAATGTTTTTACCAATCTTGGTCCATTTTTAATGTATAAACAATCCATTTAAATATATAGAGGTCATACATTAGAAACAAAAATAAGTATATTACAATTCTAGAGCTCATGACCATCAATTGATGACTTTTAATAAAATCTAGAATCAGATAAATATCTTGAAGATAATAATTCTTCGGATTCCATAATCAAAATATCATTTCGTTGAGCATTTGACATAAGAAATCAATCATACAATAACATTGTTTATAAGAATAAAGTATCTAACCAGAGATACGAACATTTACGTGTACCTTGGTGATTTGAACAACAAAAGATAAACCATTTAGGAGATCTATCCACATGTGTTGCCTCATATAGATAGTAGATTGAGAGAATAGATATTTCAAGCTCTTGTAGTCCGAATAAATAATGAATTTTCCCCCATATAAACAATGGCGTCCAAATCTTTAAAGCAAAACAATTGCCGCCAATTCTAAATCATGTACAGGGTATCGAATCTCATAAGATTTAAGTTGGCGAGACGTAACCCAAACCTTTTAAAGACACAGATGTGCAAACCATTATCCTCCGGCCGGAAGGAATAATAAATGAAGATGCAGTGGTTAGTCTCGTTTCAAGTTAAGAAAACTTGTGTTATACTCATCTGACCAAATACAGTTTTTTAAATTTTTCTATGTTAGCTGAGTAATAGGTTTAGCAATTTTTAAACAAACTTTTCGATAAAACGACTTTAAGAATCCCGCTAAACCCATGGACATCGGACCTCAAGAACATTAGTAGGTCTCAACCATTTTAACACTGCTTTAACCTTAGTTGGAGCAACAGAAATGCCATGTCGAGTGATGACGTAGCACAAGAGTATCACTTTGTTCATCCAAAATTTTCATTTGGATAGTTTGACCTATATCATCACTTCTTCATAGGAAACTGAAATATTAATTTCAGATATCCTACAAGTACCAGTTTCTTTATAACATGATTCAAAGGTTACCATTCATTGCAATCCAAATTCAAATTGGACAGCTGATTAGAAACATTTCGTAGATAGAATCTGAAATATCAACTTTTAGTTATTTAACACATCATATTTTTATCTTGGAACAACCAAGAGATCATTATTAGAAACAATCACAATCAAATCAAGGATTGTTTTAAAAAAAAAACACTTGACTCATCGAGTCCGTGAAAATATCAAAAATTAGAAGACTCGTATGGCTTAACCATATATTGAGCATTTGGATTGACACCTGATACTCTCCAGAGTGCAGATCCATTAGCATACATAAAGAAGTACAATTCAAAGTCATACAAACTATCATAATAATTTCGACTCATTCAAGTCGAATCATTTTATACACATAAAGATCTTTGAAATAGTCATGATTCCCAAATCGATTATACCTCCATCAAATCCAAGGACATTACATCACAATGCAAATTCATCGTTCGACGTTGTTAATTCCAATAGGTTTAGGAACAATTACATTCTCTAACCCCATTCATTTATATTAAATTAATATAACATTAATATCAGAATTGATAATTCATTGGTAGTAGGTTTCAGAGATATACTATTTTCCTACCTCATGCTGCCACATATAAAAGTTTCACAATAGTATAGTATTAATATCGTGAGCAATATCAATACTACACAAAATCAACATATTCACATATCAATCTCATGTAGCCAAACCAAGCCACGTAAGAGCAAATAAGTCAAATAATTCAAACACAAGCGCACACATTTAATTGTGCCTATTCAAGTGTTCACAAGACTCAAAAGTTGAGCATTCCCAGTTATGCTCTGATACCATACTGTGAGGGCCAATCCTAATTATGTGATTAATGATCACACAATGATAATTATAGCGTAAACAGCGGAAGATTTGTTTAACATTTATTAACATGTGGCCCTAAAAATTTCGGCATGACCTCATCGCACGAGGAACGTACCACCAACATAAATCAACATATACTGAAAATATATATCACCAGTTCATATCCAGCATACACCAGTCAAACTACTAAACAGATATCCACACTGGTGAAATAGCTAAAATACATAAACTCCTCACACACCACAGGGTTAAACCCCTGGTAAACATATACCTATAATACTGGGATAAACAAAAGAATAAACCTCTTAAGTGTGACTCCCACCGGACGTGCCCTCTCTGGAGTCCTGGTCACCTGTATAACCTGCCATTGTCCACACACAAAGACAACAACAGCCCCCCTTGGGGGTGAGCAAAAGCCCAATATGGAACTATCATGGAATATACAACATGTATCTATAAAATGTGATAAATGATGTAATGTAATGCAATGCATGTCGTGTCGGTATCAGGTCAAACACCCATCCACTAAGTATATCAGAATCAATCAAATCGCTATCAAATCATAGTAGCTCGAGCCTGCCAAGCATAAGGGATCATCAGTGATGCGTCGTCAAAGCGTCATCACATCCCAAGTCTCGACATAGTCAGGGACATACACGGGATGACATCAGCAAGGTGCCACCAATCCCTCGTCTCAACAAATCATGGTAATCAGAGGACCCCACGATTCCCTATACCTCTCGGGCCATTTAATGCTGGTCATAGTATCGCGGTACCAATCTCCAATGATTATCCCAGAATCCAAAAATAAACAGGGTATTTAAGGATCATAGCTCAACGTGCAATGTCATGCATCGATGTATGTATAAAAATGATGTGTGTTAACAAAATATTTATTTTCATACACAGATGTACCATTCATGCATGCTAATGAATGCCACATAATTTAAATAAAATCACGTAGTCACATAACTAACATAATTCAACAACAAATCATATATCAAATGATACAGATACCTGTCGTATATTACCCGATCGCAACATACCTTTCTTTCTCGATCTACAAGGGTACTTTAGTTTGTATGATCGAAGTAGTCACTGTATATCAATATAAATTCATAATTCAATAAACCAATCATTAAAAATGGGTTATCAATTTTAGTCACAGCTTAACCAATCTAGGATAATTAAATTGATGCGATTACATTATAATTTAATTTGCTAAATTATTTTTCACCAATTCAAATTATTATTCAACAATTATAGTCCAAATTAACTGGTAATTATCGAAGCAAAGTAGGAAAAATCGGATATCAAATTTTACCCAAAATCGCACACAGTTCACGCACGCATTTAGTACGATTCCGGCGAACTCCGACTGCGGTAGAGGCGGCAACCGGTGTAGAAACCTTCGTCCAGGTGGAAGGGCGCGTCCAATTCGTAGTAGATTCAAAGAAATCGAACCAAAAGCGCTCAAACCCTAGTCTGCTCGACTTTGTCAGTTCCAGGGTAAAATCGAAGCACTTTTCGAACACCAAATTTTGATTATCTGGTATGTAAAGAAGCGCCTCTGAGTTGTGAACACGGTGGTAGGTCGGTCTCATCGGTAGGTGGTCGGACGGCGGCTAACGGAGCGGATAAGTACACGGTGGTCGGTGAATCGCGCGAGCAGCGTGTGTTTTCGCACCTTTTAGTAGGTGTCCGTGATTCAGTGTGTGTTTTTACACGTTTTGTTATGTGTTTTACACCCTACACCGATATATATTAATTCCCGACCAATTATGAACATCGGGGTGTCATCGGTGTACTGGTGCATGTGCATCACATGTACAGTCCACACCTAACTTATGTCCTTATTTGAATCACAAAAATTAAATCTTTCGATTTAATGTAAATTTTATATTTATTAAATCATTTTAATAAATTTCAGTGTTAATCCGAATATTCCAAAAATATATTTGTCATTCATCATGTTCTGACCCGACTGTCATTTACAAGGTCAATTTTCACTTTCATTAATTAGATTATATTCTCATTAATTAATTTCTAACTAATTAACAAAATAATGCACAAATTGCTCTTAATTCTCATTATCAAATATCGGGACATCACATTTACAATATGATATCAAGTTGTTATCAAAGATAGTATTCCTGGTGTTTATTCTCAACCATATGATTGACATAAGATGAATCACATAATTGTTGAGAAGTTAAACATGATTTCCGCTAATATGGTACGAGGACCTTACAATGTTGCTAGGAAGGGTCTTCCTAAGATCAGTGGCATGTCCATGTCTTCCTTCATGTCCAAAACAATAAAATCCACCGGAATGATGAATTTGTCAACCTTGATTAGCATGTCCTCCGAGATTTCTTGTGGGTACTTGAAGGACTTGACCGCCATTTGAATTGACACCCTCATGGGGTTTAGGTCTCCTAAACCAACTTCCTATAAACGACAAATGCCACGAATTCACTTGCACCCAAATCACATAAAGATTTATGAAATGAAATAAAATTAACTTTGCAAGGTGAATTGTTTTGAATGATAGCATAACACTCATCAGTTAAATTAATAGGCTCATGCTCTCCAAATTTCCGCTTGTTTGACAATATCTCCTTAAAAAACTTAGCATAATTCGGCATTTTCCATATAACATCTATAAAAAGCATATCAATATGGAGATTCTTAATCAAATCAAGGAACTTAGCAAATTTAGCAACTAATTTTGCTCTCTTATATGCAGTGGGAAATGGGAGTGTGATATGTACCATAACAGGTGGTGTAATAGGTGTAGTAGTCTTAGTAGACTTACCTTTGTCGAGTGTTTGATCCTCTTCGTGCTTGGCCAGCTCATCCTCGTGCTCATCATTTTTGCTAGCATTCTCCTCAGCGACTTCCATTCCGCTCCTCAGTGTTCTGGCATTGACTTGTTCCATCGGATTATTCTCAGTGTCACTGGGCGCTGTGCGTTGAATTCTCCCAACAAAAGCATTCGCCAACTGGCCGATTTGGACTTGCAAATTCTTTATTGATGCATCTTGATTTAGCATTCTTGTCTCAGTCATAGACATGAACGTGGTCAGGATTTCCTCCATTCCTGTCTTTCCATCTCTTTGAAATACAGGGGCAGTTGCAACAGATTATGCTGATTGGCATATGAGAAGTTCGGATTGTTCTTCGTCCCCGGATTGTATGTGTTCGAGTATTGATTATTGTTGTGACCTGTTCCCTACATAATTGACAGCTTCATTAGTTCGCATTCAATGCTCGGATGTGGTTGTTGACACAAGTCAACAGTGATGGCTTGAACTTGCATTGTTGCACTGCTCATGCTATTTAGCCTCTTGTTTAATGCCTCAATTTGGGCAGATAAAACAGTGGCGTCTCCCACTTGATAAACTTCAGCTTGCTTCTTGGGTACATTCCTTTCAGATTGCTTCTGATAGTTACTAGAAGCCATCTCTTCCAGAAGTTCATAAGTCGCTTCAGGCGTATTCCTCATAATAGTACCTCCTGATGTTGCAACAATCATAGAACGGTTATCAAAAAATAAACCATTATAAAAAGTTTGTACCTGCAGCCACATGGGAAGGCCATGATGTGAGCATCTCCTCATTAAGACCTTGAAGAGCTCCCATGCTTCATATAGTGTCTTCGGATCGTGTTGAGTGAAGGTATTGATGTCATTGTGCATCTTTGCAGTCTTTGATGGTGAGAAGTATTTTGATAGGAATAATTGTACCATCATATCCCATGTAGTGATAGAACATGCAGGCAATGAATGCAACCACGATTTAGCTTTATCTTTTAAAGAAAAATGAAACAATCGTAACATGATGGTGTCGTCAGTAAAGCCATTATGTTTAAACATATCGCAAATCTCCAAGAAGATGGAGATATGAGCATTGTGATCATCAATAACCGCTCCCCCAAACTGGACTAAGTGCTGGATCATTTGAATGATAACATACTTGATTTTGAAGTTATTCGCGTGAATGATGGGTCTAATGATAGTTGACAATGATCCATGGAACGAGGGATGATCATAATCCATGAGTGATCGTCTAATAGATACCTCCTCATTCCGTTTTTCATCCTCTCCGTCCCTTTCTTGGTTGTTTTCTACCATTGATCGAGTTTCTCGTAGTCTCCTAGGAAAAGTTCTCTTTGGATCAAAACGCTCAAGTGTAAGCTTGTTACTCCTTAGCATGCACAAAGAAACAACAACCTGCAAAAATCAACCAACCAACTGCAGCAGTGGAGAAAAAATAAAAATAAAAAACGGAAAAACAGAAATAAAAAAGGCTAAATTACAGTCAACTAATCTCGTCTTATATTAATTTAAATTAGTCATCGACACTGGCGCCAAAAACTTGATCGTGGTTTATTTAACCAATAAAATTCCAGTGTAGCGCGATTACCGCAAGTGCACTATTGTCAAGTTTTAGTATAGTATTTAAAGAACAGTTTATCGAACCCATAGAGAATAGAAAATAATTACCAAATTCCTTTAGCTTAACTATATTTAACCTTCGAATATTTAGTGAAATTATACTAAATTAACCAAGAATAAGAGCCAAACCAAACAAGCAATGAAAAATTTAAGAAATCAGTAGAAATAATTATCAAGACTTTGGTTTACCCATGTAATCCCCCACAATTTTTTTATTAGTTATGATTTAAAATCGTACATTCTAAGGTGACGAGTTTTCCAAATGCGTTTGTTATACTATGGTCAAGCTATAACAAGTCTAATATTAATGTTACAGTAAATCACTCTTGTGTCCTTAATGCACAATCAATACCAAAAAATGATTTATGAAAACTACTAGCCTTCGATTTTGGTAAATCTATTGCTATCACACGTGTACTAGATTTTATGTGGTCAGTCTCAATCTAAAACCCACAGCATAATTTATTATGTCGTATCGCAATATTGTATGGTTAAGTCAATCACGATGTATACAATCATGCAAAGGTGATCAATCATTCAAAAGCATGGAGAACAATAAATTATGCATTTAAAATTGTAAGAATTAATTAAATCATGGGTTCAAACATGGGATCCACTGATCTTGATAACAAAATTTAGCCAACAACCATCATCAAATAAGTATGCAAAAAGATGTTTCGAAACAATTTAAACATAAAAAATCTGAGAATAGTGCAGAACAAAGTTTAGAAATACGAAAAGATGCTAGGTGTTGACTCCTTGCTTCGTGGCATCGTCACGTCTCCGCCGAATGGTCTTTCTCTTCAATGGCTTGAGTTTGGTGTGATGGAATATGGATGAAAGTGTAAGTGGATGGAGAATGGAGGCTCTCTTCTAGGGTCAAAATGTATGTAAAATCTGATTATTTTCGTGCATATCATGTTGTGGAGGATAAACTTGGTAGCTTCATTGTTGGACACAAAATGTATTTTTTTCAAACCTTCTCACCTATCGATCGATCAGTAGCTTCAAAATTTTATTTTTCATTTTATGTCTCTTGGCAATCGATCGTGCGTTTATGCCGATCAATCGCGAGTCCAAAAATTTTGTTTTCTCAATTCACGTAAATCCGCAGTCAATCGCGCATTTCTAGCGATTGACCGCTGCATTATAAATTCTTCACTTTTATTTCTTCCATTCTTCGATGTCTTAGCTTGGTTTGGTACTTTTCATCGTTAATGAGCTCAAATCCTCCACTTTTATGCATTTCTACTTAGATTCCTGAAACATACAAAAACAACACGAAAACATATAATATCGTCCAAGAATCATAATAAAATACATATAAATTCCTAGCAATATAAATGTAAAAATGACATATATCAATTTTTCACGACACATATATCCTTCAAATTAACCAGACAAGTTAAGAAATGAAGGGAAGCAACAAAAGTTCTTCAGTTACTTAGCCTTAGGTCTGAAACGTTGGGTTCAACTAACCTGATTAATCTTAGTTTTGATATTAACAAAAAATGTTAATTATATCACTGATGAATCTATCAAGTGTGCAACAAAGTTAAGTATAAGGCATTATAAGCCTAGCAAGATTGGAAAGATTCGGCTCAATGGACTTAAGCCAAAGTGATCAGCAGAACTGATCTCTGGACCACTTGAATGATTAGCAGAACTGATCAATTCAGACCAGTTGAACCAGGCCAGCTGAGTGTCAATGCAAGCAAAGTTAAACCAGAAAAGTCAAATGTCTGAGAAACAAAGATGAATTGATCCAAACTAGCTGATGGAAGTAGTCCAGCTAGATATCTAAACAAGCAGAAGTACTTAACCAAGCTAATGTGCAACAAAAAGTCAAATAGATAGAGACTAGCTGAATAAACAATTGAGCAGAAGAGACAGAGTTGTAGATTGATCACCAACAGGCTTTGACAGCAGCAGGTTTATCAACAGAGTCAATAAATAGCTAGTTGCAATGTTTCGGTACGAACGAGCGGAGTCGGAAAGTGTAGAACTCCAATTCATAATCTCGTCATTAGTGCATTTATAACGTTATTTTTTGCATAAGTTTTTCACATTATTAGAGAATTCTCATTTTCATACATCATACTCACTGCATGATTCCTATAAACAAAAATTTGACGGAATCTCCCTGAAAACCCGATTCCTCGCACAAATACAAATCACATATATACACATCATATTGCGCTACACATATACTCAATTCATTATGCAATTTATCTCTCAAATAAATTGCATGTAACGCCCAAATGAAAAGATAAATTTCAAGACATTTATACAAATCATATAAACATATTCGCGATGCTCACAGACGATCATTGGATAAATGAACGTATATCTACTTGCACTAATCACATCACCCCATACCAACACTTGTACCATGCTCCCGCGAGCATTCTCATTCAATGGCTCGAACTTACTTCCAGAACCAATGTCGTACATGTTTTCAATAGAAACAACCCCCACATGGGGTGAACATACCTAGGAATGGCAACGGGTCGGGTATGGGACGAGTTTGGCCAATCCCAGGACCCGCCCCGCTACACATAAAACCAGGACTCGCCCCGCCCCGCCCCGGTTCCAATTTTTTTTTTTTTTTTTTTAAAAAAATTTTTTTAGCTAGAAATCAATTTTGAAACACAAAAGTTGAGTTTTGTGATTAAATTCATGTTTTCTCTAGTAAATAGTTATAATAAGCATTGTAAAACTATCTTTAAACTACTAAATATTTATTAATTTGCTCTTATTTTCTTCAAAATGTCCAACTTCTTTAACATGAACACATGAATTTTGATATAAAATTAAATAATGACACTTTATTGTTCAATTAAAGAAGTAAAATGTATAAGCAATATCATATTTTTTTAAAAAAAATTAAAAATGTATTGCGGGGCGGGTCCGGGGCGGGTTCGGCCAATCCCAGGACCCGCCCCGCCCCGCTTCCAAACCCGGTTGAAGCGGGTCCAGACCGCCAGGCGGGGCGGATTCAATGCGGGTCCGGGTCTAGACCCGTCCCATTGCCATCCCTAAACATACCAACACCATATTCATAATATCAACAAATACACAACAATAATATGCAAAATCTAATACTGCAAATTAAAGAAATACTCCGTAAATACATCGTAATCATATGGGATCTCCCAAGTTGTTCATGTTCTCACAATATCCATAATCATCTATTCCATAATCGATAATGATTAAATCCATCATATTCATAATTATCAATTTCATAATCAATAATAATTAGATCATCATAACAACGATTTACTGTAATCACACACACCTCAGTTCTCAAATCACGAATGGTGTCTCATAATATCACATCGCTCGCTCAATAGCAGCGGCACGCTCAACAGCGGTGGCACCATAATTCATAGCACCATTCATTGGTGATCTCAACACTAGTCAACATGTTATTCAATAAATATGGCAACACATATAATCTTCAAGGCTCGTACGTACATACTAATTCAAATACAACAACGATATATTATTCGTTACACACAACAATAATATATTTACCTATGCGCGTACGTCACACGTACCTTAAAGTCGACAGCATGATTAAGACATTCTCGACATCCAGAGGCTCGTACAGTATCTATATTGAATATCAATTCAATATTAATTTCACATCAATAACTCTCAACATTAACATCATTTATCATATAACTTCTTTATGCCTCTTATCACAAATAATCCAATTTATCGCTCTCCGTACCACACAATAAGCCAATCCTCTTTTGTTCATTCTAGTTATCAACTAACTCAAGTGTGTATCATATATACATTTCTAAGGTTCTTCATTTAACACCATAATTCATTGTTCAAGATTTCCTTAGATATCATTGCCACACGCAATCGATCACGGGGTCGATTTTCACCCAAAAATCTTTATTTTCAAGTATTACTCGAGCTCAGTACATACAACTCTCCAATTCCTTCAATACCTCAACAAACTATCATTATACTCATCACAAAGTATAACCCTTTCCCTTTATCAACATTTTACCTCTTCAAATCAAACCCACAATAATTTTCATCATCAAATTTAAACTATCATCAAAGTTTTCAAATTAAAACTCATAAGCATTAACACCATACCTATTAGCAAACAAAATCAAGTTAGAACAAGGTTTGATCCTTCATTTAAGTCCTTCAAGAAGGTTGAGAATAAAGGGGAAAAGGGTTTGAGGAGAAGAGGTGTAGAGATTATTTGTATGTGTTTTTGGTGTAATGTGTGAAGAAAATGGTAATTTTATTATTGTCATTTTGCCATTTAGTCCCCCAACTTATTACAAATTTTATCCTATAATTAATTGTCCCAAATTCCATTCTTATTACTCAAATTCAATAATTACCTCCCAATTCAAACTCATAATTACTTTCATAACTCACATGATTCATCTCAATCATTTATTAATTAATAATTATGACTCAATCATAATTTTCAATTACACTCGATTTATCTCATAACCTAGTCCAAATGCAAAATGACACTCATTCATATTTACTCATTAACTATCACATTAAACTCAATCCAATTAAGATAATTAAGTTCCATGTACCACAATTATGTCTTTAATAATTCAATTCATACTCAATCAACTTATCAACACAAATATACACAAACATGTATATTCTACCTCTAACTCATGCATCTTATTTCAATCAATTCTACTAGTTTAAACCCATAATTGAATCATAGACTTCCACAATGAAATTAGCTTCACAATTCAACTATTCATTCTCATATGACAATTTCCTAATTGATCACATAATCCAACCACACTGTATTTATCTCAACTAAAACAACTAATGAAATATATTTAGTGTTGGGCATGATGCAAAGATTCAATCGAGTAAAGTCTGGATAGCAGAGTGCCAGTAGAGTTTAAGGTGACTAGGCCAGTCGATTGACCAAACAGAACTGAACCCACCCGACATAGCTAATGTAACCAGACCAGCTGAGTAACAATCCAACTATTGCAACCAACACGCTAAACAGAAAATCAAACGAGTATTCAATTCAACTGAACAGAAGCAGCCCAACAAAGTCATCAACAATTGATTTACAAAAGGCCAATGACTGAAATAAAACAGTTAAAAAGACAGGCATAATACGAAGTTGTTACAGAAAATACAATATCTTTTCAACAGACATATTTATGTCCCTAAACAAACAACTCGAGTCAAAGGCTATTTATACACTCATGAAGATCGAAGATAAGGGTGTGCAAGAAGGAGAGACAAGACGATATCATGATTCTCAAAGTTCATCATAATCATAGAGAGATCGATGTATTGAGAGTTCAAAGTTATACCATGCTGATATGAGAGCACAATCACAAAATAGGCACTATCGTTAAAAGCTAAATCTGATCATTTTAAGGGTAATTTGTGCGATTCAATACACTATTCATTATAATAGTGATTGTTATTTTAACTGTTCGAACAGATTGAGAGTTAGATGAGTTGAGCTGCTGAAATATTAAAGTTATTAGGAGTTTCACTTGGATGGAAAATGCCCAACTGGAGTGGGGTCAACACAAAAAGAATCATATATATCAAAGTCTTCTAATACATCCATTCCATTAGGTGGAAGAATGAGTCACGTAGAAGAATTACACCACATTCTAACTCTCAAGAAACAAATTTGTGTAATTTAGATTATGTCGTATTTTACCTGCTATTTTGTTTAAATGAATTTACGTTGTTTAATCAGATTTAGAGCATGTTATTTAAGAGTATCTCCAAGTTTGTAAACTAAGCCCGATCTAATCTTCTGACGCAATCACTTCAAAACCATAATATTATAGCTCAATTAAACTCAACAGCTAACCTTGTTGAAATATTATATCATTAAATATTAACTGAACTGATATTTAATTGGTTACAAGATGCAAGTTGTTTGCTGGCCTAAGCTTTTGGCTTTAGCTTATCCATTCAATTCCATCTCTCTTTTCATTTTATTTTATTTTTCCAAATTACATTACAACTTACATTTCTAGAGTTAAATTATCTTTAATGTTCCATATTTTATTTAAATTACACACGGCCGCAATGAATTTTGTTTTGTCCAAACTCCAGCAGGCCATGGTTTGTTTGATGATGCCCTTAAGGGTAGTGTCATTAGGGGCATCATCACCATTCATTTGGAATTTTTTTTTTTAAAAAGAGAAAAAAGATTCTAAATGGATGGTGGATGATGCCCCTGAGGGCAGTGCTCTTAATGGCAGCAACAATGAAACCGCATATTAATAGGCCCGAGATGGACCTTCTGAGTTGTACGTTTACTTTTATTCAATATAAATTTATTGAGAAATTTTTTTGTACATCCAGTATATCAAACATCAAAATATTTGTTATATATTTATATATATATTATGTTGTATATTTATTTTTGGATATATCAGATGTACCAAGAATTTTCTAAATTTGTCAAGAAAATTTTTCTTGACAGTGATGTTTGCTTTCGTAAAATTCGGGTGATCACCATAGGTACGCCATCATGTTTTTTCATGATTACATAGGGATTAGTTCTAATATTCTGAGAAGAGGTTAAGTCTATCTCCAGCGACTTTGAACTTTGTCTATGGAATATTGGAATATCTTTCACTGCAGTGGCGATTTAGAAAATTTGGTAACTAGAGATAAAAAAATATATTAAATGGAGAGCAAATTTTTTTTTTAAGATGTCTAAATATAATTTTAATGAGTCAAATAAACTTAAATTTTTGAAGAATTAAAAGATAATTTTTTAAAAAACTTTTTTTTTGAAGTAATAGTTTTTCTTTGTGCAAGCAGTGCACTTGTTCCCTTGCCCAAGAGACAACGGTAGCTCCGCCCCTGCTTCACCCTATATTTGTTCCCTTGCTCAAGAGACAACGGTAGCTCCGCCCTTGCTTCACCCTATGCTTTGTGACATATTCTATGCTCTTTTTTCGATTGGTAAAGTTCAAATTATGGTTAATTATGGTTAAATTCATTCAATCTTGTAAAAAATTTCAAATTAATCACTATTATAATCATATCTACCGTAAAAGGAAATGCGGTTGCTTGACTTTTACAAGCGGTGTTATCATCTATTGTTAAAATAATATGATTGATGAAGTGTAATTATAATATCGTTTTTAATGGAATATCGATAATTTCGTAGCTGGCACGTAACAGAACGGTGATCTTTTCATTAAAAAATTATCTAAAATTTTCAATGTCATTTTTCATTTTTAATTGGGAAAAAATTTCACGACAATAAATTCAATAATTCTGCGTCAATAGAACTAGAATCAATCTTTGAAATTTTCAGTGCCAGCTTAATCGAATCATTCTTAAACTCGATATTCAGAATCAGCCCTTGCGACTCATTCGCAGTATAAACAATTTCAAATTTCCATAGATTTGCAATGTGCTGCGACATTCAACACATTTAGGTTCGATTCTGCAATCCCTTTCCCAAACAGCTCGGATGATACTTTAGCTGCGGAATACCCTGATAGTAGAAAATGGATTTTCAACTTTCAGAATCTCTGTTTTTGAAGGCAATCGAGGGTCGATGGTAGGAATTGATAAGGATACTATTGGATAAATTGTGGAAATTTCATCATTATAACCATTTACCTGCTACGGAGACGTGGTAGACCCTAAAATTATTGCTGCGTCTTGACTTGCTCGGAGGGAGAAATATCCACATTTAGTCCACCAAATTTAAGCCTTTGTTAAAGTACTCAATCGATAACGTAATAAAACATCCATAAAACTGAAGGTTTCTTCGAATTTCAGTCTTTTTTTCCCGATTCTATATTCTTCTTCCAAACGGTGGGTTCCTCCATTAAATCCTGCAACTACTGCGAAAGAAATGCTGCGAAGAACCTATAAAGGTGTGTTTTTTGTTAAGAAATTCATCCAACTTTGCAGGGGTGTTAATTCTGTGATTGGCTAACTACAGCAATTAAATAAGATCATGGTTGGCCGCCGTTGAATGATTGGCCATGGGTTTTGACCCGAATAGTTTTTGTTAAAACTCCAAGTGTGCATTCAACCTACGTCTCTTCTTCATAATTTTCGTGTATACGTAGTTTCTCTGATATATCCGCGTTTATAATAATTGAGTATTACCTGTTTCCTGTTCGTCGTATCTCTAAGTTTTGAGAGGCTTGGTCTGTAAGCACCTAATCTGAGGTCGGTTAAATGTGTGGGAACCGCCTTTGTCAACATCCGGCCATTGTTGAATTTTCTATTCATATAAATATATATAGAGATAGAAGAGTTTATTGCATATTTCCATTTCGAACGTTGAGCATTCAAAAGTTTTAGTGACTTTTGTCATTTTAGAGGCATTCTTTCTTATTCATATCAGAGGAAAAAACTGTTGGTTTTTAGATCCCTTTTTTCTGTGTTGGCCTCTCATCATATCAGCTTGCCGCTTCACAAGAATCCGGATTGTTCGGTTTTAAGAATTTGGGATTTTTGTAGATAAACGATATCGATGGGAAATAAAAGCTCAAGTCCTAGGGATAGGGGAAGTTGGAGACAATCTTCGGGTATGTCGGCTAGTTCCTCGGATTCACGGCAGCATGAGTATCCACAAGCATCATATTCGCAAGATGCTCGAAATTACCCTTCACAGAATCCTTATCCAGAAGGCTATCCGACACCGAATCATCAGTATGCCCCGGGTCAAGGTCATGGCACTCCATCTCAAATGCACGCATCACATAAAAAGTTTGAGAGGAGGTATTCGAGGATCGCCGATGACTATAATTCGTTAGAGGAGGTATTTCATATGTGCATGCATAAATATTTGAACAAAAATTTCAGAAGCCTGATCTAATACAAACCTAATAAGATGTGATTATGATTGGTGTATATCGAGTGTCGTCTTTGTTTAAGGGACTGATGCGATATATTTATAGATGATATCGAGATGGACTTTGACAGCATAAATCCAATAGGCCAACGTTTGGCTTGTAGAGCATATATATATATATATATATACTAGTTCACTTGGCACCGCTCAAGGCGCGGTGCCAGTGGACTTGTAATATATATATCTAAAAGAATGTAAAAAGCAAGCCAACACCAAAAACATTTAGAGATTGCCAGGTTCAAATGCCTTTGCGTAAGTTAATGTCACAGATTCTTCTAGCCCACAAATATTCTTTTCCTTAATATGCTACAATAGCCTAATAAAGTCGCATATTCTTCTAGCCCACACCCAATAATTATTACGACATGGGATCAACTAAGAAGCAAACGATCATTGACAATTTGATTAATTGATATTGATTTTTAAGCAAAAAAACACATGCAGATCAAGGCTGAGAAAGAGTCGGGAATTTCACATAGTATTTGTGCACATCTCAGCATTTAAAGTATGCCTAAGATAGGGCCCAGGAAATATGGCATGCATCTATATCCAACATGCAATCTTCTAAATATGGCATGGATAAATAACACAGCACACATTTCAGCATCTAAACACTCGGGAATTTCACATAATATAAAACATGGCATGCATCTATATCCAACATGAAAATCGTCATCCAGTTTTGCATCTATATTTCCAGCCAAAAAATACTGCCATAAAATTCAGCCTCAATCTAGTTATACATCTTAGGCAAAGTATAGCCATGCATAAACTTGATGTAAAAGTATCAATTTCACATAAGAAACCAAAAAAAGATAAAGGTTGATTCCATCATGCAAATATTTGTTTCGGAATTGATAATAGGGGATCAGGCAATAGATCTAGTTGTATTTCTTGGGTCTGATCACTCTTCCCCTTGTGGACCTTTTCAACTTGCTTATCTCCTTTCCAACATCTAAAAATGGAGATAGAAGTGTACATGATCAGGGAAAAAAATTATAAAAGGGAACAACATTGATTATAGGTGTGAGATGAGGTGGGGGTAAATTACCCTTTGTAGGGCTTTGTTGCTGGACGAGTTCCTTGCCAATATTGAGCTCTTCTTCGAAGCTGTTCTCGTCAAGAACTATATACCTCAAAGATTTCTTGGTGAACTGTTTCTTTCTAGCCTTGTCTACTGCATGAAAACCTTTTTCATTCACATACACATTGCTTTTGTATAGAGAATGTTTGTTGATTCGTAGTAAACATAAAACCTCGGGCAAAAGGGGGGAATGAGTATGTGAAAGTAAATGTATGTATACTGTGATTGGAATCTTTTTCCTCTGTTTTCACGAGAATAGGTGAAGTGAATTCTTCGCAATCTGCATAGTATAAACAGATTCAAAAGAAGTGTATACAAACAAGAATAGGGTAATATTGGTTTACCATGACTTATGATGTAAATCGTAACAATGAAGCGATCATTTTGAATGAAGTACCTTCTTCCAAAGTTTTTTCATTATCCAGGCCTTGTTTTAGCTGCTTTGAATTTGCTTGCCCAGTATAAGTCGTAATGGCTAATCGGCGAGCCTTGTTTGATTGAACGAGATCTGTAGACGTATAATCACAATCTAGGTAATCTAACGTATACCATTTTATTTACAAATTTGTTTCCGACATATGGGCTTAAAAAATAGTTTCCAATTCAATAACCTGAAAGAGTAATCAAATCATCGAGAGATTGGTTACTTGAGTCAGAGGAATGCGGTGGTGTTTCCTCAAATGGTTCGACATCTGCTGTAATTGTAAGAAGATTCGTTAGGATGTAATCAAGTACACATGTGTTACAAGAATAAGCATTATAAAGTGTAATTCATAAGATTATTGCCTGACTCGGTATGCTTATTCTTTTCACCAATTTTTGCTTTTCCCATCTTCACAAGACGCCTTTTCATTGACACATAACCTATTTATCGTATTGTATGGCAATATCAGCACACCTTATTGATAACACATTCTATATGCAAACCTTATATATTTGAGGAATAAATAAGTAATTGTATGGTCTATTGCACAACCATCCAACGAGGAACCTGATGCTGTTGTAGTCAACCTGGCACAGGGATACGGCGTGACCTATACGCACGAGCACATGGCAGCGTGTAAGACGGGACCACACCAAGAGGAGAACCTGAAGAGCACATAGACAAAAGGCAAAGCATCAACTAAACGAAATAATACAAGAAGATACATGAATAGACAAAGCAAAAGAGGGCATGAGAACGAAGCATTACCAGTGGAAGTCGACATGCTCGCACGTATGGCTTTCCTCCCTCGTCCCGAGGACCGCAAGGCATAGCGGGCCCTTCTTTTCCGATTTTTTTCTGAGGAACAAGGGAATCAGCTTGAAATATACCACACACAAAAGGGCGCACATCAAATGGCGAAGCACAAAACAGATATGAAGTAAACCAGCTAATATTGTTGCGTGCCCACTGGCTGTGACAACAGGGCAGAGCCGAGCATTGTGGCAGCCACAAATCCCCGCAGGTGGTGTGTCTTGCATGTAGTGGTCAGAGAGAGACGACATCGAAACGAAGAAGCTGAGACAAAGAGCGTTCTAGAGAAGATCCCTCGCAAAACGAACCGAGCATAGTACCAAGAAAGAGCACTAACCCACCACAAACAATAACCTAAAACAAATAGCAAGCAAGCGACACAACCAACACACAGAGAGAAGCATAACAATTTTTTTTCTCGAAAATAAACGATGAGAAAACATAAACCTAAAACATAACAAGGGAACAGAAAACAGGGCAAAACCATTGAACAAGTAAAGGCTTGCCTTCGAGCCCACCTCATCGAAAAGAAACCAAACAACACTGACTCACCTAGACGTCTTCGACGGCGAACGCGGCGGCGTCAGAAAAGCACACACAAAAGTTCCGTAGATAATATAATGTATCTACAACCCCAATTTCTTTTGTTGAACGCCCATGGAAGACCACATCTCCCAAGATGATTATATATGAGGAAAATAACAAAAAGTGAAATTTAAGCCCACATTCAGAAGCAAAAAAAGGCAAAAACAAAATACTAAACATCTGCTCATCCAAGCCATAGCTTCGATAGCGTGGCGATCTGTCAGGAAGAGTCCCAAACTTGTGCGAAAATATCAATACATGGAAATAGCAAGAAATCGACAGAACAGAATCTAATATCTTCAAAAAACAACAAAATGGGGGAAAGAGAAAGAATAAAGAAAAAGTAGGCTGGAAAAAATGAGCAAAAACAAGGAAAGTTTATGATGTAGTATGCTGTACAAATTTAATGCTTGCTTGACGACCGAAGACGCTGCAAACATCAAAATGGGATAAAGAGACGGAATGGGGAGAAAGAAGTAAGAAGTCTGAAAAAATAGATGAAAAAATATAGTTATATTTAATTAATGATAGATAAAAACAAACCAAATTTAATAAAAAAAACAATAAACAAAAGGGAAAAAGGGACGAAATATTGTTCATCGAAACAGTACATGAACAGTGCAAACACCAAAATGGGATAAAGAGACGGAATAGGGAAAAAGAAGTCTGAAAAAATAGATGAAAAAAATTAGTTAATTAATGATAGATAAAAACAAACCAAATTAAAAAAAAATAAACAAAAGGGAAAAATGGACGAAATACTGTTCATAGAAACAGTACATGAACGGTGCTTATAATAATGTTCTAATTCTAATTAATGATAGATAAAAACAAACCAAATTTAATAAAAAAAACAATAAACAAAAGGGAAAAAGGGACGAAATATTGTTCATCGAAACAGTACATGAACAGTGCAAACACCAAAATGGGATAAAGAGACGGAATAGGGAAAAAGAAGTCTGAAAAAATAGATGAAAAAAATTAGTTAATTAATGATAGATAAAAACAAACCAAATTAAAAAAAAATAAACAAAAGGGAAAAATGGACGAAATACTGTTCATAGAAACAGTACATGAACGGTGCTTATAATAATGTTCTAATATATATATATATATATATATATAAAGTTTCTATTATTTTTATTTGATTAGGTGATTAAGTTTCTATGTCTTTCAGGTGACTGAAGCTCTTGCTCATGCTGGCCTCGAGTCTTCCAACCTAATTGTTGGAATCGATTTTACTAAGAGCAACGAATGGACAGGTTTGGTTATTTCTTCTCTGCCATTTAATCGCTTAGTTACTTAGCGAACTTTGTAAAGAAATATCCTGAGCTTGGTCAAACGTTTAGGCAAGCGGTCATGTCATGGTCGAAGCTTGCATCACACTGGAAGTGGTTTGAATCCTTATGAACAAGCAATATCCATTATTGGAAAAACCTTGGCGGCTTTTGATGATGATAACTTGATCCCCTGTTTTGGATTTGGAGATGGTATGACATTATAAACTTTTATTTTTTCTCATTACGACGAGTGTGTGTGTGTCCATGTATTGTTTTTAAGAATTATGTCTTTTTTCTGATTAATCTTCACAGCATCAACCCATGATCGAGATGTATTCTGTTTCTACCCTGATGAGAGACCTTGCAGTGGATTTGAGGAAGTTTTGAGCCGGTATAGAGAGATTGTTCCTAACTTGAAACTCGCAGGTAACACATATTTTTTGTCCATATTAGTATCTGTCGACGAATTGAATGTTATAGTTTAGACTGTCACTTTGCTGCAGGTCCAACATCATTTGCACCCATTATTGAAATGGCCATGACTATTGTCGAGCAAAGTGGAGGCCAATATCATGTTTTATTGATTATTGCGGATGGACAGGTATAACTCCATCAGCCGACAGTTTTTGAATAACAGTCACAATTGACATCGTTTATGAGATCTTTATATAAAGATTCAATTACCCGTATCAAAATTTGTCAACATTGTTTTTATGGTAGGTTACTAGAAGCGTTGATACTGAAGGTGGTCAGTTAAGTCCTCAGGAGCTGAGAACTATACAGGCAATTGCTCAAGCAAGGTAACTTGCTAGAAACATTTCCCATGTTTTGTCGATCCTGGGATTATTTTTTTTTGACGTTTTTAATGTTTGCAGCAAATTACCTTTGTCTATCATTTTGGTTGGGGTTGGAGATGGACCTTGGGACATGATGAAGGAATTCGATGACAACATCCCAGCTCGGGATTTTGATAATTTCCAGGTCTGTTGACTGTGGTTGCTTGTAATATGAATTTGCATGTTTTTTGCTCGTTTCACTGAAGTATTTACTTTTGTTATCCAGTTTGTCAATTCTACGGAAATTATGTCCAAAAATGTGCACCAATCTCGAAAAGAGACGGAATTCGCTCTTGCAGCTTTGATGGAAATTCCATCTCAATATAAAGCAACAATGGAGCTCAACTTGTTGGGGTAATGATTCCTTTACTTGGTCTTTTTCAAAAGTATATATATGTGATGCATTGGTTAACATGCTTAGGTGAATTTGCTACTGATCTTACATTTTTCTGGTGTTCTAGTACACAGAGAGGAAATGTGCCTAATAGAATTGCTCTTCCACCTCCTGTCTACGGTGCAGCCTTCGGTAGCAATTCAAAACCCTCTCGTGCCACCAGTTTTCAGCATAGCACAAGTTCATACTACAACCAGAATCATGTTTCTGACAGTAAAGCTCCTTCTGCTTCGAGCTCTAAGTATGAAAACCAGGTATAGTCAAGTAGATTCTGTTGACAAGCACTAGCTAGACCATTGCTAGTGTTCTTCTCTGATGGCCCAATATAAAAAACTTAACCAATTCTCGTCTCTTTGTTGAATAGATTTGCCCCATTTGCCTCAGTAACTCAAAAGATATGGCTTTTGGTTGTGGACATCAAGTAAGTCTATACTTCGTTCTTCTAAAAGGCGTGAAGAGTGGCGAAGCGTTGGATACAAACTTAAATTTTCTTGATCGAAATTTAAGCGTAACAAAGCAAATTTTATTTGTAACATAATTTTAATTATCTCGAGCCAAATAATTTTTAAAATATCGTATAAAATCCTAAATTTAATGTTGAATGTATAAATTTATATTGGAGAGAATTTTTCAAATTGTTTAAAATATAGTTTAAAGCTTTTTTTTTCGTTTTTTTTTACAGACGTGTTGTGAGTGTGGACAAGACCTTCAACTGTGCCCGATTTGTCGAAGTTCAATCCAGACCAGAATAAAGCTCTACTGAGTATCATCTCTGCTTTCTTGAACACTCTTCCAATTCCAGGATCTTTGCATTGGTTCTTTGGTTTGTTACCTTGAAAAATATGTACAGTATATGATTGGCATGCATTTATATTTATTTTTGTTTTCCCTATTAAAATTTGTAATGGCACTGTGGAGTTAGCCGACCGAATTTGTTGGTGTGATTGAAATTGTTTGGTCGGACTTTTATTTTGATTTGTATTGACAATTTTATAACGATTCTATTATTTTCGTTTGCTTTGTTGCAATATTATGAATTTTACGGTGTAAATAATTGGATAATTATATATTCTTTGTAAAAACATTATGCAAAATTTGGTTGGATTCATTTTATGTTTGGGGAAACGTTTTGGAAACAAAATTTCTGATGAATTTGTGGGATGAAAAGGGTATGACTGGATTTATCTTTTGAGATTTTACTTATAAATATTATTAAATTATATCTGAATTCAAAACGAGGAATCAATCACCCCTTAAAATTGAACCGGTCCTTCAATGGTTCATAAGGTCATACATATATTCTAGCTTTCTCTCACAGCTGAAACCTATATATATATATATATATATATATACATATATATATATATATATGTCCTACATTTTGCCAAAAACTACAATTTTCCTCAACTTCAAATTCTAGATTCACCCATGTTCGTGCGGGGTGACAATTTGAGAGGAAAAAAAAGGGTTTGTAATATAGTACCATGATCCAAACATGAATCGTTTGTATTAATTTTTAAAAATAAATTAGATAAAAGTGCCGGTGAAAAGGAATAATGTTACGAGTAGTTCACAAGATTTTTCACAACTATAAAAGTAGTTCACAAGATTCACCCCTGTTCATGCGGGGTGACAAAAAAAAAAAGGAATAACGATCTTCCAAAATTTTATTTCTTACCAATACAAACTAATGGGGAAAAAGAAGATTCAATTTTAAAAAAGGCATATTTTGATTCATTATGGGTAAGTAAATAGTAAAATGTTAGATGTGCATAATATCTCTCACCGAGATCGAGATCGATGACACTGGCGATGCTTCCAAATTAAATTTCAAAAACATCAAGTTTCGGATACAGATATCAAATAACCAGTCTTTTCATTCCATATGATTACAAGATTGATTACACGGAACTTAAAAGTAAGATACATCGGTAGCTAAATTAAACAGAACTGAAATAACACGACAGCTAACTTTTCAATGTAAGTAGTGGTTCACCAACCCCAGAGCTGGTATTGTTCATCATATTCAATCACATGCTCAATTTTATCTCGAGATGGACGTAAGGGGTGAGTGTTTAGATAAACTCAGCAAGTAGGGATCAAATCGAATATTGTATAAACATACATATACTCATAACTTCATAATAGAGGAGATTTCGGAATACATATCAGAACATACAGAGCAGATTTTAGATCATAACAGAACATTGTATATCAGATTCAATGTGCACAGAACTTAAACATGGATCCATTAACATCAAGTAGAGGAGTTTATATGGATTTAAGTGGTGGCTCTAGTATATGTGGCACTTGCTCCGCAGATTCAAGAGATGACCCCCATATATGTAGCACTTTGCTCCTAAACACTTGTAGCTTGTATTCAATTGAACTTTTAAAACATACGTACAATTCTAATTCGCAATGAATCATAGTATTCAAAAACCCACTACCGTAAATTGCTTGAATAAATCTGAGTTGAAGAAACCCTTGAAATTAGTATTCTTCCTTGCTGGAATGTGCAGAATATGAGTGTGTGCATTTTCGAGATTTGGTGCAGAGTTTGTGTATTTTTTGCTTGGGGAATGGTCGGATATTTATAGGGTTAAAGTCAGGATGTTACAACACGTGATCTTCATTAACTCTGCCATGATTTCACTTCAATGACAAACCCCTGAAATCCTGTAACCATAGCCTTTATTACCATTCTTGGTAAATGAGGGGTTATTGAGGTTGACCGAGTCTCTTGGATTGATTGCTTAGATAACTTGAGTTGACGGACTGACATAGGTAGAGCTGATGGCATTGAGTAGGTAAAGTTGATTCCACAAGTTGAGCGGTTTGGAAGATTGATCATATGACAGGTTGAGTTGATGGTTATATTCATAGGTTGGGCAGATTGGAACATCTGTTGAGCTGATAAAGATGAATCTGCTGAGTTGGTTTTAGCCGCAAATTCGGGTCTTCATACATAACCTTTTGTTTTTTTAAGTACATGCGACAGGAGATCATTTTTACGTGGCGTTTGTGATTTTGGATCGAAGGCTGCAGATATCAACTGTGAAGCGGGCTGATTCAACTTTCAATTCACCTTTATTGGATGCAAATACAAATATGATGAACTTAATAGAGAAATACTACTACAACGGATAAGATTAGGCCCATAATGGTAACAATGTGTATCAAGCTTATACCTAAATGGAAACATTGAATTGCATTGTATATAGGTAAGCAGATGATGTTTATGACACCTCTAGATAATAAAAAAGATGATATTTAGGCAAGATATATGTATGTATGAATCTATATATACAGATTGTAATTCAAAGAATAAAACATTGAACCAAAAGAGTGTAATTACCATTTACTTTGACAAATACACCAATGAACGTAGATACGATGAAACTTTTGGGAATCAAGTGATTTTCGGAAGCCCCTGCAAATATGTCATGCGTGAAGAAAGCTTATGAAATTACTAACGTTGCTTACGCTGCTCATGACAAGTCACACAGAAAAGCTATCATTATGTTACGATTGTAAGGGATTTGGGCATATTGCTCGACATTGCAATAAGAAGTTTTGCAATAACTGTAAACAAAAAGACCACATAATTGATGAATGTCCGACCCGCCCGCAGACTCATCGTGTTAAGACTTTCCAAGCCACTGTTGCCGTGAGTTCTTCGACCTCTCCACCTCCGAGTACATCTTCTACAACAATTCATTCTCCTAATCTTACACCAGAAATGGTCTGATAGATGATTCTCTCGGAGTTTCTGCTCTCGGGCTACATGACAGTTGTAAGCAAGTTTCGACTCCTTGGTTTGTTGATTTTGGAGCGTCCAATCATATGACAAATTCTTCTGATTAAATGAGCCATATTCGCAGATACATTGGTTCACATCATATTCAAATTGCTAACGGCAACACTCTTCCAATTACTCATGTTGGTGATATCAACACTTCATTTAACGATGTATTTGCATCCCTAGGATTCTACTAATTTGATTTCCGTCGTGCAATGTAATTTTCTCTCATAATGGTTGCCTTGTGCATGATCAGGTATCGAGGAAGGTGATAAGGAGGGGGCCTAAAGTTGGGCACTTGTTTCCTCTTCATTTTACAAAATCTCCAAGTTTCTCTATGTCATGTTTTACTACAAATAAATTTTACTACTCCTTAGATTAGCACTGTTTTCTGATGCCCTTGAGGATGAGTGCTCAACAACTCAGAGGTCCACATCATTATCATTACTGGTAGTCTATGTACGTGTTGCGTGTGTACAATGTAATGCATGAATATGCAAAATAGAATGTTCCCCAATTCATGAAATAGATAAACAATTAGCATACGACAAAGAAAATTGATATTTTGACCTTTTTTGAACTGTGAGCCAAACCAATTGAGAATAAAAAACAAATCGAAACTTAAATTTGATTCTTTTAAGTTGAAAAGTGGTCTCAAGCTTCCATAAAATACCTATTACACAAAAAAATTGTAAGATAAATTAAATTAAAATATTAAAACACCAACCCGACTTCTAAAAGTGTTTATCTGCGTGAACATACTTTAGCAACTTTAATTTATACACTAACATCAATTATCATTTTATTTCATGCATATGAATGAACGACACATATTATTTGTCTATATATATATATGAATAATAGCTATTGAATATGAATAATAGCTATTGAAAATGAGAAAAATAGTTTGAAATTCGATACTTATGTTTCTAACTATGGAAGATTTCAATTTGAAAAATAAACAAAAGATTTTCATTAAGGAAATAGTATTAATAAGTAAAATTTAAACAAAAGATTCCATTTTGCATTAAAATTTAAACAAAAGATTTCATATATAATGCTCAACAGTAGATAAAAGATGAATAATAAGTCTTAATGATTCTAAAAGGAGTAATTTTTTCTAGCATGCTTTTGAATTTTGAGTATTAGTTCCACTAAGAATGTGAAGCCACAAATTCAAATGGTACATCCAAATACATACATACAATCACATTTTTTTCTTAATTAGATTATGGAACATCCAAATCCCATATTCATATAGTCACATTCAGAATAATATTAACAATGAATATTGGTTTTTAATTGGGAAATTTTTTCAAGCAGTTGGAGGGTTTGGTATACAGATAAGCAGGCAAGACTCACGTAAGAGAGAGTAATGTTGGGTTTCCATACCCCGGCGCCAGATCCAAACGCAGCGGAAATAATACAATAAACAGATCTGACCCAGGGACGGTCGATCGCGCCTGATTCATATATAAACATGCAAATATCGAATATTAATGCACGAAAAGAGATTACCGTTCACCGATGTGAATCTGATAGCGGTAGTCCCTCGAGTCCAATCAACCTGACCAGATCTACAAGCCAACACCAGTGCTAGTTTGGTGTTAGCGTTTCTATGAGAGTGAATGGAATTCTTATGATTTAACCCTAGACAAGGTTATATTTATAGTGGTTAGCTAATTGGGCTATGGTCCATAAAGCCCATCGGGCCAACATTGGCTTGCTGGGCATTTATGCTAACAATCTCCCACTTGCCCAAAAGCCAACACAAAACTACAAACTCATAATCCAAGTAACTCAATCTAATTGAACAACTTGATGTACTACCAATGTACATAATTATGAGACATAAATATATCAAATGATTTAATTTTAGAACTTTCTATAAATGAAACAATTTCAAATATAGAACTCCACTAAATTGAGGAGCTTTCAAAAATTAAATTCATCTATTCTAAATCACTCAGTTTGAGCACTTAACATTTAAGTCTCAATTCTCATCGATAGATCGGCGGCCGGTTGATTGTGACCCAGTGAGGCTCAAGTGTATCATAGCAGTAGGATCACAACCTTTGTGATTTTAGAAGTCAAACAACTTCTTTGGGCTTACCCTGAATGCCTCGTTGTCAATTAAACTCCTTTAATAGACAATGGCTGAAATATAATTCCAGCTACAACCTACCGATCGTGGGTAGCGCCTAGCATCTGCGCTTCACGAAGACCTAGATACAAATGACTAGCAACGTACGAGAACCTGTCAGCCATAGTTAGCGTGCAATACATTCCTTTCACTCAATATGTCCCGATTGAATCTAGGGCATTGGTCGGTCGAGGCCCCTTATGATTTCAATAACTATGTATTTGTTTCACGTTATATGATTCATTGTGTGCGTATATGAAAAACTCATTTTTCACAAGCACTACCCACTCTGGCCAGAGATTCCTCGAATCATATATAGAAAAACACATAGGACATCCTGGTTCATCAAGACCAGTGGTGAATCCCCAACGACAATCATAGGCCTCTGACAGCATCACTGAATACCCAAAATAATGACTTTATGACCCACATGTGATCAGTCATTAAATCAAAGTACACAGCTATCTATCAAGACCTCAATGACGCCTCGGGTCATGAGGAGTAATGGTGCACAACTATGACTAGAAATTCTATACTCGACAAATGGTAACCACTTATAGAATTCTGAGTAGGGTCGTTCAGTGAACTCATTCCTAATGAGCACCTATTCATGTGTGCTGACTTCTCCAAGCCAACGCCGATGAAACACAGCGCACTACACTAGACACATCATGAATACCAGTCTCTAACGAGCATATATCGATATCCCATTCTCGAAGGCTCATCGACCAGGAACATTTAGAAATCGCAGTCGAGAATGTATTTCATGGTCACCATCATATGCGTAACCACATTCTATGGACTATAGCAACTTCAAGGACTTCATCAATACATCAAGATGCATGGGTAAACAGATGAAGAAGTGCCATATATATTAATATTCAAACAAAGATTTGTCATAATAAGATTATAAGTACAATCAAACAACTATTGATTTACTTAATCAGGTATGACAACAATATCTTTCACTTTCCCAAAGCCAACTACTCATATGTCTTAAGACCATCTTCCCAAGATGTCTATCAGACACCAATCATTGTAAATTCTTTGTCAGTGGATTCACTATATTTTTCTGTTGAAGTGATTCTTTCGATAATAATGCCGCGTCTACCATCTCTCTCATTAGATAGTATTTTCTCAATATATGTTTGGATCCTGATGAGATCTTGGCTATTCATAATAGCTCAAATGTTGTCACAGTACACAGGGACTGTGTCAACTGCACTAGAAATTACACCCAACTCTTGGATGAAATTTCTTATCCAAACTGCCTCTTTGCTGCATCGTATGCTGCAATGTATTCAGCTTCAGTGGTGGAATCGAATGTGGTGTTTTGCTTGGAACGTTTCCAAGAGACATCACCATCATTGAGCTTAAATACAAATCCGAACATCGATATGGTATCATCTACATCCAAATTAGCATCAGCTTAGCCTTCAACTTTTATTTCTCCACTTACAGATCCAAAAACCATGAACATATCATAAGTTCTTCATAAGAACTTGAGGATTATTTTCACAGTTTTCCAGTGACCTTCACCGGGATCTGTTTGATGTCTGCCCATTACTCTAAGAACATAGATCAGGCCAAGTACATACCATAGCATACAGTATGCTATTAAAAGTAGAAATATGAGGTACCAATGTCATCTTTTCTCTCTCCTCATCAATCTTAAGACCCATTGACTCGAGAGATGAATACTATGACATATTATGAAGTAACTCATTTTTCGACTATTCTATGCTAAACCTTTTAGCAAAGTGTTTATGTACGTAGATTGAGAGATCTCAAGCATCCTTTAGATCTATCCCTATAGATCCGTATGCTAAGCACGTATGACACTTCTCTCAATCTTACATGGAGAAATTAGTAGATAATCATGCTTTAATCGATTAATCCAATACCATTCACAATGAGCATGATATAATCGACTTAAAGCATCACAAATGTAACCATGCTCCCACTAACCCTTTTGCACACACATGTCACTTCCGGATTTTTAACAAAACCAAACACTTTGATGATGTTATCAAAACTAAAGTTCAAACTTCGGGATGCCTTCTTAGGCCCATAAATGGATATCTGGAGTTTGAAAACATTTTTCTCACTCCAAGAAGTTGTAAACACATTTGGCTGCTACATTTCTACCTCAATGCCACCACTGAGAAATGTTGTGTTCACATCCATTGCTCATATCTTATATTCATAATATAAAGATATAACTAATAAAATCTAAATAGACTATAGCATCATAACCGATGAAAATTTTCTCATAAACAACTCTTTGCCTATGAGAATAACTGTTTCTCACCAGTCAAGCTTTGAAGGTCACTACCTTCCCATCCACTCCAAGCTTTCACTTGTAAATCCATGCAGCCAATGGGAACAATTCCCAAAGATGATCTACTAAGGCCCATACCTTGTTGGAGTACATGGAGTCCATTTCAGATTTCATGGCATCTTGCCAATGTCCCGAATCAATATCTGACATCGCCTCCTTGAAAGTCCAAGGATCATATCCATGGTCTATTTCTTGACTACTTTCAAGGAGTAGATTCATTCTATCAGGAGCTCTTGAAACATTTTCAAATCTCCTTGGTGTGTATAAATCAAAGGTTGTGATTAACTAAATTAATTTCACCATTTTCACTTTTCTAGTGGTTTGTGGTTCTTGAACCCTTTCAAGTTATATTATATTATCATTCCTTTCTAATAGAAACATTTTCTCTAGAAAGACTGCACTTGCGAAACAAACACTTTGTCTCCAATTGATAATATAAATTTCCACAAAATAACATAAGATGGATCAACTATCCAACTCATCTCCCACTGGCTGCTTCACATAAGCAGAACAATCTCAAATCTATATTTGGATTATTTTTCAGTCCATATCGTATATGGAGTTTTGGTCACTGCATTTGTATGAATTATGTTCAACCAATATGTAACTTTAGAGAGTTACTGGGAGAGAATCACATTCTCTCTAAGATAACTCAACAGCATCTTACACTAATATTTAGTGCTCCACATACGTCCATATGAATCAAATTCAATGGACATTCAACACATGCTAAATATATGTTGGATTTAAGTTATCATTCCTTTTATATTCTTTGAATATAATCATACTAATCATTCATAAGTTCACCAGATTCAATAAAACATGCATTCTTAAAAATACTGCAAATCACATTTGCATATTTAAAAGATATCATTCTCTATCAAAATAGGAACAATGTTCATGATTAAATCTAGAGCAAATAAATAATTGCTCAAACCAGTTCCTAACCAGTTCAAGATTTTATATTAAATAAATGTTTCAAACAGCATTTGCAACAACTCTTGCTACAATGCTTAGCCTCAGGTAGGTTTCACCTTCCTATGGCTCTTTACTTCTTCACATCACATGCAACTCTTTGCAAAAATGCGAGCACAACTGGCATCATATACCAAGGAAGTAGAACCAATAGAAACATTTAATTTTAATATATAACATACCATTTCTAGAACGCTTCTAGTATAGGTATTCCTTACAATTTTGCGCCAGTGACCAGCAGTGAAAACATAGATGTCTCTCCTTTCTTAGTTGCTACTATACCCTTTTTCGTCTTTTGAGGTTGGGAATCATTTCCCTTCCTCTTCTTTATCCTTGAACTCTTCCTACCATTGGTAGAAGATTCGACAAGAAGAACACGTTTCTCCTTTTGAATCAAGGACTCATGAGTTTCCAACATTTTGACTATAAGATCAAATATATAGTCAGTTAATGAGGATTTGTCACATTCAGATTTTCCAATTTCTCAACAAGAGATATTTTTCTTACACCATGCTCATAGACCGAAGCCCCATCTCGCATGTGAAATGAAAATAGCTCTTTTGAAATCGCGAGTCTCAGTAATCGCGTCCGTTCACCAAACAACATTTGTAGGTGTTGGAAAATATCAGCAATGTGAACGAATTTCTCATATCATTGTTGAAACTCATTGGTGACATTGATGCTATCATATAGCACCTAGTCTAGAGATCATCGTCCCATCACTTCTCAAGTGTGGCAATCTCTTCATGAGACGAACCGGGAGACACTTCAACAGGAGGCTCCCACCAAGGGTATATAGCCACCTTTTAGAAGCAAACACTATTTTAAAATTAATAGTCAATCAGAATAATTTGGTGCAGTTACTTTGTTTGTATCGAGAATTGATGCAATCGGATTCACGGCAATCACAATACTGAGAATAAACAGAAAAATATAAGCAAACCGTTTGATTATTAATTAATTCAAAAACTATGGACTTTAGTTATTGAATGCTCCCACTAAATTTTTCGAATTCATCACCCTCATGACAAATGAACGGAAAATCATATTTTCTTAGTGGGCTTGGAGTCCAACTAGCTCATTAAAACCCCGGACGTGGGCCCACCGGCTTCATGATACTAAAGGTAGATCACAATTGCATCATATGCAACCCCCAAGATATTTGTCTCGCGATTGGCATAACCCTACGTGGGCAGGACAATTATGCCTTCTCACGTCAAACTAACCCATCCCACGGATGGAAATGTCACGCCCAAAAGACCCCACGTGGGTGAGTAATCTAGAAGGTTAACATAACCACACCCTTAATTAAGTGGCAGTTAAACGCACAGTTTTCCCATGCCAGATGCCCCCCACGTGGGTGAGTAAGGCAATATGACACAAGTAGCGTCTCATGGCTTAACTGTTGATGGAAGACAGGAAGCAACAAACCCTTTTGAGCTCCCTCAGCAGTTTGATATTAAAAGTTTTGAATCATATTCAAAAGAGGGATTTAATAATTTTCAAATCTCATCAAGTACTCGTTTGTTTGTTTGCCGGATTCATGCAACTATGTTTTATTCATGCAGTCATATGTACTAATAAAACATACAAACAAACATTTATCATACATCATATGCATAATAAAAATAAATATGGACGATTACGGCCTTTTCCTAATTGATCCACGTGAGCCATACGTGGATCACAAGTCTGTCTAAGGTGATGCAGGTATGTAATGCAATCCTATTACATTTTTGCTTCCATTATACATGTCTTGATTCTTGATGCTCCATCTTCAATCTCGATCTCCCACTAATTCTAATGATTTTACATTTAAATCGTGCAAACAAGAGAATAGGGATACAAATCCGGGGTGGGATACATCAGAAAATAGAGAGAGCAGGCTCGCAGGCCCGATAACCAAAAACACAATTATAATGAAACAATAAAAACCTAAACATTCACCTAAACACATTGGTCAAGGCCCGTAATCATCCATCATGCAATCACAACATATGTAATTAAACATTAAACTAATCAATTACATCACATGTAATTGTACTAATCACATCACATGTAATTAGAGCACAATAATTAATTTATTCTATCGTTTCCCCACTAATCGCATCATTAATTGAAAATGAAATTAACAAATTAAATAAAACCATTTTATTTAATTTTTAATTAATTACTTTTCAATTAATTGGTAAAATCACTGTTTTACCTTTAATTATAATGATAATCGAAAATAAATTAACAATTAAATGAAACACTTTCATTTAATTTTCAGTTAATTAAATTTTCAATTACTTGGTAAAATCACCATTTTACCCCAAATCATAATATTAGCCAAAAATAAAATTAACAAATTAAATGAAACATTTTCATTCAATTTTCAATTCATTAAATTTTCAACTAATTGTAAAATCTCTATTTTACATTTAATAAATTAAAAATCACATTTTTAATAAATTAAGTATTATGATTTATTTCAAAAATAATATCCGGATAAAACATCTAAAATGACCCAAAATAATTTATTGACTCCAAACAATTTGGAACCAAAATTAGAAAATCAATTTCAACCCAAAATACCCTATTTCGGATTTAATAAAAATAATTTTTTTTTTTTTTTTTTTTTTAATTAAAAATCGAAAATTAGGTCGAAGGGTACTGTTCATCTCCTCTCCAAAAAGTTATCTAGGGCTTTAACTTAACCTAGCGCCGCCATCCCCAAATCGATTTTTAGGGTTGATGCTAGGGTTTCATCGCCGCCTACTCTTCGCGCTAGCCCGCACGCCGTCGCCTTGTTGTGAAGGTCGCTCGATAATATCCTGGTCGCGGAACCATTCCGCTGACCTGAAATCGTGAGTTTCATTCCTTCCTGAACGCAAAGTCTGGTTCCGATTTCCCAGAGAGTTCGTCGCGAATCTACGCCACCGTCGCGCTATCGTCTGCGCAGAACCAACTAGGCTGTGAGCACGGCGGCGGAGAACTGTTTCTCCGCCGTGTGCGCCGCCTCTTGCTGCGTCAACGAGCTGCGATAGTTTTTCTGGTTTTTCCGGTGATGGGTTCTGATTTTCCGGCGACGGGCTTTTGGGTATCGATTAAAACACCTTTTAATCTATTTTCTATATTTTTCTGGATTATAAAAATTCTGAAATTTGAACGCGATTAGCATCGATTGGAAACGATCTAAAAAATTAATTATCAAATACATGAATCAAATCAAAGCGCAACCTGGCTCTGATACCACTGTTGGGTTTCCATACCCCGGCGCCAGATCCAAACGCAGCGGAAATAATACAATAAACAGATCTGACCCAGGGACGGTCGATCGCGCCTGATTCATATATAAACATGCAAATATCGAATATTAATGCACGAAAAGAGATTACCGTTCACCGATGTGAATCTGATAGCGGTAGTCCCTCGAGTCCAATCAACCTGACAAGATCTACAAGCCAACACCAGTGCTAGTTTGGTGTTAGCGTTTCTATGAGAGTGAATGGAATTCTTATGATTTAACCCTAGACAAGGTTATATTTATAGTGGTTAGCTAATTGGGCTATGGTCCATAAAGCCCATCGGGCCAACATTGGCTTGCTGGGCATTTATGCTAACAAGTAAGGCATTACCTTGATCTATATTTGCAATTTCTTGGGCATAACAGGAAATCACAACAGTAAATGATTAAAATTCTACATTGAAATTGAGATAAATGATGAGAAATATGCCTAAGAAAATGCAGCCCCATGACACCTTCATCCTGCAGCCGTCCGCCGTCCGCCGTCCGACGTATTATTCGCTATGTCAAGGGACTCCATCATGTAGACTTTTCTTCCCTGTCAATTCACCTATTGAACTTGTAGCCTATAGTGATGCTGAATGGACAGGATTTCCAAACAATAGGCGCTCCGTTTCAGGGTATGTTTCTTGGTTCGGCCCTTATCTCTTCGAAAAGCAAGAAGCAATATCGTGTGTCTAAGTCCTCATCCGAGTTTGATATCTCTCAATGTCCCCGGCTTGTTATGAGATAATATGGTTGCATCGATTCTTGGCTGAACTTGGTTTATGTCCGAAGTCACCAACTCCGCTACATGCTGACAATAGTGTGATTCGTATCACAACTATTCAAGTGTATCATGAAAGAACGAAGCACATTGACTTGGACTGTCACTATATTCGTGAGGCAATGCTATCACTCTGCCATATACTTCTTCGCATATTCAAAAGGCTGATATCTTCACCAAGGCTCTCTCTCGCACATGACATGAATTTCTAGTCAACAAATTGATCTTTTATCATCTCCCAGCATCAATTTGAGAGGTGATCTTACAATGGATAAGAATAGGCCCAAAATGGTAACAACGTGTATCAAGCTTACACCTAAATGGAAAGATTGAATATCATTGTAGATAGGAAAGTAGATGATGTTTAGGACATCCCTAGTTAGAAAGAAATGATATTTAGGCAAGATATATGTCTACAAATCTATATATACAGATTGTAATGCAAAAGATAAAACATTGAACCAAAAGAGTGCAATTACCGTTCACTTTGACAAATACACCATTGAACCGGGCGGAGCCAGAAATTATACAAGGGGGGGCAAAAACTCAAAAATTTAGGGCAAAGATTTTTAAGGGGTCAAAAAACAAATTAAGAGGGGGCAAACTGCATTTTTTTGGAGGTAAAATGTAAACGTAGATACGATGAAACTTTTGGGAATCAAGTGATTTCTGAAGCCCCTGCAATACGTTCAACGATATCCATTTGTTTGCCAATTTGAATGTGCCTAGTTTTATTGGCAATTCTAAATACTTTACTTTATGATGAATTGGCATAAATTTACTTTTGTTTCTTGAAAATAATTTATATATCTAGTGGATGGAGAAACCATAATCGGTTGTGTATTATTTATTTATGGTCCTATAGCTTGAAAGCTCAAGTGATCCACCATTTGATGACATTTTATCTTTAGGTTCGACTATAATTCCATTATTGTACTTTGTTGTCATCTTTGATGATGTTAAAGAGTCTAACTACCAAATTAATCCATTTTTACATTTTTAATGTATTGCCACGACACGAGAAGCCAACTCGAAAGAAAATTCTTGGAACATTCTCACATGCTTAACTAATTATTCTTCATCATGTTGTGAGTGTGAAATCTTGTGGCTGCTTGTTAACAGTCTTTACATTTGAGAGATATACTCCTGAATTGTCCCCATCCAATATATTTCATGAAGAAGATTTCCTGTCGCTGTTTTTTAAGCTGAAAACAGATTGGATTTGTAATGCTTCTGTAATTTATTTAGAGGTATGACTACTCTGGATATGGCCAGTCATCTGGGAAAGGTGTGTATTACATCATTCAACTTTTTTTTCAGTTTTGGGAAAATACAACGTAGTTTACTAGCCGAACTCCAGAATAAAATCTACAATGTGGTTATCCTGTTTGTAGCTCAGTCAGAAGAATACTTATGGAGATATTGACACTGTGTTTAAGTGCCTTGAGGAGAATTATGGAACTAAACAGGAAGATATTATCCTCTGTGGTCAATCTGTTGGAAGCGGACCGTCTTTGGCACTTACAACGCGGTTACCTTGGTTAAGAGCTGTTGTGTTGCATAGTCCTATATTCTCAGGACTAAGAGTCGTGTATTCTGTTAAAAGCACTTACTGGTTTGATATCTACTAGGTACAGTCTTTCTCTTTATCTCCAGTCTTTACTAATCTCTTGGACACAAAAAAATTTTGTGTATTAATATCTCGGCTCAATATTTGTTACTTGGTCATATTGCAGAACATTGATAAAATCCCTCTTGTTAATTGCCCTGTACTTATTTTCATGCAAGTAACTACATTTACATCAATCGAAACTTTTATATAACACAAGAGGAAGTATTAGCTTGCAAGTTCTCATGATTTAACCAATATTGTGTGTGCAAGGAACTGCAGATGAAGTAGTTGATTTTTTGGTAAGCAGATCTGGGAACAGAGTAAGGAGAAATATGAACCCTTATGGATTAAAGGAGCTACCCAGGGTACATCAGACATTTGAAGAAGTTTGTGGCAACTGTGGAGAGTGCAAGTTCATACAGAATCAGTAGTAGAAAAAGCACAGACCAGATTGGGCCAAGAAAGAGCACTGATAGAACAGAAAAGCCCAGACACGGTACAGACAAACCCGAGAGATTGTAAAAACATTCAAATAATGGTGACAAGCTAAAAGTTGGAAAGGTCGCGCAGGTTGCGTTGAGAAGGAACGGAAAAGTGTCGACCATCAAGTGGAAAGAGCTCGGAAGAGTGTAGACAAGTTGGATAGAATACAAACAGGGTAAATTTCTCTCTTAACTTTTGTAAAATATATGCATTGAATATGGTAATGAAGGGTATAGAAAAATATGTTTGGGGTTGATTTATCTTCTGTTTGTTGACTCACTCCTTTATAATGTGATGTTTGTGGGTGTATTGTTTAATAACTGGTGGTGATTTCCTCAGAAATATCCTATTTTCTTTTCAAACCATTGAAATTTTGCTTTGGGAAATCTTGGATATAGATGGTTAGAATGTCAAGGCCTAATATAGATGGAAAATATTAGCAAAACTGTCTCCAAGGTTTTTGTGGTAATACAAAAAAAATCTAGCTGTGGATACAAGATACTGCAATTGTGAAAATGGGCTAAACCAAGATTTTTGTATTAGGGTATGCTAAACGAAATATATCATAACTTTTTAATGTGGAAAAAAATAGAATATAAATTTAACATATCAAAATGGACAATATTTTTCAACAAAATATACAAACCAACGAGTCAAAAAGATAAAATATATAAGATACTAAATATAATCAAATAATTCTCCTTCGGCCATTTGTTCAAACATGTAAACCATCAATGCAGAATATGATAACAATTGTCACAACATTGAACAAAATCCAAAATGTAAAAACAAATTCAATAAGAATAACAAAATTTAATAAACAACGACTCAGACACAGATCTTGGAAAACAAATAAAAATCCAAAATCCCAACACAACCAAAACCCAAAACTATTCCATTAAAACTCCAAACTTATAAATAGAAAGATAAATGTATAATACATTCGTGAATCCGAACACACTTACCTCCAAAAAGAAACCGACAACTTCATAAAATGCCCCGAAGGTAAAAAAAGATGGTAGGAAAAAAAAATAGAATGAATGATGGACTGAAACCTAAACAAAAATTTATATTGGATATGAGGTCTATTCTAGCACCCATTAATGTTTCGCCCCTGATTGTGAAGGATGAAACTACATTTTTTCAGAAAATGTACACGTAAGTTCGAATGTAGATATGGATCCATAACTTGAGTATATATTTCAATATTGTTCTCTGACATGCTACAACTATGCGAGAGTTTTATCAAGTCTGATACTAGTTGGAGAGCAAAATTTAGTATTATAAGTTGAGTATGTAGTGTAAAATCTGTTAATGCAAAGATCAGAAAAACTGAGCAGAGCCTCCAACAATGGTAAAATTGGGTTTGTGCTCGATGTACTCAACTATGGCTGATGGTGGGAGATGGCCTATGCAAATCTTGTGCACTGTTGAGAACAGAGGGAAGAGCTCCAACCATCCCCGATGGCTCAAAACTTCATAAACCTCTTTTGCAGTGGATACACCCTGCATAAATTTAAACATCGGAATATACAAAAATAAGCAAATAATATAGCACCATGAAAATAAGTTTTAGCCTTGATATACATTGATCCCTCGAGAAAAATAACTAATTGGTTGTGTTGTGCGAATGAATTAGATATGATAAAGCTCTATTAGAAGAAGTTTTTTGCCTTGATACCCCGAGAAAATAGCTCATTAATCGTGTTATGCGAATGAATTAGATGTGTTTAACGAGGGGAGTGAATTGTGACTTCTTGGGAACTAGAGATTACAATTTGTATGAACAATCATACAAAATTTTGTTTTTTTTGTCCATTGGTTAAAATTAAATTCATCCAAATGAATTTGAAATTATGGTTTCGAAGGAGTTCATGTTCTTTAATCCCAATTACAACCTAAATGTATCTCAACACATTTTATTAGTTGGCCGAGTGTTACCTGTAATTTCTGACCCTGCAACATCTCTGCTTCAAGCTCATCGAAAGATCTCTTCCCACCATTTCTAGCAAAAGCCTCTGCACATTTCCTGTTTCTTCCCCCCACTGCCGATTAAAAAACACAAGACTCTTAAAGTCTTTGTTTTTGCACAAATCCAAAGAGTAAAAACTAGAACTTCACCAAAACGAAGTCCAATAGAGCCAACTTACAGCATGTTGTGATTAAATCTGCTACGCCGCAGCTTTCGAAGAATGTACTGTCTTTAACAGAAGGGAAAATCAACTTTGACAACGCCATCATTTCTCTCAAACCAATTCTCATTATTGCAGCCTAGTAAATCATCATAGTAGAAATGTTTAAAGTGACTGGAATCATTAGAATTAACCAAGTAATTAAGGTCAGAAAATTTATGCTTCTTTGACACCTTTGTATTATTTCCCATCTCCAACCCATCCACGAATCCTGTTTCACAAATTCAATAATAATCAATTCTCCATTAGTTACAACTCCATGAAACAACTCAAGATTAAGAAAGTTTGAAAAGGCAGAACAAACCTGCAGCAATAGCCACAACATTTTTCAGTGTTCCACATAGTTCAACTCCTTCCACATCTTGGACCTATTTTCATTTCAATATAAGAAGAACACATACGGCTAAATTACAACTCATTATATAATTGAATCACGGAAAATCTCGAAAATCACTCACCGCTGTCACCATGAAGTACGAAGTGTTGAATAGTTGTACCCATTTCTCCGCGATATCTTTATCTTTTCTATATCCAACAGTCGCTTCACTAAATTTCTCCACCGCAATCTGCAGACACAACAATATCCATTGTCATAAAAAAGTAATAGTCGCTCTAAGCATAAGAGAATGGCTGCCCAAATGACCTCATTGGCAATATTTGCTCCCATAAGAACACAAGAATTAATCCCAAGTTGTTCGGAGATGAGTGTAGAAATCATGCATGGACCTTCCTTCTTGACCTCCATTCCTTTAATCAAAGAGACCGCTTCCGCATTATTTCTTATCTTTCCTACTAGCCTTTTGCATATCCCCTCCATGAATTGGTGGGGTGTCACAAAGACTAACATGTTGGCATCCCTCACTGGCCAATTTCAAGATAAACACATTCATACCAGCTTCGTTATTCGAATTTACGATAGTAGTTGATCAAGATTTGCATACCTGCATTTTCAATATCAGGGTCTGCAACAACATTTTTGCCAAGCTTTATGCCTGGGAGATATTTAACATTCTCCTGTAGAAGAAGGAATAATTCCACAAATTTTTGAATAAATTTATGCCTAGGTAAAACCATACATAGTAAAGGATAAAAGAAACAAGAAACACATTACATTGGTTCGATTGATAACTTCAGAGAGCTTTTCGCCTGTTGGCAATACTTCCTCAAATACCCACATCCTCACTTCGTCTGTACACACTCTCAAAATAAATTTAGATCACGTTTAGAAAAAAAATATAAAAAATTGAACATATACATGATCATATTAGCTATAATAAAAAAATAAAAAAGCAACTAAATTTCTTCCATTTACTGATAAAGAAACTTGTAAAAATGCTGAAGCACGAACATGAGCGATAGACAAAGGGGTAAAAGAAAAAAGAAAAAAAAAAAGAGGAACCATGAAATGAATTAATCTTAAGGGTGTTGGACGCAATGAGCTTGGCGGCGACGCTCCCCCAATTGCCACTGCCAACAACCGTGACTCTGGACAGCACTGGCGGTGTTTGACTATCAGCCCAGGCGGCATTGTGATTATTCTCTCCGTCGAGTTGTGGCTTCTGGGTTTCGAGAAACGGAGCCATATGTATAGATAGAAAAGAAGGAAAGATGAAATAGGATCGAAAAGGAAATGGGAATGTGGAAAAATGGCGGAGCGGAGAGGAATGGAGAAGAGGGAAAAGAGGGGACGTGGGGAATTAAATGGCATTCGGTGGGCAGAGAAGACAGTACAGCATACGTGTCGTTAGTATCAATGTTGGTATGATGTTAAATCTGGCGATCTATTCTATATATACATAATTACAATCTGTTATTTATTAATTAGACCAACGGGGTTTTTTATACCCGTGGTATCTATCTCCTTTCTTTATTTGTTTCAAAGGATGGGATAGAGCTTACCACGATTCCGAAACGATGGTTTGGATTTAATCTAGTAATCTATGATGCATGACGACACTGACACCGATACAAATTTATAAAATTTTCAGGATACAACCCACTTTGAGACATGCATAAATATTTTTATATATATTACGCATGTAGTATATTACAAAATAATAAAATTTATATTTGTAAAATTTTAAAATCATGCAATAGCCATAAAAAATTTAAATTGTACAGTTAACCCCTAAACGTGTCCTTCCAGTTTTTAGAAAGTGTCTGACAGGGGTGTCCGATTTTTTTTTTTTTTAAAAAAATTAAGAACATCCAATGTAGCGTGCCCGACACATATCCGAAGAGTGTCAATGAGTGTCGGTGCACCGAGTATTGTTTAGGAGTGTCCATACATCATAAATTTTAATGAAAGGTGAAATTGGAGTCAAAACCGCTTAGATTTAATCATCGTTCTAATTTTAGTATGGTAATGGTTTGAATAGATTTAAAATAAAGTTCATTTTTTCAAATTTCTAAAATTAGAAAAACATAATGGTACAACTTTGAAGGGTTTTTTAACTTTTTAATCGAAAAAAAATTTATTTAACAAAATAATCGAAATTTTAAAAACCTTTTAAACTAACCCAAAACGCCATTTCAGATGGCGTCTTCAGTCGTGGTTAAAAAAAATCATTGAAGGCGCCATCTAAGATAGCGCCTTCAGATATTTTTTTAAAATATTATTGAAGGCGCCATCACAGATTATGCCTTCAATAAAAATTTTTTTTTGATGAAGGCGTCATCTGAGATGCGCATTCTTTACTATAAAATGCCCGGCCGAACCCTTCAGTTTCTATACCGACGAAAATCACATAGCATTTATAGTTTGTCATCTTGTGTTATCTTTGAAATTGTTGAATCTAGCCACCATTCAAGTATTTTCAGGTAAAAACCTTGTATATTATTGATGTGATGCCCGGGAATTAATGGTGTAAATCTCGGTGTGGTAATGATCCTTAATGGATTTTAATTGTGACAATTATGAATTAATTACCGTGTTGGGACTCCTGGGGATTTTAAATCCTGTATTTGGGGTCATTGGATCCAAGGGTTGAGATTGTATTCTCATCGTGGTGATAACATTGGAATTTGGTTTTTGGTGGGATCTGAGGTCCAGGGTGCTTTGTATTGGGGCTGGTAATGGGAATTGAGATTGAGAGATTATCGAACACAGATGATTTTTAATGAGTCATGATGTCTTTGTGGAGGATTCAGGATTTTTGAGCCTTGATACTATATATATATCAAGTGGACTCGATGTTCAGGGATTAGTTCATTCTCTTCTCTCTCTCTCTCCCTTCTCTCGCCTGCGCTCCCCCTCCATTTCCCAAAACCCTCTTTTTCTCCCATGAGCAAAAAATCGATGGAGGCTCGATTTGGGAGTCGGATTTCTCGAAGATAAATTGGTATCTCCTTCCCCTCATCTTTATCTTCGTATTGATTATGGTTTTGTGGTATTTGGTTAGCTATGGGGTTGGATTTGGTATTTGGAGATTTTTGGTTAAATATTCAAAGTTGTGTTTTTGGTGTTTATATTGACTTTAAATGAAGTATTTGAGGTGATGATGGTGTATGGGGTGTTGGTTTTGAGTTTGGGTATGAAAAACACCATTGAAGCTCGAGTTTTTCAGAAAATCGCAGGTCGCGATTGATCGCGGCTTGGCACCGATCAATCGCGACGAGATTCTAAAAAGTTAAGATGATACATAGTGTTGGCGATCGATCGCTAAGTCTCAGCGATCGTCAGCGATCGATCGCGAGGGGTTTGGCGATCGATCGCGGAGACTCGCGATCGATCGCGAGAAGGTTCTGTTTGGCAGCGGGTGCGCGCGATCGATCGCGACAAAAGCGGCGATCGATCGCGGCTCGAAAGTTTGAGTTTTTTTTCAAAACTTCGTTGAAAGTTGGGATTTTGGAAACGATGTTTAATTAGCCGATTTTCGGTGCAATGTCTACATTCCAATGGGAATGCTACACTTTTAAAATGGAATAGTTGGAGTCAAACTTTAAAAAAAAAGGAACTACTCAATTGTGCAATTGGCTATTTTTAAACATATCAAACGGAATATTTTGGGTAGTTTGCATGCTTCGTCCGGGGTCTTTTAAAATGGTTAATCGTCATAGATTGACGATATATTTGGAGGTTGTGAACGTGCTTGGGCACGTGGTTGCTTGCTCGTTAATAATTGTGAGTTATTTTATGTGTTAGCACATAATTCATCGGGTCACGGGACTAAGGCAGTGTTTGATTCGGACTACGGAATTCTAAGGTACGTATAACAGTACGGGCATATCCTTTTATATTATTACAACTATGAAATGCATGGTATATTGTATTTGCAATAAATGGATATACATTGGGAATTATATGGTGCCGCTTTTGAGCTAGCAATGATTGGGAGGTTGTCGCTGTTGAGCGAACATCGGTTATGACGCCGCTGCTGTTGAGCGTGCGTGAGGTTAAAATGCCACTATTGTGGAGCGAGCGATGAAATAGAACTATGGAATCATTGGTTAGATATATGTGATATCTATGGTCATTTGTTTAATGATTTAATCATATTTGATTATGAAACTGACATGGCATGAATGGATTTAGTTAATCAATGAGATGATTAACTGGCTTTTGGGAATTTGATGGTTTCGGTTATTTTGAGAACAGGAGCAGCACAGGGGATCCCGGATGAGGATGATACCATCCAGGGAGTATCTTTTAAAATTCATGGCATTTACATTCTTTAAATTATGAACTGTGATATTGTGATTATTGGATCGGTGGTATTGGTATGCTCACCCGGTTGAGGCTGTCTCTGTTGGGGCAGGTGGAACAGGTATACCGGTAGCTCCGGCGTAGAGATCGAGCTATGGATTGGAGGTGCTTCCAGGACGAAAGTGCCAGTGCAGTATTGTGTTGGGTACTTTATACATTAAATACACATTCACTTTTTTGGTGCTCGTATGTGAGCACGTTTATATGTGTATATGAGTTGTATAAAGGGCATGTCCTTTCTCTTTTCATTCATATGTGGCATGCAATTAATGTGAGGAATTGCTAAATGAATTGAGAACATGTTAGTGTATTATAAGGGTGCATGCTATGCAAGTGAATTGATTGGAGGAAATTGGACATTACATGGTTTAATGGAAGAAGTTTTATTATCGGTATGTTATGCTATGGTAGCATGTAGTCTTTCCCCCTAAGTATATGATTATGTGCACTAAATACATGGGTTAATACACTAATAGCAGGTTAAGGGCACGGGGGTCCTTACAATTGATTTTATCATCCTGATTATAGAAATGTATTAATTACTTGTAATATTTAGTAATTTTTTCAGAGATACCGATTCAAATATTATTGTATTGTGGAGGTAATATATTACAAGATTCAGATACCATTAGATATGATCGTGGTCCATTAAGAGGTACCACAATATCTCGCACAATTAATTGTATGCAATTGTTGAACGAAATATATAATATCACTGGCATCTACCGCAACCAGTTTCTTCTGAAAATATATGCAAGACATATGTTCACAGATTTTGCCGGGCTACGACAGACAATTTTGCAAATAGATAATGATTATAATTTAGCATGGCTATTGGATTCCGAACAGGGTCATAGTTGCTTGAAAATTTACATAGAAACTGAACCAAGAAACTATGATTGTATTCCAGAAAATGTAGATTGTTTGCCTGTAGTTGCAGAAGGATTGACTATCTCTGGTAGAGATCCAGATGACGATCACATAGATGCTGATGTTATTGCTCCTGAGCCACTAGCAGACAGTTTTGCTGAATTGGGAAATGATATTTATTCTAAACCAGATGATATTCCGTCTGAGGATGATGCTGATGATGATGAAGTTGACATTTGTGTCATGTCAAAAACAATTACAGATCAAGATGAGGAGATCCCAATCACCCAAGAAGTGTCAGTTACTGTACTGGAGACAACCACGACAAATACTCATGTCCTTTATCCAACAATTCCATTCTTCTCAATGACACATCCCGAAGTATTTGCAGACTCAGTAGACATTCCAACATGTAAATGGAGGAGTTATTACGATTACTCCAAAGGGGATATCCATATAGATACGGTCTTAAAAAATAATGCTCATCTGCATGCAGCTGTAAAGGATTACTCTGTACGTGTTGCAAAACGGGAGTAACACATTGTCAAGAGTACAAAAACATTGTGGAAAGTGGTGTGCAAACAGTACATAAGATACACCTTTTGTGGAAAGTGGTGTGCAAACAGTACATAAGATACACCTTGTAGATGGTACATGCGCGCCTCATTGAAGAAAAAAAGTAGGATTATTCAAAATAAATAAGTATGGAGGTTCTCACACTTGCCTTTTGAGTGAGCTGTCTATCGACCATGCAAATTTGGACAAAAACATTATTGCTAGCTTGTTAGTGGGAAATTTTCGGCGTGATCCAGCTTTCGAAATAAAGTATGTAATTCAAACAATTAAAGATAAAAATGGATTTGAGATCTCATATGCAAAAGGATGGTTTAGATGCGACGTGCTGTTGAGAATGTGTATGGAACATGGGAGAGCTCCGTTCAGAAATTGCCTTACTATACGGGAGCTTTGCAAAAATGGAATTCCGGCACAGTCGTTGAGTGGGTTCACCTTGACACTGCCAGACCAAGAGAAAAGACCTTGAATTACGTGTTCTGGGCCTTCCAACCATGTGTAGAAGGATTTCGACATTGCCGCCGAGTAATAAGTGTGGATGGAAAATATCTGTATACGAAATATCAGCATAAGATGTTGATTGACGTGGCAATGGATGCTAATAATCAAGTATTACCTTTGGCATTTGCAATTGTTGACGAAGAAAACTTTGTGTCATGGAGATGGTTTTTGGAGACGATTAGCAAGCATATTGTGAGAAGATCTGAGGGTGGTGTATGTTTGATTTCTGACCGTCATCTTGGCCTCATTGCAACAACCGATTGTATTCCTGACTTCAAATCACCGCGTGGAGTACATCGATTTTGTTTGAGACATGTTTGTTCAAACTTTAATAGTCGCTTCAAATCCGTTCATTTGAAAGACTTATGTTAGAGAGCGGGATCAGAAAATCAGCTCAGAAAATTTGATCGTACAATGGAAGAGATAAAACTTATAGAACCAATGGCTTATGATTACTTGAGTAGTATTGATAAGTGTCAATGGTCTCTTGCTCATGACTGGAGGCTGGCGTTGTGGTATCATGACCACAAATATGTCAGAATGCATAAATGGAGTTATGAAAGGTGCTCGTCGACTTCCAATCACCGCCATTGTGCAATTAACTTTTGATCATTATGTGCTATATTTTTTCGAACGGCTTAAGAAGATGGAGCGAATGATTCAAAATAATCAAGAATGGCCAGATTATGTGTTCGAAAGATATGGTCGTGCTGACTAACAGTCCATCCATCATGATGTCCAGATGTTCGATTGTAGACATCTAACAGCTTCTGTTATCACAAGCGTACGACCAGGACGTGGGGATAATACGCATGTTGTGCAACTAAAATCAGGGGAATGTTATTGTGGAAAATGGAAAGAGTTCGGAATATCTTGCTCACATGTGATCCAAGTGTGTCGAAAGTATGGCTTAAATACTAAAACATTTGTCAAACCATATTACAATATGAATGAATATTGGAACACATATCAAGGGCGATTCGAACCAATGCGGGGGGAGGAGTATTGGGACACCCCATGTTTTGAGTTGTACCATAACTCCACTCTGCGAAAAACCAGAAGAATGGGTCGAGATCGAACAACGCTCATTCAGAATGAGATGGACTGGCCAGAAGCCCGTGCAAGAAGACAAATGGCTTCAACTTCTCGAAATCAATAAATTATTTTATGTGTAATTGATTGTCAGTTTATTTTGTAAATGATTTTACGATATTGTGAAAATTATTGTAAGTTTAATTACAAAATCATAGTACCTTGTTTGTTCGTTTACAGCACGATTTTAGTATATGTTTAATTGCTCACAAAACAACATTGTTAAATTTTTTTTACAACTATCAAATATAAAATATTCACAAGAGGAATGCAACAATGTTATCAACGACCACGAGGCCTCGTTTGTAAATGTCCTCCGGTACCATAAGGAGGGGGAATGATCTCTCTTCGAACTCTCTGTCTCCTATCCACTTGGCCATTCCTCTGTTGTACCACAGGTACATCAGTAGGTGGACGATATGGTGTGAACTGTGGAAATACAACAGGTGATACATCAAAATTGAGACCAGTTGTAGGGTCTTCCTACCTTAACATCATTATAATAACGTATTATGGACTAAACATGCATTAATAACATCTTAGGGTACTGGTTGTAGCTTTGAGCTAATAGGATTACAGGCCAAAAATAAAATTCCAAAAGCTAATTAATTACATTCTCGATAATGAATGTTAAAGCTATAGATTTACACTACTCGTAGAGTAGAGACTATCCAAAAATTCCTGAAATCTAAATTCTTTCATGCTCCTCGTAGTTCACTGCCTCAACCCGACCCTTAGCCCTTCAGTCCAAAAGTGTACCTACAGGAACAACTCATCATGAGCATGCACATCATTACTTAACATCATAAGACAATGGCATATAAATAAATGCATGAAAATAATAGTTAACATTTACTTCCTGGTTAATCGCATTAACCCACTCTTGTTGTCCCTGTTTCATAGTCATGCATGTAATCATTAGTTCTTGACATAAATGATTAAAATCGTACTTCACTTATATGCTCATAATCAACAATGTTAATTAGAAATGTGATTGTTCTGGTCCTGCTATGACATCGGCACAATTGGCCCCCTCGCTACGACATATAGCGGTACTGTGATATCCCTCGCTACACCTTGATAGCGGATATATCTCCTCGCTTCTAACATTTCTAATAACATAGTTTAACATACATCATAAACATCATAGCATCTTTACACATCATAAACATCATCTTCACTTATCATAAACATCATCGTAAACTTCATATCATATTTACTCATCATAGACATCATCGTATCTTTACTTATCATAATCATCATCATAAACATCATAAATACTTATGCAATCATTGCGTAGTCATAGTATAGGATTGTGTTTTACCGTCCGATGCCCGTACGTCTCTTACGTACCTTAATTCCAAAAGTGGAGAAGTTGGAGAACTTTATCTCCTTGAAGTTGTGGGTACCTGGGAGGGTTCTACACAACCATACAAATCGATATTAGAAGTCAATTATAGTCCAATATCAAAAAATCCCACAAAATAATAAAAAACACACATTTCTGTGGTCTCGCGATCGATCGCCGAGATGTCCCGATCGATCGCGAGATCACACTGCCCGTTGCCAAATTTTTTTGTCTTCGGCGATCGATCGCCACATTTGGAGCGATCGATCGCCAGCCTCACCGATCGATCGCCCAAAAGTGGCAATCGATCGCCAAATGGTTCTGGAGCCTACTGCTGGCTCGCGATCGATCGCTAGAAACGGGCGATCGATCCCCGATCCCTGTACATCAAAAATCACCATTTTTGCACCATAAATTCTTCCCCATCTTCACCAACACTTACATCAACAAACCAGTAACATAAAAACACTTAAAACCTTCATTTTACACCATTAAACAACCAAAAATCCTACACCCATCCAAAAATCATACCAACCCAAAATAAACCCATTTCAAACAATCAAAACCCATATCAAAATTAAACCAAACATCATAAAAACTTTAGGAATGGTTCCATACCTCGTGAGGACTCCAAATCTTAACAAAAATCCCACAAACAAAAGTTTTGTGGAGATTTCTCCTTCCTTCCTTGCCAAATTCGAAATATGAGATGGGTTAGGGTTGGGGATGAATTTGGGGATTTAAAAGTCAGGGTTAAAAGTGAATAGAGTGGGGGTATAGTGGGGTATGGGTTTTAAAGGTTAATAAAAATTGTACCCCAACAATTAACATGATGTATAAAATACCCCAACATGGTATTTTAAAAGCATTTTACAAAAATGCAACAAACTTCCACTAAATTCATATCTTCCACATAATTAACAACCAATACGAATAAATCATGTTAATACCCCATTTTCTAACATGCATAACATGCACCCTGAAATGCAACCCCCAGGTCATGCCTACCATGTGGACTAAGCATTTCAACAAGATAATTAATTTCAACACATAAATCAATTATCACCATAATTAATCATATAAACATCATTAATGCCCAAATTGCAATTAATTATTTTGGGGGCATCACACCCGTAGATGTGGTATATGATTGTGCAAAATCAATCCCGACATCTGTACCCTGATGTGTAGTGAATTGTGAATGACCATACATAGGTGGCTCGGGGACATAATAACCAGTAAAAGATGCAAATGGACCTGCCCCATCTGTCGGTATAGTGTATACATAGATGGACCTGCCGCATTCTGTCGAGATAGGTGTATACATAGAAGGACCTGCGATATCACTCTCGCTGCGTGCATGGACCGCTGTACTGGTTCTTCATCAGGCTCATGAACTTCTTCGTATGGTGGGAAGTTTTTGTCTCGTCGTTCACGAGCCACTTGCATCACATTTTGCGTTATTGCCCTATGATGCTCTCTCATCGACTCCATAAACGTTATAACAGATTCTCCCTCAGCAGAATAACGATCTCAATTAACACTTAACTGATACATCTGATTAATCTGAAAAGTGAATAACAGTAATAAATTTTTAATTTATATATCCATATGACATATTCTTAAAAAACAATGTTTAAATCTATTCACTTACCACATGATGCCATGCTGCACTATCACCATGTTGGTATCCAGTCTGTACAAATTGTCTTTGATGGCCAATATATCTACGGGTGACTCGTTCATACCATCACTATATCCAACCACTACTGCATAATATAGTGGTTTGTCCACACATAAATCACGTGACATCTCCCATTTTTGTATATATGCAACATGATGTGCACTCCAATCCTTATTTTATACTTCCCCTTCGGTCAACTAAATGTAATTTATCATCCCGTGATCGTGGATCTGTGGGGATGTCTTGTAGCATTCCCAAATTGACGAAGAACCATATCAGGACGGTGCATTTCAACAATATCATAACAAATTAATGGGACAGCGTATGTCTATTACTGGTGGCTCAGATGTTCAGTGCACTCAGCAGCGTATGGCTGCCAATTAAACTACAAATACAAATTGGATTAAAATACTATAAACAACATTATTTACTTTTCATAACAACACAACTAATATATTGCTTACTTGAATTGATGTCTGTTCATCAAAAATGTCCCTAATTATACGTACAGAATGCCTCCCTGTTTCCGTAAACCTTAAATGACATGCTCATCTGAAAAGAACAACAATTACAAAATCTATAAATATATTAAAACATATAAAATAGCACAAAACTTAATTACATTATTACCTTGCACCATATGGAGCAGCAGATAACATATTCTCCTCATCGATAATGATTGGACCAATGTCGAATCTAGCATTAAACCAGATATTCTTGACCATGCCCAAATCTAAAATATTGTCAGGAATAATATTAGTTATTATGACGATACAAATATTTCAAACATTTGAAAAGTGATAACGTAAAGTATAGCCTGTACGACCTGTAATGCACCACCTATCACTTTTTTTCCTCTCATCGAGGAAGTGCATAACTCACGGTACAAATATGCCAATACGACACTCCCCAACTATAATTGCCACTGAATCAATATTCTTTAACTTTCTGGTAAAAATAATAACTTAAGTATTGGCCGGACAAAGCAGGCACAAAATTCCACCTAACATCAATATACACAAGCCCGAGTATACGGACTACATCTTCTACCGTACTATGCTCAGTAAGAACATTATTCACCAAATGATTCTTTATTGCAGATAGGTATAACTTTGCACCTTTAAAGTGTGCAATATCCTGTGTAAATCCCAAAAGCATATGGCAATATTCTTGCCAATCAGGTATACTCCTATCATAATCAAAATCGGATAATACGATATCATCTACTGGCAATGACCAATATCACTGCAATGTCTTGCAGTGTGATGGTTGTCCTCTTCCGGATCTAAAGTGGAAAGTATGTGTTTCACGGCGCCATCTCTCAGCTAAAACCCGTGATGAGGTGAAAGTCAAGTGCAATCTTACCAGACCTATAAACACCATAAAAACCAATATTGTCCAACAAACTCACAATACGAGTATCGATGGGGCAAAGATCCAAAAAAAATTTATCAGGGTGTCTGCCTCGAAGTGTAGAATCAATATCACCTGCCCAAACAATCTCATATCGATAACCTGACTGCAATGATATGAAATGGATGTCAATCGGTCTGGTGCTCTTTGTAATCCATCCTGAAATATCACACAACAAAATATCAACATAACAAAAAATAAACATGACCACCACCCGCTAACAACCGCCGTCTCCCGCCACCGCCTGCCGGAAAATGGCAGCCACATGCCTACACTCCAACGCCGTAAATCATCCGGCGGTCTGTGCTTATCTCCAAATTATAACTATTTTTTCAATAAAAACTACCAAACAACAAAACTCAAACACAAACAACAAAATAATTGAAATTTTACAACTTTCAAAAATTTATATTAAAAAGCTGTAATGTTACCTCAATTTCAAGAATGACAAACTAAGCTCCACAAATTGCAACCACAATAATTTTCGAATTTGGCACAAACAAAGATTCAAGAGTCTGAAAATTTTTCGAGAGAATTTGCGAGGAGAGAATGAAGAAAAAAGGAGGAAGAAGAGAAGAAAGGAAGGAAGGCCGAAGCAAAAAAAAAACATTGATGCAGGCGCGCCTTCATCAAAAAAACAATTTTTTATTGAAGACGCCATTTCAAATGGCGTCTTGGGTTAGTTTAAAATATTTTTAAAATTTCGATTATTTTGTTAAATAAATTTTTTTTTTCCGATTAAAAAGTTAAAAAACCCAACATTGAAGGTAATCAATTTATTAAAGTTATTTAACATTTATATTATAAAATATTATTAGTATTAATTTTTAAATTTAAAATCGTTATCGGCTTCTTATCCCATGTTTTATTATCATTATTATTTTCGTGTTTTACGACCAGATATAGACCTGGCCCTAATTCTAAATCGATTGGTTCAATTCCAATAAAAGATAGAACTGGAGCTAAATCAAGTCATATTTTTCGTTTTTGTTTGTTTACAATTTGAATAGATTTGGATTAAATTTATTTTTCGTGTTCTTAAAGTGAATGCACCGAGATATTAGATGGAAGTTGGTTTACAAATCTAGCATAAGACACTCAAACTAACTTGCTCTGAAACTAATTAAAGCAAAATAAAACATTTAAACAAACAACAAGAAAAGTAAATGCACACTGAATTGTTTCTGGAAGTTTTGAAGGTGGTACAATTCTTATACGTCCCCTTATTTCCACCGAATGACCCATTAGAAGACTTTGATATATACAACCCTTTGTATAAACTCACTCCAACCGAGGATACTCTTACGACTGTAATTCCTAGCAGCTCAATTATTCATCAGCAGCTCAACTCATCTAAACTCTCATTATATCCGAACAACATGTCAGACATTTCAATAACACTATTATATTTAAACTCACTATTATAATGAATAGAGTGTACTGTGCTGGCACAAATATCACTTAATTGATATGGTATGTACTAGTAAGTGGTGCCTATTTGAAGTATGCACTCAATTCAATAGATATGTATTTGAAACTCATCATGGATCGATCTCTTGGGTTGTGAGTATGATGAGTTGTAGATCGTCAAGTGTATCTTTAATTTTCAATCTTCAAGTGCATTTATATGGTATTGACATAGATATGTATGTAAGTACTTTCTCTTACTTTTCCAACGATATTAGTGATTTTTTTGGTCATGTATTGCACTAGCTGTTTATGGACTTTGAGGGTAAACCTTTTGATGTCAAACCCTGCTGGTGATCAATCAGTTAGTCTATGTCTCGTCTGCTATATGATTTATTCAGCTAGCCTTTCATCTATTTGAATCTTGTTGGTTGCATTAACTTGGTTGAGTATTCTGGTGGTTTAGATATCCAGCTTGACTAATTGTATCAGCTAGATTGACTGATTCTATAAAGCCCTCATATCGTATTATCGTAAATCATGTTCAATAATTATGTGATTATCTGTTGATATGATTGAGAATGAACATGAGAAATATTATATTTGATAAAAGCTCAAAATCATACTTGACATTATGTTTGACAAGTTTGCTGGACTGCAGCGGATAAACGACTTTGTTACGGTTTCTAGCATATTGTAACTATGTCCAAATGAGATGAGGTCAATTTCATTGGAAAGCCAACTTAGAGGGCTACAATCTTTGTGTTTTAGTTTTGACCGAATCATTTTAGACGGAAGGTCAAAATTATCCCAAAATATTTTATCTTAATTTCTTGCATTGACACAATTTGGTAGATTGGACATACCATTCTTGTCCGATATTCAAAGTGAGTGATTCTAGAGCCAAATAAAAGATAAAACATAGATCACAACTTTCATTTAGTTCATTTTCCCTATCCAGACGTTTCATTATCCGAATTGACGCATCAAGTGTCTCGAAAACCATCCCTGCGATTTTTCTTGTGTTAATGTTATGGTTTATTTTGGAGTTGTGTCCAAAAATTATGAAATTAAAATATGTTGTATATTATACAACGCTGAACATGGTTTCAACGATAATTTCGAGATTATGTTACGGTTTTGATTTTATATGATATATTTTAGTTTCTAAAAATATTTAAATGTCGAACTTGATGTGAATTCAATAGCGGATAATTACTAATTTTAGTAACCATATAATTTAGTAAAATTTGACGAAAATGGGTAAAATGAATTTATAGACTCATAACATGTTAATATGACTAAATGTGAATAAATTAGTGCTTGCGAATATATTTAAAGGTGCGAAATATATTAATGTGTAGATTTGCCTTTTGCACGAAAAATGCATTGGTGGATTAAATGGATATCAAGTTTGGATTAGAAAAATTAAGGTATGTTGCAGTCGAGTAACATACGACATGTATCTATATAATTTGATATATGATTTGATGAATTATGTGAGTTATGTGGCTACATGAATTTTAATTTATGTAGCATTCATAGCATGTATAATTGACATATCAGTGTATGAAATGAATGTTTTGTTAAAACACATCATTTTTATACATACATCGATGCATGACATGTACATTGAGTTATTGTCCTTAAAACACACACAATCCAATGTTCTAGTGGTGAGGATATTGAATTTCGAGTCATGTAACCCGAGTTCAAATCTCGGTAAACCTTTGTCTTTTTATTTTGTTGCTTTCATCTTTGTAAAGATGGACATAACAAATGTTTATTATCTAACATTTAGCATTATAATAAATTACAATTCACCAATGAACAATTATAAAATATCAATAAAGTACCAAAAAAATCACCAAAAAGTACTCTCTTGCTACCTCAACACTTTTATAACTCTCTACCAAAAAATAATGAGTCTCTTAAACACGTAAAGAACTTGTTCTCGCCTTTCTTAAAATTGAGCAAGTCAATTCCTTGAATATCAATTAACCGAGCATTATAATAATTGTATTATAACAATTAAACTCAGTAAGTGTATTATTTCTTGAAATCAAATAAGTCTATTTCTTGAAATAATCGTATTGTAATTATTTACGTAATAGTTTTTACCTATAGATATACACGGATGTTTATTATGAAATTTTGATTTAATTTTATATATTTACTTTGCCCCCCGGTCAAATTCCTAGATTCTCGCATGCCAAAAAGGTATAGGGAATTGCGGTCCCCTTTGATTACCATGATTTGTTGAGATGGTGATTGATGACACCTTGCTAATATCATGTCTGGATATCCCTATATGATGTCAAGAGATGGGATTTGGTGACGCTTTGAGGACGGACCATATGGATATCACTTTGCTTGACTTGCTTGATTATTCTGATATGTTTGGACTTGTGTTTATTGACTCAGATATACCCAGTGTATGGGTGTAGATACGATACAAACATGACATGCATTACAATACATTGCCTTGCATTTCATTTCGTATATATACTGGGTTTTTACTCACCCCAAGAGGTGCTCTTGTTGTCTTTGTGTATGGATAATGACAGGTAGTACAGGTGATCATGACCCCAGAAAGGGCGCTTAAGGTGGGAGCCACACTTGAGAGGCTTATTTTATCATTTATCCTAGTAGTGGATGTAAATGTATACTACTATGATGCACGGACATTCCTGAAAATCACTTGGTGCAGTGTCAGACACTTCTAGATCACCGACACTCATCAGACACATATCGAACCCTCCATTTGGAGTGTTCTTAATTTAGAAATAAAATTAATTCGGACACAAGTGCCGAAAACTTCCGAGAGGTGTGTCAGACACTTCCGAGGAACGTGTCCAACTAGGAAATGATACTTTTGGTGGTTAATTATACATTTTAAAAAGTTTTTGACTAAAATAAAATTTGAATGTGTTTGTTAAACTTTATGGTAATCGAAGTAATATGCATTTGGTGCTATTATCAGTGATACTGTAATGATTTTAGTGACATTAATTTATTTATGTGCTTCTTGAATTTTTAAGAATATATTTGGTGTTATATTTTATTTGGGCGTGCTTGCTAAACTTTATGTTAACTGAAGTAATATGAATTTGATGTTAGTATGTGTGATATTATGATGATTCCAGTGATATGCATTTATTTATACGCTTCTTGAATTTGGTAAGAATATTTTTTGTTGTTTTTACATGGTTTTAGAATTTAATAAATGCGAATTTAAAATTTTGTAATATAGTACATGTATAATATCTATAAAATATAAATACATGTCACAGCCGTGTCGTATCCTGTAAATTTTAAAAAATCCATGTCACCGTGTCCGTGTCGAGCCGATTTCGTGTCGCCGTGTCAGTGTACATGCATCATAGGTATAACAGGGGTGTGTCCCTGGCATGCGAGATGAGTTTATGTATATTAGGTTGTTTCCAGTTCGGTATGGATATGTTTATGCGAGTTTGGTATCTGGTGTGTGTATGTGTATATATTCAGTAGTATATTGGTATATGTATAACATGTGGTACATTCCTCGTATAATGAGGTAATGCCGAAATTTTTAGGGCCACGTGTTGCTAAATTTTTAACTAATATTCCACTATTTACATTTAAATAATTATTGTATGATCATTAATCACATTATTAGGATTGAGCTACCACAGATTCATCTACTGCTAAATCAGTTGGCTTATATAGTTAAGCTCTGGTTGTTTTAGCTGTCCCAAAGATTAGTTCTCCTGATCATCAAGGGCGAATGCACAATATAAGAAAGCCCCCCCTCCATTTTTTCTAGTACACAAAAAAAACTATATTTTATCCTTCCAAAATTGCATTTTGCCCCGCAAAAAGTGCCTTTTGCCTTTCCAATATTATCCTCCAATTTTTATGTTATTACTTTTGCCCCCTAAGCAAAAATTCTAAATTCACCCCTTCTAATCACTTAGATGACTTGGGTTTTTGGCTTGTCCGGATTGATCAGTTTCACTGATCACTCAGCTGGCCTGGAGATTGGTTATGCTGATCACATCTGGCCTTGTTCTTGTTGATCGATTCTGTTGATCAGTTCTATTGATCACTTTGGCTTAACTTTGCTGAGCTGAATCTTGCTGCACATTCAGTAGATTTGTCAGTATTATCATAACCAAGTTTTGTTAACATAACTAAGATTAATCAGGTTCACTAAATCTAGTATATATTATAAAATATGATGAATATTTAATTTGTTTACTAAAAGAAATCTTTTCCGAACGTTATAGATGTTATTTATTGGTGTTTAATAATAATTTCGCGAAATTAGAAATTAAAAGAAAAAAGATCATAAACAATTGGAGTCCACATTGACAGGGCTAATATTGACCACAAGATTGGTAATGCAAGACAAATTTAATATTTTATTATTATTCTCTAAAATTTAAGATGTTTTAAGTGTCTAGAATTAGATTTTTATTAGTAATTGATTACATTAGAATTTCATATTTTAATTGTATTAAAACTAGTATTTTATCAAGCATTAGTATTCCTACTTACTCTAGGACTAGGAGTACTATAAATTGTTATTTGCATTCAAACATAGAATTCAACTTTAATAATATTTCATAATCATATTGCTTTTTTCCTCTAAATTGAGATTTCAAGTGTTTTGTTTGAAGCACCCTGTTCCGTTGCAACAAAATTGGCATCAGAGATAGGCTGTGCTTGGACCCTTTGGCTTAGGATGGCACTAGTAGGAAATAACCTTTCCCGACGAGCGACGGACCAATAGAGACGAACCACAACTCCATAGTATGAAAGAATCACTCGCAATCTCATGCAGATGATTACTGAATTGATTGAAGTGAGGCATGAACGAAGCTACTAGATCCAGATATTAAGTTATTAACTGCATGGAGAATAGCAACTTTGAACTTATGGAATTTATAACCACCATGTATTTTTATCTCCACATCAAGTAGCAATCAACATTGTAATAATATTACACTCGCCTTGTGAAATGGAACAACAATCATGTACCATGGTATCATTTTCACATAGATGTAATATTATTTGTTTCCCGAGCTTAATCTCGTAAACAGTCATTCATTTAATCAGATTAAATAATATACATTTACGATATATACGTTCCTTGAAAATCGTATGTGTATATCAACTTTATAACAATATATGCACATCAAATTTTTAACAATATCCAATGTTATTATCGTATAAATAATAACATACATGTATCGTTGCAAAATACGATATATAGACTAGCATCATAATATCCGTACACCACATATGCTCTGATTACTCATGAGCTCTTAAACATCAATCTCACCATATATCATCATCCGGATACCATTGGCACAAAGTAATTACTAAAAAACCATTAGTAATTCTCATATATTACCCATATATAATAAGTGGCGTAATGGTTACTCTTCCCATGAACAGTAACCATTACGTCACTTTTTCAATTTTTTTATTTTAATTTTTTTTTATTTCCTTTTTCTTTTATTTTTTCTTTTATTTTGTATTTTTTATAAAATATTCGATATGATGAATTTCTGGTAGATTACATATCGTCGATTTTGCTTGTTTATGTACATTTTGATTTTTTTCTTACCTACGACCCATTGCTAAAATGTGGTATTACCTATTTACCTTTGTTCTGATATTTGGCATCAAATATTCCCTTAATATATAAGGAGATTATATCAAAACCCTTGACTCAAGAGTGCATCCATCTTATCTCAATTTTTAAAATTTAAAATGTTATCTTTTTTTTTTTTAGAAAAAAACTTGTTGATTTTGTCAAGTATGAATTAAAAAAAACAGATAGTTCAAAATAGATTTTTCTCGTGGCAAACTTTAATAATAAATTTTTATATGAACTTATTTTAAAAAAAAAGAGTTAAAAATAAGTTTTCGTTGTGGCAAAATTTAATAATATTTGTTTATAAAATATTCGGCATGATGAATTTTTGGTAGATTATAGGTCGTCAGTTTTGCTTGTTTGTATACATTTTGAGTTTTGGCTTACCTACGACCCGTTGCTAATATGTGATTGTTCTCGATTACCTTTGTTATGGTGTTTGACATCAAATGTTCCCTTCATTTATAAGGAGATTATATCAAAAAATTAGAAAAATTAAATTATGATAATTATATATTACTTGTTTGATAATAATTTGGGACGTCACATTTACATTCATTATTTGTCAGAAAGTATATAAATAATTATAAAAGTAAGATGATTCATTAATCTTGAGGCCATAGCAAGTAATAAGAGCAATATCCTAAAATAACAATGCAACTACAACAATAAATATAAACTATAATTCTAGCCATCGTCATTTTGAAAACTCTTGCGAACAACTTTTGATTGGTTTTTTTGAGCTCATTGAGATTTACTTTTATTGTGATTGATGTAATCTACTACTGCACTTTCGTAGATGACTTTTGTTTAGAGAGTCTATTGGGCCCTACAAGGATATCATATGCCAACTATTGCTATGGTGTACTGTTGGGGAAGACTTCTGTTTACTCCAACCTATTTGATTTTATATACATACGATTATGTATGTTTAATGCGTATGAACCATCTTTTTATTCTCTAGAACTGTCTGTTGAACTTGTGTCGGACGCTTTGTTGGATATATATACCAGGTTAGGCGCGGTGCCAAATTAACTAGTGTATATTATAATAACATACATCGGCAATCACTCATTATCAATTTTAGAAAATCATAATCGTCGAATATGATATTCCTAGATTAAAAGTATTCACATATTTTATGTATAATCATACCATATATCACCACATACCTATATAATTACATGCGACACCAAAATCAATGTCATACTTTAATACCGGAGGATATCATGTCATAATTCAGCAATATAAAATGCCACAATACTATCACAGAAATATGTATCGCCCCAAAATAATCATCATTACCACAACATCATCTCAACAATAGATACAATCGATATAGCGATGTCACCACATCGGCTATACCTTGCCTTTGTATCACCACAGCAAAGATAACAAATGAAAATAATAATAACATGTCTCATCAGCAAATCTATCCCCAACTATTTTCACCTGTACAATTGATCATTGATTGCATTTTTTAACAATAAAATTCCAGTGAGGTACGATTAATCCGTAAGTGCGCGGTTGTCAAGTTTTAGTATAATGATTTAAAAGTAAGAGTATTGAACCCACAAAGACTAACTGTAAGTACCAATAAGACACTTTAAACAATATTTAACATACGATAATGAATTTAACAATTACTAATAACTACTATTAATCTAACCAAGCAAATCAAAGTTAACGGGAAAAGTCCACTCGAGAAGATTATCAAGACGTCGGTTCGCCAATGTAACCCCCATACAACCCTCGATTGAATATCCATATATCTCTAAGGTGATAAGTTTTCCTAGTTTATTCAATATACTACGGTCAAGCTATCAAACCTAATTAACGTGCAATAAGCCACGCTATTGAGCCTTAAACGTAATTAGTATTCAAATGGGTTTTGAAGATCAACAAAATTCTATTTGTTATACTAATGTGTCTACTTAGTGTACAAGGTTAGATCGATAATATGGTTGGGAAGACCAAATGGAAGAGAACCCAAGTTACAAAATGACATTTGCGAGTTCATATGACAAGCGTTGAATCTTATCAAGAAAGTGGTTTATCTTGGACGAGAAGGAATGACATCCATGAACAACCAAAATAAGTGTTCAATATTTGTGGAATGATGTTGGAACATTATCTTGTGCTAGGATGAAGACCCACAAACCAATGGTCCGTTGATGGGCAAATTCTATTAAAGCCATTTGACCACAACGTGATATTTTGATATATCATATCTCATGGCTCATTGATCCAAATGATGTGATTCGAAAGAGGTTTGAAAGCCAACTCAAAATGCTAGTTTTCATATTCAAACAACTTGGTTTAATTTGGATTGCATAATGGAACAAAATGGCATAGAATTCATATCAAATGCAGATTGCATTTAGCTTGAAGCAAGATTGGAGCAGTTGTAGAATTTTGGGCATAACTTCTTCATATCTCATTGAAATTCGATGATTTTGGTGTCCATGCATAGACAAGAGGAAAAAGAGCTACAATTTTGATGTTTACAACATTTCCCAGAAACGAGCTTAAGATGGTAAAAAAGTGCGAAGTTTGAGATTGTTGAAATCTAGGCAGACAGTTTCAGGCGTTCCGAGCCATGCGTGCCAATGCCACGCACCATAGACTAAACCAATAGCATGATGCATGCGCAGGAGGAACAAACGCCCCAGACATTCCAAAAATAGTCTCAAGCGATCCAAGATAGTTTCAGGCAATCTACTGTTAGCCTGAGGCGATGCATTTTTACTGTTCACATTTTGGCACGACCTTGGATTTTTGGCTAGATCGCCCGAGGCAATCTACTGTTCACCTGAGGCGATCTATGCTAAGGTTTGAATTTTTGACCGTTGGGCTGAGGCGATCCAAGATAGTTCCAGGCGATGTGGGCGCGAGTTTAGCCCAAGAAAGCTCTCCTAAAGGCTATAAACGACTAGTTGGCTCTTGTCTTCACTTGGGAACATCATACACTATAAATTGGTGCATTTGGGATGGCACGACACAACACAACAACCAACAACAAAGAAAAAACATAAGATTTACTCAAGATTACACATTTATCATTCAAGTTCATCATTTTGAGTTGTGTTTCATTTGTGAGAGTGTGAGGCTTATTTCTATAAGCCATTTGTTGTTGTGAGAGTTGGTGCTTGAGTTTGTAAACACCGTGAAGTTGTAATTTGTTGTGGCACACAAGTTGTGAATCGTTATAAGGTCCTCCAACACCGACACAAGTTGGAAACTGTATAATTCATTTACAAGTGAAGTTGGTGCATGTTTGTGCCTATTCTTGGAACCCTTAAGGCCAAGAAAACTCGTGAAGAGTGTGGGACTCGGGAAGAGTTTATTTGTGGATATCCTTGGAGCCCTTAAGGCCAAGAAGACTCGTGAAAAGTAAATGACTCGGGAAGAGTTTGTTTGTGGCTGACTTGGAGCCCTTAAGGCCAAGATCGAAGTGTTCTAGTGGAACCTCGGTTGGACGTTTTCTAACCGGGAAGAGGAGATGTAGGCGACTCATCACCAAACTTCTATAACATATCCTTGTGTTCTTTATTGTTTTATTTAAATTACGAATTTACTGTTGGGATTAATAATAATAAAGTTGGGTTTAATTGATAAAAACCCAATAATTATTATTAATTTTGTTAATGAGAACAAAATTATGGTAAGTTAATTATGAATAGTCAATTAGGCTAAAGAAATCGCACATTGAGAAAATGAGACACTTATGATTTGTTTACAATGAGATACAAATCAATATAGTGTAGTTAAGTAGAAAAAATGGGGACCCCTCGCGCGCCGTCCATCCGTACGCTCCGCTCCGCTCGCTGCGCCGCGCCGCGTCGCGACGTGTCGCGCGCCACTGCCGCGAATGCAGCCCTATCATTTTACTACTCGGATTTCTGAAATAACTTTTCATCTATCTGACTTTTCATATTCTGTTGGGTATTAAGTTTGAGACTTTTCACCTACCTGCAGAATTGATGTCAGATTTAAGTATGAGACTTAAATCCATATTAATCTGATGTTAAGTGTTGAGACTTTTAATCTACGCCATTAAACTTTACACTTAATTCTGAGACCTTTGAATTGGTCTGCTGCTCAGCTATATAAGCTGCTTCAGCCATATGTTTTAATTCATTCCGAAAAATCTTCATACATACATATAACATTCTGCTTTGAGAGTACTGCACACTATTAAGTGTTCGAAGGAGTTTGCTCGTACTTTTGCTTTGATCCGAACAGAGGTGATTGGGCGTTGTACCTTGGAACTCACTTGTCCAGGAGGCCAGAAGCTAAGGCGGGCAAATTTGAGTTTACGAGCACACGACTTGCTGTGGCCTCGTCCAGAAATTGTTTCCAGATTCTTGTTGATTAAGTCTTCAGTTTATAACTACTACTGTACGTCTAATGCTTTTGTAGTTTGATTGTTTGATGTTATAAGTATATTGTTTCTGTTCACAGTATAGTTTCTCTTTTTATTACAATTGTTTAAACTGATTCAACTCTTTCGATTTAATAAACAATACCAACAATCGTAAACTCAAATTTTTGTTTTGTTTCTGTTTTATTTTTCAGATGTTAATCAGTTTGCAAAATCCTAATTTGCTAATTACAATATTGTTGAAATTTCAACTCATCACAGTTGCGCAATATCAAAATATTTATAAAGTTGTTTTCAAAACTAGTTTTATATTATTTGTGTTGTGTTCTATTTTAGCTTATGGCTGACCAGATTCCAAACCAAAATGCTGAGAATACTGAGATTCCAGTGGTGACCCCAGTAGTGAAAGCTAGCGGCGCTGAGGTCGTTATGCCAGTTCTGTGAAACCCAATACCGTTCTCTCAATTTGAGAAACCGGAAAAGTTCAAAGGTTCCAACTTTAAGCGTTGGCAGCAGAAGATGATGTTCTTCTTGACCACCTTGAACTTGACCATGTTTCTTAAAGAGGAGAAATCAGTGGAGGACAAAGAGGATCCTCAATCTGTTGTTATAGTCGAATCATGGCTGAGCGTCGACTACCTCTGTCGTAACTATGTACTGAATTCTCTGGACGATGCACTTTTTAATGTGTATTCCCCCAAAGAAATTGCGAAGGATCTTTTGGAATCATTAGAAATGAAGTACAAAGTTGATGACGCAGGCGCAAAGAAATTTGTAGCTGGTAGATTCCATGACTACCGAATGGTAGATTGCAAGAGTGTTGTTGAGCAATGCAAAGAGCTGCAGCTGCTGCCGAAGGTATGGGGCTAAATTATACCCTCCATGTGGCGATGATGATTGAAACCGCCATCTTCGAAGGACTTCAAGAGCTACCTGAAGCACAAGCGAAAGATGATGAGTCTTGAGGATCTTATCAAGAGGCTGTGCATCGAGCAAGACAACCGAAAAGTTGACAAGAAATCATTTGGAATGATTTCCAAGGCCAACGTGGTTGAAGTTGGGGACAACTCCCGTGGGAATAAATGCAAGCGTACTTTTGATCCCAAGGGAGATACTCAGACAAGGAGGTTCACCGGTGACTGTTATGTGTGTGGTAAGCCTAACCATAAGGCCAAGGACTGCACTCAACGTCAAAACAATGAGGGTAAAAGGAAGGCAGACCCAAATAGAGGCAAAGGCAAGAGGCTTGCTCATGCCAACATTGTTGAGGACAACCTGAGCTCAGACATGAACGACATGCATCTGACTGCAGTGGTGTCGGAGGTGAACCTTGTTGGTGGGAACTCCAAGGAATGGTGGGTTGACACTCGGGCTACTCGCCACATATGCGCCAACAAATGGATGTTAAGACCTATCAACTAATCAATGACGAGCACTGCTACATGGGAAATTCAGCAGTCTCAAAAGTTGAAGGCAAATGGACGGTTGTGCTAAAGATCACTTCCGGGAAAGAGTTGACTCTTACCGAGGGGCTTCACGTGCCAGAGATCCGAAAGAATCTCATCTCCGGAGCAATGCTGAAAAAGAAAGGTTTTCAGCTCGTGTTTGAATCCGACAAAGTCATTCTGTCCAAGGGTGGTATGTTTGTGGGCAAAGGCTACTTGGCCAATAACCTCTTCAAGATGAGTGTAATGACTTTAGCTCCTAAGGCTAAGTCTAGTGTAGATGTTGAGGTTGATGTTAATGCAGCATATGAGGCTAGTACAAGCAAAAATAATGTAATGATTGTTGCCAATGTGGCTAATAAAACTTTAAAGTTTGATTATTCTTGTGAGTCTTTACATTTGTGGCATGGTAGATTATGACATATGAATTATAAGTCCTTACAAAGGCTAATGTCTCTTAATCTATTACCTAAAGTTAACATCAATCATAAACACAAGTGTGAGACTTGTGTAAAGACCAAATTAACCAAGTCTTCATTCCACTCAATTGAGTGAAGCACCGAACCGTTAAACTTGATCCATACGGATGTATGCGCTCTAAAGTATGTACAATCTAGAGGCGGTAAAAATTATTTCATAACATTTATCGATGATTGTACAAGATATTGTTATGTCTACTTAATGAGAAGTAAAGACGAAGCAATTGATATGTTCATTCACTATAAGAATGAAGTTGAGAATCAACTTGATAAAAGGATTAAAATTCTTCAAAGTGATCAAGGCTGTGAATATGAGTCTCCATTTGCACAAATATGTGCTGAGAGTGGCATTATTCATCAAACCACTGAGCTTTATTCTCCCGAGAAAAATGGTATTGCTGAAAGGAAGAATAGAACGCTTAAGGAAATGATGAATGCAATGCTTATAAGTTCTGACTTACCTCAGAATTTGTGGGGAGAAGCTCTGTTTTTCGTCAATTATGTGCTAAACAGAGTACCGGATAAAAAATTGGATAAAACGCCTTATGAATTATGGAAATGTCGCGCACCTAGCTACAAGTTTTTAAGGGTTTGGGGCTGTCTAGCAAAGGTACCAATTCCTCATCCTAAACGGACTAGGATATGACCTAAGACAGTGGATTGTGTATTTATCGGATATGCGCAAGATAGTAGTGCCTATCGATTTCTGGTACACAAGTCAGATAATGCATGTAAATATTATTATTATTGAGGCTAGAGATGCTTCATTCTTTGAGGAAATATTTCCCCACAAAACTCAGACAGTGACTGAAATCAATGTTGAGAGAAATGTGGGGGATAGATAATCTCAAGAGAATGTAGAATCGCCTAGACGAAGCAAAAGAGCGAGAAAAGAAAAGTCTTTTGGCTCAGATTTTCTAACATATCTGTTGGAAAAGGATCCGGCTACTTTCAAGGAAGCAATGTCTTCACAAGACTCTGATCTTTGGAAAGAAGTGGTGAACAGTGAGATAGAATCTATCTTACATAATCATACTTGGGAGCTAGTGGATCTTCCTGCAGGTTGTAAACCACTAGGCCACATGTGGATCTTCAATAGGAAATGAAAGCTGATGGTACGGTAGATAAGTACAAGGCTAGACTTGTAGTCAAAGGCTACAGACAAACTGAGGGTGTTGTATTTCGACACATACGCTCTGGTATCCAGGAAAACGTCTATAAGGATAATAATTGCATTTACTGCCTTATATAACCTAGAGATCCATCAAATGGATGTAAACACGGATTTTCTAAATGGAGAGTTAGAATATGAGGTTTACATGGACCAACCTGAAGGGTTTGTAGTTCCAGGTAAAGAAACGAAGATGTGTAGACTTGTGAAATCCTTATATGGATTAAAACAAGCACCTAAACAATGTCACGAAAAATTTGATAGCGTCATGCTTTCAAATGGGTTTAAAACAAACCAATGCGATAAATGTGTCTACGTGAAAGGAGACAATGCAAGTTATGTGATAGTATGTCTCTACGTGGATGACATGATAATTGTTTGTAATAACAATAACATCAAAATTACCAAGAAAATGTTATCGTGAAATTTTGAGATGAAAGACCTAGGTCTTGCAGATGTGATTCTTGAGATGAATATCACAAAACATGGAGATGGATATTCTCTCTCCCAGAGTCATTATGTTGAGAAGATACTTGACAAGTTTGACAAGGGAAATAATACCATTGCGAGAACACCTATGGAGGTGGTGTCAAATCTTTGCAAGAATCGCGGAGAAGGTGTGCAACAACTTGAGTACTCTAGGGTCATAGGTAGTCTCAGGTATCTCATGGACTGCACTAGACCTGATATAGCTAACTCAGTCAATAGATTAAGCAGATATACGAGTAATCCCAGTTATGAGCACTGGAAGGCGTAGTTCGAGTTCTTGGACATCTAAGATACACTACTAACTACGGACTACATTATACTAGATATCCAGCAGTAATTGAAGAGTACTCAGATGCTAATTAGATTTTGGACTCCAAGAATATAACGTCCACGAGTATATATATTTTTTTAATTGGAGGTGCAGCTGTCTCATGAAAATCATGCAAACAGGCGTGCATTGCTAGATCAACTATGGAATCTGAGTTCATAGCTTTAGATCTTGCAGCAGAAGAAGCTGATTGGCTTCTGAGTTTCTTGGAGGACATTCCAATGTGGTCAAAACCTGTGCCACCCATTAGCGTGCACTGTGATAGTCAGTCAGCTATGGGAAGAGCACAAAACAATGTGTATAATGGGAAATCTAGACATAAACGTCGGAGACATAAATCAGTGAGAAATCTACTGAAAACTGGTGTTATTTCTCTAGATTACGTGAAGTCTAAAGAAAATATTGCAGACCCATTTACGAAAGGTCTAACGAGAGATCGAGTAGAGATTTCATCGAGGGGAATGGGGTTGAAGCCCATGAAATTGATTACCAATCATGATGTCAATCCAACCTGAATTGTAAAGTCCAATTTGTAGGTTCAATGGGAAAACCGAATTGTGGGGGGATCGAACAAATCACTCTGTAAATTGAGTTCCTTACATATTCCTATGATGAAAGAGTGATAAACCTGTAGTTGGGAAGGCTGAGCTCATGCTCTTAATGATTCTTCTATCTCGAGATATTAAAGTGGGGTATAACAGGATACTCTTTAGGAGAAATCGTCTATATCGAATGTGAAGGGGCCCCTTCTATGAGATGACCTGAGGGCTAAATCTCTAGAGCATTCGATGAAACATCCAAGGCAGTCCAGGGCCAAAATGGACAACAACAAAAGAACCAATAATAGTGTGGAGATGAAGCTGTGTGAGTATTGTTGTCTTGTTATACATAAAACGTCGAACTGTTCAAGGCATCACGTCCACTGATTGATAAGTATATCATATGATACTTTAGTAAGGAAGGTTCAAGGTTAACCACCACCTATCCTGATGCAGTGGATTCTTAAAGTACTCTCAAATCTTCATTTAGGTGCATTGTGTAATTTTTTCGCCATATTGCATTCATGTGGGGGATTGTTGGGATTAATAATAATAAAGCTGGGTTTAATTGATAAAAGCCCAATAATTATTATTAATTTTGTTAATGAGAACAAAATTATGGTAAGTTAATTATGAATAGTCAATTAGGCTAAAGAAATCTCACATTGAGAAAATGAGACACTTATGGTTTGTTTATAATGAGATATAAATCAATAAAGTGTAATTAAGTAGAAAAAATTGGTGCCCCTCGCGCGCCGTCCGTACATCCGCTCCGGCTCGTCTTGCCTCGCCTCGCCTCGCCGTGTCGGGTCGATTCGCGCGTGTCGCTGCCGCGAAGGCAGTCCTATCTTTTTTCTACTCAAATTTCTGAAATGACTTTTCATCTACCCGACTTTTCATATTCTGCTGGGTATTAAGTTTGAGACTTTTCACCTACCTGCAGAATTGATGTCAGACTTAAGTGTGAGACTTAAATCCATATTAATCTGTTGTTAAGTGTTGAGACTTTTCATCTACCATATTGAACTTTACACTTAATTTCTGAGACCTTTCGAGTGGTCTGCTGCTCAGCGATATAAGCTGCTTCAGCCATATGTTTTAATTCATTCCGAAAAATCTTCATACATACATATAGCATTCTGCTTTGAGAGTACTGCACACTGTTAAGTGTTCGAAGGAGTCTGCTCGGACTTTTGCTTCGATCCGAACAGAGGTGATTGGGTGTTGTACTTTGGAACTCACTTGTCCAGGAGAACAGAAGCTAAGGCTGGCAAATTTGAGTTTACGGGCACACGACTTACTGTGGCCTCGTTTAGAAATTGTTTCCAGATTCTTGTTGATTAAGTTTTCAGTTTATAACTACTACTGTAAGTCTAATGCTTTTGTAATTTGATTGTTTGATGTTATAAGTATATTGTTTCTGTTCACAGTATAGTTTCTCTTTTTATTACAATTGTTTAAACCGATTCAACTCTTTCTATTTAAATAAGCAGTACCAACATTTACATTATTGCTTCTTATTATTCATTTATCGATTGACCTGAAGTCTTCCACAGCGCAAACTCAACTTTTGCAAAATCTCTTTAATATTGCTAAAGTGACCAAGGAACCTCATTCACCCCGCTCTTCGGTTCCAACAAGTGGTATCAAAGCCACTTGGTTTTTGTTTTAAACCAAAAGTTTTATGGGTTGTGAATTCCTGCCCTTGGCGCTGATTGAGTTGTAGATTATGAGCTTACTGATTCAAAGCTCTCATAACTAGCAAGTTAGTTTGCTCAAGGTCAATCGACCAATCGACCTCCGCTCTTAAAGGAAAATAACTACGGATATTGGAAGAATTGAATTTCTCTGTATATTCAGTCCGTAGATTATTACCTATGGAAGATTATTGTGAAAGATCCACATATTCCTTTAAAGGAAGTTGAGGGAAACAAAGTTCCCAAAGAAATGGACGATTTTACAAAGGCGGATATGATCTTAATCTCTCAAAATGCTAAAGCAATTAATATTTTCCATTATGCTTTAGATATGAATGAATACAACCGCATCTCGATGTGTTCAACCGCAAAGGAAATTTGGGACAAACTACAAATTTTTCATGAGGGCACCAACCAAGTGAAGGAGAACTCAGTACGAAACTTTTGAGATGAAGACCGGAGAAAACATTGATTCAATGTTTAGAAGGCTCACTCAAATCATCAATGAGCTTTCCCAACTTGGTTATCCTCCCAAGCAGATATGGAGAAGAACACTAAGAGCTTTGTCTAAGGAGTGTAATACCAAGAGGACGACAATCATTGAGTCCAACAAAGAAGATATGCATCATACGATCTTGATGAACTCCATGGAACTTTGGAGACACATGAGCTTCAAATGTCAATACGGAAGGGAATAAATAAGGAGGTGGATAAATCTAAAGGAAAGGGGATTGCCTTGGTTGGAAAATACCAAATCGATGACGAAGATGATGGGGAGATGGCCTTGTTCACAAGAAAGTTCAAGAAGTTCTATAATATATACAACATGTCAAAGACTTCCGGTGCCACCAACAATTCTTCCAAACTAGAAGTAACGTGTTTCAATTGTCAATCTAAATGTCATTATGCTAATGAATGTCCTAGGAAGAAACATGTGGATAAGGGGAAGAAGAAAGCTTTAATGGCTATATGGAGTGATAATGACTCCGATGATGAAGATGTAACTAATCTTTGCCTAATGGCTCTGGGCGATGAAGAAGAAGAAGAAGAAGAAGAAGAAGAAGAAGAAGAAGATGATGATGATGATGACGAGGTACCCTTTTATGATGATTACTTAGTGCATATGATGAAGATTGTCTTGGTAGAACTAAGAAGAGCAATAAAATGTTCAAACTAGACTTGGCTAAGAAGGAAGAAGAACTCATCATTTTATAAAATCAAGTACATGATTTAAAGACATCATTTGCCAAGTTTAGTGATAGTAGTTTAAAGATGGATGAATTGCTTGGCTTGCTACGATATAGTTTCGATAGAGCCGGACTAGGCTTTTTTGGCAAATCAAAAACATTTTCAAACTTGTTGGCTAAAGCCAAGCATAATCCCCCTACTGGCATTTATTATTGTAAGGTTGGACATGTTAGAAACAAATATAGATTTGTTAAAAATCAATACTAACCAAACAAGAGGTGGGAATGGATTCCAATTGCATCGATGAAAGCTAACCTACAAGGACCCAAAAATAAAATGGGTACCAAAGATCCTCCTATTGTAAGCTTGTTTAGTAGGAACTACAAAATGATAGAAGATGAAGAGACTATCACCTCAATGGAGGAAACTATAAGATGCACCTCAATAGAGGATGCTCGAGGTATAGGACCGATGATAACAACTTACTTTTGTCATCCAAGGTAAATTTATTTTAAAGAATTATAGAAGTATAATTAGTTCCTTTCTTTATTTAATGTTCCTTGAATTATATATCATGATTTTATATTGATGTTCAATTACTTTGAAGGAGATTTTGATGTGATTGAGCTTTAAGTACATTTGATTATGATATCATATTTAGGGAGAACTAATTATATTTTTCTTTCATATGCATTTTAAAAGAGCAATTTCTAAATTCATTGACACAAATTAATGCTATCAAGAATTTGTGTAGCTCAATATTCATTCGAAGTGCATATTTGTGTGACCCTCTATTCTCAAATGTCTTAGAACTTTTATAAGCATACATATGCTTGATGCTTGAGTGTTGTGAATTGTGTTTTTGTTGAATCCTTAACATGATATGACTTGATTACATGCTCATTTTTGTTATTGCACAAGTTTATGCTTGAATGTTTATTAAGTGTTATCTTCTTATAATAATGGATTATGTTTACATGATTGCATATTTAAATTTGTTTAAATTCATGTTTTATATGCTTAACTCATTATGGTAAAAATCGTGATTTTTTCATATGTTCCTTAATTTAGATTTCTACTTTGATGAATTGAGAAACTCTTCTTGAGCATGATAATTTGTTGGCCTAGTCTTGTGATGCCATGTTATAAATTGTTTAAGACTTTCCAATGAGCTTTAAAAAGGTGTGATGCTATAATTGTTTTATGATTATATACATGAAGCTATTTGATCAAAGCATGTTTAATGTGTTTAAATTTTCCTCTTGTCCTAAACATGGTTTGGTTGTTTCAACATGAGCTCAAATTTGTTATACTTGATCATGAGCATGTTGAGTTTGGTGTCAAAGCTATGAATTGCAAACTTTTGGTTAGAAAGCTTTGACATAGGTAAGGTAATCTAATTACTTTTTACATTTATCATGTTTCAATTCGTTAAGATCATTAATTGTGTAAAACAGGTTATATGTGATTTAATTGCTTGAATGAGCTTAGTTTAGTTCATTCATTTCAAATAAACTGATGGCATGCCTCTATGCTTAAGTTTATCTTCTAGTTGGTTGAGCATGAGATTATTTGCATAAGCTATAATTTGCCTTGAGATCATTTTGAATATGCAAGGTGCAATTTAATTCAAGGTGATTACGCATGTTTCAATAGTTTAGATGCTCAATCTTGGATCATAGGATTATGGCTTAAGAATTTCACATATCTTTATTGCTCCTATGACCTAAATGATTTTGCTCTCATCACATGTGTATTATTAACTTGTCAATTTTTTTGCATTGAGCAATTTTAATTTGTATTGGGCATGAAGACATGGATTTTTTGATGGAACATATACACACTTTGCACATTTAAGAATACACTCACATGTTGTTTCATTGCCTTAACGCATGTTTGCCTTCCTCTTAATGATATGATCTTAAGCTTAAATGTTTTTCATTATGCCTCTCATGCCTATATGATATCTTACTTTGAGGAGTTCAAATGAATTTGATTTCGTTGGCAATTATTGATTACATCAATGCATTGAATTTATGCTTGTTATAGCTATTAAATGCTTGATGGGGAATTAAAGGAACATGCTCTCTTAATTTCTTTATTTAAATTAAAGTTTTTTTTTATTATCACAAAAAGGGGGATTTGTGGTAAACTCGAAGCTTAATACATGCATGTGTTTGAGGGGAAGAGCTCTTGAATATGCTTTGCTTGGTTAAATTTGTTTGTGCTATGCATTTGTGCAATTGTTAAGGGGAAGCCTTATTTATCTTATTTCATGCATAATTCATTTACAAGTTTACCAATTAAAAAAGGGGAGATTGTTGAGTCTTAAACACGTTGTTGAGTTTAATGCTTAATTAATCTTCAAATTATTTATGGGTTTTGATGATTAACAAAACTTACATTTGTTATACTAATGTGTCTACTTAGTGTACAATGTTAGATTGATAATTTGGTTGAGAAGACCAAATTGAAGAGGACCCAAGTTACACAATGACATTTGCGAGTTCATAGGACAAGCATTGAATCTTATCAAGAAAGTGGTCTAGCTTGGATGAGAAGGAATGACATCTATGAACAACCAAAATAAGTGTTCAACATATGTGAAATGATGTTGGAACATTATCTTGTGCTAGGATAAAGACCCACGAACCAATGGTCGTTGGTGGGCAAATTCGTTTAGAAGCAAATTTGAGCATATCGTGGCATTTTGATATATCTCATGGCTCGATGATCCAAATGATGTGATTCCAAAGAGTTTGAAAAGCCAACTCAAAATTCTTGATTTCATATTCAGAAAACTTGGTTTAATTCGGATTGCATCATAGAGCAAAATGGCATGAAAGTCATAGCAAGTGCAGATTGCATTTAGCTTGAAGCAAGGTTGTAATAGTTGTAGCATTTTGGGCATAACTTCTTCATATCTAAATTAAATTCGGTGATTTTAGTGTCCATGCGAAGACAAGAGGAAAGGCCGAAACTTTGAGTTTTACAACTTTTCCAGAAACGAGCTTAAGATGGTAGAAATGTGCGAAGTTTGAGATTGTTGAAATATGGGCAGATAGTTTCAGGTGTTTTGAGCCATATATTCAGGCGTTCCGAGCCATGCATGTCAACCCCGCTCACCATCGACTGAAGCGATGACACGGTGCGTACACAGGAGGCCCGAACACCCCAGGAGTTCCAAAAATAGTCTATGGCGATCCAAGATAGTTTCAGACGATCTATTGTTAGCCTGAGGCGATGTATTTTTACTGTTCACATTTTGGCACGGACTTGGATTTTTGGCTAGATTGCCCGAGGCGATCTACTGTTCACCTGATGCAATCTATGCTAAGGTTTGAATTTTTTACCATTGGGCTGCATCGATCCAACATAGTTCCAGGCGATGGGGGCGCGAGTTTGGTCCAAGAAAGTGCTCTGAACGGCTCGTTGGCTCTTGTCTTCACTTGGGAACATCATATACTATAAATTGGTGCATTTGGGATGGTACAACACAACACAACAACCTACAACAAAGAAAAACACAAAGTTTACTCAAGATTACACATTTATCATTCAAGTTCATCATTTTGAGTTGTTTTCATTTGTGAGAGTGCGAGGCTTATTTCTATAAGTCATTTGTTGTTGTGAGAATTGGTACTTGAGTTTGTAAACACTGTGAATGTGTAATTTATTGTGGCACATATGTTGTGAATCGTTATAAGGTCCTTCAACACCGATGCAAGTTGAAAATTGTATAAGTCATCTACAAGTGAAGTTGGTGCATGTTTGTGCCTATATTTGGAGCCCTTAAGGCCAAGAAGAATCGTGAAGAGTGTGGGACTATAGAAGAGCTTGTTTGTGGATATCCTTGGAGCCCATAAGGCCAAAAAGACTCATGAAGAGTGTGTGACTTGGGAAGAGTTTGTTTGTGGCTAACTTGGAGCCCTCAAGGCCAAGATCAAAGTGTTCTAGTGGAACCTCGGTTGGACATTTTCTAACTGGGAAGAGGAGACTTATGTGATTCATCGCCGAACTTCTATAACATATCCTTGTGTTCTTTATTGTTTTATTAAATCACGCATTTCATTATTGCTTCTTATTATTCATTGATCAAATGACTTGAAGTATTCCATAGCGCAAATCCGACTTTTGCAAAATCACTTTATATGATACCCGGGAATTAATGGTGTAAATCCCGTTGTGGTAATGATCCCTAATGGATTTTAATTGTGGCAATTATGAATTAATTACGGTGTTGGGACTCCCGAGGATTTTAAATCTAGTATTTGGGGTCGTTGGATCCAAGGGTTGAGATTGTACTCTCATCGTGGTGATAAACCTTGGAGTGGTGTTTTGGAGGGATCTGGGGTGCTTTGAGGTGGGGCTGGTAATGGAATTTGAGATTGAGAGGTAATTATTGAACACAGATGATTTTTAATGAGTCATGATGTAATTGTGGGGGACATGGGATTTTGGAGCCTTGGTACTATATATACCAAGTGGACTCGGTGTTCAGTCATTGTTCCCTCTCCTCTCTCTTCCCTCTCTCCTACGATTCTTCTCCCCCTTTCTTCCCTTTTCTCCTCCCTTGGAAGAATCGAGCAAGTCCCCCTTTCTTCCCTTTTCTCCTCCCTTGGAAGAATCGAGCAAGGCTCGATCTCGGAGCGAGGTTTCTCGAAGATATATTGGCAATCTTCTTCCCCTCCCTTTTGCTTTGTTTTGATATGATTTTTGTGTAGTTTGGTTAAGTTTTGGGATGGGTTTAAGTTTTTGGATTTTAAAGATTTTTGGGTTGGTATGTTTAAGGAAGATTTATAGTTCCTTGTTTAGGATTTGGGGTGTATTGGGAGTTGGAATTGTTGTTCTCGGGGTTTTAACCCATAAAACACCATTTTCAGGCTATTTCAGAGCTTGTCGATCGATCGGCAAGGGGGCGCCAATCGATCGCGCGATATTGGAAAATTTGACGACGATGCACGGTGCACTCGATCGATCGAGCAAAGCTGCCGATCGATCGAGAAGGTCGGGCGATCGATCGAGCGGAGCTGATTTTTGGCATAAAATTCTGGAGCTCTCGATCGATCGAGCACTTTTGGCCGATCGACCGAGAGGCCCTGTTTTGTGGAAAAATTGTTGGTTGTGGAATCGATGCAAACTTCGCCCGGGTCTTTTAAATGGTTAATCATCATGACTTGATGATGTGTTTGGAGATTGAATACGTGATATGGTATGTGTTTGTGGGCACGTAATTAATTGTGAATTGTTAATTTTGCTTAGCACATAATTCATCGGATTGCGGAACTAAGACAAGGTTTGGTTCGAACTGCGGAATCATAATGTACGTATAACGTATGAGCATAATCTTATATCTTATCGTAATTGTTGAATGCATGATATATTGTAATTGCAATAAATGGGTATGTATTGTGAACTATATGGTGCCGTTATGGAGTGAGCAACGATTGAGATGTTGTCGCTATGAAGCGAACATCGGTTATGAATGCCGCTACTACTGAGCAAGCGATGAAATGGGACTGTGTTTTAGATATGTGTGATATCTATAAACATTTTGGATTTTATTGATTATGGAAATTGGCAATTAGAACGGATTTAGTTAATCAATGAAAAGATTAACTGGCTTTTGGAAATTTTAATGGTTTCGGTTATTTTGAGAATATGAACAGCACAGGGTATCCCGTATGAGGATGATACCATTCAGAGAGTATCTTTTAAAATTCATGACTTTACATTCTGTAAACTATGAACTGTGATGTTGTGATTATTGGAATGGTGGTATTGGTATGCTCACCGCGTGTGGGGGCTGTCTCTATTGGGGCAGGTGGAATAGGTACAGCGGTAGCTCCGGGGTTGAGACCGAGCTATGGATTGAAGGTACTTCCAAGATCGAGTGCCGGTGCCGGTATTGAGTATGATATTTTATACATTAGATAGATACATTCATTCGATGCTCGCATATGAGTACTACTATATGTTTATATGGTTTGTATAAATAGGCAAATACCTTTCTCTTTTCATTCATGTGTTGCATGCAATTAATTAAGGAATTCCAAATGAATTGAGAACATGTTAGTGTATTATAAGGGTGCGTGCTATGTAAGTGGACTTGGTTGAGGGAACTTGGACCTTACATGGAATAATGCAATAAATTTTATTGTTGGTATATTATGTTATGTTAGCATGTGGTTTTTCCCCCTGATTACATGATTGTATGCACTAAATGCATGAGTTAATACACTAAAAGTGGGTTAAGGACACGGGGTCCTTACACTTTAAAATTTTCTAAAGTAGCCAATGAGCCTCAATCACCTATCCTCTTCAGTTCCAAGACACTCTCGTGTCCTTATTGAACAATCAGTATTGCAGTGAGTTCTATGAAAACTACTATCCTTCGATTGGGTAATATATTGTTATCACACGTGTGTTCGCTTTCATCTGGCCGGTCTCAATCCATAACCCACGGCCTAATTTACTATGTCGTGTCGTAATATCGTATGGTCAACCTCAATTACGATGTATATAATCATTAAAGGTGGCCAAACTTTCAAAGGCATGGAGAACGATAAATTATGCACATAGAATATATGAATTTAATCAATAATTAATAATCAAGTAATATGTTCAAACAAAGGAATCTTTAATCTGGATAAATAAACTTAGTTCATACTCATAAATAAATAGCAATACCTAAACATATCTTGCAACAATCCAAACATGATATAATCAAAACAAAATTAAACAAAAGTTTTAAAGTAAGAATAAACTACCGGCGTCGACTCTGTTTGTATATCCTAGCTTCCTCTCTTGCTTCTTCCTGAATCGCCTTATTCAATCTCCTTGTTGTCTTGTTCCAAATCCTAGGATGTGTATGGGTTGAAGGTTGATGATGGTGGATGAATGATGGTGGGATGGTGGCGGCTCCTAGGTTAAAATTGGTGTTTTACGCCTCCTAGGGTCAACCAACATGTGTCCTTTTATAGTTGCACAATAGAAGGTAGGTTCCTTGTTAAATTCAAACTCTAAAAAAGGAAAGACTCTGTGCAGGTTTCCGAAGCACGATCAATCCCACTTGGCATATTTTAATTTTCAACTTTCTGCCTAATGTGATCGATCGCGCTCAAGAGCGGGATCCGCTAAGCAGATTGTTTTCAACTTTGAGATTTCCATCTTTCCCTCAACATGTTGGATCATTTTCACATTTTCAACGTTATTTGGGGTCTTGTGGTCAATTCCTTGCACTTCCACCTAATTACCTAAACATGCAAAATCCATACCAAGATGTAATATCGATTAAGAATGAAGGTAAAAAGTAACGAAAAAACATCGAAATAAGTGAAAATGGCATTTATCAACTCCCCTAAACTTATCACTTGATCATACTCGAGCAAGCATTAAACTTTAAGCACATGAGTTCATTATTGATGTTTGAAATGAATCAGTTCGTAGCTTATAACTTATCTAAAAAACCTCAAGCACATACAACAAGAATTAATCAAGGGGTTGGACATGTCATGTTTTCTCCTAAGTCAACCAGCACATCTCAAAATCGAAATGTGTGTGTTGGCTATTGTCAATCTCAAGCTTCATGCATATTTCGTAGATCAAACCATGATAATCAATGAAAGTCAAGCTTATCGTTGAACACAACATATGCCTACTTCAACACCTAATATAGATACTTACAAAGTTTAGATCAAAGGTCTTTTTAAACTTTTAATGTTAGGCCTTTTGTGTTGGCTGCAAAGAAAATGATATGATATGCACAAAGATGAGACTATAACATATAAAGTTCATATGTTAGTACACATTGAGCTTCTCTTCTTTTTCTAGCCTTGGCCATTTTGGGTCTTATTTCTAATTTTTCAGTATACGATTAATCGGCAAGTGCACGGTTTTCAAGTCTTAGTATAATAATTCAGAAGTAAAGGTGTTGAGCCGACATGGACTAATTGTAAGTACCATATAAGCTGTTTTAAACTATATTTATCATAAGATAATGAATTTAATAATTAAACTAACAACTAAATTAACTACTATTAATCCAAAAAAGCAAATCAAAGTTAACGAGAAAAGTCAACTCGAAAAGATTATCAAGACGTCGGTCCACCAATGTAATCCATACAATTCTCAATTGAATATTCATATATCTCTAAGGTAACGAGTTTTCCATTCAATATACTATGCTCAAGCTATACCAAACCTATTATTAATGTGCAATAAGCCACTCTTGTATCCTTATTGAATAATCAATATTGCATTGAGTTCTATGAAAACTACTAGACTTCGATTGAGTAATTTATTGCTATCACACCTGTGTTTGATTTCATCTGGTCGATATCAATCTAAAACCCAAGGGCCATTGCCTAATTTACTATGGCGTATCGTAACATCGTATGATCAACCTCAATTATGATGTATATAATCATTCAAATGTGGCGAAACTTTCAAAAGAATGGAGAACAATAAATTATGCACATAGAATATATGAATTCAATCAATAACTAATAATCAAGTCATATGTTCAAAACAAATTATTCCCTAATCTGGATAAATAAACTTAGTTCATACTCATAAATAAATACCAATACCTAAAAATACCAATACCTAAACATATCTTGCAACAATCCAAGCATGATATAATAAAAACAAAACTAAACTAAAGTTTAAAAGTAAGAATAAAGTCCTGGTATCGACTCCGTTCGTATATCCTAGCTTCCTATCTTGCTTCTTTCTTATTCGCCTTATACAATCTCCTTGTCGTCTTGTTCCAATCCTCTGATGAGTATTTGTTGAAGGTTGATTATGGTGGATGAATGATGGTGAGATGGTGGCGGCTCCTAGGTTAAAAGTGGCGTTTTATGTCTCCTAGGTTCGACCAACATGTGTCCTTTTTATTGTTGCACAAGAGAATGTAGGTTCCCTTTTGAATTCAAACTCTAAAAAGGAAAGATTCTATGCAGATTTCCGTAGCACGATCAATCCTGCTCGATAGATTTTATTTTTTAACTTTTTGCCTAACGTGATAGATAGTGCTCAAATCGATCCTGCTCTTGAGCACGATCAATCCCGCTAGGCAGATTTTTTTTAACTGTAATTTTTCCATCTTTCCTTCAACGTGCTGGCTTGTTTGGTTTTTTTTTTTCACCTTTTCCATTTGGAGTCTTTTTGTCAATTTCTCACTCTTCCACCTAAATACCTAAAACATTTAAAATTCATACCAAAAGTGTAATATCGTTAAGAATCAAGGTAAAAAATAATGATAAAGCATCGAAATATAAGTACAAAAATGGCACTTACCAATCATCACAATATTATATAAATTAACATAGATAATTCAAATTAATATATGCTCGCAGTTTAAACAAAATGTAACTTTTTATCTTGACTTATCATTTTCTCTCAACACTCATACATCCTCTTGGGTCAGAATACCACGCACTCGAGGAACAACACCAATATATATCGATATAATGTTGCTTCCCTCCATCCGCAACCCAGGTATCATAACAACATATTGCTCGCTCCAGCAGCGACCCATATTCATAATAACACAACTAGCTCCAGCGGTGATCCATAATTCAAAATAACATGTCACTCGCTCAAGTTGACCAATAAATCATAATAACACATCGCTCGCTCCAGCGACGACCAATAAATCATAATAACAAGCCACTCGCTCCAGTGATGACCCATATATCATAATAACACATCGCCCACTCCAGCAACGACTATATCATAATAGCAATACGAATATCAATGCATGTTCATACGCCAACACATACCTGTGTCATCATAAACGCAACATACACATACACGATAATTACATCACCCATCATCACATATCAAAAGTACTGGACTGTCCATCACTCCATGTTATCAGAAATCACGTCTCATTTCTCATTTTTATTACCCTACAAAGTCAATCTTCCCAACAATGTACAATATATATAGTATGTTCATATATTCAATAAAAAACATTCACCCATTTCTGGCAACAATGTTGAATCTCCATCGATGTTGGATGCTATTAACATGTCATATTATTCATCACTCATCTAACAATATATATCACCACCATCACTATAACATGAATCAAATCAAAGATGTACAATAGAACGAGTTACCAGACCTATGTGTTCTTCAATAAACACCATCATTTATACATATAAATTGACATCAATGACTAATTCTTACAAACATATTCCTCGTGTTCCACCTACTATCCTGCAACAACAATGGTTATCAATAACACAAGTTCACATTACCTCTTATCATATCTTCGCATAGAAGGACATAGTTTCACTTAATTGTCGCAACACATGAACACAACATCACAATCATGCACAAAAAATATGTTCTCCAACTCTCTCGAGAAACCCTAGGCCCCTAGCCAGCTGTATAGACAACTAAACATTACTTTGATACCACTAATGTAAGACCACATACCCTCACTATGATAACAATGCATTAATGATGTCACATGTATATGACCTCATTCCTTAAAACTCTCAAGGCCTCATTAAAATTATTATATATATCATTCACGATTGATTATACAATAACATTTACACTCAAATATTGTATATCATTACTATAGATATTACGTCTCAAAACTTTCATTGACATACCTCATATTTACGATGTGGGTTTTCATGAAAAAATTGACATAACCTCCCAATAAATAGGACTTCCCGGCAAAACACAATTCACACTTGTATGCTCAAGTCATATGCACATTCTCCCCATAATAAAATATATTGATAGCAACCAAATGGAGGGAGAAAACTCCGAGACATTTATATAGACATACATGTATCAAAATGCTCATAGACGAGTCATGAATAAATTAAATAACATCTGCCATCACACAGTACTCGTATAAAGCTTCCCGCGGTTAAGCTATCCTAGTGCAATCTATACAGCATGGATTATAATTTAATATAATCCATTATCAATAAATTCGCATTTGTATATTTAACGATAAAATCATTTGTCATACAGATTCGTCATGCCTCCTACTATAACAATCACATAATCAATATAAATTTCATCATTATAATCGGCTTGTTTTTCATACTCCGTAAACAATACAAACAAGCCAATTATCTTCCATTCATTCGAGTTATCTAATAACTCAAAGAAAGTAATATTTACATTTCTAAGATTCAATATATATAAGCTCATTTCATTGTTCAAGAAACCTCAAAATATTCATAACCATCACATAAATCAAATTGACACATAAGATGTGAAGTCTATTAAATTTCAGCTACCTTCTGGTATTTTGACTATAACTCTTTCCTTACTCAGACCAAATGACTTGATTCTAATTGGGTTATAAAGCTAAATGACAGGGGAACATTTCATATGTTCAAAAATCCCTTTGTAGGAAGTACAAAAATTTGACAACAGTATTTTCCCAAAACAGCAAGAACTTCAAACCAACAAGATATTGAAGGGGAAAGAACGACTAAGGGGACAAGGAAGAATCACCAACACAAACCTTGTTGAAACCGTTACCAAAATTCTATAAGAACGCTTCTATTCAGTTGTTGTTTGTCTCAAAGAGAGGGATGGGAAAGAGAGGTGCTTGTCGATGAAAAAGGGGGAGGAAAAGAGACTAACCTTATTTTAATCTCCCCTACCATTTATCTAGTATCTCATCCATTAATTTATTTTATTTAAAATAAAATAATTTTTTGTTATTTGCACAAATCCCCTCTCTTAATTAATTTGCACACCAATTACAACCCACATTCATTTTAATTTAATTCCAAACCCAATACAAATCCCAAAAATTCAATCCCATGATCATCTCATTAATTCCTCAATCAATATTAAACAGTTATAAATTCTTTCGGGCATCTCGCCAGACATCAGGATGAATTTAGCCTACGAATTGAGATGGAAAAAAAAAGGTTTTTTTATTGAGGCGGTAAAATGTAGGTTTTAAAAATTTCGGGGGAAGGGGGAGGGGGACATAATAAATATATATATAATTTTTTTTATATAATATTTATATATAAAAAAAGAAAAAACAGTTGAGGGGGGGGGGGGGGGGGGGGGGGGGGGGGGGGGCCTCATGGGCATATATAGTCGCCCCTGTCACACGTGTCAAAGTCATGTGACACCCGCAACAGAAGCAAATCCACCAAATGGCCCTGCATTATCATACTCACCAGGTGGCCCGAAAGTATCAAACCTCATTGATGACTGCTATGAATCCGGAGAAGGCATACTAAAATTTCTTCCATGATAATTAGGTTGTCTGCTTGGTCTGGTATGATGTGTACAAAATTCGTATATGGGTGGAAACCAACCTCATTTACGCCGGGCGATATAATCCATACATTGATTTATTAATATCATTGCATATATTCATAGTACCGCACTGTTGATCTGTGGCACAAATGTGAACTTTTACGCCACATCAAAATTGCATCTTTGTGATATGTGGCCCAATCCATTTTACGATGATCTATTAGTGTGACATTGTGTAAGTCATTGCCGTCAAGTGTAGGTGGGGGAATTGATTGGTGTTGTTGAACTATCGCATCACCCAATTGGGACAATGCATCCCTACAATCTCGAAGCAAATAAGAGCACACATGCTTCACCAAATATCATTATTATATGTAGTAATCAATGTATTACATCAACAGCTTCTATGTCGTAGACGATCCAACTAAACTGTAAATAGTTAAAATAAACATGTTAAAATATACGCAATGACCACTCTATATATTGAACTCATATAACATGTTAAAAATAGTAGTAAAGAAATTAAGATTTACCTCGTCGTTACTCATATGGTCAAAACGATGTCGTATAATTCTGACCAAAGGTGTTTCTGTATAGGTGTGACTAAACACGGCATTCCACATATTATAAGCATAAAGAAGATTATATAATGCCATCATTTTTGTATTTTAATTATTATCTTATGAAAAAAATTATTATTATCATGCATCATATGGAGCAACTGAAAGGAGTCCACCAGAGTCATCATCAAGGACAACCATAGTCTGTAAGTTCTGGTCAAGATTAACACATTGGATCCTGATTCATGCCCCAATATGCAATAAACATTAAAATAGTTGAAAACATGATGTTTTATATTATCTAAATTAATATATTATATATACCTACAAGAGATACAAATACCATGTGATTATATTTTCCTATATGCTTTTTATTGCACAACTCGCAATATAAGACTGCTAACACCACACATCACCAATTATAAGATTTCACATGCTTGATATGTGATGACCCTAATTTTTGTATTTCTAAATGTGACAATGACCATTCATTAGCACATTTAATTACCTCAATAATATCCTAATTATCATAATGTCATCCAATTATTATTTAACCACAATCTTGTCAATAAAAGGCTAAAGAAATGGATCTATAATTAATTTCCCTATAAAATCACACCATTCCATACCAAGAAATGACTAACCAACCAAGACACCATTTTTTTTTACCTACATTGATCTTTGCAATTGAAAGACAAATCATGGATTTCCACCCCTAATTCCCATCCTAGCTTGCATGAAACCACCTCATGCCTTAAACCTATACTCCTACTCACCATTTTTGAAAGATTAGCACTCACACCACACCCACGCATTTTCGAAACCTTCAAGAAGAGATGAGGAGATTCACACCATTTTCTCAACCCGGATCTCATCTTTGCACGCTTCGGTTATTGAACATTGTAAGTGGGGTTTGTTACAATTCCATTTCGTGTTCAAAATATTATTTATGATTTAAACTTTCGATTGAACATCAAACATGAGGATTATGTTTTTAAATCTAACAAGTATGTGACATGATCATTAATGAAAGGACTTTGCGGAGCAAAGTGCTATGTGTGTATGAGTCACCACTTGATTCGGCGAGGCAAAGTGCTACATGATGTGGGCGTGCCATATGCATGTGAGCCACCTCTTGGTCCTTAAGAATAAAGTGATATGCACACGAGAGCCACCTCTTGAATCCAATAAGTTATGTGGATATGTGTATTATATGAGTTTATGTGTTTATATGTCAAGATCTATGGACTTGTTAAAGAAATGTTTAAAATATTTACTATGAAAGTATGTATATTTTCTATGTTCAATCGGCCCCTACTTGCTTGGTGTTTTTCCCAAACACCCACCCCCTTACCTCTCATCCCAGACAAAGTCGAAGGAGAAGAGATCGAGGAAGAAGAATAAGAACAATTTTGGAGATAATGATCCACGAAGAACCTTCAAGAAAATTTATTACTTTTATTTACGCTTCTGCATCTTTGATTTAATCCGAGACAATTGTATTTTGTAATATCAATTGTAATGAATTTATCGTTTTTTGGAATAAATAAACTTGTTTTATTATAGAACTATACACAAGGCTTTTTGTATTTGAATTTCATATTTGGATTCAACGTCGGTGTCACGCGCTCTGGTCTCGGGGCGTGCATGACATTTTCGAGTAGCTGCAAAGAATGAACTTGAGGGAGCCTCATCGATAATATGGAAACAAAATTCCACCAACGATCATCAAAGCTATACAACGAGTATACATCAATCTCTGAGCTCCTTCGATTGATACGACTAGATCGACATTAATGATCTAGAGCGGTCATTGATGGGTGACCGCCATTAATATGTGATGGTAGAGACTAAAATCCCGGTAAGTGAAGACATATGTATTTCCATTCATCTACTTTGTGTGAATGATCTATGATGATCATTGGCTCATCATCGACTCTCAGACCTCAACAACCATTCATCAAGGTTGTAGCAAAAGAATTCTAGGCAGTTAGTGGGGCACCCATATGCCTCTCACACTAACTGTGATTTTTTCAGGCGGTGTTTTGTTGTTCGAAAATTGTCGTTTTCATTCATTTTTATCCATTCAACTTTTCCTCATGTCTTTCTTGCTTAATTTGAATTCATAAAGCCTGTTTTTCAACTACGACTAGCCCTAAAGTATTGCCTATAAATATCAGGTTTTCCTTGCAGTTTATTCATTCACACATACTGAGAGTACATATCTATTCTGCTTTATTTAATCACTTTGTGATTTCCGTCTTGACTTAAGCGTCAAATGGATTACATCGGAAAACCATTCCGGCCCCGGGCCGTTTCTATTGATTTTGTGGAGGGGAGAGAGATATCTCAACCATTTGAGTGAACACATTTTTCCTAAAGGTTACACGTTAACACCACTCTTTTTTTCATGTATCAACCAACAAGCTAAGTTGACATATATGTCATCATACATTGGGTTAATGATTAAAGATTCTTGTAATTAAATAGTAGTCTTGACGAAAATAAATTTGAACTTAAATGCAAATATGTTACTGATTAGTCGACCTTTATATACCATTGGTTGTTCTTTTTCTAATCTTGGATTTTGTTTCGCCAATTATATATAGGTTAATATTATTCATATAATGATTTACTAAAAATAAAATAAAAAAAAAAGTCTAAGGCCCTTATCGAACTACCACAAACATCAATATTGCATGAGGCCGTAACTCCCATGCAAAATTTAGACGTTGACCTTCAAAGCCGGTCAACCATTTGTGAACAAAAGTCAAAACGAAAATCTGTGCATGAAAACAGCTGTTTCTTTATATATACATACATACCGCCTCTCCTTTTTCTTGCCTTCATTCTTTAGTTGCGCAATATTTTTTAACGTAATCCACAAAAACACAAAATGGCACGCCAAGTGATTGCTCTTGCCATTGTCTTTATCGCCGCCTTTGTGGCGGTTGTTTCCGCCCAATCCTCACCCAGCCAATCCCCATCATTATCGCCGGCCACCGCCCCATCGAAGGCTAGCACCGCGACCCCAATCGTGTCCCCTATCCCGGCTCCCAAGGCAGCCGAGACCCCATCTGACACCTTGGCCACCCCAAGCTCGTCCCCCGCCACCTCGACTGAGGAGGAACCATCGTCCCCTCCAGTCCCATCCAGTGAGGCTGCCTCTCCCACTGTAGACGGACCTGTAGCTGCAGGACCCACGGCTGACGCACCAGGGCCTGTTTCTGACACGGAACCCAAGGGTGATGCCGCCACCTTAACAGTCTCCGCCGCTGCCGGAGTTGCCGCTGCTGCGGGGTTCTTCTTGTTCTAAGCTGTTGCGAAGATGAAGTGTAGTTTGTTCAATAAGTTATTGTTTGAATTAGATTGATTCTTTGTTTTTTCGAGATGGTTGAATTCAACATTTTTAGTTTGGTAATATTGAGGTTGAATTTTCATTCTTTATGAATAAAAAAATTTAAATGATATACTATTTTTTTTTTCTGAGTCTAAACTTATAAGACAATAAAGCATATTCTTCTTCAAATTCATGATTTTAATTTGCTATCAATGATCTTGAAAATATACCTTTGTATATATATATATATATATATATATATATATTTATTTATTTATTGAGAGTTGTCCCACATTGTGGGTCTGGAATCTATGTTAGCTCTTTATAAGATACACGAGTTACTACTCCACTAATTGCCAATTGGTTTTGAGTTGGAACATCATGTATTCTTAACATGGTATCAGAACAGGCTTTTCATGTGACTGGTTATTCCGACGGCTTGCTCGCGCGATCGATCGCGCAATATTCCGACGACCTGCTCGCGCGATCGATCACGCTCTATTGCGCGATCGATCGCACCCTTTGCAGTTTGTGCAGAAGGGTGTGTCCCTTCGTGATGTGATGCTTTATTTCATGAAATGAGGCTTCTAAATGGTGTCTCTTGGTGTTGGTGTCACATATTGGTCTAGTATATAAAGAACAATCCTTGGATGAATTTAATATACATTTTTCAGATTAAAACATAAGATTAAGAAGCAAAATTTGTGGATCTTGTCCATCTTATTCCTTATTCAAGTTTTGAGTGCCTTTAAACCCTTATGGATTCGTGATTTGAAGTTCTTCTATCACGAGTCATAGTCATTGTATCTTGGAGAACAAATTGTCATTGACTGTGAGCACCATATAGGGCCAATATCATTTCAAGGACCAATAGTCAAACTATTGCCTTGATAATCAAATTCATTTGTTATCTTGCTTGGTGTACCCAAAGATGCATCTTGAGAATTTATTCCTACAATCTTGAAACGATATTGGTAACAAATGGCTTCATCGATGGAACAACGACTTTCGTTCAGCATGGAGAGAGGCCCAAGAAGTTCAACGGAAATGACTTCAAAGATGGCAACAAAGATGTTGTTTTACTTGACCACATAAGTTTGGCAATGTTCTTGTCCGAGGATGCTCCTACGGTTAAAGAAGATGTAACCGACTCCAAAAGAGGGTTGTTGTTGATGCTTGGAAACAAATTGATTTCTTTGTAAGAACTACATTCTAAACTGTCTAGACAATAAAATGTAAAATGTTTATTGCCTAATGAAAACGCAAAGGAATTGTAGGAATCTTTGGAAATGAAATATAAATCCCGGGATGTGGGAATGAAGAAATTCATTGTTGGACAGTTCCTGAATTTCAAAATGGTTGATACCAAGCCTATGATGGCACAAGTGCAAGACTTACAAATAATCTTGCACAATATTCATGCGGAGGGAATGAGTCTAAGTGATTTATTTCAAGTGTCCTCTATGATTGAAAAGTTGACTCCTATGTGGAAGGACTTCAAGTATTATCTCAAATAACATAAAGAAGAGTCTTGAATACCTTGTGGTTCGTTTGTGAGGAGGGCAACAAGAAGTCCGAGAGGAAGGCTGGTAGGCACCAAAGCACAGGCTAACATAGTTGACAACGTACCGGAGCAAAGCGAAGTTTGACGGCATAGCTTCCAAAAATGGAAAGACAAAAAAGTTCAAGGGAAAGTGCTACAAATGTGGAAAGCCAAATCATATGGCCAAGGATTGTCGTAATAAAGACGATCGTGGGAAGGCAAATGATCAAGTCAACATGACCGAAGATGATCTAATCTCAAACGACTTGAATGATTGAATGCTAACCGCTATGGTATTTGGGGCAAATTTGTGGGCAATCCTAATGAATGGTGTGGTGATTCCGGTGCTAACTGGCATATGTGTTCTGAAAAGACCATTTCTTCTCACACACTTCCATAAGTGGGCATCAAACTCTACATGGGAAACTCTACAACATCCTCAGTCGTTGGATTGGGGAAGATGATTTTAAAGATGACTTGGAAAGAAATTGACCCTCATTGATGTGCATAAAGGTAGAATCGTTGAATCAAGAAATATGCTATTTTTTGAAGAAACGCTTCCTTATAAAACAAACAAGGAAATAAATCATAAGAAACGAACACAAGAAGTAGCTAACGGTGACTCAAATGAAATTGAAGAGCCACGACATAGCAAGAGACCAAAGGTTGCAAAGACTTATGGCCCCGACTTCATAACATGTGTACGATATCCTATGTTATTGTGATGGTTAATTAATAGACTTAAAGAATGTATAGTGATATATGACATGATGATGAAGATGAAACTTGGATAAGATATAAGTTAAGGACTCAATTCAATTTAGATAGTGAAAAGGATTAACTTGCAAAATGGGTAAGGGTTAAATCAAAGAGGTGAAGCACTAGGAGGACTATATTGCAATTGATAAGAATTTAAGTCATCTTTATCTCAGATTTTCCCCCAAACTCTCTCTCATCGATTCAGACTTCTCACATTTTTTCCTCGACTTTCTTTTGGCTTGAAGATTAAAGGAAATTTTCCACTTCTTGTTGAAATTTGCAGGAAAGTTGTAGGCAAATGAATTACATCAAATTCTTGCTTTCATGTTAACCATAAAGGAATTTGATGTGTTTTTGTTCTTGGAATATGTTTGTGTCTAAATGTTATGATTGGGTATGAATTGTATGGAAATAAGTTGTAATATGAAGCAAGAGGTTGGATGAGGATGTGTGGAGATGTTATAGTTGAATGGAATGAAGTATGTGATGATGAATTTGTTGGTAGAGGTGGAAAAGGTTGAAAAGGATGAAAAAATGGTGAATTTTTGAAGTACAGGGTCGGGCGATCGATCGGTACGATGACCCGATCGATCGAGCAAAGCCATATAAAAATCCTGCCTTGGGCGATCGATCGAGTGAAATTGTCGATCGATCGAGTAAGGTAGGACGATCGATCGGCCATTGTTACCGATCGATCGGCCAGTGTTAAATAAAGTTTTTTCTTCTTTTATGTAATTTCTATTTATGGCATGACTATTTGAGTTATACGATACATTATCATACAGAAATGTGATGATGAATGTTGTTAATAAATATTGAAATATAGCATGATTATAATATCTTATCTGTGTGTAGCGCCGCCACATACTACCGGACATCGAACAGGGTGAAGGTTTATTATTGGTGATCGCTTTACCTATTTTGGATATTGTTAGGTACGTGGGACATACGAATACTTTTATTTTGCATTCATACATATTTGTGCTTCTGTATGAAGTGGATTTGGTGAATACCAATGCATTGAGGCGTGATTGTGTATTGATGAGAGGAATGCAGTAATATATTATCTGAGACTCGTATATGGAGTCGAAATGCAATATACATTGGCTACTTATATGATGGGATCATATGGAGCGTAATAGCAATGTTATATGTGCTACTCATATACGGAGTGATGATATTATACGCAGCCAATGGAAAGAACTGAGGAAATGGTATTCACTTGATTGAGATTGAAATGATTGTGAGACTATGATCAGGATATGATCGAGATGAGATTTTGATATGTCATGACATATGCATTGTATATAATTGTTAGAAATTATATTATGATTGAATATGCTACAGGAACAACTCGAAGAACACGAGTTATGATTGACATACAAGGAGTTTTTGTAATTTCTATAGTCATCGAATTGTTTCATATACTTTGTTGCTATGTGATACATAGTACAATGATGTTCATGGTATTTTACGGGTTGTACTGTGGGAATCTTTTGGGTGCATTTTGCTGCACTGATGATGATAGAGTAGTGGATTAGAGAAATCGAGAAGGCATGTCTATTTTGAGTTGTATTTAGTTATGGCATGTAATGAATGAATACAACTGGTTGTGAAATAAATCGACTCAACTCTATAGTACATAATATAAATATGTTTATATTATCATGAAAATGGTTTAAGACATTGCAAGTCTTACATTAGTGGTATCAGAGCAAAACCTGGGTTTGGGTAAAGTAAGTGACCTAGTGGAGTATAGGTGCACTTAGGGATATGTTCTGCCTGTTATATGCCGTTGTATGCTATGGTTTGTGTTAACAAGTATATTCTTGTGAACTATATGTACACAACATGGCTAATCTGCAAGAAGGTTTGGATGATGCAATGAGTGTCAATGCCAGTGGAGGTCAAATCTATGTGCCACCACCTCCAGTCGGTCAAGGACCTGTTGAAAAGGTAATGTTACCAGGGGAACTGAGCTTGACACAGTTTTTGGGCTATCAACCTCCAAAATTTTAGGGTACTGAAACTGGAGAGGAAGATGAAGAGTGGCTGGAAAGGATAGAGCAGATATTTGTATCCGCTCATTGTGCTCGCATTGCTTGGGTCCGATTAGCAGAATTTCAGTTATCGACCATCCATGTGGTGGAAAACAATTGTGCAGGAGTTACAAACTCAAGGACAGTTGATTGACTGGAATGTATTCCGAACCCGATTCCTTAATCGATACTTTTCTGTTGCTGCAAGACAACTTAAAGTAGAGGAATTTATAACGCTGAAACAAGGGAGCATGAGTGTAGCTGATTACACTCATCAATATTCATCATTGCTACGATATGTTCCCTACATCGCTACTAATGTTAAAGCATTTCCTGAGAGGCTTGAGGCGTGAACTATTTGATAGGGTGATCTCGAATAACCCTACTTCGTTTGAAGATGAAATGATGAACAAAGCAGAAATTGACTCCTGACAATCTAAAACCCATAGGTGAACAATTTAAAGGGAGGGTGGATCATCATCATCAGCATCATCGAGATATAGTGGTAAGAGGTTTAGTGGGGGCCAGTTGAGTAGAGGACAAGCACAGACAACGGGAAGTCGACCTATTCAGTGTTTTAATTGTGGCAGACCACACTTGAAGAGAATTGTCCAAGGCTGGAAAGTGTAGGTAGTGCTCCACGACCGTATAGTGTGACATGTTTTGAATGTGGTGGTGTAGACCATATAGCAAGGAATTGCCCGAATCGTATTGGACAGAGGGGAAAAGGAAAAACTATGGAGAGTCAACCACAACACGTCCTAACTCCACGTACATTTGGGGGACCGACTGTTAGACCTCCTCAAGGTCAAGTGTATGCGTTGAACTGAGAACAAGCAGAAGCGGCTCCAGAGGACGTAATTGTGGGTAAGTGTTCGTGTTGGGGTTCAACAATTGCCTCTGCTTTGTGATCGGTCGAACACGTGGCGCTTGTGCCAGTGTATGGTTGAAAATATTGATGTTGCGCCATTACCCTTAACTATAGTTATTGGTAAAGCGGTAAGCGCTCGATCCTACAATTGGTATCAGAGCCAAGGTTGCGTGTTCGATTCCCATGAGTTGCAGAGAGTGCAATTATTGGGGGAGGGATTGTTGGGGTTCAACAATTGCCTCTGCTTTGTGATCGGTCGAACACGTGGCGCTTGTGCCAGTGTATGGTTGAAAATATTGATGTTGCGCCATTACCCTTAACTATAGTTATTGGTAAAGCGGTAAGCGCTCGATCCTACAGTTCGTTATTTACTTATCTGGCATTTATGTTGATTGATATGGGTGCGTCGCACTCTTTTGTTGCACAAAGTTTTGTAAAGTAATATCATATGCATTCGTCCCCATTGTTGGTATCTCTGGTTATCTCGACACCCACGGGTGAAAAGACTACAACAGATAGTATTTTACTGGATTGTCTTATCGTCTGTGATGAATATAGTTTGCGGGATAATGTAATGATTCTTGATATGCATGATTTTGATTGTATCGTAGGGATAGATGTATTGCATAAATATCAAGCTATCATTGATTGTTGTCAGAAGGTAGTTCGTTTCCAGTCTGAATTGGGGCAGAGGTGGATCTTTTATGGTCAAGGTTCTTGTTCGAGAATTCCTTTGATATTGGCGATGACAATGTCACGTTTGTTAGAACGTGGACACGCGAGCTATTTGATTTATGTTGTTGACGTGGCAGAAAAGAAGGTAGAAAGAAAGATAGAGGATATACCCGTTGTTGCCGAATTTGCAGATGTATTTTCGGATGAAATTTCGGGAATTCCACCAAGTCGAGCAGTGGAATTTGAGATTGAACTAGTGCCAGGTACATCTCCAATTTCTCAAGCACCGTATAGAATGGCTCCAACTGAGTTAAAGAGCTGAAGACTCAGTTGCAAGACTTATTGGATAAGGGATATATTCGGCCTAGTGTCTCTCTTTGGGGTGTTCCAGTTCTGTTTGTAAAGAACAAATATGGATCTATGCGGCTGTGTATTGATTACAGATAACTGAACAAAGTGACAATGAAGAATAAATACCCTTTACCGCGTATCGATGATTTATTGGATCAATTACAACGTTCTTCGATCTATTCCAAGATAGATCTGAGATCATGTAGCATCAGATACAAGTGCGACATGCAGATGTGCAGAAAACAACATTCCGAACTTGATATGGCCACTATGAATTTCTAGTAATGCCATTTGGAGTAACAAATGCTCCGGCTGTTTTCATGAACTTAATGAATCAAGCATTTCATGACTGTCTAGATCAGTTTGTGATCGTATTCATAGATGATATTCTAATATATTCAAGAAGTGACACTGAGCATGTTCAACATCTACGAACCGTGTTACAAATTTTGAGAGAGATTCAATTGTATGCCAGACTAAGTAAATGTGAGTTTTGGTTGAACAATGTGAAATTCTTAGGACATGTTATTTCACAAGTAGGTATCGCAGTAGATCCGATGAAGATAGAAGGCGTGTTAAATTGGTCAGCGCCCACATCTGTGCCGGAAATTCGCAGTTTTCTAGGCTTGGCTGGATATTATTGACGTTTTGTCGAAGGCTTTTCCAAAATTGCGAAGCCATTGACACAGTTAACACAAAAAGGAGTGTCTTTCATTTGGTCTGAAGCCTGTGAGCATAGCTTCCAGGAGTTGAAACATCGGTTGACCGCTGCTCCGATCTTGATCATACCTGATGAGCATGGACAATTTACTTTGTTTACGGATGCATCATTGCATGGATTGGATGTGTATTGATGCAAAATAAACATGTAGTGGCTTATGCTTCACGACAGTTGAAGTGTCATGAAACAAGATACCCAGTGCATGATTTAGAACCTACTGCTATCATTTTTGCCCTGAAGATTTGGCGACAGTACTAAATTTACAATTTTCACAGATCCTAAGAGTCTAAAGTTTCTGTTTACGCAGCCTGAATTGAATATGAGATAGAGGAGATGGATGGACTTACTGAAAGACTATGATTGTGAAATAGAATATCGCCCTGGTCGAGCTAATTTAACAGCAGATGCGTTGAGTCGTAAAGTAAGAGTGACATCTGATGATATAAGTCAACTATCAGCATTAATGACTTCAAGATCGATGGGTGATTCCTGATTCCTTCGAACTACGCCAAAATTTGCTACGTCAGGCTCATTGTAGCAAATACAGCATGCATCCTGGTGGCAGGAAAATGTAACGAGATTTGTATTCTCATTTTTGGTGGAAAGGGATGAAACAAGATATAGCAGAGTTTGTAAAACGATGTTTGATGTGTCAACAAGTGAAAGCAGAGAGGAAAATGGCAGGTGGTGAATTACAGAGTTTAGAGGTACCAATGTGGAAGTGAGACCACATATCGATGGATTTTGTGACTCATTTACCGAGGACTCCTTCAGGACATGATGCGATTTGGGTCGTTATTGACAGATTTCGAAAGAGCGCAGAAAGTAGCACACTTTATACCATATAACATGAGTTTTACTTTTGTAAAGATGGCTCACTTGTATATTCGAGACATAGTATGATTACATGGTATTCAAGTGTCCATTATCTCAGACAGGGATCCAAGATCACTTCTCATTTGTGGGAAGGAATGCAAATAGCCATGGGAAACGAGGTGAGATTGAGTACAACTTACCACCCTCAAAGTGATTGTTGGAACCGAAGAGGGGGGTGAATGAGGTTTCTTGGATACTTTAGCTTTTTAAAATGAATTTGCAAAATAAACAAGTTTGTGCTGCGGAAGGCTTCAAGTCAATCGATAAATAAATAAAATAAAGAAGTAAATAAATGCTTAATTAAAATAAAGATAAAGAACACGAGAATTTGTTATAGAAGTTCGGCGATGAATCGCCTACGTCTCCTCTTCCCGGCTAGATAACTTCCAACCGAGGTTCCACTAGAACGAATTATCTTAGCCTTGAGGGCTCCAAGTTAGCCATAATACAACTCTTCCCGAGTACACAAACCTCTTCACGAGCACAACACTCTTCACGAGTCTTCTTGGCCTTAAGGGCTCCAAGGATAGCCACACACAACTCTTCCCGAGTTACCAACACTCTTCACGAGTCTTCTTGGCCTTAAGGGCTCCAAGGATAGCCACAACACGTGCACCAACTTTACTTGTTGATGACTTTACAATTTCCAACTTGCGTCGATGTTGGAGGACCTTACAATAACTCAACAAACACCTTCACGGTGTATCAACACGAAGAACACAAGACTCTATCAAAATAAAAGAATCACAAACTCCAATACAACACAAATGTATGGAGATTGCAATGCTATTTGAAATTTGAATTAGCAAAGCTTTGTTGAAGTTTGTAGGCTTGTTTCTTGTCTTCAAAAAGCTCCAAAACATCAATATTTATAGTGTAGGAGGCCCCCAAGGCTCCTACTAGCCGTTTCTACACATAAGGCTGAAATCACTCCACGATCGCCTCGGACATCGCCTAGGGCAATCGCCATCGCCGCGCCCCAAAGGTCGCCAATCTTCACAGATCGCCTCAGGCGATGTATGGATCGCCTCAGGCGATCTAAACCAAAATTCAATGCCGTAGCCTCAGCTTCTCAAAATCTTTCATCACCTCAGGCGAAGCCCACATCGCCTCAGGCGTTCAGGCCATCGCCTCAGACGAACTCCCCCTGTGCGCGAGCCTCGACGTCGCCTCTGTCGATGTGCGTGGCGATGGTCACCATCGCCTGGGGCGATCCAGACCAGAATGTGCACACTTGATTTTCTTCAATCAATCCACTTTTCAATCAATAAATCTGCACACTAAGTAGACACATTAGTATAACAAACACAATTTTGTTGATCATCAAAACTCAAAAATAACCGGAGATAAATTAAGGCATTAAACACAACCATGCGTTTAAGGCTCAACAATCTCCCCCTTTTTGATGATCACAAAACATGATAAACTTGAATATGTAATATGCATGAAATGTGAGTAAACATGACTCCCCCTTAACAATTGCATAGCACATACAAGATTACCAAGTAAAGCATTAAACAAACAACTCTCCCCCTCAAACCATGCATACAAGCTCTCCCCCTCAAAGTATGCATGAATTAAACTTCAAGTTTATCACAAAATTCTCCCCCTTTTTGTGATAATCAAAAATCACAAAATTCAAATAATCATAGCATAAGTATATGTTGACACATAGCCATTTTTTTTTAACAATTTACACATGTTCCTCATTAAGCATGTAATAGGCATAACAAGCCTAAGATTAAATCATTGAGAGGAACAAACATGCGTTGAAGGAAATCAACAATGAATTCTAAACATTGCAAAGTGTGCATATGTTCTACCAATAGTTCATGCATTTATGCCCAATAAACATAATTCTCAAAGCATCATTTGATAAGTTAATGCAATTATTAATCACATAATTGCACATTTCCACATTGCATATTCAAATTTTGAATTCAAGACATATCAAGATATTTACTATAAAAGGATAAGCATACATCCATGCATTAAAACAATTTATATGTGCATATGCTAAGGGGTAATGCATTTTACTATCAATGAATATTGAGCTTCATTATTTATTGGTCACAATTATTTTGTGCCAATGAAATTTTGAATTGCTCTTTTAAAATGTATAGAATAATTTTACTTTTGATGACAAGAGTGCGTTCTTGTCATTGGTCATATGCCTCGTGCTTCCTATATTGAAGTGAATGAGATAATCTCCTACTTTGAGGTGCTAGTCCCTCCATCCATTCCTTTGTTGTCCCTACAAAACAAATTTACAATTGGAGGATCTTTGGTACCCATTTGATTTTTGGGTCCTTGAGGATTAGCTTTCATTGACGCCTTTGGAATCCATTTCCACATTTTGTTAGGTTGGTATTGGATTTTAGCAAACCTACATTTATTCTTAGAATGACCATCTTTGCAACAATAAGTGCAAGTAGGAGAATTATGCTTGGCTTTAGCTAACAAGTTTGAAAATGTTTTAGATTTGCTTAAGAAGCCTAGTCCGGCTTTATCGAAGCTACAACGTTGCAAGCCAAGCAATTCATTCATCTTTAAACTACTCTCACTAAATTTGCAAAAAGATTTCTTCAAAGAACTTAATTCATTTTTCAATGAATTATTTTCTTCATCCTTCTTGGCTACCTCAAGTTTGAGTAATTTGTTATTCATCTTGGTTTTGCCAAGAACCTCTATAAGCTCATGATAAGAATCTAGTAATTCATCAAGAGATGGTACATCATCATCGCTTTCATATTCTACATCATTTGCGTCATCTTTGGCCATGAGACAAAGGTTTGTTCCTTCTTCATCGGAGTCAATATCACTCTATATGGCTATGAGAGCTTTCTTCTTCCCTTTGTCCTCATTTTTTCTTCCTAGGACATTTATTAGCGTAATGACCTTTATCTTGACAATTATAACAAGTTACCTCGTGTTTTGAATCATGTTTGGTAGCACCGGAGGCATTTGGTTTGTTGTGTTTGTTGAAGAGTTTCTTGAACTTTCTAGTGAACATGATCATCTCTTCATCATCATCTTCATCCTCGGATTGATTTCCTCCCAACCAAGGCTATTCCCTTTTCTTATGGATCTCTCATCCTCCTTTATTCCCTTCCTTGTTGACACTTCAAGCTCATGGGTCACCAATGTTCCATGAAGTTCATCAAAGTCATAAGATGCACTTTCTCCTTTGTTGGACTCAATGATGGCCGTCCTCTTTGCATCCAAGGCTCTTAGAGCTCTTCTCTATATTTGCTTTGGAGGATACTTCTCTCCAAGTTGGGCAAGCTCGTTTATAATTTGGGTGAGCCTTCTAAACATTGAATCAACCTCTTCTCCGGACTCCATCTCAAATGTCTCATATTTGAGTTGTAGTAGGTCTATCTTTGTCTCTTTCACTTGATTTGTGCCCTCATGACAAATTTGTAATTTGTCACATATCTCCTTTGCGGTTGAGCACATTGAGATCCGGTTGTATTCCTTCATATCTAAAGCACAATGTAAAATATTAATAGCTTTAGCATTTTGAGATATTAAAATCATGTCCGCTCTTGTGAAATCGTTCATTTCTTTGGGAATACTTATTCCCCAAACTTCCTTTAAAGGAATGTGTGGACCTTTCACAATAATCTTCTGTAGGTCATAATCTACGGATTGGATGTATAGAGAAATTCTATTTTTCCAATATCCGTAGTTATCACCCGTGAAGAGCAGAGGGCGATTGGTCGATTGACCTTGAGCAAACTCATTTGCTAAATTAGCCATATAAAAAATTTTTGATTTAAAAAAAAAATCAAATGGCTCTGATACCACTTGTTGGAACCGAAGAGAGTGGGTGAATGAGATTCCTTGGTTACTTTAGCTTTTTAAAATGAATTTGCAAAATAAACAAGTTTGCGCTGCGGAAGGCTTCAAGTCAATCGATAAATAAATAAAATAAAGAAGTAAATAAATGCGTAATTAAAATAAAGATAAAGAACACGAGAATTTGTTATAGAAGTTCGGCGATGAATCATCTACGTCTCCTCTTCCCGGCTAGATAACTTCCAACCGAGGTTCCACTAGAACGAATTATCTTGGCCTTGAGGGCTCCAAGTTAGCCACAATACAACTCTTACCGAGTACACAAAGCTCTTCACGAGCACAACACTCTTCACGAGTCTTCTTGGCCTTAAGGGCTCCAAGGATAGCCACACACAACTCTTCCCGAGTTACCAACACTCTACACGAGTCTTCTTGGCCTTAAGGGCTTCAAGGATAGCCACAACACGTGCACCAACTTTACTTGTTGATGACTTTACAATTTCCAACTTGCTCGGTGTTGGAGGACCTTACAATAACTCAACAAACACCTTCACGGTGTATCAACATGAACAACACAAGACTCTATCAAAATAAAAGAATCACAAACTCCAATACAACACAAATGTATGGAGATTGCAATGCTATTTGAAATTTAAATTAGCAAAGCTTTGTTGAAGTTTGTAGGCTTGTTTCTTGTCTTCAAAAAGCTCCAAAAGATCAATATTTATAGTGTAGGAGGCCCGCGAGGCTCCTACTAGCCGTTGCTACACATAAGGCTGAAATCACTCCACGATTGCCTCGGACATCGCCGCGCCCCAACGGTCGCCAATCTTCACAGATCGCCTCAGGCGATGTATGGATCGCCTCAGGCGATCTAAACCAAAATTTAATGACGTAGCCTCAGCTTCTCAAAATCATTCATCGCCTCAGGCGAAGCCCACATCGCCTCAGGCGTTCAAGCATCGCCTTAGGCGATCAGGCCATCACCTTAGGCAAACTCCCCCTGCGCGTGAGCCTCGGCGTCGCCTCTGTCGATGTGCGTGGCGATGCCTTCCTGGCTGCCATCGCCTGGGGCGATCCAGACCAGAATATGCACACTTGATTTTCTTCAATCAATCCACTTTTCAATCAATAAATCTGCACACTAAGTAGACACATTAGTATAACAAATACAAGTTTTGTTGATCATCAAAACTCAAAAATAATCCGGAGATATAGGCATTAAACACAACCATGCGTTTAAGGCTCAACACTGATGGACAGACTGAATGCACGATACAGACTTTGGAGGATATGTTACGTGTATGTGTGTTAGAATTTGAGTCTACTTGGCACGATTCTCTACCCTTAATTGAATTCTCATACATTAGCAGTTACCAAGTGAGCATCCAGATGGCTCCATTTGAAGCTTTGTATGGGAGACGTTGAAGATCCCCTTTATGTTGGGATGATACAGACAAAGCATCGGTAGATGGATCCGATATGATTAGGAAAATGGAAGAGAAAGTGAAACTTGTACAACAAAGGATGAAAGCTGCTCAAGATAGACAGACATCTTATGCCAATAAGAGGATGAGACCCTTAGAATTTTGGTGAGAAAGTATTTTTAAAGATTTCACCTAGTGAGAAAGTATTTTTAAAGATTTCACCTTTCAAAGGTGTTGTTCGTTTCGGAATGAAAGGGAAGTTATCACCAAGGTATGTTGGTCCGTATGAAATTTTGCAGCGAGTTGGCACACTGGCCTATAGATTAGCCTTGCCGCCCTCTTTGTCTGGTATACATGACGTATTTCATGTATCGATTCTACGAAAGTATGAGCCTGATTCGTTGCACGTGTTACAACCTTACGAAGTGCAGTTGGAATCAAACATTCCTTATGTGGAACGTCCAGTTTGCATTTTGGATCATGCAGATCGTTAGCTTCATAGTAAAACCATTCCTATGGTACATGTTCAGTGGGAGAAATGGGGGTGTCGAAGAGGCAACATGGGAGACGGAATAGCATATGAGACAACTCTACCCTGAGTTGTTTGACGGTATGTGTAGTAATATTTATTTGCTTTTCTACTGTCGAGTATGTTAGATTTCGGGTCGAAATCTTATATGTTGGGAAGAAATGTGATATTCTATGTTATTGTGATGTTTAATTAATAGATTTAAAGAATGTATAGTGATATATGACATGATAATGAAGATGAAACTTGGATAGATATAAGTTAAGGACTCAATTCAATTCAGATACTGAAAAGGATTAACTTGCAAATTGAGGAAGGGTTAAATCAAAGAGGTGAAGCACTATGAGGACTATATTGCAATTGATAAGAATTTAAGTCATCTTTATCTCAGATTTTTGCCCAAACTCTCTCTCATCAATTCAGACTTCTCACCTTTTTTCCTCAACTTTCTTTTGGCTTGAAGATTAAAGGAAATTCTCCACTTCTTGTTGAAATTTGCAGGAAAGTTGTAGGTAAGTGAATTACATCAAACTCTTGCTTTCTTATTAACTATAAAGGAATTTGATGTGGTTTTGTTCTTGGAATGTGTTTGTGTCTAAATATTATGATTGGGTATGAATTTTATGGAAATAAGCTGAAGCAAGAGGTTACAAGAATAACATTCATTAGAGTGCTAATAAATATCACTGCTCTAACAATTTAGATACATCAAATGGAAGTCAAAACGACATTCCTCAATAGGGAACTTGAGGAAAAATCTATTTGAAACAACCTGAAGGGTTTGTGGTTCTCGAACAAGAGGAAAATGTGTGTTGACTCGTTAAATCGTTATATGGACTGAAAAAAGCGCCAAAACAATGGCATGAAAAGTATGAAAAAACGGTGTTGTCCAATGATTTCAAAATTAGCGAGTGTGATAAATGTGTATATGACAGACACGTCGAAAGTATATGTAATAATATGCTTGTATATTGATGATATTCTCGTAGTGGGAAGCATTTTAGATATCATCAACGCAGAGAAAATGTTGACAAAACATTTTGAAATGATGGATATGGGTGAAGCAAATGCCATACTTGGAATTAAAGTTTCCAGGACATCTGAAGGGCGAATGTTGACACAGTCTCATTATATTGAGAGAATGCTTGAGAAATTTCTCGCAAATGACACATCATCGTTGAAAACACCATATGATCAAAATCTACACTTAGTTAAAAATAAGGGTGACGCTGTCATGCAATTAGAATACTCTGTGACCCTGTCATGCAATTAGAATACTCGAGGATAATTGGCAGTCTAATGTATCTCATGAACTGCACACGTCCAGACATTGCATACGAGGTTGAAAAACTAGTAAACTTACAAGCAATCCAAGTAATGACAATTGGAAGGCATCGACAATGGTACTTAAATATTTAAGATACACCTTAAATTATGGATTGTATTATATGAGGTATCATGCTGTATTAGAAGGATGCATATATGCAAATTGGATATCGGACACAAAGAATCAAAGTCCACAAGTGGTTATATGTTTACCATTGGAGCGGCTGTTGTGTCGTGGAAATCTTCCAAGCAATCATGTATTGCTCAATCCACTGTGGAATCAGAATTATAGCTTTGGATAAAAAGAGAGAAGAAGTCGAATGGCTTAGAAGTCTCTTGGAAGAAATTTCGTGTTGGGAAATAATATGTCTGCAATTAAAATACATTGTGATAGTCAATCTGCTATATAAGGGCACATAATAGTATATATAATGGTAAGTCTAGACATATACGTCACATAATACCATTAAATAGTTGATCTCTAATGACATTATTTCCATGTCTACGTGAAGTCAAAAGAAAATATTGTGGATCCGCTTACGAAAGGTTTACCTAGAGATTATATAGTTTATCGAGGGAATTGATTAAAACCCTATAATCAAAATCTCATAGTAGATACACAACATTGTTGACTGGAGATCCAAAGATTCAGGTTCAAAAGGGACAACTAAATTATGAGATTGGATAAACACCTTGGAGATTAATCTCCAACACATTCCTATGATAAGGGATGTAGCCTACAAAATGGGTATGAGGATAGGCAAATGCATTTAATAATTCCTAAGACATATAATGAAATATGTTGGAATATAACAGGACACTCTTATAAGAGATCACTTACGCAATTGCAAAGTGTGGCCGCTTCAAAGAATGGAAAGCACTCATGAAACAAAGCATGTTCAAGGTCGAAATGGATACAACCGTGAGAGACCAATACAAATGTTAGAATTGTTGTGATGTGGGTTCAATTATCTAGGTTTATACCAACTACTAAATAGTTCAAGACTAAAAGTTCACTATCTAAGCATCGGAGACCAAACAAGAGGAATCCTTACATCAGAGTTTCTAGAGGCCGTGATTTATCGCTATCTGATGGCATTTATCGCTATCTGTTGGCATTATCGATCGTCGTCTGGAAAAAACAACTCAACAAATCTGTTGGGCGTGATCGAAGCGTGATCTATCTCATCTTGGGCCGCGATCGATCACGCCCTGTGCAATTTGTGCTGAAGGGTGCGTCCCTTCGGGATGTGATGCTATTTTTCATGAAATGATGCTTCTAAATTATGTCTCTTGGTGGCACATCTTGGTCTAGTAAATAAAGAACAATCCTTAGATTAATTTATTATACATTTTTCACAAAAAATGCTGATCTTGTCCATCTTATTCCTTGTTTAAGTTTTGAGTGCCTTTAAACCTTTGTGGATTCATGATTTGAAGTTCTTCTATCACAAATCATAGTCCTTGTATCTTGTGAAACGAATTGTCGCTGAATCATGAGCATCGTAGCGGGGAAATATCGTTTCAAGGACAAATAGTCGAACTCTTGCCTCGAAAATCAAAATCATTGTTATCTTGCTTGCTATACCAAAATATACATACTGAGAATTTATTCCTACATAAAGCTAGCTAAATCGAGGCCCTTGTTTTTGCAAGCAGGTTACACATGTGTATTTAACTGATGATAAACATAGGAATAAAAATAAAATTAATAAGAAAAAATAGTAGAACCTATACAGAAAATGAAGTAGTGATGGGTGAATGTCAATTGGGGGTTGGTCTTCTTCCTCGTTATGGAAATCTAACTAGAAAGATGGAAAATAGACAAAGAAGAATATTGAAGAATTTTTCGGGAAGGCACCTAACCACTGTGACTGAGGAGGGAAATTATTCAGACGAAGTTAATGCAGACTGCACGATTTTCAAGAAAATATTTTAAAAATAAAAATGGGATAAAAATCTTCTGCAAATAGTTTTGAAAAAACATTTCATGAAAAATATTTTTATACTAATTTAAAAAATATGCAATCAAAGCATTTAAAATACTTTTAAAATATTTCCACAAATGAATTAGTTTAGTGTCTTCAAGGATAACCTGCTCTAATACCAATTATTGAGTAACCAAGTGGGTCAAGTCCACTATTGTAATACCACTTGTCAGGATCAAATCAGGTGGTGGGTGGCCGGTTCACATCCATCTAAGTCTAGCTAAGTGAGTTGTAAATTGTAATAGGTCGTGTTTTTAAAATATTTGCATCGAGAGATTAGATCGAGTTTGATTTAAGAAACTAAGCGGAAGTAACTCAAACTAACCTGTTCTGAATTGATTATTCACGGTAATAAAATGTAAAGATAAACATACAGAAAGTAAATATGCACACATATTTATTCATGGGAGTTTGAAGGTTTAATCCTTCTATGTCTCCCCTTTTCCACCGAATGGAAGGATTCCAATAGAAGACTTTGATTAATATAACTCATTGTACTAACCTGCTCCAGTCGAGGTCACCTTATTATTGGAACTACAAGCATCTCAACTTAACTGCTCTCCAGCAATCTAACACATCTCTTCTCTCATATTGTTCAGACACAAGTCTGAGTATACAAATCACTCGTGTACAAGAAAGCTCAATGTACAAGGATTGAGGAATCTCACTATACAAGAACTGAGTGCTTGTGACGCACCGTTGATCCTATACATGATTAGATATTATATTCAATAATGGCGTGTGACTGTGTGGGTATGCTCTCAACTAAGCTGATATATCCATATAAGCTCCCCTTTAGGATCGATAAACCTGAGATATCTTCACGGTGAGTTGTGAGTTGGATCGCCTTCTTTTTCTTTTCTTCTCTTTTTTTCTTTTAGTCTTTGAATGTTTATTTATAGTCTTCATCTTGATTTAGCTGATAGACCCAAAAATATGTCTGTTGGAGAGTACTTGTATGCTTTTGACTTCTTTGAACTTTCTTCTGACTTTACATCATTTATATTTGACTAGTGAGCTTTTCTGCAGCTTCATTGTTTTATATGATTTTGTTGCTACATATTTCTAAAGAATATGAAATTAAATGTTGAACGATATGGTCTCATCGATTTTGAGCTTGAAAATGGGCAGTATGTTGATTTAAGTGGTTTAAGTAAGCTTCAATGGACTACATCATGTATAGGAGCATTTGTTTTATTTCAACACACTTTGAAATGATTTTTGCCATTTTATAGGTATTGTTAGGAATTGCAAACAATAAATCAATACTTTGAGTTATTTAAAAGATAATAATAATAATAATAATAATGAGATGCATTTTTGACTAAAAAATATGTATGCGTGTTAGAAAACTTATGTTGCTTTGGTTGAAAATTGTGTATATTATATTAGATATAGTATACAAATTGTGTATGCTTTTCGAATTTCAGTAACATTGAATGAAATTTGAAGCTCTAAAGTATACTACAAATATAGACCACGATTTAATATATTATAAATTATTGGATGATTAAAATTTAAGGATTCTGGTTGAGTAAAATTTTATGAAATCTTGATTAAACAAGTCACGTTTTGATGTTTCTTGAAAATTCTTGTCAAAGCCTTGATAAAACTCCTTTACATGGAAGAATTGATGTTTAAAGATGACTCGGGGATAATAAAAACTCATGATAGTTGAATGTGTACTTTTAACTTAGTTGAATTGTTTCCCAATTACCCACTGGTCCGAACAACGTGTTTGTATTGACTCTGGAGGTTTCTGCATGCTCATAATCAAAGTTTTGTGCTGATTCGATGATTCACGTTATCATTAAACAATTTAATCCGCCATTTACTTGTTGGGAGTACGTTTGTGGCTATGTTAGGCGACTGTATTTATAGAAGTTTTTCGGGTTCTTCAGTGGGGTGTATTTGGCGTTTATGGTCTGCTTTCATTGTACTTGCTTCAGTTTTTAATATAATCCAATATTTTTATTAAGAAAAAAGAACAACGTATTTTGCTTGGAAGAAGTAAAAATAATTAAAGTTTTTTTTTTGTAACTGAATATTATTATTATTGTTCCTTCAAAAACAAAGACTACAAGTGTTATCTATGGTCAACCTTCACCCAAGGCAAAGTATATGGTTGAAGATTCATAGAACCAACCTACCATCCTCCCTCTCAAATGAGTCAATTAATTTCACGAGTAATCTCGAGTTATTCCAGTTCAAAAGTTCACACGCCAACTCCACTTTCTCTGCCCAAATTATAAAGAAATTGAGATAAGTTGTATTTCACCACCGAATAACAGAGCCAGAGGCAAGATCTTGATCTGCTCTCACATGCTGACAGGCACCGACACAACCACCTAAGAATCCAAGATCTTGATCAAAGATTCAATCTTTGAACTGGGTTTTTGATCTTGCGTGTTATTTTTCTTTCTATGGAGTCAAGTTCTGGTGCAGGTGATCATGGTGGACATAATATCAATGGGGTGCCCACTCATGGCGGAAGATATGTCCAGTACAATCTGTATGGGAACCTCTTTGAAGTTTCCCGCAAGTATGTTCCGATCAGGCCTGTGGGTCGTGGGGCTTATGGCATTGTTTGGTAAGAATCAAGAAAATCTGTTGTTTTTTCTTGATCTCGAGTTAATTTGTGCTGGTTTTTTTATTTAATTTTCTGTATAGATTGATTTTGTGTTGATGATTGGAAGTTTTTATGTTAGGTGTAATGATTTGTGATTCCAAGAGTTTCGATAGTCATATGTTTATCATGCTACCAGGTCTTCAAGTCTTTTTCTCCTTCTTCGTGTTATCATTGTTGCTTTAAATTTAATAATTTTTAATAAAATCCCTGTATATTTTTGGCCACTTGTGATTACGGGGGGTGGTTTATCAAGCACTAACATGTCATAACATGTGATGTTTTGCAATTGCTATATATTTTACTTTTCTTTCCCGTTCATTATTAGCATGAAGGAAAATGTGATATTTCATCTGCTTCAGTGCTGCTGTGAACTCTGAGACACGTGAAGAAGTGGCTATTAAGAAGATTGGCAATGCATTTGACAACCGAATTGATGCTAAAAGGACCCTTCGGGAGATTAAACTTTTGTGTCACATGGATCATGACAATGTAATTATTCTACCAGCCTATAGATCTAAATCTTGATAGAGCTATTTTATCTTGCTTGGGTCTCAGCAGTGCTTCCTCTCTTGTATGAACTTATAAATGTTTTACTTGATTGTGTTGCTTCACAAATATTTCCTTTCAATCGCTTGTTTTACTCAGCTTCTGTGCAAGCTTCCCTGGAACTTATAAGACTGGAGAAAATCAAAATGTGATTTCTTTTATTTTGATTTCCAACATGACTGTCCAATCTGGTAAATATTCGTAGCTTTCAAGTGCAATAATCAAAACCAGGTTTTGGAAGAGTCTTAATGAGAACATGGGCTTCCTGTGATTTCTTAGAAATGTAGGATGGTGAAATAGTCCCATTTCTATCTCGGTCTTAGTGAAGCTTTTATCGATCCTCATGTGCTTTACACGGTCATGCTGAATTGGCTTGTGCACTACATTTGACAGCTGATAGATAGCTCAAGTTCAACTATCTCATAGGCCTAGCTACCTGTATATCTCAACTTTTCCATGATATGTAGGAATTAGAGATAGTTTGTAATTCTACACAATGGGTTTCTAAGAGGAATATGTGTGGATGCATTAGGACTCATTATTGTTCTGGTTATCAATCAATTTTTCGGCGGAAAGTATGGCTCTGGTACCATAGAACAAATAGAGAAAGAAGTGTGTTTTTCTTCTTCTTTTTTTTAGGTAAAAAAACACCAATTCTCTATATACAGAACACAAACAACCAATTCTCTGTATACAGAACACAAACAACCAATTTCCCGACTTAAGAATTTAAAATCCCAAGAATTAAGGGAGGGAGTTATCCATGTACTCTAATTTTGTAGCTAATGACCACACAATCGGTGCCTTTTTTATTTCCAGCAGTTGATAAACAAGCTTAAATTAATTAGGAACTGCAGAGACATTGACCAAAGTGCAAGAAACAACATTAATTTGTAACAATAATGAAAAGGAGGCATTGTCTTTTCTGCTAACAGGATATTTATTTTGTCATTTTATGTTTTCATTGGATTACTTAGTTTGGCGAGAAAAAATTGTCTTTTGTCTAGTGTCTTTGATTCAACTCAACTAGTTCTTACCAATTCGTGATTTCAAATATAGCTTCTATATTGTTTGGAGATTATGGGGAAGAATAATTTGTTTTTGAAACGGGACGCTCTAACGGGATAAAAAGTACATACAAAAGCTGGCTGTACTAGTTTGTAGTAGTCTTTGTTTGTCCTTTGACAGTCTAGGAAGAGATTCAAATTGAGCCATATCCCTTTCTTTAATTTTTTCAGTATCTTGCTCAGCGTACTTCAGTTGGACCGACCTTATTCAAATTTAATGGTTGTAGGTGGTCAGATATTTTGAACAAATTCCGCACATTAGTTGGCATATTTCATTGTCAATTGACTGACTGGCCAAAGAACCTTTCACACTTGTCTCTCAGATATCTTGCTATAGTCTTCCTATTGAGTGGCTTGCATTCTCATGTGCAGTGTCATCTATTTTGGCATGAAAGTAGATCAGTTTGTAATGTTTTCGTGTTCTTTCATTTTCAAGCTGATATTTTCTTTATCAACTTATGAAATCCATTTATTTTATGCTTAACTTAAATGCTCTATCTGTCAGCTTAGTATATGTTACTGACTCCTGTTGATAAATTGAGATATCTAAAGGTAAGTGTAGTTTGTTTCCCCATCGAAAATAATGATTAGAATTCAAATAACGAATGGAGTAAGTAACCAAGAGAGGGAAACATTTCCAATGCTCCTTAGTGCCATTGCTGGATATCATAAGATCTAGTAATACCTACACAATAGACACTGTGAAAACCCAAAAATTTGTCTTGTCCCAAATCATGTTAACCATTCAATGGACTTGCCCAAATCTTGTCATTAGTCATTCAATGACATTTAAGTGCTTAACACAAACCTTGCCAACATTCAATCCCATTCAACCACCATTCAATCTAATTCAATCCAATATAATGACATTTAATGGCTTACTTAAATCAGGCCATTAGATTGCCAAAGTTGTAATTGTCAATAAATTCTTCTACATTACCCATTGATGACCACATTCATTACTTGCTCAAATTATGAAATGTGATGACCACTCAATTTGCCTATTCAAGTTCATTTTTCCAATCTTGATTAGCATTAATCTCATTGCTAAAATCATAAAACTAAATGGTTAGGATTTATGATCAACTTAAATATCTCTAAATCATGCTCCTAAACTAAAGGTGATGACCCCGTATGTTTATCCAATTGATGACCACAATTCATGCCCCTCAATCCGCCCCACTTAATTGCCTCCCAATTACATTAACACCATTTACTTATCATCCCACTAAAGTCTTGCCATTAGGAGCCAAAGTAGAGGATCTGAATTGGATTACACCTCCCCATATTAAAATTACACTACATCTTGCCAAGAAAAGGGCTACGCTACACTTAGCATTTTTCGATAATCATACACTACACACACACACACACAAATATTTCGAAACTTGCAAGGAAGAGAGGAGGAGATTTTCACCATTTTCTCAACCCGAATCTCATCTCAACGTGCTTCGAATCTTCAATGACTGTAAGTGTGTTTTTGCTATGAATATCGTTTCGTTTTTTAAAATCTTATGTGTTAAAATTTCAGTTGAACACGAAAATGTATTTTAAGATCATATTATGAAAGTTTATGAGAAATGTGCATCGAAAGTCAAAGGCTCTGCGGGGGAAAGTACTACGTGTGTAGGAGCCACCACTTGATTCGGCGGGGCAAAGTGCTACATGATGTGGGCGTGCCACATGCATGGGAGTCACCTCTTGATCCTTAAGAGCAAAGTGATATGCACACGGGAGCCACCTCTTGATCCCAAGAAGGAGATTATGTGATTATGTGTTTATGTGATAAGGCTCTAGTGTGAGCAATTATGAGTATGTGAATCGATCTACTATGTGTTTGATAAAGAGTTATTTGAAAAGCTCTATATGTATGTTTTATCATGTTCAACTGGCCTTTGCTTGCTGAGTATTTTTCCAAATACTCACCCCTTACCACCCCTCCCCAGTTAAGGATGGAGAATAGTTTGAAGACGAAGAACAAGACCAATTTTGGGCTTGTGATCTACCGAGGAGATTTCGAGATTTTATTATGTTACGCTTCCTCAATACTCTGTTTAGATCTAAGATGTTTTATGAACAACTTATTCAAGTTGATTTCCAGTTGTAATGACGATTATTATTTTTAATGGAATAAATAAATTGGTTTTTATCAAAGATCTGTACACGAGGCTTTTTGATTTTGAATAAATTTTTGGAATCAACGCCGGTGTCATGCGCTCCGGTCTTGGGGCATGACATTTTAGTGGTATCAGAGCAAAACCAGGTTCCATTATCCCGCTGGGAAATGATTTTTGGTTGATATAAATCAACCGAATTACGAATCCCGGATTTAATGGACCAACTGATTTAAGTCCAAAAATCATTGGGGAATCAAATCAACAATCTGAAATTATATTTTAAAAAAAAAATTTGAAATTACATAAAAAGAAAAGAAATCTAGAACTTGAAACTGCCACCAGCCACGCCGCCGCCAGTCGTGCCGCTGTCACTGGGACGACCCACCACCACGTCCGCAAACTTCAGACGAAGCCATGGTCCAAATCTCAGACCCAACAGGCGACGTTGCGTGGCTAAATTACAGATTGAAACTCGCTCACCCCAAACCCGTCGATTTTCCGATCTCGCACTACAGACCACCGATCGAATATCTCGACCCACCACCATGACCGTATTCATCCGACGAGAAAAATCCCTATGTCAATTGCAAAAACCTTTCACTGTTGGATGAACAATCGCTGATCAAATTCTCGCCTTTAAGAACCCTAATTCAGCCGAAATTTAAGCCTTCGAATTTTCTCCCATCGAAACATAATTTTTAAATTCGATCTAGACTGATGATCCCAATATCATCCTTATCAAAAGCCCCTTAATAAATCAGATTCGCAATCAAGGAAATCATCCAATTTCGAGCCTAAAATCACGCCCTTAGAACCCTAGGTCACGGAAATTTTGGATTCAATTTTCTTATCAATCCGAACAACGATTTCAAATTATTTTCGGGTTTATGATCCTTATTTCATTTCGAACAAAAACCCCATATCAAATCAAAATCACATACAAGGGAAGATGCTCAATTTCGGATCGACATTCTCGCCCAAGAACCCTAAAATTGCGAAAAATTTGGACTTTAATTTCTCCCAATTCCGAATGCCAATTTAAAAATTAAATTTGGGTTATGAATCCTCATAACATATATATTAGTAGCCCTCAAAAAATTTCGAAATTCCAAATCTTGAGTGATCGAATTCTTAAAGCCCCAATCCGCGCCTATTAAACCATAATAACTCAAATACTTGCCCTCGATTTTTAAACCACCGAAGCAGATTATTTCATCCGAATTGTATTATTTATCCTCACATCATTTCCAAGAAAAATCATTTGTCAATTTCGGAATTCAGCAACCGAAAAGTAACCAATTGAGGATTTAATTTTTTCCTCAAAGAACTCTAACGCACGAAATCTCATCCTTCGATTCCTCATCCACCGTAGCATTATTTTTTTCAATACGACAGGCTACAATGACTCACGCTCCATCCAGTTCGATCCAAATGATGGAACTTGATATAACCGAAGTTAAAATATTCCAAGACAAGGAGATGCGAGACAAGACCGAGTTGTTGGAGATAACCAATCACTTCTGTACAAGGCCCAAAGGATGACCTACCACCATCATCGTGCCGAAGAGCGACTTACAAAAGCAATAGAGGACAATAAAACACTTGTGAGAATCCACAATAACAATTGCCAACAGCTGGAACGCTTCTAGCAGGAGTTCAATGAGTATCGTGAGAACATTTGGACCCGTACCCAAGCTCTCACGAATGAGAGGAACTAATTGGCACAGGAAGTCGACTACAAGCAATCTGTCATCAATCTCCTTTTGGAAGAGGATGATCCCGAGGAAAATCCTATAGTAATGGAAAACGTTGAAGGGGATTTAGGAGACGGGGAAACAATATACTAGTTTTTGTAGTATGCGATGTGATAAGATCAATAAGGAATATTTTTTGGTATCCTAGTGATGACTTTCTTTGTTTAGGATTTCGTTGTGAACCTAGCAGTTTAATTAATAAAATTTTAATTTACTCTCCGAGTATATCTCGAAATGTGTTATTCCCTTGGTTATGCTTCTACGCAACAACTTTGAACCTTGCTACTAATATTTTGTAAGTCACAATGAACTCAATTCCCTTGTTTTCAATATATTCCCAATTCCTTAAATTTTTATTCTTGGGCTAACTTTAAGAATTTTAATTCTTAAATCACTCAATAAATTTGAGTTCATATTTTATTAGATTCATTGACGGAAATTGTTTTGAAATTTTCACCCAATTCCAAGAAACTTCATTTTAAGTGAAAACTTGGGCTAACTCGAATAGTCGACAAGATGTTTTCCTTTCTTCCTCCTATTGAGATCCTTACAACTTAAGTGAAGTCATGTTATACTTTTGGGACAATTAATTTAAGATACATCTCCATAATTTGAGTATATATTATGACACTTTGGGTTGAAATTGATATAATCATTTGGTTGAAATAAGATATAATAAATTAGTCCCTCAAGCTTTTAGGGTATTAGAATTTTATTTCCTACATTTCGAAATTTGATAAAATTCTTTTCGACAATGAAACCATTTGTCTTCCTTCAAATTTGTTAATGATATCCTTTGAACTCATATTTCATTTGGCAAACCTATATAAGACCATACTATTTCATTAGAAGAATTATTCAATCTATTCGTTGTACCTTCAAAAAATTTCATTGATAGCCTCATTTGTACAATACTTATCCAATTATTGATCCATCTTGGAATTATTCTTACATCATCATCTACTTTAAATAGTCGGGATTCGTTTGAAACATACCTTACTTGTGAAACAATCATTCAATGATTTCTAGTACTAATTATTCCTTGGTTAATGTGGTTATCGTTCTTCATCAAAGTTTGACAACTCAATTGTTTATTTATTCATTTTTTTGACTTCATGATTGCTTGAGTTTGATATGACCTTGATCTTCTTCATATAAAAAAAAATTTAATTTTCGACTATCATCTTGCAAAACTTATTTTGAGTTGGTGAACAAGCCTACAAACTTTTTTCTTCTTTTCCATTTTCTTGGAATTATCATTTCCTTTCTTTCATGAGGTTGTATCCTAGAATAACGTATGTTATCCTTGCAAATTCTTGTAGTATTCAACAATTGTTTCGATCGGTTCAACTCACAAAAAGTTGATCATTCACTTTACACCCCTTGAGAAATGCTGGATTGTATTGAACAACTTTTTTATAAGAGACTTTATTCCTATCATTGATCAGTTTGACAAAGAAAACACATTCATACATTTTCTTAAAGTTAAGATAACTTCATTAGAGTGTGTGACGAAAGCTCGATAGAAAAAATACTTGTAAATATGAATGTCGGTTCGATTAGGTAAGAGCTCGGTCTAAACTATAAACCAATGAACGTAGAAAGCCACTCTCGACAACTCCAAGAGGCCCACGATTTGTATCACGTCTTTGGGAGAGCTTTCGATAAACGTTAAGTACTCATGTGACTCTAAGTACCATATATTACCCACAAATCGATGGTCAGACTGAAAGGAGAACTCATACCTCGAGGATATGCTATGTGTTTCAGCCTCATGCTTCAATACGAAATTTGGAGCAAACTTTTGCCCTAAGATAGTTACTTTCGACACCGACGGTTCCGACATAATCAGAATAGTGCTCGCTCCAACCCTATCCCAAATTCATAATATTTTACACGTATCACAACTTAGGAGATACATTACCGACTCGAACCATATTCTCGAAGCAGAACCTTTAGTTGTCGAAGGAAACTTGAATGAACCTATGAAGTATGAAGAAATTCCTATCTGGAACGTGGACTCAAAGGATCAAGTACTGAGATGAATGATCATTCCATACGTGAAATCCAAAGGTCAAACCATATGGAGAAAGAGACCACTTGGGAACTGAAGGGAAGACGCGAGAGAAATATCTATACCTCTTTGAAGATCGAGATAACTTAAGTTTCGAGGACGAAACTTCCAATAAGGAGGGAGGGATGGGAAAAACCTTGCCCCAAATCATGTTAGCCATTCAATGGACTTGCCAAATCTTGTCATTAGTCATTCAATGACATTTAAGTGCTTAACCCAAACCTTGTCACCATTCAATCTCATTCAACCGCCATTCAATCACATTCAATCCAATATAATGACATTTAATGGCTTACTTAAATCATGCCATTAGATTGCCAAAGTTTTGTAATTGTCAATAAACTCTTCTACATTACCCATCGATGACCACATTCATTACTTGCTCAAATTATGAAATGTGATGACCACTCAATTTGCCTATTCAGGTGCATTTTTTCAATCTTGATTAGTCATTCATCTCCTTGCTAAAACCATAAAATTAAATGGCTAGAGTTTATGATCAACTTAAATGTCTCTAAATCATGCTCCTAAATTAAAGGTGATGACCCCATATGTTTATCCCATTGATGACCCCAACTCATGCCCCTCAATCCACCCCACTTAATTGCCTCTCAATTACATTAACGCCATCCACTTATCATCCCACTAAAGTCTTGCCATTAGGAGCCAAAGTAGAGGATCTAAATTGGAGTACACCTTCCCATATTAAAATCATACTACATCTTGCCAAGAAAAGGGCTACTCTACACTTAGCATTTATCGAGAATCATACACTACACACGCACAAAAAATATTTCGAAACTTGCAAGGAAGAGAAGAGGAGATTTGCACCATTTTCTCAACCCGAATCTCATCTCAACGTGCTTCGAATCTTCAATGACTGTAAGTGGGTTTTTGCTATGAATATCGTTAAAATCCTATATATGTGTTAAAATTTCAGTTGAACATGAAAATGTATTTTAAGATCATATTATGAAAGTTTACGAGAAATGCGCATCGAAAGTCAAAAGGCTCTGCGGGGGAAAGTGCTACGTGTGTAGGAGCCACCACTTGATTCGGCGGGGCAAAGTGCTACATGATGTGGGCGTGCCACATGCATGGGAGTCACCTCTTGATCCTTAAGAGCAAAGTGTTATGCACACGGGAGCCACCTCTTGATCCCAAGAAGGAGATTATGTGATTATGTGTTTATGTGATGAGTGTGAGCAATTATGAGTATGTGAATCGATCTACTATGTTTTTGATAAAAGTTATTTGAAAAGCTTTATATGTATGTTTTATCATGTTCAACTGGCCCCTGCTTGCTGAGTATTTTCCCAAATACTCACCCCTTACCACCCCTCCACAGTTAAGGACGGAGAATAGGTTGAAGACGAAGAACAAGACCAATTTTGGGCTGGTGATCTACCGAGGAGATTTCAAGATTTTATTACGTTACGCTTTCGCAAAACTCTGTTTAGATCTAAGGTGTTTTATGAACAACTTATTCAAGTTGATTTCCAGTTGTAAAGACGATTATTATTTTTTATGGAAAAAACAGACTGGTTTTTATCATAGATCTGTACACGAGGCTTGCTGATTTTGAATAAATTTTTGGAATCAACGCTGGTGTCATGCGCTCCGGTCTCGGGGCGTGACAGACACAACACCACACCCTAAAAAAAGAAGAAGCAGAAAGGTGAGAGTTGGACAGGAAATGTTTATGTGTATCTCTTGTCATACTTGGATAGCCTCTTAACATCCATAAGTTGGTCTTATCAATGCCTAGGCCTATGGGTTCGGCGATTGGGTTTCGTACCGAATTTTCAAAAACCAATTTAGATTCGATTATTTCTACCAGTTAGGCAAGATACAAAAACAACATGCCTCTTAAGAAAATCGGTGGCTTGGTTTTGTTCAAATTGTTTTGAAAAATAATAAAGTATTGAAGTGGGACTGATGAAACTGATTAAACAGAACTTTTCAGAGTGAGTAACCGTGCTTCTGAACAAACCGAACTAAATCGATATGCCAAAATTTTGTTTCTGCTTATCCATGTGTGCTTTAATTTAGGTCGCATGCTAATAACATCAATGTCCTATATATGCCTACCTAATTTCGGTCAAATTTTAAAGGGAAAAAAATATCTGATCAGGATCTCTTGGAAGCGTACTTCTTAATTTTCTGGCTTGGATATTTTGAAAGAATCTTCAGTTAAACAATTATCTTAATCCTTCGTTTTGCGTTCTACTTAAACAGGTTATTGCACTTAAAGATATCATACGACCTCCGCAGAAGGAAAACTTCAATAATGTCTACATCGTTTATGAACTAATGGACACTGATCTTCATCAGATTATTCGGTCCAACCAGCCATTGGCTGATGATCATTGTCGGGTTAGGCCTCATTTTCTTATGGCATATAGAATTTTCTTTTTTTGGTGTCATAGTGATAGATTGTTGCAAACACCTCATCTCTATCCATCATATATATTATTTTTAATAGCTTATTGAAATGTAAAAAATTTCTTTTGGAAGCTCCTAATGAGCTGCTTTGGCATTACTCTGTCTGATCTTCTACTTTCCATGCTCTTTTTCTTCTTTGGCCACCTTCAATAAATAGAAGAGAAAAAGTGTCCCGTCGAAACTAAATAGGAGCTACTTTCTACATTACAAGAAGAAATATAGTGTAAAAGTTATATTTTTTAATTCACTTTTAATTGAATTTAACATCTATCTGATGCTGTAGACTTGTTGATATTCCATCCCAAATTGCAGTATTTTCTCTACCAAATTCTGCGGGGACTCAAATATATTCATTCTGCAAGAGTTTTGCACCGTGATCTGAAACCAAGTAATTTGTTCCTCGATGCCAATTGTGATTTAAAAATTGGAGATTTTGGGCTTGCAAGGACGACGTCTGAAACCGATTTTATGACGGAGTATGTTGTTACTCGGTGGTACCGTGCACCTGAACTGCTTCTAAATTGTTCAGAATACACTGCTGCGATTGATATCTGGTCTGTAGGTTGCATACTTGGTGAAATCATGACAAGACAGCCTCTTTTTCCTGGCAAAGATTATGTACATCAGTTGAAACTTATCACAGAGGTATTTTCTTGTGAAAGAATGACACCAGATGTATATTTCAAATTTTTTGGCGGACTAAATTTTATCTTTGGCATTTGGGTTTTCTTGAAAACTTTAATATGTATTTAACAAACAGATTGGTTCTTCTTCTTCTTGTTCGTTTTGTTTTTTGTGATGCATCAACAAACTGATGTTAGCTTTTTCTTCTTGTTCGTTTTTTCTTCGTAATTGCAATAGCTCATTGGCTCTCCGGATGATGCTAGTCTCGGATTTCTTAGGAGTGACAATGCCAGAAAACATGTGAGACTGCTCCCACAATACCCGAGGCAACAATTTTCTGCTAGATTTCACAACACTTCTCCTGGGGCTCTGGATTTATTAGAGAGAATGCTTGTTTTTGACCCAAGCAGACGTATTACAGGTATATATTTGAACGATTCTTTTGTATTGAAAACCAGAAACTCAATGTTTAACAACAAATTTAGCTGAACTTTGGCTTTATGTTATTCTTGTTGTTCTACTTGCAGTTGACGAGGCCCTCTGCCACCCGTACATGGCAACACATCATGATATCAATGAGGAGCCCGTTTGCTCTAGGCCTTTTGTTTTCGACTTTGAGCAACCATCCTTCACTGAAGAGAACATTAAGGAACTCATTTGGAGCGAGTCTGTGAAGTTCAATCCCGACCCAATTCATTGAAGGAAGAGATTACGCAACGTAGACCACCTCTGAATTACTTAGTAGAAATCTACTTTGGACCCCCAATGGAAATGAGATAATTTTAGGTGGGAACTGGTGAGATACATTTGTTATTGTTGTATGATGATAAGTTTGTTACTAAGATTAGATAATTTTGCTGTGAATGTTGTACAAGCGAGCTGAACTAAATATGTTTCTGCTGTCCAGAAGCATATGTCGCTATAATTGGTGTCAGTTGTAATCTTTGAGTGATAACGGTCCCACTTTTATACATCCGTCTTACAAATACCAACACACATACAGACATATACATATATATTTATGTATCTTGGTCTTTACAAACAATCGGTCCATATAATTATTTTCCAAAGTGATAAAGTCAAGATTTCTTCTCATTGCTGGTGCTAGTTTCATATATTACTGCTTTTGTTTCATATTTTATGGAAAGCTCCCAGTTTTCAAATGCTCGAACAAGAAACCTTAACATCGTGAAAGAAAAATCCTTCAAGAAATCAAATAATTACCAAAATACATGAGATGCGCCACTCTATGATTAACCATCGAAACGGGAATTCTTGTTATACAATATAACCGCCAAAGAAAGGCCATGGAATCAAGGATATGTGAGTTCACTTCACTTCTTGGTTCTTTGCTTTTTATTGAGTCAAAATGATGAGACTTGAGCTTCTTCTTTCATACCTCAGTTGCCGCCGCTACTTCCTTCTCTAAATGGCATTAGCCATTAAAGCAAGTAGTCTGTATGCTTCTTTATCTGTATTAGCTGTGGTTATGATACAAACATCCATCTCCCTTGGCTTACCAAGCACATCACAACTTATCTCTGGGAACACACTGTTCACGAAAAGCCGAGGCTGTAATTACAATTTCCATCAAAGCTATTGGGAGTTCACCCTTGAAAATCTCGTGTGCGAGGAAGCCCCAGATTGATCGGCCGATCAAGAAATGAGTACATTACCTGTCAACAGTTGGAAAAAGTGAAGGAACGTGTGATGCTGATGAAGAAATGTGTTTTCAGCGGTTTGTTCACACGAGGGTACAAGTTGAACTCGCAAGGCATTGGCTAAAACTTTATCCTTAACAAAATAGTAGAGATCTAATTCAAAGTGCCTGGTTTTGGAGTGGAGAACATGATTGGCACCGAAGTGCAATAGTGCTTAGATTATCACACCAGAGAACTAGAGTACGAGATGTAGGAATATGAAGCTCATATAAAAGTGATTGTATCCAAATCAGTTTAGCAGTAGCATTTTGCTAGACTCCTATACTAGGCTTCCATGCTGGAACGAGAAGCTAATGTCTGATTCTTTGAACTCCATGATATTGATGAGCCACCAAGAAACCAACAAAAAGCAGAGGTGGACCATCGATCATCAGGATCGTTGTCCCAATCAGCATCACAATACCCCGAGAAAGTAAGAGAAGCAGATGGTTTAAGAAAGATAATGTCGATAGATTAGAAGAAATCAAGAGTTATCTTAGAATATAAGACATGTGATTTAATACTTTCATTATATTTAATCTTGTTGTGAGTGAGAAAGTTTTATAGTAAATTAATAAAATAAGAAAGCTGTTTCTCCTCCTTCGTTCTCTTCCTATGTTGATACCACTAATTTACATTGTATTAGAGCCCGGCTAGCTGGTCATGCATTTCAAGGCTGCTATGGTCAGGCACATCACTTGGATATATGATGACTCTCTATTTGTTGTCAAGACTTGGTATATTATGACGCTTTGACGATGCATCACTTGGATATATCGCATGCTTGACAGGCTCGAGTTATTTTGATTTGGATATTGTTTATTGATTCTGGGAAACCCAATGGTGGGCTACATGACCCGATATCAACATGACATGCATTGCATTACATATCGAATATCATTTGATACATGTCATTTTATTGGGGTCTCATACAGATCATTTGTTCACCTTCAAAGAGGTTGTTGTTGTTTGTGTGTGAAAATAGATAGGTATGACAGTCTATCAGGAGACCAGATGAAGTAATTCTGGAGGAAGCCATGTTTAAGATTAGTTTTGGTAGTTATGTGCCATTGTTTTTATATATTTCCCGTGGCATGTCCCGAGCATTTCGAATGATTGTATATATTTATTTGATAAGAGATGAATATTATGTTATACTATTTTTTAGTATTACAGTTACAACCAATAAATTATTTTGGGCACATTTTCAATAAACAGTTTACCTCATTTTCCCCTTTTATTATTTCACTCTAATCAAATTGCAAGTTAATAACGATTAGGAGTTAAGAGCCCCACAAATTTGGAGTTATAATCTGAATAAAAGTTACTGCTACGAGTTAGCTTTAATCTGACACGGATTACTCAATGCGGACTTGAGATGCAAAAGTTATTCCAGTTTTTCCAAAGTATATAAAATCTGGAAACTCATGCTATGCGAGTTTTAGAACTCGAATGTATTTGCTAAAATGTTGACTTAAGATTATGGGTGAGCATTCGATTAATTCGGCTACCGACCGAACCGAATTAAACGAAACCGAAAAAACTGATTTTTTTTTACAAAATCGAACCGATCGAACTTTTTTACAAAATCGAACAAACTGAAGCAATAAAATATCGATTAATTCGGTAAGTAACCGAATTAACCGGTATTTTTGAAAATTTTCAAAAAAGTATAAAAATTAAAAACTGATTTTAAAAATATAAAAAAGAAAAGAAAATATAATAAATTTGTTAAATCTGTTAAGTCGGTATATTTTTAAAATTAAAACCGATAACCGAACAAATTTAACTGATATTTTAAGAATAAATACCGAACTTCCGACTTGACCGAACCGAATTTTTAATTTATTTGGTTCGATCGGTTACATCGAACTTTTGCTCACCTTACTTAAGATGAGTGCATTAGCTTAAACAGTTCAAATATGAATTGTAGTTTATTGCGTTATCTTGTGGTCCCCACTTGATCAAGTGATTTCAATTTCTTATCCGAAAGTTAGGAATTTTCTACCAAAATGTGTCAAGTTGGAAATGATAGCAGCCATGTTTTACACTAAGTGTGTCACCTAATTTTCTTAGGTAAATAAACGACATGAAAATTGTTGAACGTATGAAACGTTGCATTGTGATTTAGATTTCAAAATAAATTGGAACCATATTAATTGGGTAATTGTAGAAGAAGTTATAGGTCGATTAAGGTAAGCATGTAAGCTGAAATTTCAACAAATCTGATATGGGTCAGTGCTTGGATAACTAGTTTGATATTTATGAAGTCTTTGGAAAACTGTATGATATATTTGAGGTTTAAATAATCATGTAATATTGTTTGGGATATCATTCTCGAGCCGAGGACTATATACCTCTTTCGTATTAGCATGGTTTGAGGTACGTGAGACCGGCTCTATTACAATACATGACAAAGACGTGTGATGATTCCGGTGTATGAGTTATTTGTTATTACCTGATTTATATGTGATTACGTGATACATTGAATGCATTTACCAGTTAGGTATCGATGTGCAAAAGACACAACATGAGTTTTGTTAACACATAACGATTCAGTCAGTCATATATATACCGCTCGACATCTCATGTTGATCTGAACGTTTATTCGTTTGAAATATAGGTTATTGTGTTGTGTGGATGATAAGGCACACCTACAATTTAGTTATTAACTATAGCACCGAGTGTGACACCATCTCCCAGACACGAATGGATCTCTGGACACACAGCTTGGCTCAATGAAGTGATGTGTATCGCCCGATCCTCAAAGATCGAGCGATATATTGTTGATGATATCATCCTTTGATTTCTTATATCTTGAGATTATTGTATTGTACATGTCTTTGCATTCATGCACGGTATACATCAAATGGCTTACTGACCCCAATGGTGGGGTTGTCATGTCTTTATGTGTGTCCATGACATGTATTGCAGGTGTATAACCTTCAGATGCTTTGGAGGAAGTATCTAGGAATACCAGAGTTTCGTGTGAGCGAACTCAGGATTTGTTTTATTGAGTTTTGCATCACAGTTTTATATTAGAGAGTTTATGTTAAAGTTGTTGTTATTCATTGGTTATGCCCCATGTAGATGTATTTGAGTATACTGATTTCGTACTTGATTGATGAATTATGTGAATGGATGAGAAACGAAGATTATATATTTTCAATAGTTCATATTGATATATGTAAAGCGGATGGTATATTCCTTGTAGGATGTGGTAATACCAAAAATTTTATGGTCACGTGTTGGTTATGCTGTTTACATCAAACCATTATGTGATCACTAAACATATGACTAAGATCAGATCATCACAATAAAAAATGGGCTCTTTGATATTTCTACAGCGTCTATAGCATGGATACAAAAATAATATTGAAATATTTTTTAAATAAAAAGAATTCATTTGTTTATGGGCATATATAACAACATAATTCTGACTTGCAAAAGCTATTTTGCGGGTGGAGACAAGATCGAGACAGTCTTGCTTGAAAAGCCTCTAGCATCCTAGAACTGATTTCTCCTGTTCTTGGAATGAATCATTTGGGTAAAGTTGGCGTCCGATGGTTTCTTGATGACTTGGAGCTAATCAAAGACAAGAACCCTCTATAAGAAACTCAGACCGAACAACTTAAGACAGTTATACCAGATCCAAAAATTGTTGACATACGTAAACCAGGAAACATAGCATCATATCTCAAACAAATGTATTGCTTACACTGCAGAGAAAATGGGCCATTTACGGCGAGTTGTTTTCGATCCAGGAGCCGAGGGATCGGTTGGTGTCTTCTTTCTGTTCAATATAGACATGGTAAAACAAATATTTCACTTCTAAATATGCAATATTAATTTATGGAGAAATGCTGGATTGCGCACCTGTTCTTCGGAGCAGGATTTTTGAATACCATTCCAACGTCTTCCTGCAGGTTAAAAAAAAAAGAAACAAGGTTAATGTCTCGGGGTATTTGTTATCCACATTTAAATGAAGTAGAAAATCTTTAGCTATAATCTTCAGGATTAGGAGAATCATCACTACCGGAGTTTTTAGATTAGCTTCTCCATTTTGTGGTGTCTTGAAAGAACCAGGAGCAATTCCTATAATTCCCGTCTTTTCGCTCGCGGCATGTGGCTCATTGTCAGGTTCATCGTTTGGAAATAAACCATATAAATTGCATAAATATTTGGAAAAGAATCTCTTCTTGAGTGGAGTTTTCTTCTTTGATGGAGCCTCCATAGAATACTTGGTCCCTATGATTTCATGATTTTTCTGATCCTTAGCATCTTCTGCCACAAAAACTAAACTATTCTCCACACCATCATTTATATCCTCTGGGATTTTGACCATATCCATTTTCTCATCAAGAACCAAATGGGAATCCAATTTCAAGCTAATTCTTTGAGAACTATTACTATTATTAACATTATCTTGGCTTTCAACTACTGTTCCATTGGCATCATTTGCAGCACTATCTTGCTCAGCTGCCGCCTTCTGAGCTGCTTTTCTTTTGTAATGAGCCTCAAAGAAAGCCTTTTTCTGCGCCACCAATCCGGGTTTCGAGTAACTCTCGGCCTCCTCCACATATTTCTTGTGTGAAAAAGTGGACCATTTCTCCCAAGACAAAGGCTCGTTCATAAACCTCCCAAATGAAACCGAATCACCCAAAACTTGCATGTGGTTCCCCTGCAAAACACACTTTCACATAAAACCAACAGCAGATTTTCATTTCTTTACAAGAATCAAGCAGCTAATTTTTAAACCCATGATAAAATCAATGACTCGAGAATTCATATATATATATTTGAAAATGATCGAGAAAGGATGTTTGAAGCTTCTAATACCTGTTTGGACTCGTTGTGTATGTCAGAATCATACGAATATCCATGCATAACACAAGCTGAATCACCCATTCTTCGCAAGTTCTGCTAAGAGACAAACTCAGCAAAGTAAAAGAAAACTAGAAAAACGAGATTAATTCAAAGAAAACACGTCGTGGTTTGGTGTATCTTTTTTTCCTTTATTTGCGCCAGAGTTTAAGCTTTGCTACTTTAATTTAAAATTCAAATGAAAAAGCCAAAAATTGGTAGAGGAAAGTAGGCCACACGTAGAGAAGAGTAGAAGCATAATTTGCCCATTTGTTAAGTTATAAAATCAATAGTTCCTTTTTGCAAAAGGGAACAACTTTGTGGATGTAGGTCCCATTTCCACTTGATTTTTCCCGTGTCATCAACTATTTTTTTGCTGTAAATTTATTAAATAATTTGGAAGCCCAAATAAAATTTGTATAGGTTATTTCTTTTTTATTATTATTATTATTTTGATGACATGGAACCGCAATCACTATTATTAGAATGCACGTTGGGTAAACCATCAGGTTGATGTAATAGCCTGCAAACAATGTCAGTCAGATAAAACACATTTGGAAAGCTCGGTGCGATAGGCTCGACCGAGTGGGGAATCGAACTCATCACCAAAGATATTGCTCACCTACTTCACCAACTCGACCACCCCATGAGGAAATGTTGTTTCTTTTTTTTTTTACGACGATGGAACCGCAACCGTTATCCTTGGGTGCATATTGGGTAAACATACGAGCTATGCAGTAGCATATAAACCACCAACCAGGTAAATTGCGCTAAGCAAGCACAAGACAGCCTCAGATCGAGAAAGTGTTGGTATAAGAAATCAAACTCATGATCTTATGATTACGAGCTCATTCTACTTCAACATGAACATGTTATTTCTTTTTTTGTGCGTAGGGATTAGGGAGAGAGAAAATGAAATTATTTCTTTTTATTTTTAAAAAGAGTATAATGAAGAGAGGCCACCGAAAAGAGTAATTATTATGTGAGGTGGAAATCTGCAAAAGAAGAATGTTATGTTGAAGTTGGATACATATGATGCCCTTAATTAACCACATTTATGGTTACCACATATTTATTCGGTATTTTGTTGTATGGTCTGAGTCCTATCATACACCAACATATATTTTCCTAAAATAATCTCCACTTTTTTTAACTTTCAATGTTACTTTAAAACAGGAAAGCTTGATAATTATTTTAAATTGTTCAAAATGAAAGACAGTTTTTTAAATAATTTAATTTTGTTTATAATACATATGGCTTTTAGTAATAATTTTTTTCTTCGTTTTGGTTCAAGTTATAAAATGTTGACACATTATATTATCGCATATATCCACTATTATGGACCCACAATGTGCACACTGAAATACAAGTTTAAAAGAAAGAATTTATGGTTCCTTTTGGTGCAATGGATGGTTAATCACATCAATTCCCATCTTCAAAAAAAAAAGATGGTGGATCCTGGCCAAGTTGTTCAAGTTCAACAAACAAGCACTACATACTTAAACAGAGGCTCATAAGCAAATATCGAATCAAATCGAATTATTCAGCGCAATGCCAAATAACGTCTTCATCTGTTTCAAAGAAAATTCCGGGCGTTGTAGGAAGCCGTTATATTAAAATAACTAGATAATCAAAGAATTATGCAAAATGCTGGCAAAGGGCATCCACATTAATTGGCTAAGATCAAATAGAAATCAATTCTCAGGCAAGTTATGTTACAAGCAAAAATAGAACAACAAAAACAAAAGCCAACAGAACACCCTGTCATCTACAAGATCCAGATATAACACAGCACTGTAAAACCCCAACCAAAGGTTATGACCAATGACAGCTTCTGTAAATACCAATTTCATGCAGAGTATCGCATATCAGTACGAAAACTCGTGACCTCGAAGTGAAATATGTTTCTTGACCCAGATGGCAATGTCCTCCGCACAAGCCTGTGCCTGAGGTGTCTTAAGAAGCATGTCAAGGGTTGCAAATTCATGGACTGCATCTTTGTACTCAAGAACAGGAGCATCAACATTTACCTTCCGGAGCTCCTCTGAGTATGCGATTGCTCTATCTCTCATCCAATCATGTTCAGCTACCACAGTCAGTGTTGGGGGCATCTGCTTCAAAGGAGGTCCTCTACCAGATACGAGTGGGTTTGCAGCGGGGTGATCCAGGCTAAACTCCTCCTCCTGTAAGAAAAGTTTCCACGCTAGTACGCACATAGCCTTGTCGTAGAAGTAGGAGTTCGCCAGTTTTATCTCAGAATGTGTGGGTACACTTCCAATGAAAAAGGGATACATCAAAACCTGAGCAACCACCTTTACTGGGTCCAAAAGCTGACCTGCCTCTACGGATTTCCTTGCCACGTATTCAGCAATATTTCCCCCACAACTCACTCCAAGAAGCACACATCTGGTTAAATGTAACGCCAGGTTAGTTATCAATTTAGACAAGTTTTTTTTATTGTTATTACTTGGAAAATGTACATACGAAGATAAGAAAGTGTAGCAAAATAAATACTGAAATAAAGCCACCTAGAATACATAATATGAGTAAGCAAACAAGTCTTAGCTTAATCGACTAGGTTATTTGAGTGGGGAAGAGAGAAGTCCTGCCAACACAGTAATGCACATGGGTATAATTTTTTGCTGCAAGTTTTGTTTTCTCTGCGAGATAACTGTCACAACAATAATTACAGCAAGCATCCATAAATTCAGTTCCTCAACTCTCCAAAGCTCCCAAGCTAAACCATGATGTTATAATCCCAATTTATTGATCTCGCTATGGGCCAATTGATGGGTGATGGGTTTGAGGCTCATTGATGAAAGAACATCACGATCTCGTAGATGCATCGAGACTCGTTAAAGAAGAGGACCTCACGATCTCACAACACAACAGTTTAATTTTGAAAATTCTCCTGATTTTTTTTTTATATCATGGCGAGGGGAGTTTTTTGTTACTTACAAAACTCGAACTTGAGTCGATCCCACTTTGGGGATAGTGACAAAACTTAGGCTAGGTCTTTGGTGTCCATTCTCTTGATTAATGCTTGATAATTTTATTAATAAGCAACATATTTATAGTCACATGGCTCCCTAAGATAACACTAAATCCTTCTAGGACTCTATCCCATTTTTTTAGGATAAGATGACTCTTATTCAAATTCAAATAACAATTTTAAATCAAATAAAGCCTACACAAATCTGAAAAATATCTATTAAACCCTTACTATCTTAAACTACTAGAAACCTAATATACACGAACTCTTGACCATGACATCACTCTCTCCTCGAAATGGTGTTTGTCTGCGAACACCAATGACAAGCTGGAGGCACTTGGATTGTTTAAGAATAAACGATGCTTTTGGAGAATTTCAAATACTGAGCACATGTGGTATTAGTCTTTAAATTCGTCCCACTGCAACTCGGGTTGATCTTGTTCCCATATAAAAAACAACAATCGCACTCAAGGTAGACTGGTTTTGAATATGAAATGTACTTATGAAAGTCCTATATAGGATTCGGTACTTCTGATACATAGCCATTATCTGGTCAACACTATTTCCCCCATAACTCACTCCAAGAAGCACACGTCTGGTTCCATGTACCGCCAGGTTAGTTATCAATTTAGACCAGTTTTTTTCATTGTTATTACGGAAAATGTGCATACGAAGATAAGAAAGTGTAGCGACATAAATCCTGAAATAAAGCCACCTGGAATACATATGAGTAAGCAAACACGTCTTAGCCTAATCGACGTGGTTATTTTGAATGTGTTTTGTTTTCTCTGTGAAATAACTGCCACATCAATAATTACAGTAAGCATCCATAAATTCAGTTCGTCTACTCTCCAAATCTCCCAAGCGAAACCATGATTCTCTCTCTGACCTCAATCCCCAAAGTTCATAATTTCGACTACTTTGGTCCAGATATGTGATATGGGCAAACAGCATTATGCGAACACAGAGCAAGAAATGCAAAAGAATCAACCTTGAAGATAGAGATGAAAAACTGCTTATAAAATTCAATAAACCATTATCATTAAAACAAAACAACAAACATTGCATCTCATCACCAATCTAGAAATGTTGGATGCATCTACCGATTGAGACCAGAATATATAATCATTGACATGCTAATTGAAGTCAGGCATTGGTCATACACGCATACAGTTATTTTCCCACACAATCCCTTGGCTTTGTCATGGAAAGCATTATTTACTAGAGTAAAAAGGTATACTCTGAATTTGAAGCTTCATTACAACCCGCAGAGACAAGGTAAATCTAAAACTTGTCAAAGATGATTTCTAATATTTTTGGCACAGTTTTCAAATCTAAGAATAAGCAAAAGTATTGTCTTGAATGGAGACATAAGAGTATCAAAAGCAAGAGCAGCCCTAGAAAATTTTGCTTATTGAAAATACTTGAGCACATGCATCATCGTCTCAAAGGGATACTGTCAAGGATATAGAACAGTGTAAATTTCTGGTAGTAATTTCTGATCTGGGCTTAGTGCCCTACTTTAATATGATGACTATATTTTTCCATTATGAAATATAAAAACACGATAAATACACAACACATAGATCACAACTCACAAATCGTAAATCACAAGAAGTTCGATAAACAGCAAACAAGTCAACGACAAGAATGTATCGTAAAAGTTTGCAAGGCTTCGAGAGAAGTCAGCAAAAGAAACTTCGAATCGATGTTGGTAGCAGGGAAGACCAGCGGCTGAAGAACCACACAGAATATGACACATGTTAGCTAAGCATGGAAAAGACAAGCCAATCACTATATTACAGGTCAATTGTTTTGCATTCAAAACATTCCATTCCTCCAATTATTGGAAGTGTGCCCGCACAAAACATTGGAAGAACCAAAGCACATCCACATAAAGTAACACGAGTAATCAACTCCCAGATTCTTAGTCAGCAGTCAATTAGAAACCATGTTGCAAAATTGCAAGAAATCTACACCAGAGCAGATAACAATATTAGCAAGTGATAAACATTATAGATCAGCTAGATCAAGACAAACCTCGACGGATCTCCATGTGCAGCCAACCAAGGCTCCACCATTGAAGCGCCAAAGGCATCAGCAACATGCCAATTACCATCCATCTTCCTCAAATCAGCCCCACCTCCCTTCAAACTCCCCAACGACTTGCTACATTCAGCCAAATTTGTCTCCTTCGCCAGCCAATGTAGCACCTTCAACCCATCCTCAAATGCTGCTGGGTACTTATTCTCAGGCGCCAATCTATAACCCACAGCCAATACAATCACATCACACAATTTCGCAATACGCCTGCAGAAATAATCATTCCCAACCGAATCGTTGCTTCCACTAACGAATCCTCCACCATGGAATTGCAACATCACTGGTAGTTTGCGGCACTTGCTCCCCACCGGATTATACCCTCTGTAAATCCCACTTCCTGATTTCGAATCCAAATCATCATTCCTACATCCATAGCTATTCCTTCTGTTACTATCAACATTCTGAGCACGCTGAGGAGCATTAGAATTGCTGCTAGAAACACCATTGGTCAGCGATCCATAGCTATTCCGGCGGTGAAACGACTGGCAAGAATCGGATCCAGACCCGAATTGAGATTTGATTAAGGTTTCGGGGGAACGGAGGCAAGTATCCGGAAGAAAAATACGGATCGAGAGAGAGGTTAAGGGATCAATATGGATATCCTTGGTGGCAACGCCGTCGGTGAAGGAAGGGTTGGCTGCCGCCGCCGTCTCCTCATCCGGCCGCGACGTCACACCGAAGGAGGCGGTCCCACCACCGGATGCATCGTTTTCCGGTGTCTGCAATCGGCTCTGTAACCGATGCTTTAGCATAAATTTGAAAAACACACTGTACAATTTCACACCTATGCTTGGCATTTCTCAGGAAAAATCTTCAGTTTTAACAAATAATATCAACAATTACAGGTGTTCATCATACACAACCAAATAATCATCCTCCTTCCCTTGTCCAATACACATCCCCAATTCGTTCAACGAATTTTCCAATACAGTAACCTAACGACGTTAAAAATCTGAAAGGGTTCTAGATTTTGGTTCAAAACAAATTGATCTTTAATTGCAAAACAGGGCCTCTCGTCGACAGGTAAGAAAAATTGAAACTCAGCGTTCCTATAGCCTGCAGAGAGAGAAAGAAAGGTGGGACTGCGCTTTGTACGTGTTAGCGTGTGAGAGAGAACTGAAAACAAAATCTAAAATTGAAAATTTGGTCTTCCTCAGATTTTAGGTATTGACATGCGGCGGTGCGCTGTCTCTGTTGGATATCACGGTGGAGGAATTGCAATCTGGTGTGGTCGGCTCTTGTGCATCCATTATTTCAACAAATAACCTCCATTTTATCATGATTTTAAAATATAAATTTTTTTATTCATTTGATCTTATTTTTTATGTCATTTTACAAAAAAAACTTTTAAAAAATTATAAATAAAAAAGATATTCGGCTTAGAAGATTATTTGGTGGTTTATTTGATGTTGTCCTGAAGGGCACTATTTTCAGGCCTATTCTTGCAGCTATACTCAAAAATATTATTTGATCAGAATTATATTTAGCTAATCCATTATATATACTAGTACTCCGGTGCACACGTTGAGTGCATATACGGTATTTGTTTTGTAAAGTGAGGTGGTAATCATAAATTTAATTTTTAATTTTTGTTTTTAGGATGTAATAAACTTTTTTTCAATTGATTTTGTAGTTTAAACTCTCCCAAATATTTTTTTGATGTTATTGTGGTTATCCAAATTAGCAGAGGTCTTGTGGTCATTTAGTACATAATAATAAGGGTATTTTTGAATTTGTAAAATGGATATACCACTAAGATGTTTAGCCATTATAAGATAGTAATATATATATTTATTGTGCTTAAGACAATACTTAAAATCAGAGTATATTAAATAAATATATAGTTCTGAACTTTAAATAATATTTAGAAATTAACGTGGTCATCTATCAAAATTTTTATCTAACATAATTAAATACTTAAAAAATTTCCTTCTAAGGATACTTTCTTGCCCCCTTTTTTCAATTCAAGGAAAATAAACTTGTGCTACGATTTTTCCACTCAAGAAGATAATGTGATACCCCAATAGACTTATAGAAGTGTAGACCTAGCGTTATTCCCAGTTTATTCTGCTTATAATTAATTGTTTAAATGGTGGATAATTTATGTTATTTAAATTTTGGGTCTCGTATATTGGGTCGAGCCGAACTAATTGGAATTCGGCATGGATAACATATTAGAATAATTTAAATGATTGGGGACTCATGTTCATTTTATTATTAATTGAGTTGGGAATTTTAATGAAATTTTTAAAATAAAGCATGAGATGATTTTTTTTGGAAGATAAAGATTTAATTTTGGGAGGGTTTGATTTTTTTTATTAGTGTAAACTTAATAAACCTAAGGTTATCATTTTAAGCCACTTTTCTCTCCCTCCCAAGAGCATTAGCGCCTCCCCCCTCTCCCTTATTCTCAAACCCGTCGACTTCCCCCTCTCCCCAACAGCAACCGATTTTCTTCTTCTTTGGCTCAAGTTTGGTGCATGTATGATTGAGTAATCTTGCCATATACCTCAAGTATGTTTCTTCCTTTGTTGGGTAACGATTTTGGCGATTTTCTTGCCAAAAGTTCGAAAATCTTGGTTCTTTTGGGTTTAGAAATCTACATGTTTGGTTCTTCTTTGGGGTTGATTTTGAGGTGTATTGGGTTGAATATTTGAGGTGTAGAGGCTGTTTTACTAGTGTGTGTGCAGAATCATGAAATGTGTGTGCAGAATGTGTGTGTGCGTGTATTGTTTGCGTGCAAAATGTGTGTGTTAGTGTGTGTAGAGAAGACCTATATTCATGTATAAATGTACACTAGCTAGTATTGTAGTGTATAAATGAGATTGGTGCATGCATAAATGTTTCATCTTGTATTGACATGTTTAGAAGATGATTATGCATATTTGAGTATATATTGATGGGTGTAGGTGCTATAATCTGAAGTATCTAGTTAGTAAGAAGTAGGGGTGCTTATCGGACCAGGTCGATCCGGACCCGGTCCGAAACTGGAACCGGACTAACCGGTTTCGGTCCGGGACGGTTTCTTTAAGCCAAACCGGTAGCACCACCGGTTCCGGTGCTACCGGTTTGGAACCGATTTCGGTTCCGGAAACGGTTAGATTTAAAAAAAAAATAAATAAATAAAAAAAAAAAATGTTAGATATTCAGCATGGCAACGGCTATAAAGCTGTTGCCATGCTGAAACGTTGGCAACGGCTTTAAAGTCGTTGCCAACGTTCCATTTTATTTTATTTTTTTTAAAAAAAAAAAATTTTTTTTTTGAAATCTATAAATATGTGAATTTTTTTTATTCTTCTACTCACAATTCATTCTTCTCAAAATTCTATACTTCAATCTTATATTTTTCTCTCAATTGTATTATCTACAATTTATATATAATAATG